>JANDEH010000010.1:6907493-7619864 GCA_024610705.1 Tetragnatha versicolor
ATTCGGCTTGACCCAGACTGCACCACGAGGAGGCCTGCTGCATTACAGTCCACAGAAATGGGGGAAATGTTTTTCTCCCCGGGAAAAAATGTGTTATTCCCCCATTTCTACCCCTGATTTTAGCAAAATATATTGCTAAACAGGGAGATGAAGATTTAGTTGGAAATGTTTTCTTGAAATAAATGTTTAAGATTAAATGTAAATTTCTTAGGCATAATAAACAGATAAGGCTTAATTAAGCGTAAAGAAATAGAAGAAATAAATATAACGTGTTTAAATTTAAATTAGATTTCCAACTAAATCTTGTGTTTAAGACATACAGGAATTAAAATTTAAAATGTTTACATTCAAACTAAGAAATTCAGTGTAAAAAACCATTTACATTTAAGATCTTCCTTTATGAAGGCTCACAAAGTTCAATGGACTTCAATAAAAAAGTAGGAAAAAAACAGCATACAACAGGAATGAAAAAAAAACAGATGATGCAACAGTAAAGATGCAAAATTAACAAACAAAATATTATTAACAGTAATTAAGCAAAAATAATTTGAACAATAAGTATCAAGTGTTTAAATTAAAATTAGATTTCCAACTAAATGAAGCTTTACATACAGTAATAGCAATATATAATGTTTACATTCAAACTAAGAAATTCAGTGTAACAAAAACCATTCACATTCAAGATATGCCTGTATGAGGCTCACAAAATTCAATAGACTTCACTATAAAAGTGAAAACAAAAACAGCATACAGCAGGAAGTAAAAAAACCAGATGATGCAACAGTAAAGATGCAAAAAAATAAGAAGAAAAATATTATAAACATTAAACATGTGATAGGAATGTAAAGTAGTTTAAAGAAGAGACTAAATTCAATACAATACCTGAAAAATTTAAGTCCCTGCAAAAAAATTCTCTATTGTAAGAGAATAAATTCAATACATTACCTGCCAAAATTTGACATTAACACAAAACTTGCTTGTACACAATATTTCTTGTTTCGCCTCCGTTGGTAAGGATGAATAAATTTGATGGGGAACCAACTCGGGAGCAAGCCACGTAAAGTTGTCCATGGGAAAAACACGGTGATCGCAGGTCGAGTCCACAGTACTTGATTGATTGTCCTTGAGATTTGTTGATCGTAATTGAAAAGGCAAGTCTTACAGGAAATTGAAGTCTCTTGAACGAAAATGGAAGATCCGATGGACAGAGTGGTATGCGTGGAATGAAAGCTGTTTCACCTGCTCCTTTTCCTGTTAATATTATTGCTTCCAATACAGTGTTCATCATCTTCTTAATGTACAGCCTTGTTCCATTACAAAGTTTTGGTGGGTCTAGATTCCGCAGCAAAATGATTGGAGAACCAACTTTAAGTTGAAGAAGGTGTGGTGGCATTCCAGGTGGATGAAGGGAATTTAAGAATTCTGTTGGATAGTTGACAGCATCTTCAGTATCCATTGCAGTATCTATAGACTTGTACTCCTTGACTTCAGTTGGAATCTTCTTAAGTATTTCACTGTTGATTTGATGCACGTCTTCATTTTTAGCAGCAAGGATGGCTCTCTCACGCAACCAAATCAGGTTAGAGTAGTTTTCTTGAACATCTGGATACACTGCTTGAATTAAATCAACGACCGACGAAACCAGGTTACATAAATCAGTTTCCAATTTGATATTCCCTGTAGACATAACTTCTGTTTTCCCTTCTCCAATATCCAGCAGTTTTCTAGAGAAATCTTCTGCACTGTTGTCTCCAAGATGAACTCTCATGTTTTTCTTCAGAGTAACCTTCTGTACATGTTCCCATAAAAGTGAATACTTTAAACATGCGTTGATCTCATCTGCTGGGGTTGACTTGGGAATTACGGGCAAAGTTTGTCGAAAGTCTCCACAGAGTAGAACCAGAGCTCCTCCCATCAAGTTCTTGTTGCCCCTAAGGTCTTGAAGAGTGCGATCTAAGGCCTCGAGAGATTTCTTGTGAGCCATTGTGCATTCATCCCATACGATTAACTTGCATGTCTTGAGAACTCGTGCTCGACTGCTTGACTTGGAGATGTTGCATGTAGGATTTTCTTGTCTTGAAATGTCAATAGGTAACTTGAGTGATGAATGGGCTGTTCTTCCTCCTTCCATTAATGTTGCGGCTATTCCTGAAGAGGCGACGGCCAGAGCAATGTTCTCTTTAGCTCTCACTTCAGCAAGAATCAAATTGGTCAAAAAAGTCTTTCCTGTTCCTCCAGAAGCATCGAGAAAAATAATTCCACCTTGTTGTTTCTCAACTTGGTCCATAATAAATGTATATGCTTTCGTCTGATCTTCATTAAGAAGAGGTTTCTTCTCTGTAATGTAAGCTTCTAGTTCTTGAATGTTGTAGCTCATTTCTTTCAAGTAATCCGCATTCAGAGTATCTTCTGGGTTCCGTACTGGTGCAGGGAGGCCAAGTTGTTTTAATGGTTTACCTACCATACCTAAACACTTGTCTTCAAGAATAATCAAAGCTTGGTTGAATATGTCAGAGCTGAATTCAATTTGAATTGCTGGGTTTTCTCTTCTGAGTTTAGCAAGTATATCTTCGCTGAGGGCTTCCTTGTACTTTTCCCACAAACTGTCTGGATTCGATGGGTTGCATGTTGTCAAAATGATGGCAAACAGGTTTCTTATCTGTTCCGGGAGAGAGATTAATTCTGCTTCCTTTAATGTATCATCCCAATGCTGGTCTCCTTCGAGTAATCCCAACTTCTGACACGCCTCTCGATAGGTTTCACAAACTACATCATTTACTCTCCTCAGGTCTTCAAAAGATCTTGGTCCTTTAACTGTATGTAGAAGCATCCTTAGAAAATAGCATTCTGCGTTGTTTGGGTGAACCGTGTACACTCGTCCTAAGGCGTCACTTGCTCGTATGTCATGTCCAGGCACTGGGACTCCAATTTTCCTTCTACAAAATACTTTTCTTGATGCATTCCATGTGTAGTATTTTGGCACTTCTGGATACAACAAAGTCTTTGCAAATTCATCCTGCTGGCATAGTTGGAAAAAGGCTGTCAATGTTGTGTTTGGTGGTTGATCAGCTACTGTTGAAGCACTCTCTGCAGTGAAGTAGACCCTCTGGCCATTTTCCAGGTGAACGCTAAGGTGGACGACAGTAGGGTGTCTCTCGTGAATCTGAAATCCAAGGATTCTCCACACTGCTTCATTACTGCTAATATATCTTCCTAGTTGATACCGTGAGACTTCATCATTTCTGTTGTCATCTTCAATACCAAAAACAGCCATATCACTTCCCTTGTTCACGTACTTGCATATATACTTGATGGACTTCACACTGTTGCAGTATTCAATATTAATGTGGGCCTCGAACATCTTCAATAATAGCGGAGAATAGGGTACCACCCAACGGTTGTCGATTTCTACTTCATTGTTGCCACGCATCTTCAGATTTGTTGTAAAACCCCCATCTGCAGCAGCTCTTCGTCTGTAGAGAGGATAACCATCAGTTCCTGTCTGTGTTTCCTTGATCAATTCCCTTGGGTATCTTTTGCTGCATTTGTTGTCCTTCATACATGGTGAATTCGGATTAAGAGTTCCACATGGCCCATGGATCATATTCTTCGTTACTATTGAGAACAATACAGGATCTTGATTTTCATCTGGCAATTCCGCTGAGATAAGTTGATCAATTTGTGTAGGCTGGATTTTCTCCTCTAACCAAATCAAGTTGTGAGAATGAGGTAGTCCGCGCTTTTGCCATTCAATTGAGTACATCCAGCATCTTGTAGCTCCAAATACTTGCCCCTTTGTGATGACATCAATAAGTTTCGTTTGCTTCTGCTTGAAAACTCTTGCTATCAAGTCGTGCCTTTCACTGGGTACTTGTCCATTTGTGAGAAGTTCTTTGATTTCTGGCCAGGTGGGATTGCACGTGAAGGTGATAAAGAGATCTGGTCGTCCATAATTTCTAACATAAGTCATTGCATCTTGAGTATATTCGTGCATGTGCCTCGGACTTCCTGTAAATGTAGCAGGTAGAATGACTAATGATCCAATATTTTCCGCATTTCCATCGTTGACTACAGCATCCCTTAAATGTACATATTCTTCCACTCTTAGTTTCTTCTGATTTAGACGAATGAAAAGCAGGCGCTCACTTTCAATCTTGGCATACATATCGACAACAAACTGGTGAAGTAACTGTCTACAATTCAACAAATGGTTGTGTTCATTGTTACGAATCATTATTCGGTAGGCATAGAAATCCATGGCCGAGATCTTCTTGCTGGTAGGTTCTTCTGTTCTTGGGTCAACTTGCTTTAAAAGGAAATGATATCCATCCTCACCATACGCAAACATGATTGGGTACTGTAGACTATCATAAGAGCGATGTGTTTCTGCAATGCGCTGCAATGATCCTCCTCTCTTCTTAAGTACAATGTCTCTTCGTTCAAACTCTTCACCTGAAATAACTACAGCAACTTTGTTCACTTGTGGAGCGTTGAATCGCCGCTCATGCTCGCCAACTGGTTTCTTGTCCGCCCTAATCACAACTTGATATTCATCACTTGGCATATTTTCTAATGAAGTCTTGAACATTCTGATGAGGCTGTTGTGTTCATGAAACATCCTTTGTAAGGACAACACAATTTCTCTTCTGGTTTCTGAGATGTAGGAGCACCGTTGGTCTGTTTGACGTTGTTCATCTTGAATCAAATATAATTGAAGAAACTTGTGTGGTTCTTCTGAAGATGGTAACAATGACCCAGCCTTATGATAAACTTGTCCTTGGACAGTAAATGTAGATGCAAATCCAGGTTGCTCCACAGTATGAGTAGCACCAAAAGATGTCATTTGGAAGCAGGAATTATACCTCCTTATGTTTTTCAGGAAATGCTTCGACTCTGGGGTATCTCCTGATGTGTAGACCAACAACTCTTGAGGAGGCAACTGTAGAGGACACAGTTTAACTTTTCCATTTTTGCAGCAAATTCCCTTTGGCTCCGCTTTAAATCTTCCAGCTCCACAAAATGTACATACAACATCCATTTTTCCTATATGAACACTTTTATGTTGAGGGTAATCTTTTGTAGGATCATAGTTAAGGCCTTGTAATGCCAAAGAAAAAGTTTCAGCTCTCCTTGAAATTGCTTGTACTGCCATTGTTTCTTGACGTTGTTCATGCTGATCTGACGTCTCTGCAGTTAAAAGCATAGCTTCTCTTTCGCTGGTTCCTTGAAGGTGCTCTTCATTCTGCTGGGGTGTTTCAGAAGCTCTACGGGCTACACTTCTCTCTCTTTCCCCCTGGAGGCGTGTTAGATATTGCTGTGGTGGCTCCGAATCTCTTCTATCTCTGGCAGTCTGTAAACGCATCTCTCGATGTTCAGGTGTTTCAGAGGCTCTACGGGCTTCATCTCTTTCTCTCTCCCTTTGTAGATGTTCTTCAGAAGCTCTTCCATCTCGAGCAGTCTGTAAGCGAACCTCTCGCTGTTGAGGCGTTTCAGAAGCTCTACGTTCAGCAGCTCTTTCTCTCTCCCTTTGGAGATGTTCTTCAGAAGCTCTTCTTTCTCGGGCAGTCAGTAAGCGAGCTTCTCGATGTTCAGTTGTTTCAGAAGATCTGTGTGCAGCAGCTCTTTCTCTATCCCTTTGGAGACGTTCTTCTCGTTGCTGTAGTGTCTCTGAAGTAGAGGCTCTGCGTGCAGCAGCTCTTTCTCTCTCCCTTTGGAGACGTTCTTCTCGTTGCTGTGTTGTCTCTGAAGCTGAAGCTCTGCGTGCAGCAGCTCTTTCTCTACCCCTTTGGAGACGTTCTTCTCGTTGTTGTGGTGTCTCTAAAGCTCTTCTATTTCGGGCAGTCTGTAAGCGAGCCTCTCGCTGTTCAGGTGTTTCAGAAGCTCTACGTGCAGCAGCTCTCTCTCTAACCATTTGAAGTCTTTGATCTCTTTGTTGAGGGGTTTCTTCATTCTTTTGTCGTTTTCTTGGAGGCATGATTAATCCCAAAAGTTAAACGATAGAGTACTCGCGTGAAAATAAGTGTGAAGCGCAAAAAATTAAATGGTATAAAAATACTCAAACACAAAAGGTAAACATGTGAAACTGTTTAAAAATATCTCAAAAGTAGGGTGAATATATTGAAAAATTAAATATTATAAAAATACTCAAACAGAAAAGGTAAACATGTGTAAAAAGCAACAATGAATAAGCGTAAATATCAACAGTAGGGTGAATATATTGAAGAATTAAATATTATAAAAATACTCAAACAGAAAAGGTAAAAATGTGTAAAAAGCAACAATGAATAAGCGTAAATACTTCGAAACCAATACTATGGTAATTGGAAAATAGAAATACAGACTCAAACACAAAAGGTAAACATGTGTAAAAAGCAACAATGAATAAGCGTAAATACTTCGAAACCAACACTATGGTAATTGGAAAATGGAAGTACAGTGACGGTAATGAATGAGTAAGCCTAATGCAAGAATTGCCGGCCGTAGGCAAGGTTATAGATACGAAACTATTTAAAACGCTACTTACGAAATGAGAAAAAGTAAAAGAGAATGGAAATGAAAATACTTATCACTAAGCAGGATAGCAACGGGGTGAAGAAGCAGTAAGGAACAATATATAAAAAAACTTGGCTGTCCGATGACCACCGGAGCAAATTTTGGTAAAAGGAAAATCAAAATAAACCAATACCTGACAAAAAAGAGAACGTCAATAAGATTGAAAACAAAATAAATATACGAAAGTAAAATAAAAAGTATACTTAGAACAACAGGGAATAAATAGGCAAGAATCTCATAGAATCGATGTTTGCAATGAGCGCGTCATCAGCAATGTACACGTATACCGGATGTTGTGGATTTGTGTTGCCAGGTTTTGCTTATATCGACAGCTATCGGCAGGACTAATTTAATATTAGGATAGCTTGAGAGCACAAATCTTTCAAGAAACCGACCAATCAAATGCTCAAACCAAACTCCACACCGTACGGATTCCGGACTCCGGGTTTCAAACTCTATTTCCGGGTTTCTATTTTATATATTAAGATTGACTACTGAAAAGACTGGATGGTACTGTTACTGTTTGCTCCTTAAACAAACACACACACACTAATTCTGAATTTTTTACGATTGGTTATTTTTTTTTACTTTTATTGAATGCTTTTCTTTTTCTTGTGAATCTTTTTGATATCGATGGATTTCATCGGCGAGTGAGGGGATGCGAGGAATATTCTTTGTGGGAGGTATTTTTCCCGCTCAGCTCTGTTATTTTAACGTATCCAGCAAAATTAAATAGATTTTTAATTAACTTTGGAGTTGATTGTCCTGCTGAGTCGTCATAGGATTGTTCTAGTTTTCATGAAACTAAAATTCCATCCTAACATAACATTAAATATGGTTGAAATAAATACATTTTTTCTTGTGAGTTTTTGTTAAAAAATACCATGACTAAAAAGTAAAAAATAAAATAAGTAAAAAAAAGATTTTTTAAAAAACGCTTTTATTGAAGTGTTCTAAAAGGTCAAAAATAATTTTTTCGGTTTGACAAATAATTTATTGGGAAGTAGAAAATAACTTTTTGGTAAGTAAAAAAAACTTATTTTCTAATCACTAAAAATAAAAGCGTGGGCGCTAGTAATTCTTAATTCACTATTTATTCTAACTTCTTTATTCTATGTTCTATGACGTTAAATTTACAAATTTCTCATTCATGAGTTTTGAGTGGGATGGATTCACTTTAAATTCTCTGTTAGGTATTTTTATTTATATAAAATTATACATAAAAGCCGACGTAATGGCCTAGTCGTTAGAGCATCTGACTGATGCAAAGCCGTACGTCTGGGGTTCGAATCCCCGTTTGGCAAGGATGTTAGTGTCACTGTCCTGTAAAAAAATTTAAATTTAAAAAATATTAAAAATTACTAGCGCCCACGCTTTTATTTTTAGTGATTAGAAAATAAGTTTTTTTTACTTACCAAAAAGTTATTTTCTACTTCCCAATAAATTATTTGTCAAACCGAAAAAATTATTTTTGACCTTTTAGAACACTTCAATAAAAGCGTTTTTTAAAAAATCTTTTTTTTACTTATTTTATTCAAACTTATGTTTCTGCTAAGAAAAATCTTAAAAACCAATTTAACCAACCATTCAATAACATCTGCTTAGTTCACACCACTAAAGTGAAAATGGAAAACATAAAGAACATTAAAAATTGTCATGCGAACTGAGTTATTAAGGTAGATAGATATCAATGGAGTCATAAACATTCACCGAATAAAAAAAAGAAAAAACGCTTTAAATTTAAAAACAAATTTTATTTTGGCTTAGCTCTTACAGCACAAAAGAATAAGAAAATAAAAACAAATTAACTTTAATTTCAAATTAAATAAAAAAACAACTAATGAACATCGATTTAGCCGAATTCGAGGGGTTAAATTTTCCCACATAGGGTTAATTATTTTTCTCTCTTTCCACCCTTGTGTAGAGCAAAGGTTTAAGATTTTTTTAAGCATGAAAACACAATTTGCCATTTTTTGGACTCTGGTGGACTTAACACGAGCCTTTTTGATTCATCTTCATTAATCATTCCTGTTCCGTGTTTTGATACCTACGCTTACTAATAAATCACTCTGTTTCGCCATCCATTCCTTCAAATCAACCGAGAGCGTTTTAACTCGGCTCTGAAACGGCACGAGTAATCATCTTGTATAGTGCTGTCCTAAGCAAAAGTGTACACATTGTCTAGTTTTATATTTATAACTGTTTGGTACACCTGGAATCAGAATCCCCTGAATACATGTTAATTTTAACCAATTTCTAAAAACTTAAATTTTTTTGTAAAGATTCCTATTTATCATCTCATAATTTCTTACACTACCTCCTGGGGTAAGTAAAAGTCCTGCCTTAGCTTTAAAAAATAGGTCAAGAATTAGAATGATCGGGGTATTATATCTTTCACTTTCAACTCGCATCTCGTGCATTTTAAAACAATGGACCGATAATAAAGGATTTTTCTTGTTCTAGATTTCGTGTTTATGGATTGCTTTGGGTGCGCTGATGCTGTGGCCGATTCTTCGCAACGAACAATATGAAAGCCGAGGTATCGTGAGAAGTTCAGCACTTTTCGCCAAAAAGAGGTGACAAAAATTGGGATATACCAGATGGGCAAATATGTCAGCGCATTTTTTGTTCAAGTCCTGATCTTTTTCATATTCCACCTAACTGTTCCGGTAAGTTTTTATGTCTATTATCTTGAAGGGAAATATGTGCTATCCAAAATCTATCCACATTATGTGCTAATTAAATTATTCCCCTACTGAAACCTGTGTATTTGCCGTAACCACTCTAAGACTTCAAAACAATTTTCCTTTCCTTAAGACAATCCGAACCGGCTTTCCTGGATGTGTGCAGAATATTGAATAGCGAGATGTAGAAATCTTTTAAAGTAGGGGTACCCTAACTACGAACCGCGTGATTTTATCCAGGTTCTTAAGAAAAAATCTGTGGAAAACAGATTTCAGATATCTTGGGTTTAAAAATCTAAATTAACATCTATGGGTCATTCCATATAAATCAACCGAAAATATCAAATTCTCAACCTGACCATCTCGTATTTTGACGAAACTTTCAACTCCTATGATATAAATGGTAAAATCAAAATCAATGTTATTTAATTTTCTTTCTACTTTTTTATTAATTTTTTATTTGAAAATTCGAAGAAAATATAATTTTTGGTTCTTTAATATTACATAACTCTAGTTTCGGAGAAAATTCCACTACCCCTTGTTTTAAAGATAATTTTACAAGGTTTAATTTGATATAAAGTTTGACTATGTCCGCAAAAAAAATAATTTTATTATTTTTTGAAAGCTATGTTAGTGCTCTTGAATTTTTTTGAAAATTATACACATTTTTGCAACATTATAAGGTATAAAATCTGAAAACTATACAATGAGACAGCCATAGGATCTAGATTATAGGAAAAAGGAGTTGATTTAAAATACCACTTTATGTAATAATAATAATTTATTGACAATTGACACATGAACAAAAATATGTTTAAGTATTGTTAGTTAAGTATGTATGTGTTAGTTAAGTTAAGTACTATGTGTAAGTTTATGTGCATAAGTATCCAAATATGGAGTACTGAGCCAAATAAGTAATAAAATCAAAGGGGAGAACAATTCCTGAAAGTTTCATTGAAATCTGAGAGGGTCAAGTTGAGTGCGTACTCCGATTATTTTCCTACGTCTGATCACTCCCTTCATTCATAAAGTGTGAGAACCCCTGCTATAGAGTATCCACTTATATTCCAACTTTGAAAATAGTATTTCCATGTCCCCAAAACAAATCGGTTTTGCAAACAATCGTTACAAATGCCATCCACGCACAAGAAAGCCGCGGAATTTCGTAAATAACCACGCTGGTGATACATTTTTGAGGCACACACGAAACCCAATGGTCTTACCCACGAGAATGCTAACCAGCTCTTTCAAAACCAACCAAGGGTTTCGAGTTAATTTTGACGTGTTGGAATTCAGCGTAATTTGTGAAAGTGAAAAAGCTCAGTGAAGCAGCGCACTGGTGCCGCAAGAAACCAAGATGGAGGTCATTTACTCCGAGATCTTCCCGACCCTATTTCGAAAGAACAATAGTTGTAGTTGCTTCTCGGGAGTTTGATGGTTATGGGGTTCACCCCAAAATTCACCTCGGGATCGAATATGTCCCTAGTTTGGGAACATTTATGGTCTTGCGTGGGGAGACTTGATGCGAGGATTTCCCCGAAAGATTCACCTTGGACCTGGTGGGATGTTTCGGTGTTTTATCAAGATCAATGCTATTTGGTTCAAGGTCATATTCTTTGATACAGTTGGGAATCGTATGTAGTGTATTCCGTAACGCGTTCTTGGAAGGAAGTATTAGGTTTTGGGAATGTGATGTGTGTGGGTGGATAATTTAAGAACCTGATTTTTTTTGTCGTAATATTTATTTGGGGTACAATTATGCATAAAAAGTATTTTTTTGTTTCCATCATAATATGGAAGAGTCAGAGTAATTTTATATTCGCTCGGGGCAAAATATTTAGTTCCTCAGCTGTCCTTTTCTTGTTGATTCATCATTTGTTTTTTAACATTATTGCCCAGGGTTGTCATAATTATAACACTTTATTTATAACAATTGTTTTAAATATTTTAAAATTGAAGCACTCCATTTGAAACAGTGAAAACATCTTAGTGTTTAATTCTTTTTTTTTTTGTAAACTTTTTTGCTGCAATTTTACACTACTGTTCGTTAAGTAGTTTTAAAATATTATTTTCGTTATTGAAGTTAAAATAATTAAATTGATTTAATTTTTAAAAAATAATCCATACTTAAAAATTGCTTACTTTTTCTTTTTCCGCCAATATTTTCTTTCAATAATTCATATGAAAAAACTAACTAAAGTAAACTATTTTTTTCAGTTGCTATCAAATATTAACTATTTCACTTGTTCTTCGAACATAATAATTTTTAAATTAATTAGGATGCATAGCTTTTTTTTTCATCTGAACTTCAAAGGGATCTAGAATATTTTTTTTAAATCAATTCATCGAAACAAAATATAAATCTATTGGAATTTATCCCCCTGTAGTTTTACCCCTTAAACTAAATGCAAAGAAAAGTTTTTAAAATACTTTAAGAATTACATCAATTAAAGAGAAAAATCTGTGTAACTTTTCATTCATATTCATGAATGTTTTGAATTTGTATTACCTAAATATGATCGCAACGAATTTCGTTATTTGAAATTCCGCACGATTCTTTCGACAGCATTTTCATCTGAAGCTGAAGCAGCAATCAAGACTAATTTCACAAAATCCCATCCCCATTTTTCCCTGTTCGTGTGTTGAATAATGCGAAGCTCTTTGCGAGTGCCGAAGGTATCAAAACTCAACTAGTTTCGATTGAAATAAAAAAAAATTAATAATTTCCATCTCCGGCCGACCCAAAGGACACTTAATAAGCGAATATCTAGTTTCTGACCCAATCTGCGGAAAGGTCCACGAGAACGACCTAATTTGTATGCGCGATTCATTAGCAGCATGCGTTGACATTCTTCCCGTTACGCCTTCAGGGACAAACCCGACCTGGAAGAAGGATGGGAAGAAAGTTCACGCTGCTCTTGGAGAAGAAAACTTAACTCTTTAAATCCCATCTGGCTCCCCCGCTTTTGGTCTTGTAAACTCATTCGGTTGAGTTATGTTTTTTCTTGTATGCAGCACGCCCTTGCCCCCATAGTTTTTAACTCTAGGGCCATCCGTAAA
Organism: Tetragnatha versicolor; assembly: GCA_024610705.1. Taxonomy (NCBI): domain Eukaryota; kingdom Metazoa; phylum Arthropoda; class Arachnida; order Araneae; family Tetragnathidae; genus Tetragnatha; species Tetragnatha versicolor. Next base: position 6,919,790 of record JANDEH010000010.1, read on the forward strand.
TGATATCACAATGATCTTTCCTAAATCAATCCATGGACAAAATAAAAACTCCATATGATAGCTTTTTGGTGAATCTGGCGGTTTTTTTACCTTTTTCCACGGGAAATTTTTTTTGGGTATCCTTGGGTTTTCGCATGTCTACCTTCTGAACCAAGACATGCGAAAGACTCCTAAGATGTCCTGAGGATGAAACCAATGAAACCCAAAGTTAGCTGATAATTAACTGCAGAGCTTGAAAAAAATAATTTCAGTTTGTTTAATGCCACCACTGACCTAATAGTTATCTTTCTACGTTCATCCATGAATTCAGCTACATTATGTCGCTGATGAGAAAGGCGGTTATCTCCAAATGCTTCTTCCAACTCACGGGTTAGCTTCACGATTCGCGTTCATCAAAATGCGGAATTTGAATAAAACAGGGAATCATCTGCCTGTGAAAAATGCTTCGAATCTGCTTCCCAAGTTGCCAATCACGCTCGCAACGCTTGGCGTGACTGAGGATAGTGTAATAGCTATAAATTAACTGTCTCCAACACCAGAGAAATGTGCTGAGACGAATACTCACCCATGCAGTGTCACCTTAGTTGAAGTGTCTGGAACAATTCTCCCGGGAATTTTTGTTAGTGCGCTACAAGTCTGTCGTGTATGGCATGTAACACATGCAGCCCAACGAGCTTCGTGTATAATTGAGTTTTTCTTTTAATTGTTACATTTTAGTAACAATATCTATTAGACACATCAATACATAGAGGGAATTGTCGGTTTATAAAAGGGAATTAGTCCCAAAAAATCCAAAATGACTTTTTGTTTTAAAAAAATCTCTAAGCTTCGCTCTACACATGGGTGGAAAGAGAGAAAAATAAATACCCCTTATATTTTCCTAAAATCGATGTCCCTTCCTTTCATTGACTTTTATTTAATTTGAGATTTAGTTAATTTGTCTTTTTTTTTTCTTATTTGTGGTGTAAACTAAGCCCAAATTTTTTTTTGTAATTAAAAGTGTTTTTACCTTTTTTTTTACCAGTGATGATATAAATCCACGCAAGTTTTTTCATTTATTTCATCCGAAGAAAATCGGATTATGTTTAACTATATTTAAAATTACCTAACCGTTATATCCCCTGTTGTTATTTTCGTCATAAAGGACAAGCAGGGAAACTACAAGGGATGTCATGAGACACTATTTTTAAAAGCGATTGTGTTTTGTTCTCATTACGTTGTATTTGAATGAAAGACGGCTGTTATGGAACGAAGACCCTCTGTGTCCCCATAATGGATGGACTATTAAGATATCTTTTTAAATTGTGACCACACGGATGAAAGGAGCCATTTGTTGATTTCAGCAGGCACCAAAACTGACTCAGTGTAAGAAATACTGAAATGGTTTTATTGCAATTAGCAATACAAGAAAACATCGTACTACATTAGGAGCCAAAACTGTTGCTTTAATCTTTTAATCTATATTTACCCTATTTAAGTAACGTGCGAAATAGTAAAAATTTAACCTAATTTTCTTTTTTATTTTAATTTAAATATTAGCCGTGTGTTAAGTTTATTATATTAGCCATGTTGTTTTAGTTTAATATTATTTTATAGTTTAATTTAATATTTTTAGTTATAATGATAATTTTTCAGAAACTCAATTTATGTGGAACATTTTCGCATGAAAGTGTATTCATTTCTAATAAAAATTTGCATTTTTTTTTCAGTTAAATAAATCGTGTCTTAGCTCATTATTCATTTCGGGTTTTCTCCTTAGCAATAAACTGATATCCGTTTTTCCTACTTCACATGTTTTTACGCTGGCTTTGCATCCTCCTACAGCGCATTATATTTTTTCTTATCGACTATAAATAGTAATATTTTAATAGGTAATAATTAAATAAATGTAATGTATTAAATAATAATTTTTTAAAAGTAGTTTTCATAAAAATAAGTAAAAAGCATTATCCCAATCTCCTGTATTATTAGAATCTAGAATGAAACATGGGGAATATTTGTAAACACCAATGTTTGTTTCTAATTCTATATACTAAGCTTTTCAATGATGTAAGTTGATGTTCACTTGGGGTTTTGATCAAATTTATTTTTTTCCACACATGGATGGCTAGTTAGCTGGAATTCCCCACGTTGACACATGGAGAGTTTAAATAGTGAGGCTTTATTTATGTTTAACGGTAAAGTTGTACGAGTATACTCGTACTTCTATAGGAATGATATTGTTTTGCTAAAATGCTAGTAATGCAACTTTTAATGGTAGTTTTAGTGTGAAATCCCCTGTGGCGAAACTGATTCCTTATTTGCTCTTTGACTAAGGAAGTGACGAGAATCCCTAAATCCCGATCCAGCAATCTCAACTCCAAACGTTGCCCAGGTTGTAGCGATTGCTGTCACAGCTGTGATAGGTAAACATAATTCCGACCATTGCCGGAACCTTAAATTGAGTTTTATGTCTCAGCTCAAACAAAGCATCGGCTGTCTCAAAACAGACTTGGGATTGCTCTGTTTTTTAGCCCTTACATTAGAAGTCTTTATACTACCATGTCCTTCCCAGGGCCGTAATTGGGCTCATTCACACTGTTTCACTTCCACTGTTTATCCTGAGTGATTCACTCCTGTGAACCGCTAGTTTGTTTAGAAAGTGAATGAGTAAAGAGTGAAACGTCAATTCACGCTTTTCACTTTGGATGATTCATCCAAAATGAACACCGAAAGGGATAAGTCTGAATGAGCCGTTAGTTTCGTTGGGGGTCCCCAATTATTTTTTTCATTACTCACAAGCACTCATTAGAGGTTAATTGAAGCTTTTTACATGACATTATTCTGTCTGGATAATGTTTGGTATCTTTAATTAAGAAATGACGAGTATAGAGCTAATCACAGAGTATAGAGCTAATAGACGGTCCATCTCCATAGACGCTAATGGCAACTTTTTATACCATTGATTTTTTCATAGACGGGCGTTGCAAAGTTTGAAACGCCTCCTAGATCCTAGACAGCCTATAACAGATCTACCTCACTCCTGCTACGTCACTCAAATCGGCAGTGGAAGGAAAAGAGCAGCGCTGCGCCGATGAAATTAAAATCCCGCCTGATAGAAGTTCCATATCCAATCAGGAATCACTTTCGCCATTTCGCCCTCTCTGATTGGCGACTGTGTCACTGAAAACTGCCACTTGGACACTTTGTTAGCTCTCTACTCTGTGGGTACAATTTTCTTGAAACCAACCAATTTTTATCTTTTCACGGGGGACCCTCAAGTTTTTCTGGTGGTTTTTCCCGTCAACCTTTTATTTTATTTACTAACGACGCCAATTTGGCTAAGTAGTAGGACTTACTGAATAAGGGATGTTTAATTAGACTTCAATAATTATATTAATTGTCCGAATTTTTAAATGTTATGTTCGAAAAGCTTTTTGGAATAGATTTTCTTGCTCCCAATGCAAAAATCATTTCCCTCAACATCCATTCTACAGAGATTACGAGGCTCCCAAATCGGTGGTCCGGTAAAAAAGTGCGTCTGGCCTCTGTAGGAAGGGCCCTTGACTCAGCCTAATTGAGGTTAGAACTTTCTTAGCGGGGCTCCGAAGAAAAAATCGCTCAGCCAAAATTCCCAGTATGGAACTGGCAAAGGTCGTGGGAGGTCGGCGAGTTGAGCTTTACAAAGGTTCCGAAACGTGTTATCGGCCCAACAGAATCACTGGTTCAGAAGAATGTGGTTGAATTTTCGCTCGGTCCGTGACGACCCTCCTAGTAGCCACAGGGGCCAAGGCTGCGGCCATCTTGAATCCCCCGTGTCTTGTCCTAATTAGTCTGTGGTGCGTGCACCATTGTTTGGTGGAAATGACCGGTTGAAACAAAGTCTTGTTTTTTTTTCTCAGCGTGTTCTTTTGGGTTCTTAAACGTGGATCTGCTTCTTTGTGCGTGGAACTGGTTTTCCGCGGGGCTCGTGTGAACTGTGTGCGGGCCAATTCGGTTTCGTTCCGCGATTTGTTGGGTGCTGTAACGACAAAAGGGTGGTTTGATTTGGAAACAAGGTGTGGAAATGGTGGACGGGGAGGATTGTTCTTTTCTTCTGTTTTGTGTGCCTCGTATAGTGCGAGCTTTAGTGTTTGCGAAAACGAAGTGTCTATATCCACGAAAGTTGACCCATGTTAAAGTATTAGCGAAATTCGTTAGAGTTGAGTTGTTACTTTCGTGGATTTAGACTGCCTTGCGAAAAACTTTTACTTTGTTATAAATTTAAATACTAGTTCAGGGGGGGGGGTTGTGAGGTTGGCTCGCAGAACACAGCCTTTTTATAGTATAGCACGGTATTTTTTGTTTAATTACCAGTTTTTCTTTAGCAATAATATGTAATATTTTGAAATTGGAAATTTTTTTACCAATGGGGGTCTTATTTAACATTGTCCCTGAAAGAAGCCAACCAATTAAGTTATGAGAGATAAAAAAAATCAAAGCAACATTTAAGGAAATATCTAACAAAAAAATGAGCAATGCAATTGAAATATTGATTCTTTTAAGAACGACAACTACAATATTTTTATTTCTTTGATTTATAATATTTTTTATGAATTTTTGCAATTTATGTTTTAACACAAATAGTCTCGAGGAATGGATTCTAAAATTACCGAGTGTTTCTCTTTATAGTTGACGAATAATTCTTGTGCATATTTTACGGTCTCATTCTAAAAACGAGTCTAAGTGAATCCAAGACATTCTTGAAATATTGCGCATCTAAATCCATTTGCGAGTCATTTATTAAGCTATTGGTCCTCAAACTAGTCAAATAATAACTAAAATGTGTTTACTAGAAAAAAATGCGAGTCCAATGTCAGTAGCAAATGCATGGGAATCACAGCAAAGGGATCGGTTTGTTAAACGCAGGTCAAGTGTGGACACCATTGAATGCTGCAATAAACTAAGGGAAGCAAAAAACATTCGGTGATTCTTTATCAGGTCATTGAGAATCGTTCAATTCTAATGCATTTTCATTCACCGTAACCTTCTAAATAAAACCATTGAAATGTTAGTGACTGACATTTGAAGGTTAAGCCCGGGACGGAATCAAACTGTTTGGAGTTAGGCATATTTGTTTACCTTTCAAAACGAAGTTATCAAATATTGTTTAAAAGTTTAAATAAGTGTTCTCTATAAAATGTGGGTTAATGGTTGTATGTTTGCCTTTCATTAGGTGAAGGGGAGTTCTGTAAATATTTAATTTTTCATTTTGTGAACACACACAAACTCTGGTCCCGATTAGGTGTAGCTTATTTATCTTTTAATCTATTTAATATAATTTATCAATTTATTTTCACATATTTATCTTATTCCAGCTGTTTATTGAATTATTAAATTTTCGATAGTCTCTTCAAGCAAAAAAGGATAATTGGATCTTTGACATCGACTTACCGAGAAATCATGTTACTAGGCCAATGTTAAATTTAGTTCTCGAGATATATCCGATTTAAATATTGTGAGATTGATAAATGAATGATTTGACTTGTAATGTTTTATTTTGGGGAGATAATTAATAGAAGTTATTCTAATTCAAATTTAAAAATTATAATGCAAATTTATATTCAGCGTGAACGTACGTTTTACACAATCCATTAATGAAAAGCAGAGATAAGCTGTATAGTTTTCTTTTATTGAATGCCATCCTTTATTCCAGTGGTTTCCACACCTTTTCTCCTAGACGACCCCCTAAAAATGCGAAAGAAATTGGAGAACCCCTTGGGTACTCCTTAATAACATGTTTTTATTTTAGTTTCTAATTATTAACCATGTAATTTAATACAGTATTAAAATTTATCAGTCCGTGATTTTTACACCAATTTTTAAAATTTTCATTTCAAGTACCTATTATTTAAACTAAACACCGTTTGAACGATAATACTTTTGTTTCATAATGCCGAATACGAGGGTTCTAAGTACTTGTCCTTCTTTATAATAAATAAAATAATATAAATATATAATAAATCGATAAAAATAAATTCTAGTATAATTTTATAAAATATTTCAAGAGTGAAGTTCCGATTTACCGTCATGAAAGGGACCAATAAAATATTAAGTTTTGTGCTGAAAAACTTTATATCGGGGGGGGTAGCAAGAAGGGGATGTTAGGAAGAATTATTTTTGAAGTGCAACGAGATAATGTAGACTATTTTTTCTTTCAAGTGTTACTAGCTTCAAATATTGAATATAAATCAATTGTTGCTTTGCAATAAAGAGTAAAATGCTAAGTAACTAATGTCTTTTAAGGCAATAAGATTTAAATACTATTATCTGAATTTTATGGTGTAAAGATAGTCCTCTAAAAAGTGAACTATTAAGTTATGTTTTATTTGTGTTAATGCTGATTATTTCCACTGACCTGACCTAATAACTAATTCCCAATTGAAAATTTTGAAACTTCGCTAACTTGGGAATGCATCGTGTGAAATTTTCACAGAAGTGGGAAAACTAACAATACAGCTGAACTAATTAAATTCGATCGAGGAATAAAAATTTTCATCTTTTTCTATTCTGATTTCAAAGCATTGCGCAAACGTGCTTTGCCCAAATTCTACGAATCTGTGTACTTTTATTTATCTCGTAAATTCATTTACTTCAGATTAACTGGAGTTGTGGCGCATGCTTTGACTTGTAGCCCATTCAACCGAAACTCATCTTAAAACATACGCGGAAATGGAAAGAACTCGTTTTTAGATGTGACCTCTCTGGTGTTAACGTGTTTTTTCTCCTTGTTGATTTCACTGCGTAAAAATGAATCGATTCAATATTAAGTTATTTCAGGGATTCTGAAGAATTTTAAACATTTAGAATGGATAGTTTTTCATCCTGACTTAAGGTTATTACTCTCGGCCATTGCGAAATGCGTTTTCCAAGTTTTATGCTTTTTTCAATTTCCCCTTTTTGATATGGTGCTCAAAATTAAAGAGAAATTGCACATTTGTTCGATTTTTCTTTAGATCTAGTGGACGGATTTTGATGAAATTTGGTATGAACATAGGTTGATAAAATACCAAATAAATAATCATTCAAAATTGTAATAACCGTCAGAGTTGAAAGGTATGAAATAGCGGTTCCAGAATAGAGCAAAATAGTGGGTATTAAGGTGTGTGACACCCTCTCACTATCATACAGGCCTCCTTGAAAGATTTTATAGCATGGCAGATAATAAGGTTCCGTGTTCATAAAGCCTACTTTCTCTGAGGGGCTCTGAAGGGTTTTTGGAGGGGGTAGCGAGATGCAATTGCCTTATCTAGAGCAAAAAAAGCACCTCTGGGTTGACGTCTATAAATCTGACTGTTCATTCCATTTGGCGAATATCTTCCGTTTTAAGAAAGATTTCTAACATGGTGAGCAATAATGGCGAATTTTCTTATCTAAAGTAAAGGATTTGCATCTATTGAAAAGAAATTCAAAGGCAAAATTCTTCATCTTTTAAGTTATTACAGCAATTCTTTTCTTTTCTTGACTTTCCAATATTCTTTTTTCGGCATTTTTACTTAATTTGACTCCAAACTACATGAATAAAACAGAAAAATAATTTTTTTCTATTGTTATTTCTGGTAGTGGGCATTGGGGATTAATTTATAAACTTGGCTTTTGGGAGAGAAAAAATGAAGAATTTTCTAGGAAAAAATTATCTTCAGGAATAATTAGAATCTGTAATTTACGATACGAAATTCCTATTGTAGATACTTCGATAATAATTTATAATTTGTGAGACCTTTTCGCCTCTTAGGTTCATATTGTGCTTAAATATTTATCAGTCTTCTGTCTTTGTTTCTCGGCATCCGAAATTTATTTTTTCCAGGAACGAATTCACTCAATCGTGATGATGGAAACGAGTTGTTTTCTCGTTAAGTTAGGTGAATTTGGGTAGTTATCTCCTTATGCAATTGGGTGAATAGTCTGCATTTACCAAAATAAGAAGTTTCGGCGTTTTTAAGAATCGTGTGAGAGATGAGCGGTAATTTCTCTCCCACACTCCCTGCCGATGGGACTGCGAATCGGTGAACCACATCAGGATCGCTCTCATCTCCCCAAAGAATGCATTTATTTCTCTCTGCGAATGCGGAACTTAATCCCCGATCGGAACTTGTATCTTGTGGAAAGTATTTTCTGCATAGCTGAATGTTAAAGTAGGGGAACGTAGTAAGCTAACTGAATAGAGCTTTTCCGGTGGGAGTAGACTGTGGAGCAAGAAAGATCGCGCTCGGTGTAGTGGCGGTGCTGCTTATAGCCCTACTGTATTTGACGCTGTTTTGAAAGGTCAAATTTCAAAAAAAAATTCTTGGGGAGGGCCCTTAGACCCCCTTTTTAGTTAAAAGTTGCAAACAATTCAACAAAATTTGGGGGGAATTCATTAATTGAATCAAAACCACAATTTTAAATCATTGAAAGGGGGCTTAAACGAAAATTAAAGGATCCCAAATCCTTAAGTCGTCGCCCCCCAATTTTCAGAAGCCCACGCGACGACGCTAATGGACTGCTACCACACATTGGGACCGGACCCCATTCAAATAATCAAAAATTCGGATAATTGGATTTTTTCTGAAAAAGTGTTTGTATAGAGTTCTTATAGCCTGTCGTTACTTGCTTTAACTTCAAAGGATGAACAACGAAGTATCCACCAAACTAAGATTTTAACTTTTACACTCTCAAAGAATTAGACCCGAAATTGATGGGTTTTCCATAAAACTTTTCTGCAAAAACCACTTAAAAACGGCATGTTCTTAATATTTGTTGTTTCTGCCTTCATTGATTGCTTGAGCTTGAAGAACTCCCATCTTCGTATTTAAGCACTGACACTAAGTTTAAAAGTGTAGATTTGAATTCTGAAAGTGATTCTCAAATAAGAGTTCTACTCTACTGTATGTATCAAGATTTTTATTCACTATTGCGCGGTTTTGTCTTCATGTGGCAGGTAGTCTAGTTTTCAATCGATATTTAGCATAAAATGAAACCATATTATTGAACAGTTTAAAGTATTTTTATAGATGTGCGGATGAGTTTTTTCAAACCTATCCATACCTTTTCAGTGTACCAATACGTCTTAAATGCAAAATTCACAAATGATTTTGGAGTTATTTAGAAATGCTTATATCGGTTACTTTTGTTCCAGGTTGTGTGCGTGGAAGTTGACCTCCCCTTGCCGCCTGAAGTAGCGGTGTCGAAGGATGGCGAGTTGCGCCTGGATTACCACCCACCTGTGGGGGTTCCTCCCCCCAACGTGACCTTTCACCCCCTGGATGTGAAGGACGGGATTATCGTGGATGATGTCATACCTGGGACTGAGTACGCTTTCCAGCTGTACTACTCGAATCGGTCGATGACAGAAATTTTAACATGGACCACTGTTATCGCTACAGGTGAGTTCTTTGGTTGAATTAACCCTTTCTTTATTCCTGGCCGTTCAAAATTTAATGGCAATCTCGGGTTGTCTATAGGCGGCCGCCACACTAGCGGCTTGAAGACGCCGAAGTCATAAATAAGTCGTTAAGATTCCTGTCAATATAGGGGAGACTGAGGCTCAACTCCATGCTTTCTCCCCTATCTTGACAGGAATCTTAACGACTTTTTTATGACTTTGGCGTCTTCAAGTCGCTAGTGTGGCGGCTGCCTAAGATTGAAATGCCCTAATGTTTTTTTTCTACTTTAACGAGATAACGAGAAACTTTTTGTGGGTTTGGCAATTTTTATTTCTGTGAATATTTTCCTTTTAGTTTTTACTAAATTGAAAGTGTCTCTATACAGGGTGATTCAGAAATAATCATCAATAATTTGGGAGGAGGTAGAGAGGCCCTAGGCAAGCATATTTTGAATAGGGATGGTGGGGTGCAGCCTTACTGTTAAAGAGCTAGGACCTAATGTAGTGCGATCGCGTTTCAAAAGACCGTTTTTAGAAGGCCCGTGTGGCGAAACAAAACATAATAAAATAAAAAAAATTTGCATGAGGTAAGGAAGTATCCCTTCTACTGACACCATGAATTCGATAGAATTTGAACAACCACTTTCTAAACCGTGGAGTGAGTTTCAAAAGTGCATTATTAGTCTTTTAGTCAAAGAATGGAGTTCCCTTAATAGTATTTAGAAAAATGATGATTGGGTAAGGAATTTTCAATGATCGTAACATTGATCATTGAAACTGTTTGATCATTGAAATTCCTTCCTCGATCATCATTTTTCTAAATACCATTAAGGGAACTCCATTGTTTAACTAAGATATTAATATTGCACGTTTTAAAACTCACCCCACGGTTTAGCAAGTGGTCCAATTTCTATCACATTGAGGATTTAACTAGTAAGGATACTCCTGTACCTCATGCAATAGATTTTTTCATTTTATTATGTTTTGTTTCGTCACACGGGCCTTGTAAAAACGGCCTTTTGAAACGCGCTCGCACTACATTAGGTCCTAACTCTTTAACGGTAAGGCTGCGCCCCACCATCCCTATTCGATAAATGCTTGTCTAGGGCCCCTGTACCCCCCCCCCCCAATTATTGATGATTATTTCTGAATCACCCTGTATAGAATTTGAAGAGAAGGTCAGGTTTTTACCATACTTTGTGGGTTTTTAACACTTAAGTGCGGTGTGTTGCTTGAGCTGAGTCAGCTTAAGGCTCATTCAAACTTTTCTCTTATGATCTTCATTTTTGAGGAATCGTCCGAAGTGAAAAGTGTGAATTGGCGTTTCACTCTTTACTCCTTCACATCTCTATGTAAATTAGCGATTCACAGGAGTGAATCACTGTGAGCAGTGAAAATGAAGCAGTGTGAATGAGCCTTTATCCTTGTGTTTTAGGAATAGCCCGGGTTTCTTTTTCGTGTGGTTAATTACGAACGGTCATTCGTTACCAATGGTTGACATCCCTGTAAATGCAATAATTTTAATTCAAATATTTGTATTACCCAAAAAGAAAAATCGAATTGACAAATATGTTACAGTAAAGTGTGGCTGTAAACGAAGTAGGTTAAGTACGAAAGATGTGAATGAAAAAAACTTTAGGTTAATAAGACATTGAAATTTAGAGTGTAGGTTTGGTTATAGAGCAATTTTATGTTGCTTTTGGGAACTTTAACTATATGATGTTGAACAATTAACATTAATGTATGCCATTGATAAATAAATATTTTTATAGAACCTGATCCACCCAGCAACTTGTTGGTTGATGTTCAGACAGGAAAGATAGTTGATCTTGAATGGGATGCACCTATCAATGGTGGATACTCAGGATACAAGTTGGTAATTTTGTCATCACAAGATGAAATAAGCCCAAGATCTTTTGATTTGCCAGAAGAATCTTCTTCATTTACACTTCAAAACCTCACTCCTGGAGCATCTTACGAAGTTCAACTCTCAACTGTCTATCAAGAAAAAGAGTCATCTGTTTTCATTTCATCTAATTTTACTACCAGTGAGTATTTTTTTTACCTATGGCTGAGTTTTCAAAAAAAAATACTGTGTTTTTATAATGTAATAAACTAAAACTGTTGGTTTAAAAGGATAAAAGTTCAATGGGATACTCATTTTTTTCCAGTAAAATTTAAACTTTCAATTAAAAAATGAAGTAACAAATTTATAATTCTCAGTATTTTTTGTGCTTTATTCATTTTAACTTAGAAGGCATTAACTGAATTTCAGTTGGGCTATTTTGGCTAATGCTACAAAAATCTAACGTATTCTTTTTTAAGAAATGGAAAAAACATAATCTTGTCATTTTCTATCTTATTCAATCGGCCTTAAAAGGTCTATCTTCACTGTTGATTCTTATTCTTGCTACTTATATTCCAGAACCAAATACACCCGGACGTTTCATAGTATGGTTTCGAAATGAAACCACCCTTCTTGTACTGTGGCAGCCTCCGTACCCGTCCGGCATATTTGATCAGTACCGTGTCAGCATCTCCCCCGAAGATGCGGTGCAGTCGGTACTGTTTGTGGAAAAGGAGGGGGAGCCTCCAGGGCCCGCTCAAGCCGCTTTTTACGGCCTCATTCCTGGAAGAGCTTACAACATTTCTGTACAAACTGTTAGTCACAGCCAAGTTAGTGAACCTACTGAAGCTCAATACAGAACTGGTAAGGAGTACTTCTAAAATATGTTCAGTCTTTTTTTATTTGAAGCCTATTATTAGCATATCCAACTGGTTTTAGCTATGTTTAGTTTTCTCTAATTTTACTCTTGTGATGAGACTTGGAGGTCTGAGGTGATGATCATATTTCCATAAAAACCCGGCCAGTACAAAAAATCAATAAACTTTAATTTTAACAACAAATTTTTAACTTCTCTTCCTAAAATTATTATCAAAACTAAAACTTATCACAATATTTTCAACTTAAAACAATGCACAATCTAAGCATCCAGACACTGCAAGATAACAAACTCAGTCCAAACACTATTAACAGGGTTCCCACGGTCCTTGAAAGTCCTTAAAGGTCCTTGAATTTTTTAAGGCTAAATTTAGGTACTTGAAAGTCCTTAAGAAACGTTCTAGGTCCTGGAAGGTCCTTGAATTTTCACTCGGCCACTAATCAAACTTAATTTTTTCATATCTTTCTTTGTTTTTTTCTAGAAATTTTCTTTAAAACTACTCTTATGAACATAACTTGCGGCCAGTTTTACAAACTGACAGTGAAGAGCGACTTCCCCTCTCGTTTGGATTGTATGCGGGAAAAAAGTCTTGTTTTGAAATACGACTAATTTTTAAATGTCTGCGAAAAAGGTCCTTGAAAAGTACTTGAAAGTCCTTGATTTTCAATGTTTTCAAAGAGTGGGAACCATATTAAGGAGTTACTAGTTAGTCAACTAGTTAAGGAGCTGGTTACACTCTTTAATTTCCTTCAATTTAATTTTATTGCTTTTACAGGATTCTCACAAGCCCTAAGAAAGCCCTTTAAAAAACTCTAATAAGTTTTCTCTTTTACGTTTGATTTTGTATGCTTTATGTAGACTTCAAACCAAAGTTTGTATTAATTCAGTACATTGTTTTCTTAATGCTAAGAGAAGTTAGATAGAATTTAACTATTCAGAAGTCACTTTAAAAGGCCCTAAAAATGCATCTAAAAGCCCTATGGAGGCCATGTTTTGATTGTGCTAAAAAACCTGTTTTATTAAAAGAAACCTTTCAGTTTACCTACATAAATAAGTATTTTTAAGGAATGAATTATTCTTATTGTTTTTTGTTTCCTTTTTTCAGTTCCTCTACCACCCACAAATGTCACTTACAACAAGAATACTCTAACTTCCTTTTCGTTCCATGCCATTTGGTCTCCACCTAAAACTCTCTCAGAGTTTGACAGGTATCAAGTTGCTCTCGGGATTCGAAACAGTGTGAGGCAAACGATTGGCCGGTCCGAGAAAAGATTGGCCTTCTTTGATGAGAACTTGGAACCTGGAAAGACGTACGAGGTGATAGTGAAAACTGTGAGTGGAAATGTTGCTAGTTGGCCCGCTGCTGTAAATATAACTACAAGTAAGCCATTCATATGCTTTTAAAAAGTAACCCCATTTTTAAGTTTCAAAGATGGAAAATGTAGTGTAAAAAAACCTTATAAAATGCACAAATAAAAGTAAAGTAGGCATACAGCTGTTTCGAAGGTTCCAGAATCTTCTTAGTGCCTAGCTAGAAACATAAAAGGAAAGAGAAAACTCAACTATAGCCCCAAGCACTGGCTCAAGCAAGAATGCTGAGAACCTTGTTTAGGATGTTCTTTAAAAATGTGAATCCCCATAATATGCAATGCATAAAATTTTCAGTAAAGAGTGTTACACTATTTATCATATGGCTTTACTAACATTTATTTTTTTAGGACCTCTTCCTGTGATAAATTTAAATTCCACTGCAATTGAAGCTGGAGAAATATTGATTGAATGGGAGCCTCATAACAGTAGTCTTCAGGATTCTTACTTTGTAAGTTATGCTCTTCATAATTATTGTTCTCTCAAAATACGCAATAACTTAGATTTATGTTGTTTGAATAAGCTCAAGTATGTTGCTTTTGAAAGCAGTTTTCTTCTTTCTTCAACTTAAGTATTTATCCCCACTCTTAATTATAAATAATAAGTTGATGTTTTTCCCAGGTAAGCAGTCATGAGCTAGAAGCCTACAATGGAGATGGGATTCCACAAGTGGTTCATGAAACTAAATATCAACTGAGTGATTTGTTACCTGGCCGAAATTACTCCATAAATGTTGTTGCATTGAGTCAAGGAATTCCCAGCGAAGCAGCTATTGTTTATCAAGCTACCCGTAAGAAAAATGCTTTGAATTCTTTTAATTAATAACAATAAATTCTGTTTTAATTTATCGATTCACTAGATTCAAATAGTGTTATTTGTGATGAAACTTCACAATGCTTTTTCTTTTAGGTCCATCTCCTCCTGTTATTGAAATGCTTGAACCAATTGACCTGGGATGGAATATATCTTGGAAATCTGATGTGACTAGTAGACAAGATTCGTATTCTGTCGTGTGGCTTCGAAATGATACTGGTGAAGTTTATAACAACACCACAAAAGACAATTGGCTGCTAATAAACAATCTGTATTCCGGAGCCAGCTATGAAATCAAAGTTTATGCTATCAGTTATGGTTTGGAAAGTGAACCTCATTCTTATTATCAGACTGTTGGTAAATATATTTATATTTGGCTTATATAATTTTACTTTTTTAGTTTTTTCCTGTTGAAATTTCTTAAAACTTCTTTATTTGGAACATTGAAAAATGGCATATACAGGGTGTCCCATAAATAATGGGTCACACTTCTAGAGGGGATAGTAGACACCTAGACGAGTCAGAATCTTATAGGATTTGGGGGTCCCAGACCAAATCCCAGGGAGTTAAAAATGGAGCGACACCCCAAAAAAATTATTGAAAAATTCAATTTGTAGAAGAACTACTATTGGTAAAATTTTAATTATGGTCTCAAAAATTGTGGTTTAATATGATCTTTAAAAGTATCTTAAAAGTTTTCACTTTAAAATTTGTTTTATTATGAAAAAAGTTAAAAAACCACAAAAAAATGGGAAAATTCTGCCAAAACCTCATTTTGTATTTCGAAATCCTTTCTTTTGATTTTAAAATCTGAAAGATCATAGTTATAAACCCTTAAATCCAAAGTTTCACGTAAAAACCATCAATATTAAACGCTTGAGATCCTGTTAAAGTTCGTTTTCTGCGTGCGCGAACTGGTTTCCCACTGCCGTTTCCAAAACGGCAGTTTGCGGACGTAAAAAACGGACTGAAACCATGCTTTAACAGGATCTCATGCATTTAATATTGATGGTTTTTTCGTGACACTTTGGACTTAAGGGTTTTTGACTATGATCTTTCAGATTATTAAATCAAAAGAATTTTTTATGGTTTTTAAACTTTTTTTGTGATAAAAAAATTTTAAACTGAAAACTTTTAAGATAATTTTAAAGATCATATTAAACCACAATTTTTGAGACCATAATTAAATATTTACCAATAGTAGTTCTTCTACAAATCGAATTTTTTAATAATTTTTTTGGGGTGTCGCTCCATTTTTAACTCCCTGGGATTTGGTCTGGGACCCCCAAATCCTATGCGATTCTGACTCGTCTAGGTGTCTACTATCCCCCCTAGAAGTGTGACCCATTATTTATGGGACACCCTGTATGTTGCATTAGGATTGATTCTTAGATTTTTTTACTTTAATTTTGAGGCCTTAATACAAGGAATTGATATCAAAGGCATCTGAAATTAAATTTCCCTCTAGATGGCTAGAATTGCAGAACTAATTTAACCTATTTTACTTTTATAGCTCCTAAACCACCCCAAAATGTTCAGATTGTCAAAGCTAGCAATTCTACGATGATTCTGACGTGGATTTCACCGAATGAATCTGTTATCGATAACTTTATTGTTCGCTATCGACCAGCTACTAGTGTTCTTTGGAAGGAAGTTGGTAATACTCCATTTTAATATTTAAATTATTTTAACTTTTTGAGTAATATTTTTATTTCTTAAAATATTGTAGTACACTAAAAAACTACTGTTATTTCTTTGGTGTAATAAGTAAATTTAATTAGTAAGCTTTTACTAATATATGATATTTTTTTCTTTTAGTTATAATTAATGCAACATCTTGTGAAATAAAAAAACTGGATCCTGGTGAAAAATATGAAGTTCAGGTGGTATCTATGAGCAACAAAGTTGAAAGTCCTGATTCTAAGATTATTGACCAAACCATGTGTATGTCATCAAATTTCAAATTTATTACAATTAATTTTTGTATTTATTTGCCCAAAAAATTGTTAATGTTTGTAAAAGATGATAGCTGACAATCATGGGCTGAAGTTTTACTTTATTACTTGTATGGTAAATAATATGGGTAAAACTTTTATTAAAATTATTATGCCTTAAATTTTACTTTTTGTGTTTAGATCCCAATCCAATTAAGCATGTTCGGCACATACTAGATTCTTATAATATCACCTTTGAATGGAAAATTCCACCTGGAAAGAAGGACTATTACATTGTGAACTATTATCCTGTGAAATCCCCATTTCCACAACTTTCTCATCAGGTATCTTGAAATGTTATATACTAATAGGTTTTCTTTGATTATAATTTGCCTATTTTTTGTTACACAAAATGATGGAACTTGAATGAAATTTTTTTAAAGGTTATTACTTTTAATTTAATTGTAAATATATGTAACATTAGGGTGGTCCTAAGTATAATGGTAAAAAATTTTTTTCGGAATTTTTCAAGTCGCACCCCCTAATTTTTTTCCTTATGGGGTAGTAAATAACTGGTAAAAATTTTATCCGAATCGGTTAATATTAACACGTGCCGCAAAAGGGATGAAAATCTGAAAAAACATCAAAATTCTCAAAACTTTGAAAAATCATAAAATTTATTTAAAATATATAATTCAATATATTTCAGTACTTTTTCTAACATAAAATGCTTAAACATGAATAATATTGGCCTTTATATCCTTTGACAATTTTTAAAGGTATTGTATTTTCTCCTCATTATGCGTTAAAATATCGTTATATTCTTCAATAAGCTTGATTTCTCTTTTGTAGCATTATTTACAACAGATAAGTTACTGACGACTTTAAACCCTTCCTGATAACCTCCAATAATCTTCACACATTTTAAAGGATCCCTGGAAATAAATTTTGAAGAAAACTTAAAAACCTTTGAAAACAGTTTGCGGTTCATTTTGACACAAAATTGGCTTGATTTTGGAGTCCTTCCAGTACTACAAAACTAATTTGCAACCACCCTTACACACGGGTAGATTCTTTCCCTCTAAACTCTTTGGAAATAATTGCTGTGTGGGGGACAGGTTCATCAAAAAAGGCCAAGGCAACTGTCTCCTCCAAGAAACCATTTCCATGACTAATCATTTTCTTTGATGCTGCCTTAGATTATATTTTCATTAATTCCTCTGTAGAAAAACAGGTCCCTTATGAAATTCAATTCAAATGTGGCTCTGTGATCCATTTGCACATCAAACCAGGCCTTAATGTATAGCTTAACAATAATACTCATACCTTGAAGTAATGGATTATCCAAATTAACCCTCACATTTCTAAATATAAATATCTTCAAGCAATAAATTACTTAAGACATCCACCTAGAATGATGGATAGCACCAGGTTGTTTAAATTTAATCATTTTAGCTTTATAATAATCTAAAAGTGCTATTGTCAACCATAGAAACTTTTGGTAGTCATCTCTCGATTGGTGGTCAAGCTTCTTTTAGCGAACTTGTGAATTTCTTCTTTGTCTCTTCCATCAATGGTGTTTTTTACAACTTCATTTTTAATACCTGATGGGTACTTTGATTTTTAGATCACCTCCCAAGATTTTCAAAACGTTTAAATAAAAATGTAGGTCCATGGGATGCAGTAACGCAAGCTCCAAACGCCACTTTTAACACTATTTTAAGAACATTAAAATGTATTATATGAGCTTTGGCTTATAAAATTCAGTGTAAATTTCAAATCAAACCTTTAACTATGATGAATGGACCATATTCAGCCACGCCCATATTAATCACGTGATCGGGGAAAACAAACTCACTATCAAATCATATCTCACTATCATCATATCTCACTACAAACTCTACTTGTGTAGTATCTGTGGTAACCAATTGCAAGCTCAGTAGGTCACATGATGGAAAAAATGTGACGTCAGTCAGATATGGTCCATTACATTTAAAATCTAATTTTTATTGTTTTGAACATTATATTAAAGTTTTGTTTTATGTCCCAACCCTCATTGGAAAATCCTCCACTTTACGTTAAATCCTCCATTGGAATCCACTTATAATAATGAGTTTCACCCTAAAATATGTGCAATAATCATAGAGTACGATGTTTTCAAGTTTATCATAAAATACATGAAGATACCGCTTTTGAAACTGCTCTTTTGAAAAAGCGTGCGTAGCGTCCACTGTTGCGGCGGAAAGTGCGCATCGAGCCGGCATTCCTCGTGTCAGTGTTACGGAGTCCTGCGCATCTACCGTACTCTAACTTCAATCGCGTTGCGGCACGTGTTAATATTAAAATATTTGAAAAATATTTGGTATACATTCATTTCATACCTTAAGTAAAAAAGTTGGGGGGTGCGACCGAAGAAATTCCGAGTTTGAAAAATTAGGACCACCCTAATGTAACATATTCTCTAATTTTGGGCAAATAATTTTTGAGGTATTAACACATTTTCTTTTGTAGAAAAAAGTTTTTAAAATAATGAATATTTGGTATCACTTGATATGCTATTTATCTTTTGTAATACATTCATTATGGCTATTTCCATGATTTTAAAAATAGCTGTTTAATTTAAAGTAATTAAATATTGGAAATTTGTCTAGTAATAAAATAAATAAACAAATATTTTTCCCGTTTGTGATTCTTTAATTTAAAATATATCTCAATAAATAGTTGTACTTATTTTCATTAGGTTCCAGCAAATGATACAGCTGTAGATGAAATGATGAATTGTATGATAGAGGATCTCAAGCCTGGTGAACTGTACTCGTTTTTGTTCTATGTTGTAAGTCATAGCCTCAGAAGTGAAGGAATAGGTTTACAAACAAGAACAAGTAAGTCTTTTTATTTGCATGATTCAAGATTTTGTTTTAAATTATTTGCTGAGTTTTTCAATTGAAATTTAACCATCCATCACATTATCATCATACTAATAATCATAGCATTATTTTCATTGATAACGACTTTAAATGATAAAACTATAGTTCTTAGTTTTTGTGTGTCTGGATCTTTTTTAAAAATCTTCTTTGAAATAATATAGTCTACCTTTTATTTATAAAAAAATTTAAGTAATTTACAGTTTCATCCAGTTCATTAAAATTCAGTGACATTTTTACTCAATTTTGTCTAATATTTTCCACATTATCTGCCAATTAGCTAAACAAAATATTCAATTTTTTATTTCAGAACCTGTTATCGATTCTGTTATTCATATTGTTACTGATGAGCAAGAAACCAAAACACTGGGTATAAAATATACTCCAACACCCATAAGGAATGTAGTATTCGATCGATACAGATTTCAACTAAGTGGAACAAACATCCCAGCTCAAGAAAAACTTCAAAATGACACGAATCGCCTTGTAATCTTTGATGACTTAATTCCTGGAAGATTGTATAATATCAGCATTTGGACTGTTAGTGGTGGAGTCTATAGTGTTCCAATTGACAGACAAGCTAGGTTATGTAAGTTAATCTTTAGTTATTTTTTATTGGTAAATAAGTATTCACACATCTTCATAATGGGCATATTTTCTCACACTTAGTTTAATCTTTCAGTGGGGGTATGTATGTGGGAGATAAATTAGGTTAGATTTGATCACACATCTAATGGTTCAAATATATTTAAATAAAATGTACTCATTAACCATAAACTGATTACAGCTTTGTTTTAAAACTCATGTTTGAAAATTTACATTTCCAATTGTGTATCTAGGAGATACTAGTATCGTTTTCTTGCTCTTATAATGAGCGCACCTACTGGAAGGTTAACAACTGATATTTGAGGAAATTACTTTTAGGACTAAAAATGTTTTCTTTCTTTCAGATCCAGAATCTGTGGGTGAAATAATGGCCCCAAAAATATCTGATACTGAAATCAGTCTCACTTGGAATGTCCCAGATGGAGACAAAGATGGATATGAAGTGCAGTATCAAGATCACGAAGGGAATCTCATTAAAAACGTCACTGTTTGGAACCGAATAAGCTACAGTGGACTGCGTCCACATCACAACTATACATTTCTCGTCTCTGTCTTGAGTGGCTATGACACTTCTACCACAATAAGAGGACGTCCCATCTCTCGAACTTTTCATACTCTTGAATCTGGTTAGCATAGGTTTTATAGCATGTGCTTTTCTATAAGTGATGTTTTAACTAATTTTTAAAGTTATTAAATTTTATTTTCATGTTTCTTTTTCAAAGTTATATATTACCATCAATAGTTTTAAGTGTTAAAGATTTATCAAAAACGTGTCTTTTTTAAAATTCTTAATAAATTTATTTTGTTAAATTTCTTTTTCAGTGCCCGGAAAAGTAAACAACTTTATCGCAGTATCGGTGAAGCCAAATGTGATAACTCTTCAGTGGTCATTGCCGAGCAGTGAACAAAACGGAATACTTACAGGTTTTGTGATCACTTATTATGTCAAGGTAATAACCAAGGTTAAGGTTATTTATAAGCAATAATTATGGTTGAGTTTTCCCTTGTGTATTTTTAAGCTTGTAATATGTGCCTTTAAACAGAAGTGAATGGGTTCTTTTTATTAATAACTTATTGTATTTTTGAGAGCATTGCCATGCTTAAAATGTGCTATATTCATCTGGGGGTTTGGTTAGATATAACCAAGTAACTTTGTAACAAGTAAGATATAAATTTGGTGTAAGAATAACCTTTTTCTTATTTCCAGGGTTCATCATTTCAGCAGTATGAAAAGTTTGGTCCTACAGTGACTGATGGAACAATTACTAATCTTTTACCTGGAAAGACTTATATATTTGAGGTAATACCCCAAAACTGTTCAAATTAAAGATATTTATTACATTTTGATCTTGGGGGATCATAACTGATTAATTTATATTGAAATTGTTAGAAAACTGACTGGTTGTATATGACTATATTCCTCTAATTTAAGTAATATTTTATAAAACAAAATTGTGTGTTTACCAATATTTAAATAAGAAAAATAAATTAAAATATTAAAGAAATGTTTTCATTAAATTTGCTTGTAATGTTTATCTAATAATATGTTAGTATGACTTAATTTGTTCTTAAGCTATTTTTTGTTTAAATTGTGCCCATGATTGCACTATAATTTTATGTTTCTATTTTATTATTGCGAAAAACATTTTCTGTAAACTCCTTGAACTAAATTAAATTACGATCATATAATATTAGCTCTAATAGTAATCAATCACACATGTTTGAAAAGCATGGAATAAAAGCATTTCTTATTCAACATTAGAATACCCTGTGGACTTTGTGTCCTGTTGTAACTATTTCAGGTTCTCCAAACAAGGTTAAGTGAAAAGATACCCACAGTGATTGTATTGTCTTGTAAATAGCTTATTTTTAATAATTAAAACTCATATTAATTGAAAAAATATATATTATAATAAAAGTTTATGCAAAGCATAAAAAAGTTTGCATTTAAATAAAAGAAATAACTTTTGCATGCAGCAAAACTGGATACATCTAAGTATGAATTTTTGTGTTTGCAATTTGGAATTATTTTTTCTTTTACGTAATTTTTTAATTATTATTAATTATGTTGTATATTTCTGCAGATTCAAGCTCATACAAAAGTGGGACCTGGTGGAAAAGCCAGTATAGAACAAACATTGCCTTTAGGAGGTAATGTACTTGAAGTATTTTTTCTTCAACAGATTTTTCCATATAGTTTCTTATTCAGGATTTTAGTGTTCCAAGTTTCTGTTTCGAATTCGATATTAAGTGTACATAGTTTAGTGTTTTACAATAAATTTGAAATATTAGTTAAAATTAAGATCTGAATACTTTTCCATGCTGATATTTTTTTCATTCTTTGCTCATTCTTCTAATTTTTTTTGCCAAAATATTGATCTTCAATATTTATATTTCAGCACCTCCTCTACCAGCTAGTAATGTATTTCCCATTAATGTTGGAAAATCCTCAACAACGGCTAGAGTTCAGTTTCGAAAGAACTTTTTCTCGCATAGCCATGGACCAGTTACAAGCTACACTGTAATTGTGGCAGAAGACGATAGTATTGATTCAAAGCAGCAAAAATTACTTACTTATAATGAAGTACAAAAGTATTCAAGGTGGCCTCCTTATCAGGTTTGTTTAAATTTTCAATGATTAAAGTGATGTTCAGTTATTTGGAGTACATTGTAATCTCAAACTGATTTCAAATTAATTTTAGCAATTTAATTTAAAATTTCCTTTAAATTTCTTTTTAGGTGTCTGAACCTTTTTACCCATTTAACGGAACATCTTCATTTGAGTTTGTCATTGGTACTGAGGATTGCACCCATACTAAAGGATATTGTAATGGTCCTCTTAAACCAGGCACAAGCTATAAAGTCAAAATTAGAGCATTTACCACCCCTGAAAAGTTTACTGACACAGTCTACTCTTACACATTTCAAACAGGTTTGTAAAATTAGTACTTTTAAAATAACTATAATTATTTAGCTTTATGTTTGTATTACAGCATTTTAATTATTTTCATTAACTTTTTTCAGATACTGATAACACTGCTATGCTTGCTGGAATAACAGTTCCCATAATTTTGATCATCCTGCTTATAATAATAGTTTTGTTTGTGAAGCGCAAGAAGCGTCACGGGCCTTTTACCAAAAAAGTAACCGATGGTCATATTAAGGATGATTCCATGTCGATACCTGAAAGTGAAATCATTACCAGGTAACCGATCACCATAGTTGAATCTAATTAACATCTATTTTCATTAGGAAACTAAATTACCTCTTCTATTTTTCCAGCCGTCCAGTAAAACTGAAGGATTTTGCCGACCACTATCGCTTCTTATCTGCTGATTCAGATTTTCGATTTTCTGAGGAATTTGAACTGCTGAAACATGTCGGAAGAGACAAGCCATGTAATGCTGCAGATCTGCCATGCAATCGCCCGAAAAACAGATTCACCAATATTTTACCTTATGACCATTCTCGTGTTAAGCTTATGCCTTCTGATGATGAAGAGGGCTCTGATTACATAAATGCCAATTATATTCCAGTGAGTTATGAAATTTTGTATTTTGATGTATACAGGAATTATATTATAGCATTACTTATTGGTGTTTTACAGTGCCCTTACTAATTTTCAAACTTAAAAAGTATTGCTTTATAATATATGAATATGTGTATGAGAATAGCATAAAAATAGTACTTAATTTTCCAATTAAATCTGCTAAATATAGAGGTAACAAATCTTTCAATGAACTTTTTGAATTAATATTAATTTTAAATTAATATTCTCTGTAACATGGCATGTAGTAATAAGATACAGTGGGATAAATTACAGTTTCCCATGTGTCAAGGAAATGTGTGGATTTTCGTTAATACTTCAAAAATTAGTTATCATGAAGTTATTTATTTTATAACAGCATCCCACACAATTTTATATTAAAAATGAGGTTTTAAAAAATTTTGTCATTGCTGTAGAATATATTTTCAAAATTTCAGAAATATTATCTATTTTTACCAAAAAGTGACTAAAAGAATCCCATATATCTCCTCCTGGATTTCTCTTGAAAGTAACTAGAAACTTGGGAAAGGAATTTTATTTCAATAACTGAGGGTGTATCTTAAAAAAATATAAGCATAGTGCTTCTTTCTGCTTTTGAATTGTATGCAAAAGTTAAATTGTAATTGTGTCTCAAGCAGAAAACAGGAAATTTTAAAAGCTTTAAATAAAAGTTAAATTTGCATTTATAAGAATTTCTTGATATAAACCTCCCAACTACACAGCTAAATGTTAAACCTATGTAAAATAGCTTTCTTTTTTTTTGCAGAAAGACATTTTATAAATGTAATTTAATGAGTAGCTCAACTCTAAGAATTCTTCTCCCAACTGAAAAATTATGTTTTTGAAATTTCTTGATTATGTTTTTAAGACTTCTGTTTATCTTTGTTAGGGCTACAATTCTCCAAGAGAATTCATTGTGACACAAGGTCCTTTACATAGTACTAGAGATGACTTTTGGAGAATGATCTGGGAGCAAAACTGCCGATCCATTATCATGCTTACCAGGTGTGTCGAAAAAGGACGGGAGAAGTGTGACCATTATTGGCCTTACGATACCCAACCTGCTTATTACGGGGATATACAAGTCACTATCCTGAATGAATCCCAGTACTCCAAATGGACGATATCGGAGTTCAAAGTTTCAAGGGTAAAATTCCATTCCTACTTTCGATTATTTTAATGTCTGTTCCATGAAAAATCATACTTAGTTATGTTTTTTTCCCATTCAGGGTGATCAGTCTCGTATTGTGCGTCATTTTCATTTTACCACGTGGCCAGATTTCGGAGTTCCCGATCCTCCCCAAACTCTTGTGAAGTTTGTGCGAACCTTCCGTGATCGAGTGGTGCCAGACAACAAGCCTATTGTGGTACATTGCAGGTAGGCTTATCAGTTCAGTGTTTTGTATAAGTAATTCTGGTATAAAGTCAATATGAAATGTGTTTTGCACTTTCTGTGTGTGTGGTTATGAAATGCAATATATTTTTCCAGTGCTGGTGTTGGAAGGTCGGGCACATTTATCGCTTTGGATCACATCCTTCAAAAAATACAGAAGCATGACTATGTGGATATATTTTCCATTGTTTATGAAATGAGAAAAGAAAGAGTATGGATGGTACAAAATGAGGTATAAAATTTTCTTTCTTTAAGTTACACAAACAGTTTTTTTTAAATCTTATGATTTATATATTTTTTTGCAAATGCTAAATGAAGCTATACCATAAAAATAAACTTTATGGCCAACATAATTTCAAAATTATTTTCCACAATCTGGTAGTTGATTAGACTTAATTTTTTTTGTGTTGGCTCTCTGCCTAATGTTTCATGTGATGGAAAGAAGTAATTTAATACAGTCTTTTAATTCTTATTTTCCAGCAACAATATATATGTATTCATCAATGCTTAATGTGTGTCTTGGAGGGTAATGAAGACATTGACATATTACGTCAGGAAGTTCATGAAAATCAAGGGTATGAAGGTATGTCTTAATATTTTATTTTAAAGTTACTGACAGTATGACTAGTAAATATGACAGTATAAAGTACTGACAGTCAGATACAGTATGGCTCTATATGCAAAACATTTCCTGTTAGTTAAAACTAATTATGAGATTAATAAGTTTTATTTAGTGCTAAAAATAATGTAATTTGAAAGTTTCTTATGCCTCATAAACTAAATTATATTGCTTGAAAATGGGGTAAAATAGTAAAACACAGTAAAAAAACCTGCAAGTTATTAGACAGATTGTTTATGAAAACTTAATTAAAGGTAAATGAAACAGGAGAATAAAATAAGTACAACTCCCCCATGTCTAATAAGATGTCTATCATTTAAACATTGTCAAGGATTTCAAAATTATACTTTCTAAAATTTAATTTATTTATAGTAACTCAGTAATTTTTAAGTTAATTTTACTAAGATACATTTTTTTTTCCAGATGATGAAGGAATAGCTGAATCTGGTATTTGATGAAACGGTGTTTTTATGTTGTCAGTTTTTACTTAACTGTAAATTTTTATGTACACTTTTAAGTGTATCTGAAGTAATTTCTATGAAATACTACTTTTTAACCTCATGGAGAAGAAGTCTAATGGACTTGATAACTCAAAGTTTTATGTTTAAAACTGAATTTCAATGATTTCTTCTTCCAAGTATTTTTTAATGACCAAGCAGATTTAGGGTGTTAATTTATTTTTACACAAATATCAGCATTTGGTGAATATCACTAGCAAGTTTTTCTAAGTCAATCTAATGTTGCATTGTATTGCAAACTGTATAAATCTACTTTTTAGTGCTTTTAGCCTTTTGATGTGGTACCTTTTAAGTATTTTTTAATTAACAAAAGCTTATTTATTTAATGCTGTATCATACTATATGCATGCATTTTAACTGGGAGAATTTTACTCTATGAATTTTAAATGTCTTCCATGTTTATGATGTGACATAGGACAAACCTTTTCTATATTTATTATTTGCTTTATATGTAAATATTGTGATTAAATTTTATTTTATATAAATAATCGTTTCTTGCTTAGAAATTTACTTCATATAGTTGTGTGGGATTTTTTTTAACTTTTAAGGCATTAGACCAAAATTGAATTTTAAGCCAAAAGTCTGTTTTATAATAGAGACAAAAGAACTAAGTTGGAAGTTTTTTTTTATCTGAAATCAAACTAAGTACTTTACAAATATTTTGAATGCAGTATCCAAAACAATGAATGATACAATAAAATACCCTTTTTCCCTTTATCAATATTGTATATCAACAAAATTCACTGGTTTAGCTTATTCACAACCATCATTTAAAAACAAGGAAAATTTGTTTCTTGATATATTTATTCCCTTACATTGTCTTTGAATAGGAAACAAGGGAAAACTTGTGTAGTTAAAACTATGTTAATAAGATAGTAGTAATAACTTTATTAATGTAGTAATTTGTTTAAATGTAAAGTTGATTACAAAGTACAGATATTTAAGTATTTCTTAAACAGCTAAAGCTAGGTAGAAACCATTTAATAAATTGGTATATTAAGGAATACTGAACTTCGAACTACTTGATAGTGATGGCTAATTGTTTTGAACTTCTCTTATTTTATAAGAAAAAATGTGTCAAAACTCATTACAGGATATTCTCTTTTTAAAATATAGGGAAAAGTGTATTTTTACAATAACTAGTGCATAATTATTTTTATTTATTAAAGAATAAGTTTTATTGTGTTTTACATATAACATTCAATGTGAGCTATTTACCAATACAGGTAGAGAAAAATAGTAACTCAAATTCTCTTTCCTTCACAATGAACTGGGCAGACCTGGAAAAAGTTGTTACCTTCCCCCGAACCTAATAGAATTTCCCCAAACCTTATGTATTGCTCCTATGGAACTGGCAGGAGCTTCCCCCGAACCAGGTTCGTAGGTTCGGGCACTTTTTCCAGGTCCGGAACTGGGATATTAAAACTAAATTGTATGGAAAGATTAAATTTTTAAGTGTATATTTCATTTAAAACTAATGTTGATTTGTGTCCAGATAAAAGATATTTATCGCATCAAAATTGGATTGGGTAGGACTTTTATCTTTTTCTTTTTGAGATTACTGCTGTGAACAAAAGAATGCTTTATTATACATTATGATGATTTGGCGGCTAGCAAGTTTGGTGTCAATGTTCTTATATACTAAAGTTAACAGAATTTTGAGTTTTGACGCTTTTAAAAAAACAGACATGGTGTTGATGTCCCTCAAATGAGCTAAAAATCAAAATTAAGGTGCTGAATCCTGTAGAACAATGCCAAAGTTAAATTAATGTAGAGTGAACCGTGATTGTGCATGTTAATAAGATCAGTTGGCTCTACAGAGAGGATTTTAAGTTTGAAATTCAAGAACTATAAATAGTGATAATTAGTTAATTCATTTAAAATTGTTACTATCATCTTTTTAAGGGTTTGAAAAACAAACTTCTTAAATGCATAAAATTACTTTGAAAAACAAAAATATGTACAAATGACAACAACAATGGGATGAGTTATTGCACAAAATATCCCGGCAAATCTTGTGGTCAGTGCTACACTCGTAACTTATTCAAATAGTTCAATAGGAATGTTGTTTGGGGGACAAATGAGCTGCTCAGGATAATAGTGACCAGAGTTAGGAATTTGAGATAAGCATGGAATGTTATAGTTGTTTAGTGTGATATTTGGCTGAGTCAAAAGTTTAAAATAAGAGCAGACTCAAAACAATACCTTCCCTTGTGGGAACAGCCCAGGTGCCGCTACATAAACCGGCAATTATTCATAAAAGGTTGTTCAAATATTATGTAAGCTTGTTTTAGGGCATTTTTGACCACCCTCCTCCTATGTTACCAAAAATAAAGAAAATCAGAAACACCTCTTTTTTTAATTGCATAAATTCTTTTAACTGCTGACTTCTTACCATTCTCTTTTTTTTCTTCTTCCAAAAATTGTCTATTATAACCCCTGTCAGAATACCATTAATATTTTTTGTGTAGTTAAAAAATGCTGGTCCTTTCAGATTGTCTAAATTTTTACATGTTTAATTTTCTCTTTCCAAATTTAATTCATGTAAATTGGTTTCTTTTCTAGCTATATAGGAGATATTTTGGAAAATAAAGGGTTTTGAATGTCTTATGTAAGCATCATTCATCTCTTTAGGTGCTTACATAATATTTGAACATCCCCTAGCTAAAATCCGTTGACATAGGCCTCTGTTATTTTGAGGAGCTCAAGTGATTGGATAGTTTGGCTTTCAATAGAAGCACTTCAAATGCAATAAAGGGCACCGATATTTTAAAAAGTTAGAGATGAAATCTAGAACCTGTAGAAGTGGACTTCCAGGAAAGGCTTAAAGATGCGCTTCGTTGTTAGTATGATACTTGAATGAAGCGTACATTTCTCCTAAAATCCTTCTGACGGAGTGATTGGATGTTGGATGATCTCTCAATATCTGCTAAATGCAGGACGTCTGGACATGATTCGTGAGACATTATCTCTTGGGCACCTGAAGACGAATATGCATCTTTACTAAAATATTTCTGTGGCGAGTATTTTTTGGATTCGTCCATAAGAGCACAAATGGATGAAAGAATTCCTGGACAAGATTGCACTCTGTATAATCCCATTTTGTCGCCACTATCACAAGATTGATATGCACCTTTAAAAGAATGAGAGCTGCTTTCGGGAAACCACAGCGTCCTGATTTTCGTTTGATTGCACGGAGCTGGTTCTGACTCAAATTTCCTCTTGTCCCTCGAAGCTGCCCTATTTTCAGTGGAGGAGTCTGCTACTCTTTTTCTGGGCAAAACTGACATAGGGGACAGTGGAATTCCTGAATCGTGGAAGCCATCGGAATCATCGATTGTCAGGATATCTGTAAAGAGTAAATCATAAGTTATTCATCCTAAGATCATTCTATGTTAAATTAACGATAAAATACACTTCTGAGTTTGACATCATTAGATTTCAATGGAAATTCTCATGACTATTCATAAGCTGTTTTCCCTACTAGGAGAAATCCTCTTTGGGTATCAAACAAAAGTTAACACTACTTTTAAGGGTCAAATTTCAAAAATTTTATGAGGAGCCTCCTTCCCTTTTTTCTTGGTATCTGTAAAACTTTGTCATTAAGTGTAATATGATTTTACATTTGACTTATTATGTACTCGGGAAAGGAGGCCTTGGAGAGAAAAAGATTCTGGGGCAAAGCCCCCACCCAAAACAAAAGTCTGGTTATAGCCCTGAGCTACAGGAATTTAAAGGCATTAAACTTGGGGGGTAAAGAAAAATAGGAAGTACATATAGCCCTTGAGAGTTGAAGCTTAGTGACTGGCCACACTGGGCAACTTGAATCGCTCGAAGTCGTCAAGATCCTTATCAAACGGAGGGGAGATGCAGTTCTAGGTGGAAACCACTCTGGAAACATGACCTACCAAACAGTAAGTAAATAGAATTTCTTGAGTATGTTGATGCAGTTGAGTAAGTTGGATGCAGTACGCCCTTGTTAATAATTCACCCATGGTTTTTTTTGGTGGGGCATTCCACTGTCCTTTTATAATGTGTGCGCGCACTAGAGACTTCTGTCGCGGCGACTATAAACACTAGGTCACTCGAGAGCAATGCATTTCTATGGCGAGATTCTTGGCAATCGGCCAAGTGTCTCGTCGCCTATGCGCGCGCTCTAGCTTCTTGCAACAGGCAGGGTGATAATTTTGTCTCTGTCGCCGTGACAAAAGTCTCTAGTGCGCGCTTAGCCTAACAGTGTCTAGACTGTCAACTACTTTGTCCTGGTGAATAAATAACTATTAATTACGTACTCCTTCTAAAAATATAGGCTAAAGGGAATATTTTTTTTCCAAATCTATCGTTAGTCACCACTCGGAAAATTCGTAGAAATACTTTTAATTCAGCGTCCTTCCCTTCACCGGTATCTGTAGTCATACCGTCATGTGAAAGACTAAAGAAATCTTACGGACATTGTGGATAGGATATGGTTATTCATGAACGTTGAAAATACGTCTTGTGCTAAATCTGTGTGGCTATCACTTAGGTTTGAACTTGTTTGGAATATTGTTACTACGTATATTATATTTCTGAGAGTGGTGACTATACTCAACAGCAACGTTTCCTGAACCCAGTACGTCACTACGCGAAAGGAGAAAGTGGGTATATAAACACAAAGCCTGTTGGGTTGCTAGGGGGAGTTTCGGTACGCAAATCGGGATGAAAATACACTATGTAGGGGCAAAGTGATTAATTGGGCATTATTAATAATGCCCACAGTGGAGGCTAAATTTCATTGATAAATGCCTTTGAATTTATCACATTGCCCGTAACATATACATTGGTTTATCGAAATAATCGTATTTTAAAATTGACGTTCTTCGTTTCACTCGAAATTCAGACACCGCGATGGGAACTACTTTGTTTGTTAGTGACGTCGTGTAGGGTCAACTAACTTTGCTGTCTAGCATAATGATAAATTTTAAAAATCTTCAAGCTATATTTTTAAGTACGTAATTAACAGTTATTTATTTACTGGACAAAGTAGTTGACAGCCTAGACTAGACTGTTGCACAATTAGAAAAGGAAAGCGGAATACCCCCACCAAAAAACATGGGCGGATTTACAAGGGCATCCAACTTTCTCAAGAAATTCTATTTACTTATTGATCATGTTTCCAGAGTTATCAAGGACAGCTTGCCTGCCATGGTTTCTAGTGTGCCTCACTTAAATTGTTTCCAAGTTTTGTTTTTTTGTCAAAGTTTTTTCCTCGTGACAGTCGGACTAATAAGTATTTTAATTTTTCTTTGATAGATATAGTTTTTCTAGTTTGTTGAAGTTAACGTAACAGGCCCCAAATCAATGCGTACTTGTAGATATAGCTTAAAATTGTTTGTTCGAAATAATCACACCCAACACAACAGTCCATACTCAGAAAAGGTTTGGCATTCTTCCTAAGATTGGAGGGTGGTTATGTATATGTTACAGTTAATGTTCATAATCTGGTAATGTTCGGAATACCTAGGTAAAGTATGAATTATTTTGTACTTTACCTTAGGTAATTCTCATTTTACCTTAGTTTTTCTGAACATTACCGAATTTCGGACATTAACTATAACATGTACAAGAGTTTGAAGGTCTAGCGACAAAGTTACTCCTTCCACTATCCCCCCTTTGTTACATCGGGCTGTTAGCTCGATTTTTTTTGTAGGCTAAAACCAATCATGATATTATTTCGATCAATAGAGTATAAGACATGTAGATTATTTATCTGTTAATAGCATAATTCAAAAAGTAAGTTCCAATAGGAAATAATTTCAGTGAAAAATCTTCCTATTTCATCAAATCGTTGAAAAAAAGTTCAGGATAGGGTTGTTACAGAACTGTGTAAAACACTTTTTAAAAAAAGAATTTCGTAGTCACCGTTTAAAAAATAAGGTAAAATTTTATAAGTCCAGCAATCTTTCCATTTAATCCAACGGTACTTGCCCTAAAGTCACCACTTAGAAAAGTAAGATATTTTTATGAAGTTAAAGTGACGCGCAGGGCGGTGGTTGGGGTTTGTGGACGGGATAACCGTTAATAGACTTCATCCACTCTCTAAGATTTTTAAGTTTCCGTCGGAAGGCAAAAGAATTGACCTTGAATGATACCAAAAAGTCTTAAAAAATAGTAATTTTTCATTAAAATCTTGAAAATTTAAAGAATTTGACTGTTACGGTTACAGTTAACGGTTAGAAAAAGAAAACGTTAGGACCCCCACTTTGGGTAAGCAGGACCAAATTTATAAATGCCCAACTGCATTTATGTCCGGGTGCTATACCCGGGGAGAGGCTCAGACTCGAACCCAGGGAGGTTCGACCTGAGGGCCTTTGTGATGGATAATGGTACGTGCGCAAGCACACCAAGCCATCGGTTCCTGCAAAAGGTCAGGTTCTCTAATTAATTTAAAGTTGATACTACACCATTTTTTTAAAAAGACTAATTTTTGCTTGGGCCTCCAGATGGAGCCACAAGCTACTCCCAACCACAGGTTTCCCTCCCCCATTAAAACTAAATTAATAAATAAAACCACAAGAGACAGCACATCGGAGTAGACGGGGTTCGATCCAAGAACCTTTCTGATCAAAGCATTACGCTCCAACACACCAGGCCATCCGGCCGCTTGCTGCTATGGATTTAAAGAATTATTTAATACTTTGAATTTGTAATTGACTATATGGGAACCTAATCGATTCTCATCGACAACGTGGACCTCTTTTAAGTCTAGAAATTTTGGGAAAATCTTACCTTAAAATTTATTATGAAACTCACCCCCTTCTCTAACATTTTATTTTTACATCCTTCCCAGAGTAGATACCACTTGCATTGGATCACACATACACCTACCCCAAGTCATGTTAGAACGTTTCAAATAATCCATAGTAACCACTCAAAAGAAGTAATAAAATATTTATTAAAGATGAATTCATCGGGCTGTTTACGCCGTGTTCCAGGAGATATTAAGAACCGAACGAGTCGACCTCAGCTGCGGAGGTCATCATCAGCAGGAACATAAAAACATTATTATTTTGCTGCCGATTTTCGTTGATAATGGTTCTAGAAATAATATCTACCATTAGCAAGAATATAATTGAAGGGCTTGGTGGATGAAAGGGCTATGTTACAAGGTCTGTCTGAAAGTAACGAGACTGAATTCCCTAATTATAACTGGAATTCAGTCTCGTTACTTTCGGGACAGGCCTTGTAACATAGCCCCTTCATCCACCAAGTCCTTCAATTGTCTGGGGGAGTAATGCCCGCCTGCCATAACCTTCATTTAATCTACCCATGAGGTGAAGCTACTATTTCAAAGAAGTGAATTTTGGAAGTGGCTTACATACCTCTCTTCGGAATGTCTTTTTCTACTTCTAAATCTTCCAGAAGATGCTTTTCGGATGGACTCAAGGGACTTCTTAAATTAGAGGGGTACTCTGACACAGCAACATCTGGAAGTGACAGAAGCGAAAATGTTCTACGTTCTTGAGGATTTTTCACGGATAGATCTTTACTCCTACAAACCATATCGTCTTCCAAGTCCTCAAACTCTATATCCAAACGTAAATGTTTCCCCTTGTCGATGTAATGTGAACTTTCACTCTCGAACCCAGAAGAGTAGGATCTTAATTCCGAACGGAAGGAAAATGGTTGTGATGGCTTAGTCCTATAGCTTTCTTCCCTAGAGCGATCAGCAGATAGGTTGCAAAGAGATAAACTTTCTTTCCTGTCTTCCAGACTTCTCCAATCGAAATCCTTTATTGTTTTCGCTCTCGGCTGTTCCTTTTTCTTCACTTTCGAAGAAAAGGAGAATCTCTGATCAGCTTCCCTAAACGAGCAATATCGCTCTCTGCTCTTTTCGTTGTTGAGATTGGCACCGGTGGAAATGTCCACAATGAGTCCGTCGCACTTTATCTCTTTGACTGGTGACAAGACTTTGGACTGAGTTAACTCTTTGGTCTTCCTTTCTTCGTCCCGCATCAGCCAGTCTCCGTAGCAACTTTTACTTCGGAACTGCCGAAAGTCCGGTGGGCTCTCTTCCTTGCATTTGCGGACATCGAAACTGAGCTTGGCAAGAGCGGTTGTTGGAGATTGGTCCCCACTGTGGCAGAACTCTTGGTTTTTCTTCAAGTCGATGTCCAATGTCAGTTTGGCCGTGCGCATGTCTGTCCGACAGACACGTTTCTTGCTGCACACAGGAGGGGCTGAAGTGACTTCAGTGTGACCGTCCAACATGTTCTCCTTTCTGAGCTGTTTTTCGTACTCCAGTAGCTGCCCCAGGAAGTTGAAGTTAGGTGATATGGTTGGACGTTTAGACTTGACGTATCTGAAAAAATCAATTCCATCAATTAGAATCATAAAAAACGTCACACATTCTCATAGACCGAGGAGTCTCAAAATATGGCCCGTGGGCCGGAACCTAAAATCTGTCCCGCTGCATCGGTCCAAAATTTTCCTATTTTCAGTCCTTCCCTGTACGTTTTACCTATTATTACTTAGTTCCACAATTTTCATCGAAAATGCTAGTATCAAAACAGCTTACTTCTTAGTTAAACCCTTTTGAAAGAAAGATTTCGATCCTAACTCAAACGAAAGGCAAGTAAAGCAATGATCTTTATTAACATGAAAAAGCAAAGAAAAAAGGTAGCTTTCATTAGTGCTTGCAAGTAACATGAGATTACTTTAAATCAAATTTTAACGAAAACTCAACTTTAATAAAAATTAGACATTTGTACTAAAAATAATGTTATTTAAATACGTAAGTACCATGCAATTGTAAGTTACATTGTAAAAGCAACAAACTTAAGTTATCTGTGATGTTTTACTTAGAAAGTTTTAAGTTTCTCACCTATAGCCATCGTCGGAAGAAAGATGGAGATAGCGCATCACGTAAGCTATGGCAATGGTGGGAGACCTAGAAATGCCGGCTAAGCAGTGGACAAGAACGCAACCACTGCTTTCTCTCACTTTATCTAAAATAGGAAAAATAATTGAAGATTGAAAGAAAAGAGAATGAAAGATATAAAAGTTTTAAGGCTAATCAGACTTATCCCTTTTTGCGTTCATTTTTACGCGAACTACACGGGAGTGAATCTCTTATGATGAACATTGAAAGTGAAATAGTGTGAATGAGTTAGGCGCGGATTCAGGGGGGTGGCACTCTGGACAGTGCCCCCTTTGGACGCAAAAATGTTCTCAAAATGAGTTAAAACTAGAGATGGGGAATGGCCGGAAAAAAACCGGAAACTTTGGGAAAAAACCGGTTTTTTTCAGGTTTTTTTCCGAAGGGTTTATTTCTTTCCGGAAAAATTGAAATGTTAATTTCAAATATTTTTTACAGAATTATTTTATCGATATCAATTAAAAATGTTTTAGATGATATTCTTATATAATACTTAAAAATGAAGTTTCAACCATATATTAAGCATTTTTTTCCCAAAAAAGTTGGATTCCACTCGGGAAAAACTGAAAATTTTTAAGTTTGTAATTTAAAGAATTTTTAGGAAACATATTACAGTTACTTTAAAATGGTTTTTCTTTAGATATTTAATTTCACACATGAAAACATTTAACTTAAAAAATGTAAGAGCTGCAAGTGATAAACTAATTTTAATGCACATCTTAGTATTACTGGCTATTTTTCTACATGAACAAAAATGTACATTCAAAATTATATTAATGAACCCAGAACAGTTGCACAATGCACAATTATGATAAATTTGATAATTTTATAAACAATTATTAAATCCAGTACTTTAAAAATAAAATTTAACCATATAATATAACCCATGTTTTTATGAGAAATGGGTTTATTTTTACTTGAAAAATTGAAATTTTATTTTGGAAGTATTATAAAATAATTTTTAATGATTAATTTATATTATATTTTATTTTACTAATGATTTATTTATTATACAATGAATTGAATACAATTCAGTTTCCAAAAAATATGGTGCAAAAACTGCTCTTTTCGTCTTTTCTATGCAAAATAGGTCAATTTTTCCCACTTTTCCAATTTTTCCGGAAAAAAAACGGTTTTTTTCTGGTTTTTTTCCGCCTTCCCAAAATTTCCGGAAATTTTCCATCTCTAGTTAAAACCCTACTTTTGCAAGTCAAATTTCAAAATTTTTTTCTGGGGGAGGTCCTCATACCCCCAGCGGTACCACAAGGGGATCTTGCGTGATACTTTTTAGAAAATCCCCAACATTTTTAAATTTTGTATCAAAAGGTTAAGGTGATGGTCTGGAAAAGTGCCCCTTATTGAGCCATGCTGGATCCGCGCCTGGAATGATCCTTAAGATTATTAATTCCTTTAACTCTTAAATACGGCAGTTAGTAAGGTTGTTAATAAAATTTATAAGATTGTTAATATTATTTATTATGTTAAATAAAAAATTACCTAGAAAATCAAAGGCTGCTGGAAAATAAGGAAGCAATTTTTCACTGTAAGTATCATTTACAGCAATGCGAAAAAAATGTCCTTCGGGAACAAAGTCTGGCTGAGGACATGATGTGCTGACATTCAACTCGTACGTGATGTTATGATCCTAAAATTAAGGAATAAACAACAGAATAAACGATCTAATTTTTTAGGTAATTTAACACTGTAAAAAATTCGTCTTTTACCCTAAATTTTCAATTATTATTGACGTAACTTATCCGTATGCATAGAAAATGTTCCTTTTTAGTGAAATTTTCCACAAAGATAATTATAATTCAATAAAATCACCTCTAAAATAATAAATTTTAAAAACAAGTATGTACAGCTCCCGCAAAAAAAAACGTTACAGTGGGGTTTTCGGGCGAACCACTAGGGTTAGGAAGACAAAATAGGGGTCATTTTTCATTAATTAAAATATTCTTTTACCACAAAAATTTTAGAGTCCTTAGGGGGTCGTCTTCATATTAAACGAAACACTAAATTTTATTTTTCCAATGGGGACCCCCAACTATTATTAGTTTTTCTGAAAGGCCATCCCCTCAAACCCTTAAATACCCAGTTTCATCCAGATTGATTAAAAAAATTAATTTTTTAAAAACAACCTTAAATTTTTTTTAAATCGTGAAATATTTTTATGGTAATCGATTCTAATAGTAATTTTATGTAGGAAACCAAAACTTCAATCGATTTTATCCAATAGTTTTTGATAAAAACAAATTAATATCTTAAGGGGCCGTATACCGTTGCCGAATGCATACCGCAAATGCTCTTTCTCGTTCGTTTTATCAAAAACTATTGGATAAAATCGCTTGAAATTTTGGTTTCCTACATAAAATTACTATTAGAATCGATTACCATAAAAATATTTCACCATTTTAAAAAAAAATTTTAAGGTTGTTTTTAAAAAATAAATTTTTTTTAATCAATCTGGATGAAACTGGGTATTTAAGTGTTTGAGGGGATGGCCTTTCAGAAAAACTAATAATAGTTGGGGGTCCCCATTGGAAAAATAAAAGTTAGTGTTTCGTTTAATATGAAGACGACCCCCTAAGGACTCGAAAATTTTTGTGGTAAAAGAATACTTTAATTAATGAAAAACGACCCCTATTTTGTCTTCCTAACCCAAGTGGTTCGCCCGAAAACCCCACTGTAACGTTTTTTTTTGCGGGAGCTGTACAGTGTACAAGTCACAATTTTCTCGTGATTATTTAGATAAAAGGAGAGCAATTTGTTTTACGCTAGGTTTGTTATCTGTTAGCCGGCGCGACGTCAGTGTCATTCGGGATTATGAAACTTGTTAAAATTTTATTGATTGTTAAAGGCCGCTTCTCTTGTAACTAATCTAAAAGAATTCTCAAGCAATTTCAAACAACGGAAAGATTCTCTCATTTGACAGAAAAAAAACAGATATTTTTCTACAAAGTAGTACATAAATCAACCGGCAACAGTGCTGCCGTTTAATTTCCGTTTTTTGAATAAAAGGAAAATTTACACTGTAAAATTACTACAAATTTGTAAATTGTTAAACTCCTTACTCGAAGCATTTCTTTGTTGAGAGCATCCATTTGGGACCCCAAGTACAGGAAAGGGAGGATTCGGGTAGGTCCTTGGTTGACGACAGGCAAGCATGGCTGCGACAGAGACGTGAGAGGGGCGCACTTTCGAGTTTTGTCTTCACAAAGATCGGGGTAGAATTTGTGAAATTCTTCAAAGCCCCCTGCAAAAAAGTAGAAAAGAATCAGATGAAACGTCAGCTCATTCAGCTTCAGTTCTAGATCTGTCTATGCCTGTCATCACTATAATTTCTTTTCCCTGTGGGTAAAACCAATTTTCGATATTTTAATAAAAAAAAATATTAAATAACATAGTTTCTTGTTGAAGGGTATCATTGTCGTTTTGCCCACTTTTGATGCTTGGTTTGATGACTAAAGCAGATTCCCTCTGAAGAATACACAAAATGGCACGGGCGGGTCAAAAGATCGCCTTGCGGTCGACGGTATATTTATGTAAAAAGTGAAAAATAAAGTACGGTTAAAAGGAATTTACCTATGAGTAGGCTGACGCTGTGGAAGGTTAGTTGTAGTTTCTTTAAAATAATAACTGTGAAACTTTCGGCGGATAAGCCTTCTAAATTTTTGGATGATTGATCATAAACTACCACGTCTAAATTTTCCGTTACATCACAATGGCAGGTATGCAGCAGTTCCTTCACCGACAACTAGAGAAAAGAAACATAAATAAATTCTACATTGGTTACAAAATACGAATATGAAAAATCCTTTCTTGTTCATTTGTGCTTTTCTTGCTTTTAAAAAAAATTAATTTATCCGAATATTTTGCTTAGTTTGAATAGGGCGGATTTCCCAGTGAAGGAACACTAAGCATTTGGATTTGCGATTTTCCCATTTAAAATGCCAATTTCAGGGTCTACTCATTTTACTAGGGTCTAGGTTTTACTACTCGGTTAATTCTTAAAAATAAGGTATGTTTCCATACAAGCTTTTATCAACAATACGGTGAAAGTACTTTCAGAAGGCAGAAATTGATAGTTTTGAAGGTATTTCGCTTTAGTGGAAACACTGCGATGTACCCAGTAAATGAACAAAGTTTACCCCAAATATGAACATCGTTTTCCTTGTGAATGAACAACACTTAAAGTAGTCACCTGTTTTGGAATTTTGAAAAAGTATGTAAGATTATTTGATTTATTCATGGTTTAATAAACCAAACAAGTCATAAACTTTTCCAAAATACTGAAACTGGTAACTAATGTCAGTCAAACTTTTTTCGCTGAATTAAGTTTTAGTACTAATTTCTTTACCTTTTTAATTAAAATATTTATTTAGCCACAAGAGCATTGTAAGCCATTACAATATATTCACCATGGTCCCTTTACTATAGCAATTAGTAACAACTTATTCACATGATTCTTCGAAGCGTTGTTTAAAATTAAAGCTATGAAGCGAACTAAAGAAACGCATACTAACATACAATTTTTGATCAACACACCCCGTTCATTTACTGGAACTGGAAGGGTACAAGTTTAAGCCTTTGGCATAACACTTAGCTAAGTTTACATAATTATAGGTCGAATAAGCTTAAAACCAAGAATATTCACGACATAGGGCTTTTTCCCTTGTGAATGAACAGTCGTTCCATTCTTTGGAAAATGTCAGTTTACCGGTCCAATAAATGAACATCCCCTTCCCCAGTTTTTAAAATGTAGCCCTTATTAAAGATTTCGTTGTCGTTCGATTCAATTCGCCCTACGTCAACGATTCTGAATTTAATTAACCGTCAGCGATGCAACTTAACAGAGCAACGCTATTCAAGATTTTTTAGATGTAATTTGC
This sequence comes from Tetragnatha versicolor, assembly GCA_024610705.1. NCBI lineage: Eukaryota > Metazoa > Arthropoda > Arachnida > Araneae > Tetragnathidae > Tetragnatha > Tetragnatha versicolor. Next base: position 6,959,426 of record JANDEH010000010.1, read on the forward strand.
ATAATATAAGAATTACAGATAGTTTATTTTATAAGTATATATTTTTTCTTTGCTTACTGGTGACTGTTAATCACACCTATAGTACATGTTATACTTTGTTTATTTAGAATTGGCGCCCGAGACGTAATGTATTAGAAGCAGTTTCTATTGTATAGTCCGTGTAAATAAAATTGGCGGCTTGTCACCATGGCAACGCAATAGAAATGCAAAGGGAAATGACTAGTAGCGAGCCGCCTATTTTATTTACACAGACTATAATTATCATCGAAAAGTTTTTCTTCTGCAATGACAAGGCAGCCTTAACAAAAGTAGTTAAAATACTGTAAAAAAATCGGTCACTGAAGTTGTGTGATGAGCGTTATTAAGCATTATTGAGCGTTTTTTATCCTGTTTCAGGCGCGCCTATTCTAAATGAAAAGACTATAGGAATGGAACAATTTTTGGACAATGGAACAATTGTTTTAGATTAGTAGAGGAGATAAAAATTGGTACAAATAGTTAGTGGTGGTTTTGTGGAGAGAGAGAGAGAGAGAGATAGACACTTTACTTTTACAAAGAATATAATTCTATAAGTATCCTACGCTTTTACTTTTAGTTTCACAAAGCATCTTTTCATCCATAGCAGTGCAAAAAAGTACAGAAATCAATAAAGATCCCCAGGTTACATAATACATTTGAATAAAATCAGGTTATGATCTTACCTTATCTTGTTGTAGTCTTTTTTTCACTATTTTTGAACAACAAACATTCACCGCGGAAGCAATGTGACAAGCGTTATGTTCAAAAAACGAACGGCTGTCTATGACCAGGATCTAGAAGGAAAATTATACACTGTTAAATTTTATAACCGCCTTGAGTCAATAAAGAAATGGCCACCTAAAATATATAGGTGTTTAAAAAATTGTTTTTAACAAAAGGTAATAATTGTAATATCATGCAATAAAGTAGAGAATGAGAATCTTAATGGAGGTCAAATATTTTAGACAGGGTATCTCAAAAGGGGTTGGTGCCAAAATTAACATGCAGATTAGGATGTCCCTTATATGACAGAAATTTTTTTTGCTAATTTGAAAATGGTTACACTCTACTTTTTATAAATGCCTTGAACTATTCAGATATAAAACTTTATCTCTCTGCCATAATATTAACCCGTGCCGAATCTCAATTGAAGATGGTCAAGCAAATAAATTACCGGCATGCGCCCGGTAATACTCACCACTTTTTTTTCCTTTTTTCTACTTTTTGCAGGATTTTTTATATTTTTTACATTTTAGGCTTTAGAAATAATGTAATATTAATCTGTCTGAAATGTCATCTGCCGATGTTAAAAGAAGTTAGCGAAGTGAAGGTAAACCAAATTACTTAGTTGGCTATTCTAGTCAGCAGGTAACTGGATCTAAGTTACCAAGTAATCGACAAATTCTTGCGGTGATGTTTTTTAACATTCGTGAAGTTAAACTTTAGCGGTTGAAGACATTTCAGGCAGATTAATATTACAACATTTCTATGGCCAAAAATATAAAAAAAGCCTGAAAAAAGTAGGAAAAAAGAAAAAAAGTGGTGAGTATTAGCGGGCGCGTGCCGGTAATTAAGCTTGCTTGACCATCTTCAATTGAGATTCGGCAGGGGTTAATATTCTCGTAGAGAGATAAAATTTTATATCTGAATAGGTCAAGGCATTTATAAAAATAGTAGAGGGTAACCGTTTTCAAGTTCGCATTAAAAATTTTTTGTCATATAAGGGACACCCTAATGCAGGTATGCCATGATAAACAAGATTCTCATAGGAACTCATGTCCGCAAATGTGAACTGTTCCGCTAGAGGACAATGCCGACGAAGTGACAACGTTTAACTCTCTTATTCTATGGGTCAAAAACTTCAATTATTATTACGTATTCGGAGAAAGCACCCACGAAAACCAATAAAAACCAAATTTCATTAAATTCTGCCGGTAATTAACATAGAAAATCGCCTCTATTAATTTCTATTCAATATTTTGCAAACCGTCTTCAAATTAGGAAGTGATTATCTTTGCAAATTACCGGCAGTATTTGGAATTTGGTTTACAGGGGTTTTCGAGAGTTCCTTTTCTGAATCTGTAAAATAGAAGTTTTCTCCTAAAATAAAAGAGTTAAACGTGGCCGCTTCGCCGGTGAACAATGTCCTCATCTAGACACAGTTCACATTTGCGGACATGGGTTCCTGTGAAAATCCTGTTTGCCATGGCATGACAGACCTGCATATTAAGTTTGTACCGACCTTTCGAGACACCCTGTATTGTGTCTCACAACTGGAAAGGTATTAACAATCCCATTTTAAATGCGTTTTGAACATCTCTCTTACTGCCGTATTCTGTGCTACCTGGACCAGTGTTAACCCCCGATCACAAAGAAAGAATCATCGACTCTCATTGGCTGAATCTTTCATTGACAGCTGTTTAACCACTGCTCACATAGCACAGAATACCAGCGGTTTAACATCGGTTAAAGAAGGATTACACCAATCAGGGTCAGCAAAGAGCTCATTTTTTTCTTTATTTAGCTGCTGGTTAACCACAAGTCAAGTGGCAGTGAATAAGCGGCCATTAGAATGATAAAATTTCAACACTGATTATTCATATAGGGTTGAATAAAAACAAGAAAATCCCGAAAAAATGAACATTCACTCACGCTTTCCAATCTGTTCTTGATGGCCGATGCTAACTGATGAACATCAACAGTGCCCGCGCCTGTGGACATCACGACCTTCTTAATTGCTAGAGATCCTCCTCCGCGCTGCCCGCTCACATTTTGTCCACACACCACCTGTGACAGCAAACAAACGGCCAATCAGAGTTAGTCCTATCTCGGAGGATTAACACAAATAAATAAGTATTTTTAGTAAAGTTGTGAAATATTTTCAGTTAAGTTGTGAAACATTTTCAGTGAAACATTTTCAGCGAAGTTGTGAAATATTTTTAGTGATTAGTTTTGTACAATGCCGGATTTAGAGATCAGTGTTTGTTTGCCTGGGAGAGGAAATGAAATACTACCCCCAATTTTTCCAAATTATCATCTATTTTCTGAATGGTAAATTATGTCTCTTGAGCCATAAGGAGCAGCATGCCAGGTCCCCCATTAGATGACCTTCAGGGTTCTTACATAAATTCACCAGGGTTCATAGCGAAATATTGCATCCGAAAATTTCAAAATAGCCACATTTTTTCTGTTATTTATACAGATAGGACAATTATGAACTCTGATTCACTCATGGTTTTTGATACATAATACAGAAATTTTTATACAGAAATGCGTTCTGAAGTATACTTTAATATTACTTATTATTTTTGTTCATAGGTTTTTAAACAACATAAGTTTTTTCAGAGAAGTGAAGATATTTTGGAGAAAGAATCAAAGAAAGTGTTTTAAACGTTATAAGAACTACACATTTATTAATTTTATTAGCCTCTGAAAGCTTTATCAGTTACATGCTGATAAAAATCCTTAAGCTTTTAATGAAAGTATCTACAACGGTCATTCCTCTCGTTACTGTTGAGCTAGATTCTTAAAGATTTTTAAAGATAAAAATGTCGTTAAGATTAAAAAAAATGAATCCTTGTTTGAACAAAAAAAAATATAAACACCAATACATTCCTTACTAAGTATTGTATGGGGTTTAGGGCACCTGTAGAAATATGAAGAATATTTTACGGCTGTATTCACCACTAATCTAACCTAAAAGATTAACCCAAAACTTCTGGATAAGGGAAAGGTCTGTATCCATCAGATGCGATAACTCCTAGGTCAAGTTAGTGGTGAATAGCCACATTAAACTCAAAGACTTTAACTTGGTACACAAATATTCAGGTTTACTTCAAGTAAGGTTTTCAAGAAGCAAGAAGTTAAGTTAACCTACACCGTTGAGTTACAATGCAACGCAAATTAGCTAAAAGTAGAGTAATTCTCACAGCTGTGATACAATGAGGTATTCTCACGTTTTGGGATTATATTTTATTAAAATAGTAGATAAAAAACCATGAAGAATGACGTTTACATCAACTATTTCCGTAGCCTAGTTTCTGAGATATAAATTTTTGAAATTTAGTTTTTTGTTTGGCGCGAAAACACTTTTGAATCACAAATCATGCGCTGTGAGGTCACATCCAATAGGAGCCCGTTTTCTGATCACGTGAAAACAGAAAACACGATGGTTTTCATGCGCTGTGACGTCACATCCAATAGAAGCCCGTTTTCTGATAACGTGACTTTTCTGACGTTTTGGCAAAAATAAAATTGAATTTTAAATTATTTAAAACACATTTTTGAACTTAAAAATCAGAAATTTGGGAGTTTTAGACCATAATGTATCGAAAAAGTATAAAATCAAGCAAATCCCTCACTTATGCAAATACCTCATTATGATGGAAAGCTTCCCCAAGAAAAAAGTTTATAAATAAAATTTGGGGTTATTTGAGAAAACTGATGCATTTAAAAATAATAAAACGTTTGTCTGTAAATAAAATTCAATAAGTTAATCGTACGAGTAAAAATGCTAATAAAATTTCGTGTTTAAGAGTAGTGGTAAATTCTTGGATTAAAAATAGACTACTATTTCTAATAAAAGGTGCCTCATGCAGTATAAAAATTATACTAGTTAGAGATGGAGAAGCATTTTTTACAAGTAGTATCAAGATAACGGTTTGTGATTTGAAAGATAAAACTTCGTTCCTCGTCGTATAGACAAAAGTTGAATTTGAAAACGTCTGGAATAAGATGCAAAAATTCAAAAATTTACTTATAACAGACGGACCGAACCATAACTATTTCTAACCATGAGTTATTTGATTAGCCCCAGTGGTACAGCAATGATTTTCACTCGATTGCGTTGACCGCTTTTGACGGAAACCGAAAGTTTCTATTTAGGTAGTATCGTTTGGAAGTGACCAAAACTCCCTGGCGTAGTTCCAAATCTCGGTCGATCCCCTCCGATGGGTGGCGGGGAAACGAATTGATTTTTGAGGAACAAAGAGCACCAGATAACACGAGCTATAATTACCAACCCAAGGATCATTTCAGTAGTTCGAAACGAGGGGAACAGAAATCATGCCACCTAGAAATTAGGTTGTAGAGAAAAAAAATTTTGGAAATTTTTAAGCCTTTTTTTCACTTTGGGTGACATTGTAATACACCATGAAAATCGCGTATAAAATTTCAAACGGCTTTAAGACCTTACATTCTTTTTTTTGTCTTATTTACTTAAACAACACATTATTTAGCTTTCTTCTAATTTTCTAAAATAAAACTACTTAATTTCTAAATTAACACTTTTTTTTATCCGCTGGCTTAAACTACGGGACTGATCTGGACAAACTTAATCTATAGATACTCCATCACAAGTCAAATTTCTCCCAAAATTCTTCATTTTTTAACAAGTCAATTTTGCTTACTAGTTTAGTCGTTAAAAGAGGATAATGTGAAAAGAGTTTTTCACAAGACGAGGTTCGGCCAACCGTAGAAGGGAATTACCCTGTATGTGTTTGAGTAGGTACATAATGCTTTGCCTTTTCAGGTTTTAAAAGTTAGGGGATTTCCGATGTCCAGTAGGTTCTGAAAGTCAAAAATGTGTTAAAAACTCACAAATACTTACAATAACTTTCAAAAACGTGTTTAGGGGAAGAACTCCGATCTTGAAGTGTATCAATGGTATGATGCGTATGAGTCTATACCTCGGTTATATAGGCGAAAAATATTAAAAAATTAGAACTCTTCTCCTAATACTTACATAATTTCCAGGAAATTATTTTTAAACACCCAAAGAAAACAGTTGGTATAAGGCCTTAACAAATTTTTAGTTATATTTTTTAGTTTTCTCCCTTTTTATTACACTTTTATGAGGAAATCCACATAAATATTATCCTATTACATAAAATATATAAAAACAATGATATCGCATTGGTTCTGCTATTTTAGAAATACGACTTGAATGGAGATAACTTCAGGTGGTACAACGAAATTGCGTATCTAGTATAAATAAACCCTCAATGATTGCATGGGATTGCCTACGCTTGCGACATGTTACATCCCTCTACAAAAAACTGAAAATTCTACAGAAAGCATATAGTTTGTCTAACTCAGACATTTTTAGAAAAACAACTATTTTTTTAAGTCATTCATTTTCCCTTTGCTTTGAACATAGACTTTGTTATTTTATTTCCAACAACGGGTGCAATTAGTATTTTCATTAATATCTCTATTATATCTTCTTTTAATAACATTAATTTTTTTGTTGGAGGGGAGGAATTTATAAAATTTAACCATAAATGGATTTGGATTGCGAACAATTACTTAGGAAATACCAGTTGAGGAAAAATATAATTGTCTATGCTTTAATTTTGAAAATGACTAAGCTTCGTGTAGGTGTATTTATCCCATTGTGAAACCTCGGTGGTTTAAAGAGACGAGGTTCTTTAAACTTATAGAATGAAGGACTGGACGAAAGAATTCGAAATGCGATCGATGTTCTTTTTAATGAACCTCGATTTTAAGATGCTGGTCTCTGCACTGTTTTAAATATTATAAAAAATTTAATTGTTGTTTATAAAAAAAATTTATCTTTTTTTTTATAAAAGCTCATTTTTACAGTTCTCCCCAGATTAAATGATTTATAACTTTTGTAACAATTTTGAAAAAACTTAACTGAGAATTTGAGGCTATAATGGTGATAAAATTCATCAAAATACTACACGCAGTTATTTTAACACAGGAGAGACATTTTGTTTACTTAATCAGGGGTTCTCAAACTTTTGAACATCGTGGCCCATTTTTCATGAACAAAATATAACGCGCGATCCATCAGTCATCGATCATCTTCAGTCAATTTTCCCTATACAAGACTTTAGCTTTGTGTGTTGGGGTTCTGTCATCAACTACTTAGCTACAATATAATTATATGCATGTGTTAGAGGTAAAATAACCTTTTCAGAAAATTAAAAGGAATCATAGTGTATCAGATTGCTTAATTGTGGGAGCAACAATAAGCTCCACAATAAAAAATGGTGTCTGGGGGGCTCCGCCTAAGTAGGGTTTTTGAAATTTGACTTTTAAAACAAAGTTTCAGCATTCCACTCTTCTAAATACTGCAAAGAATTTTAAAAATGAAAATAGCTTGCAATGAAAAAATTATTAATGATGAGAATTTAAGAATAATTGCATTTTGTCTTCTCCAAGACCATTTGCACCTTGAGTTATAGCACAAGTGGGAATGGTTACGCTTTGTAAATTCATTATTTAGTTTGAATCGTAAAATAACAATTAATAGAAAAACTTAACAAAAAATTTTGAATTAACCAGTTTCCCATTTCTGAAAATCTAGTTTTCTAGATTTATAAATTTACAAGTAAAATAAAATTATTCTTATTTTTTTAACCTTAAAATGGATTATTTTTAAGGTTGAATCGAACTAGGGCACACACTTTGGAAACTATTAGAAGCTTCAGACCTAGACAATTTCACTAGACGGAACTACAAGTAGAATAAATCTCTCAATATACAATTTTTTACTCCTAATAATCTGCATATTAATTTTTCCGTCTCAAAGAAAATCGCCCGGATGGATTTCCGTATTAAAACGAAACAACTCACACCCACGGCGATATTAAAGGAAAAGAGAAAATCCGAGCAAATCCAAAACGAAAAGCCACTTACCATAACCGTGCTTGTTCAGAAGGTGACGTTAAGAGTGTTCTACCTGTGGATCGCTGGCAGATTTAGCGGGATTAAGTGCACAGTTGGGAGAGCGTATCAACGAGGATTGATCACTACATGCTTTTGTGGGATGTTGGGCTATACGCTTGACATGACGCTATGGAGCGAAATGCAACCACAAGAAAGAAAGAGTTTCCCACCAGGGTGAAATAGAAGATAAAGCAAACTTCAGCGGTTATTATTCAAGGTCCAGCCCCTTAAATTCACTGCGGAAGATTAAATATAATTCACTTTGTTGTCATAGTTTTTGCAGAAGACACGACGCGGTTATCTTGTTTTACTATAGGGATGGGTAAATAAAGGTGATGAACGATAAGAACGTCCACATATACAAATATTTCCACGATGCGGGGTAATGCGAAAAATCACAATTAAGGGGAAATCCCTCTTTCGTTTTCACGTTTCGGTGATTCTCTCCATCACTGTGATGTCACAATTCGGAATAATTACTCTTAATTTTAAAATTGACGAGTCAGAGTTATTTTCAACATAGTATGTCAACACGCTCTTTTTCACGGCTTTTATATATTTCTAAGGAACGTTTTAAATTATTTTGTGCCGTAACGTCATTTTCCATTAACAGTACAATTCAAAATGGGCAGCTGATTACCCAAGATTTATTACCCAATTTTCTCAATAATACAGGATTTTTTTGCATTTTTTTTGCAAGATCCAACCCACACTTTTAAAAGTTTTAGTTTTCCTTATAACAGCCAAAAACATTTTTAGTTACAAAAGAATGAAAGTTAAAAATAAACAGTTTAAGAAAAAAAACTTTTATTTCGAGGCATAAAGGAAAATAATAAATTAGCGGTGTTATAAAAAACACTGTCCAAACATTCAGTTCTAAGATTCCAAAGTTAGGTTCGAACTCCCCACGCTTTTATTTCAGTTACGGTCGTAACCCATATAAGAAATTGTTGAGAACTTGATCAGGGCTCATAAAATAAGACGCTCGCCGAGAACCAATAATTTCATTTTCAGTGCTTTAAATTTTCAGTGTTCAGTAAAATTCAGTGTTTTAATTTTTAAGTGTTAATTTTCAAACTCGGTCAGAGCTGGTTAGACATCTGCGCCCGCTGAAAATCTCAAATTTTATTATTAATGTACTTGAACGTGGCTAGAGTTGGTTTAACATTTATGCCGATAACCGCTATTTTTATTTTTAGTGCTTATAAAGAAGAATCATTTTTACTATTTTTCAAACTTGGTCGGCGTTTATTAAACATCTTTGCCGAAAATCACTTTTTATTTCCACAGTGCGTGAAAGACTATTCTTTTAAATTAATTCTTAAATTGGTCTGTGCTGTTTAAACATTCGCGTCTAATGAGAATCACTAATTTATTTTTAGTGCTTTTAAATAAAAGAATGTACTTCTTATTTTAAAAATATTAATTTTACACAATATTTTTAAAAATAATCTAAAGACATTACGAGAAAGGATTAGATAGAAGAAAGGTTGAATATGAATACCAATTCACAGTTTAATAAAAAAAAGCTCAAATATCATTAATCAGCTTAGTTTTAACTAACTTTTTACATGAAAATTATAGAACAACTTATATTAATTGGAACGTGATTATTTTATGGTTTTTTCTTTGTCAGGTTGTCTTTGGAATTTTCGGAATCTGGAGGATTCTAGTGGGATGATGAGTAATGAAATAGGCTTAAGAGTTACCCAAAGCTTCATATTGTTTCGCCCACTAAGTGTGAAACTTACATGGCTTTGTTTTCTTACTACATTGGATGTAATTTCAAATGAAGGATGTGGTTACTCCTTTCATGGATGTTATATTACCAGGATGCCCTTGAGCCAACACTTACAACGGACATTTACAATAGAAACACTTTTTTTGCCCGTTAGACCAGAGGTTCTCAAACTATGGGTCGCGAGGCAATTTGCAGAGGTGGGTAGCAGAGTCGGTAAAATATTTTGAATATTTTTCTATAAATGTCTTTTTATAATTTTTTCGAACGGGATATTATTTTGGCGCTTTACCAGATGCTAAAAAAAACTTTTTTTTAACTTTAATGTGCTGGTGATGCAAAATATTTATTCAAATAATATAAAGCTTCAAAAAATTTATTTAAATCAGTGTTTCTAAACGTCAGGCACACATCCTGATGGGGTCAATAACAAATTATGATAATTTTTGAATATGCATTTCAACTGTTAATTACCCTGAGATTATAAAAAATCAAGCTGGAACACTGTTTTGAGAGGTCTAATTTGAAAAATATTTTTAGGGAGGTCCCCCAGACTCCCCCTTTTTCAACGTGAGGCTGTGTTGCACACAGAATTTTAAAACTTTGATGCGCTGCATGGGCGTCATTTAGGGGAAGCAGGGGGATTTCCACTGTTTCCCCAAGGTTTCCACTGTTATGTGAAAAATAGCTGCAAGTCCCTTGAAAATCCTATAACATCGGTCAAATTTCAAAAACTTTTCTGGGGGTGAACCCCAGACCCTCCTTTTTTCTAGGAGTTCACGTTGTCAAATTTCGACATTATATGTAATATCATTCAAATACTACTTTTCCGTGTTCTAACAATTTTAAAGTATAAATATTCTCGTTTGGGAATACCTTAAAAATGAAGTTGGGGCAACTCCCCCCCCCAAAAAAAAAATTTTATGGCGTGGCCCAGACCCATTTAAAAAATCCTTGCCTCCCCAACCAAAAACTGAAATGACGCCCCTGATGCGCTAAGATTCAAATTTGCAATTTCCTAAGAAGCTACAGTTAATCTTTAATGCTTGCAAAAAATACTGTAAAAAAGTTAAGGACCTAACTAAGTTTTTTTGCGGAGATGACTAGGGTAGTGTGAAGAAGAGTGAAAGGCTAAGAGTGAAAAAGGTTGAAAAACAATGTTAAACATGGTTGTGTCTGAAAAAAATTAAATACCTTAACTAAAGATGAGGTGGGTCGCAACATATTCTGTTTATATAAAGTGGTTCAAAAGTTTGTTTCGCGATGTTCAAATGTTTGAGAACCCCTGCGTTTGACAAAATGTTAAACTGCAATTAAAAAACTGCAATAAACTATACCTAACTCTTATTTACTGATTTTGAAAGGTTATGTCAGTGACTGAATCTGTTTGTCTTTTTGATTGATAATTAAGAAAAAGTTTATAATAAACGAAAGTTTCAATTTCAAAATCGTTTAAAAGAAGGTAAAAATATTGGTAGAGTAGCCTCTTTTGTAAAACCATAAGGTAATATAAAAAAATTAAGATTCATTTTTTTGTACAGTCGAATCCGCTTAATGTGATCATGGTTAATGTTATCGATATCGACAGGTCCCGATCATTTCTATGTAAATTAATGTAAAATACATCGTTTAATGTGATCAACTATGGATCAACACGCCGCTTAATGTTATCAAAATTTCTACATATTCCCTAACAAACGTGTGCTTTCGACTCGTTTTGGAGGTCAATCAATACAATTTCGTAAATTTTTACAAGTAAACATCTACCCCACCCTACAGCATCTGGCGCTTCTTTTTTCCTGAAACTCAGTGTATAAGTAAGAAAAAGAAAACATTCCACATATTGAAAGAAAACGGACAAAGGGGGTCCGAAGTCATGCTTGTGATTGGTAAAAGGAACCATCGGTGCCTTGCAGCTGTTTCTGATAAGAGATTTTGATTTTCCCTTGTTTTACATAGTGAATAATTGTTTAAATACATTAATTACGATAGTATAACTTTGATTTTAAAGCAAACAATCTGGTTACACAGTGTTCTGCTTTTTTATATGAAATCACTTATTGTTATCAATCGGATAATGTTATCAGTTTAATCTCAGACAATTGCGATCACATTAAGCGGATTCGACTGTACTTGTTCAGAAAATTGTTTGTTTCATCAGCAAAGTCATTGTTTTACATTTGATTCTTAAATAATTGCTGTAGAAGTAGGTATTTAAAATTATTCAAAAGCTCTGGGATTGCGGATGAAGGATTTGAAATTTGCAACTGAGACCAAATTAAAATATGGTGATATCAAATAAAATAAATTTGTTTGAATGAAATAGGAATTTATGTTTTTATCTTTTGTTATAGAGAAAATTCCAACTTACCTTTTGTAAGGTTTAATGAAACGAATGCCCCAATATATTTAATATGAGACTGACTTTAGAAAGGGTAAGATTTATAAACTAAAACAATACGAATTCCTATGTAGGGAAAGAGTGAATAAGCAAGCCGTCACGACTCACGAAGGGAAATTTTCGATTAAGAAATCCGAAGCATAAAAATTAGTTTAAGGATAATAATTTTAGAATTTCGACATTAATTTCGTAACTTTTACAATTCATCGAAATATTTCAACGCGAAGTTTTCCAATAATAAGCATAACGAAATTATACCCAATATCTTAGAACTTAAATCAATTCAGGATAAGTTTCTGAGTTGTAGGAAATGGCTTAACACAATGCTTTTCTGAAAGATTTGACAGGATGTAAAAATCAATCACGTCTGAATGCTTTACGTATACTTCAACAGTTATCTTGCTATTGATGGGAAGAGATATTTTTAATTCCTTGAAGTAAAAACTTTTCCAAATGCCCCATTCATTCATTCATTAAGTGTATCGATGTTTAAGGTTTCAGTCAAAAGATTAGATAAAAAAGACAAGAATCATTTGTGTTGAAGAGTGAAAGTATTCAGGCTGTTTTTAGACCTTTGCACAATGTTTAATGTAAAAAATAAACACATAACACACACAATGCTTTGGTTAGTTTAAAGGATTCGGATGAAAAATTTTCTATTCTGTAGCAATCGAGGAAAACTTTTATTTTCAGATTGCCTTAACCAGAGACAATATTTGTAGAGTACGGTAAAAAATGTTGATTCTTTCTCAATATTTTGTATTGATGTATTCCATTAAGGAGGCTTGAAAAGCAACTTATAACGTATTTTAAATGCGAAGTATATGTAAAACAATAGGTTTAACCTAAAATCGGTAAAATATAGCGTATAGTAGCGAAAAACTTTTTTACTCCATTCTTCGAATTTTTCAACTTGTCCTTAGTATAATATGAAAATTGTAGAAGATCGAGGCTTGTTTTAATGAGCAAGAACGTAGTACTTATGAAATCCATTATCCTTAATTTATAATTTTTGAATGAAACATGATTTTAAGCGAAGTATTACAGGTTCAAAGATACAAGCAGAACAAAAGTCAATATATGCCTTGAGGAATGGATAAATTTTTAGACTTTTTAACATTTTACTTAGGGGTAAACCGGCGAATATTTTGGTTGTAATTATAGAAAAAGGAGATTTTTCGGGGAATGGAACTATAGTGTAATGAAGAGTTAACTGAATTGAACAGCTAGCAAAAAAACTAGAATTTTCACATTCAATATTTGGAAAAAAAATAATAATCCCAGTTGTATTTCTAACGTATTGTAGCCGAGTACCATAGCTCCTTATTTGCCAATTTAAATCCATATTCTCCATGATTAAAAGGGATGGTAAGATGATAAAATTCAAGCAAAAAATAAGTTTTTTTCAACAAAAATTAATTTTAGACATTTACACAGAGGCACCAATATGAGATATCAATTAATTTAACTCTCAAAGTTGTAACCTGTCCCTACCCAATGATGCGCTGTCACAATGACCTATAACTCAATGCAATCACGCTTGGCTGACTTTTGCGTCCTAAATATTCAAAGTAGGTGGATAGCTTTTCCCACACATACGCTTAAGATCATGCATGATGCTTCGTATTAGTTTTATTTTTGGAAATTATTGACCACGAAAGGTTATTAATGGGAAATTATCTTTAACCAGTATCGCACAAACTTAACACGATTTCAATGGAGCTTTTTTTTTGCCATTTATCAACTTCGCACACCGTGATTTAATTTCAAATAGTACCCCAACAAACCACGATTTTTAAAAATTTAAAATCTCGTAATCACCAATTTTTTTATAACACTTATTCGATACATTCATAAAATGTTGCATTGTCTTTTAGTTTAAAGTGTTTAAAAGCATTAAGAAATTTTAGTATGTAGATTTTTTGTTAAATTGTATGGAATTTTCCTGTGAAAAATAGAGTAATAAAAACCTTTATATGTTTTTTTGTATCTTTTTGAAGGTTTTATTGTTTTTTTTTAAATTATTCGTCCAAGTAAATTTACTTTTTTCATTATTTTAACTGTGACATCAAGCGTCAGTTTAAATGCATTCAATCTCAATTATTTTTCTTTTACATAAAAAATTTTCCATCATAGTCAGTTTAGTGAGTGTTACTTACAAAGAAAAGAAATACCAACTAATGTTCTTCCCATCACAGAAATTTAAAAAATCCTAAAGTAAAGAACACGATTATTTGTAGGGTTCTAAAAGGAAACTGTAATACCTCCTTTTGTACGGTGAAAGTGGATAAATAAATGGTTTCGCGAAGCATAAAAGCCCAACCATGTTCTTTCACGAAAAGAAATAGTACAAATGAGGAGAAATGGTTCTTTAGGGGGACATAAATCAACATTAGACCAAATCGCATCAGATTCTATTTCGGTCTATTTACGAGTTTTGCGGTGGATCTGAAATACTTTTCAAGAATACAAACTGGGCTCGTTAGAAACAGAAAAGAAGACTAAATCTAAAACAGAGAAAAGTTGTTTTTAAGAAGCTAAAAGGTATTTACAGAGAAAGTTACACAAACACTGACTTATTGCGCTAGTTAAGCAATCTATTCTAAGAGCGGCAATTGAAAATTTAGCATGAGTATTTTCCCCTCTTCTCGCTGAATAAGTATTTTGGGGAGGAGTATGCAAGAAGATTATCGATTACTTTGGGGGAGACCTCATCGATTAGAGCACTGTCATACCCCCCTATGGGATTCATCAGGTGCTTTCTAGGTTTTCTTCTATCCCTCCTTGCTATATAGAGCAGCCTTACTTGATATCTTTAAACATTGTCGCAAAAATTTTACACTTCTTAAAACTGCGCCATAAGTTAGATTTATTCATAAAAAATATCACATATAGTTGATAAGACGACGATAAGATAAAGGTTTTTAATAAAAGGTTAAAAAAGCTATTCTGTAAAAGTTTTGTATATGAGAATTTAAAGATTGTTTTAAAGAAATCTTAGATTGTTCATAACATTTAATTTATTTTGAAAGCTATTAATTCTCATGATTGAGATAACTTTGTATGATTTTTGTTTCACCTTCTCAAAAAGTGTTTCTGTTTATATCAAACTTATTATAAATTGTGTATTCAATATGTAAACTAATAAACATGTATTTTGTCGTTTAAAGAAAGAACTTGAGTTCAAACAGTAAAATTGCAGAATATTTTGTGGGGGTGAGGAATTTCCACTCTAAATTTTTTCTTTGGCAAAGAAATTAGGTAAGGAAATTATGTTACAGATGTATCGAGTATAATAAAATTTTGAAGGAACTTTAGATATTTAAAGTTCCTTCTAAAAGGAGAGGTGCACGGACCTGGAAAAAGTTCCCGAACCTACGAACCTGGTTCGGAGGAAGCCCCTAGGCCTAGGTGCATGAATTAAATAATACTAACATAATTTTATACTTATTACTCAATGTGAATCAATATTTCATAAAGAATTTTCATAGGCTTACATTGTAAGGTGACAAGTTATACCAGGCTGCCCAAAATAATTATCAACTCAAATTAAAGTTTTCCGATTGATTAGGCCAAAACATCTCCCCAAATTCACTATTTCTTTTTGTTACTGAAACAGAAAAATTACGAATATTTTCGACAAATTATAGAAGCTTTTATAAAACAGTATAAACTGCCTTTTTTAGGCATTTGTAAATCGTTAACTAAACAGGTCAACATTTTTGCATTCGCAAAATATTCAGGAAATCTTGAAGTGGGGATGATAATAAAGAAACGAGTTGTACAGCTTCCTTTTAAAATTTTCAAACTTGACACACTTGGAGCTTGGAGCAGAAAATCTTTGATCGACTAACTCAACTGCATCTTGTTACGAAGCATGCCTGGCAGAAAAGCCATAGCCCTCCCCTGATATCTGTAAAAGGTGCTTCCTAACAATAACTCACTTCTTGCAGGAAAACTCCGACCTCGATTTTGTGAATACTGCTTCAAGATATTTTTGAAAGGAAACAATAAAAACAATTTCCACTAAGAGTAAAACAGGAAAGAAAACTGGCATCACGGGTTGTTAAAAAAGGAAATTTGACAACTCAAAAAAGAAAATGCTAAGTTTCTTCGTTTTTTCAATTAAAAATTGTTTTTATCGGATTAAAAAACAAAAAATACAAGATGACACAAAGATTACTGTGTACTTTTTCTTTTTGAGGCCAGAAAAAGTACTATTTTCTCTCCCTAATATCTCCTAGAATATTTAAGATATTTTAGTAAAAGTTTTTTGCTATTGCGTTCTTACTGTATTCTTATTTTGCCGTTAGGAGTGCTGCAAACAGTTTCAAAGTATTCAGCATGGACATTTTACTATGGGTACACCACTTCTATGACCTTAAGAGACTTTGTTTCTGAATAAAAAAACCATGAAACATCTTATATTATACCGAAGGAAAGAAATTATCTAAGCAAAAAATCCTTACTCTCAACGTTACATTGAATCAAAAGAAGGCAGGTTAATTTATATTTTTACGAGCTGATATACCAATCCTCCTACGGGTAGTTTTTTTAATATTAACACGTTTTTCCTATTTTATAGGTTGATTTCCACTACTCTGCGGTGTCACGCATTTAAATTTTCGCATGTTGTTTAAAGGGAAGAACCCAAGAAAAAATATTTTAATTTGGAAGACTATTTCCACTTCAAGTCGAAAAGATCAACCTAACTCACGCATTTTAAGTCTTAATGATCTCTCTTGTGTAGGTTTTATAATTTATAACCATTTATCGCTTCCTTATTATGATTTCGTAACATCGCTTCTAATATACAAGGTGTCCCATAAATGTTGGGTCACACTTCTAGGGGGAAAGTAGACACCTAGACGAGTCAGAATCACATAGGATTTGGGGGTCCCAGACCAAATCCCGGGGAGTTAAAAATGGAGCGACACCCCCCCAAAAAAAATTGAAAAATTCAATTTGTAGAAGAACTACTATTTATAAAAACTTAATTATGGTCTCAAAAATTGTGGTTTGATATGATCTTTAAAATTATCTTAAAAGTTTTCAGTTTAAAATTTTTTTATTACAAAAAAAAGTTTAAAAACCACAAAAAAATGTGAAAACTATGCCAAAACTTTATTTTGTATTTCGAAATCATTTCTTTTGATTTAATAATCTAAAAGATCATAGTTGAAAACCCTTAAGTCCAAAGTGTCACGTAAAAAACCATCAATATTAAATGCTTGAGAGCCTGTTAAAGCAAGGTTTAAGTCCGTTTTTTGCTTCCGAAAACTGCCGTTTTGGAAACGGCTATAGGAAACCAGTTTGCGCACACAAAATACGAACTTTAACAGGATCTCAAGCGTTTAATATTGATGGTTTTTATGTGAAAATTTGGACTTAAGGTTTTACAACTATGATCTTTCAGATTATAAAATCAAAAGAAATGATTTCGAAATACAAAATGAGGTTTTTGCAGAATTTTCACATTTTTTTTGTGGTTTTTTAACTTTTTTCCTAATAAAACAAATTAACAAATTTTAAAGTGAAGACTTTTGAGATAATTTTAAAGATCACATTAAACCACAATTTTTGAGACAATAATTAAATTTTTACCAATAGTAGTTCTACAAATTCAATTTTTCAATAATTTTTTTGGGGTGTCACTCCATTTTTTACTCCCTGGGATTTGGTCTGGGACTCCCAAGTCCTATGTGATTCTGACTCGTCTAGGGGCCGTATTCTGGAATCTCGAATATTCGAACTCACATCGAATGTTCGACCTCACCATTCGAGTTGAAAATGGTATTCAGACTCCAAAAGTCACACGTAGTGAGAAGGGCGGAGACCTCACTCGTTCGCTCATTGGTTTATTTTTTTCGCGCGGGAGATCCTGGCGCCGACGTTCGTGGCCAATTAGAAGACGCGTTTCAAGTCAAGAAAGATCCCTCCACGTGCTTTTCAGCTGCAATATTTGTAAACATCTCGTGTGCATTAGTGCTAAAAATGTCAGCGGAAAGGTCGGCGTTGGGTGTACTTTTGTGGATAAAGCTGCTCAACAAAAGGGATGGGAGAAAGTAACCCTTCAATTGAACGCTCTCGGTTTCGGTAAATACAAACGTACAGTGAAAGAGGTAAAGCAGTGGTTTGATTTATAGTAATCGTAAAAAAAGGCGGCCCAAACAAACGAGAACCACAACAAAAATGGAAAAGGTGAGGGAACAACAGACTCACTGACCCCCTTGGAAGACCAGGTTATTAAGGTATAACATGCTCCACGTATGATGATGTTAAGCCCATAGCTTTTTCTATAGATCAATAAAATATGAATTTTCTGTCAGTATTATTTTAAATGTTATTTTTTATTGCTAAAATTCTTACTGTCCTATATCAAATTAAAAACAGTCTTGCTCTATATTAATAGCAGTGATTTTATTCATGTCAACAAAACAGTTTGAAAAAATTTTAGTTTTCTTTATAGTAATTCCTTTACTTGTGTTAAATTTTATAACCCTCATTACACAAGCTAATTAACTGTAAAGCAAAAACATACATTTTAAGATTTGATTTGTGTTGCAAAATATGAAAAAATAAATTAAAAATTAGAAGTCTGTATCATCTACAATACAAATATAAAAAAAATTAAATAACTTCCTTGAAACCAGGAACAATCGTCAATTAGTTATAGGAAGTTTTTTTATTGATGTATCAATTTTGTTAGAAACAAGGATTTTAATGGTAGGTCTTAATAAGTGTAATCAGTGGTGGCTCTTGGACGTCATAAAGGTCAACTAACATCAGGCGGGAAAAAAGTAGCAAGCCTTCTTCGTTGCTTTGACGGTTGGGGGAAGGAAATATTTTCAGGCACCTATTCAAAATGAATAGAGTATAATATTTGTTTATCCTAATTATATTTTGCATGTCAATAAACAAAATCAATTTGTTTTAAGAGCGTGCAAGCTTTGATCCAATGCAATAACCCATTTGGATTATTTTATTTTTTTTGGAGGAAGTGATTTAAAAAATTGTGCAAGCAGGCTAAGCAATATTTGTAAATAATGGGTATATAATGAAATTGAATTAATTTAAAAAATTTGATGTTTTTTAACTTTCTGAATTAGCAGCTATGAATTGAATACTTAATCCATACTTACTGTTTGTTTACTATTTTTGTTTTATCACAATAGGTTTGTGCAACCATTTCTGTGAAAACGCCATGGGTTGTAAAACAAATTAATTTCAGTTAGTTGATATGAGCTAGTAAAACTGAGGCGTATCAGATAGTTAACTAATCGAAAATATCCATCATTCTCTGAAAAGAAGCATTCCTTGCCAAATAAGGCAACTTTAATTAAAGCTTTCTGCTAACCCCACTCTCGTATAACCTAGAATATGTATTGGATAAATTTTTATAATGTGCAGTATGTTGATTAAACATGTGAAATTATTAAATATTTATTATAGGCTACAGTATCCCAAATAAATAAAAATAAATATTACAATTCCAATCATTTTCAATTTATTGTCTGTAGTAATTTACATTGTAAACCAATTGAGCACTGGTTTCTTGTTACAATAACTATGTCAATATTACTTATTCAGGAACTTATTATATTCAGGAACAATTATATTCAGGAACTTAAATCAGAAGACTTCATCAACTATGAAGCTATACAACACAAAGATAAGATTTTCAGTGTTAGCAATTAGTATACAGGGCAGTGGTTCCCAAACTATTTTGGTTGTGGAACCCCCAAATTTGTTTCCAATGATCGCAGAACCCTGAATATTTTTTAAAAATTTTATATCTGATATTAAAAGAAACTATTGTTATTTTGGTAATTAAGATTTTATTGAATTAAACAAAACTAAAAAAAGCAGTTTATCATACAAAACAAACTAAAATAAATGAAACAACTTTAATGGAAAGAATGCACCTGCTTCTTTGATTCCATGATTCTCTTAAAATTGGGCATTATGTTTGATAACTGAACTCGTACATATGTGGTGCAGCATCAAGTTTGTCAATATATTTGGTTTTCGTCGCAAACTATTTCGAAAACTCAGCTTCACACAAATAAGTGGTTGCAAACGGCAAGAAAATTTGAATAGCCTGTTTCGCTAAATTTGGCTTCTAATTGTGTATCCGAACTTTAAAAAATTTTATATAATGCTTATAAAAATTTTTAATTTATTTTGGTGGTCCGAGGAAAACAAAAATACATTAAACATCATTCTATTTTTAATGAAATACAATTTGTCACGCAGAACCCCTTAAGTTTTTCTTGAAACCCCAGGATTCCATGAAACCCACTTTGGGAACCACTGGTATAGGGTGATATTATATAAATCATTAAGTGTTTTAGAAATAGTATATACAACAGGAAAATATTTAGTAAAAAATATATGTATGGTTTTCATAAAATTCATGGGTACTGTTGCATTAGCTGGGCCAAACTGCCAAGGGCAGTGTAAAATATCCATTAAAAACTTTAAATAGGAAAATATTTACACTTTAAAACCCTTCAAATAATTTGCTTTTAATTGTTTTCTGTAATTTTTAAGATGTGAAATTTGCACCCGGGTTATGCAACAGTACTTATTTATATCGTCACTGTGAAATCACACCAGCATATCTGCAAAAATTGAGTTATTAGTGTCAATAAATTCCTTTTTTCAACTATCTCACAATATTACATTATTATTATTTTAAGTAGTACATGCAAAAACTTTAAGGCGCTCTAGGGAAAATTGCAGATATGCCGGTTTGATTTCATTTTATAATTATATACATAATGGTGTTTTAAAAATAGCAGCAGGAAAAAATTAAGTTAAAAAATAGAGGTCTTTCAAAAAGTTCATGTAGGTACTGATGATTTTTGAAACTTACACTTGCAACTGAACTTTGAAGGACAAAAAGTAAATGAAACAAACTATGTATTTTGTAAACAAGCTGATTGTTGTTAACAGCTGAAAACAAATAAGGCCGAGTTTGGGCGACATGAAAGAGAATTAATATATGTTCTAGATCAGGCATGCTGAACTCTGACTCGGAGCCAATGCGATGGTAACAGCCAGTCATTGTCTTCGAATGGATTCCAAATCTAGACAAAATCAAACGAGCCGCGAGATGGAGTCATGGGTGGTACCAGACCAGCGGCAAAAGGCACTCAAAATTCTGTATTCAGCATCACAAACCTATTAAAGAAGAGCATATATTTTAATAACAGCCTTTAGTGATGTTAATAAAAAAGAAACTTCCTATAAGTGCTCATAACTATCCTCCCTGTAAATAAAAATGGATAGACAAAAAAATGTAAGTCAATTTGTATTTCGTCAAAAACATTTATTAAAGACCAGTTGAATTCCTCTCAATATTTTTAATAGTCTGTCTGAGAATTAACAACTTTATAGTTGATCCTTTTCTTGATGTCAAGATCCACAAATTGAATTTATTGCTCCAGTTAAAAGCAAATGTATGCCGATGTAAACTAATCAAATTATAATGGAATGTAAACTAAAAATAAAAAAGTCAAATTTGATAGCTAGGAGTCGGGAATGGTCAAACTTTTAAAAAATTTATCACTTACAAAATACACTTTATGTATCATCGCTACCACCAGGCCAAAAACATGAATCTGCATTCGTGATTAGGTAACATCCTAGAAGAGTGTTTGGGTTGACACCTCTTGGCGAATTTTTTGTCGACATCATCAATTTGACACTTGGGCGCACATTGGCGCTACTACTTTGCTTGGTGACTGAACCCACTTCTAGACTAGATCCCCTAATTAATAAAATATTCATGTTTTTGGCGTGGTGGTAAGGGGACATCCATAAATTAGGTGAGGTGTTTTTTCCAAAATCTGGACCCCCCTCTCCCCTTGGTGAGATTTTGCTGGACCCCCCTCCCTCCCACGTGAGATTTACCTACAATCTTTAAAAATAATTTTCTATCTTCACAGCACCTAAAACTTTTCCATTATTAATGATGTGGGGGAAAAGGTCATTATTCCGCCTAAAAATAACCACAGTATCTTATCTGTGGGTATTATTCCTTTCTCATACTTAAAAGAAATCGTTTAATTTTGAACTTAAAAAGTTGACGTGAGATTTTAATCGACCCCCCTCCCCCATTGGTGAGATTTTTCCAAACCCCTCCCCCCTTTTTGACCTCACATAATTTATGGATGTCCCCAACCATATACTATAACTATTGGATAAGTGATGTATATGTTACGGGCAATGAGATAAATTCAATGGAATTTATGAATGAAATTTATTACTTTGCCCGCCTCCACCCTGGGAATTATTAATGACCAATTTATCACTTTGCCCTTAACATATATATTTAAAAATTTTTAAGGTTACTTACCTGCTAAACATTAATGGAGAATTTTCCATTCTGATCAGACTCAGGAGAGGTTTCTTGTTGTTGGGATACCTGGAAAATTGTTGGCTGGGATAACTGGAGCCGGATGAATTGGTCATCCCCAATCATGGACTGGATGAGCCAACAGCACCTGCAATAAATATACATTAATATACTAAAAGAATAATACCAACTTGCTCAACGAGAGTAAAAGTTAATGAAAAAATCAATTGGTTTCATTAAAAACTCAAATTGAGAGGTCTTTAACTATTTTCAGACCTGCCAACTCCCCTGTTTTTGAACTGAGTTTTCTGCCATTAATTCAAATCTCCGGCTTCATTTTTTTGATCGGGTGCCTGATAATAATCCAAAAACAGCCTAATAAAACTCCCAATCAAAATAGAGAATGGCGATTCAAAATAAAAGCCAGAAACTCCGGCCAAAGGCCGGAGAGTAGACTGGTTGTGGTTGCTATTTGCACAATCTTAACAACATTTACAACAAGTATGTAATAGTTTAGTTTACAATACAAACGAAAAGTCGATAAGAGAAAAACCTTCAGCTGAAAACTTTAACTGGAGTTAAAATAGGATAGAGTAGGTGGTAACTATTACATTACTTTTACTATAAAGGGGAAGCACGTTATATAAAAAGAATATTTCTAACCTGAAGTTCCATGTTTATTCCATTTGGTCCTTGCTGCATCGCGAAGCTTCTGAAATGTAAACAAAAACAGCTTTGCTCTGCCGGCTCTGCCTCAGATTGACGTCACGAAAGGCGCCTAGCCAATCAGAGACTCACTCGAATGAATTCTCTCGAATACTCACCAGCTCCTCGGCTGGTGAGGGTTCGAGCGTTCGAGTTCGCCTTTCGGTGGTGAGAATTTGGCTGTCAGAATACGAAATTTCATCTCACCGTTCGAACTCACTAGGGAGTTTCCAAAACTCGAATGTCAGAATACGGCCCTAGGTGTCTACTATCCCCCTAGAAGTGTGACCCATTATTTATGGGACACCCTGTATTTTATAAATAGTATTGGGATGTTTGGGTACTCTTATACTCATTTTTTGAAAGAAACTGTTCAAAAAGTATCGGAGTTAAATAATTTTCTAAATTCTTAATTTTTCATAGTTTTTAATTGATTATCCATATTATTGTCCTTTAAAAAATTCATAAAATGGTCATGTGTTAGAAACTTGAGAAAGGCTATGTAAGAATGAGAAAACTCCAGCTCTCAAGCGTCGCCTCCAACCGTGGACCGGTTTCGCCCTTGTTAGGGCTCATCAGCACGGTATAGGAAGGTAACGCAAGAGAGCGGAGGGAGAGCTTTTAGTCTAGCTTGAGAGCTGGAGTTTTCTCACACATTCCTCTAACCAGAGGTTACTGGTGAAGAACTCTTCTTTTCATGCTATGTAAGAATGTTGTAAAAGTTTTTTTCTTCCAAGATTCCTAAGCTTAAGCGTCTTATCTCGGTTAAGTATTTCTTGAGCTTACCCACACACATCCCTCCACATAAACCCACGAATGTTTTATTAATATTAGAGATATAAAACCAGTGTTCTTGGGTCGAAAAGCCTTTAGAAGAATTCGGAATTCATGATTATCTGTAGTAAATTTCGGATCACTGATTTCTCTCGAAGTATATTATTACTTCTCAATAAAATATTTTGTAATTTTTTTTGAGTTTAGTAATAATGTCATTTGTTTATTTCTTTCGTGAAAGAACATGGTTGAGCTTTTATGCTACGAGACACCATTTATTTAATTTATCCACTTTCACCGTACAAAAGGAGCCCCTTTAGAACCCTACAAAAACATGTGTTCTTTACTTTAAGGAGAGAGAGATTTACTTCAAGTCCATTTTTCCTTTCCTTGTTAGTAAATTTCACGAAACTGTCTATGATGGTAAATTATTGGTCTTAAAGAAAAAAATTGGAATTGGATGTATTTAAACAGACGCTTTATAGTATGTCACACTAGGGTGTCCCTTATATGACAGAAAAAAATTTTCTTACGAATTTCAAAACGTTTACTTTTTCATAAATGCCTTGACCTATTCAGATATGAAATTTTATCCCTCCACGATGATATTAAACCTGTCCAAAATCTTAATTAAAGATGGTCAATGTGTCTCTTTTCCGACAGAATTTTTTTCTCTTTGCGAAATCGAAAAGAGATACCGTCTACTTTTTTTATAAATGCCTTGACCTATTCAGATATAAAATTTCATCACTCAAAGATAATATTAACCTGTGCCGAATCTCAATTGAAGATGGTAAAACAAGCTAAATTACCGGCACGCACCCGCTAATACTCACCACTTTTATTCTTTTTTCCGGTTTTTTATTTATGTTTATATTTATGGCCATTGAAATGTGTAAAATTAAACGGTCTGAATTGTCATCTACAGCTAAAGTTTAATTTCACGAATGTTAAAAAACAGTACCGCAAAAATTTGTTGATTACTTGGTAACTTAGATCCAGTAATATGGTGACTAGAATCACCAACTATTTAAATTGGTTTACCTTCACTTTCCTAACTTCATTTAAAAGCAGTAGACGACACATTTTAGACTGAATGTATTACATTTCTATGGCCAAACTTATAGTAAAATATTAAAAAAAGTCTGAAAAAAGTAGGAAAAAAGAAAAAAAGTGGTGAGTATTAGCGGGCGCGTGCCGGTAATTTAGCTTGTTTTACCATCTTCAATTGAGATTCGGCACGGATTAATATTATTGTAGAGGGATGAAAATTGAATAGGTCAAGGCATTTATAAAAAGTAGAGGGTATCTCTTTTCAATTTCACAAAGAGAAAAAAATTCTGTCGTAAAAGAGGCAAAAAGAGACACATTGACCATCTTTAATTAAGATTTTGCACAGGTTAATATTATCGTAGAGGGATAAAATTTTATATATGAATAGGTCAAGGCATTTATGAAAAAAGTAGAGGGTAACCGTTTACAAATTCGCAAGAAAATTTTTTCAGTCATATAAGGGACACCCTAATGTCACACAGTTAAAAAGAATGAAAAAAAGTTACTTTATTTAAGACGAATAAATAATCGTAAGTGTTATTTGTTTCTTTTGAATTATTATTCGTTTTAAAACGCTATTTTTCGTTAATGGTTGTCAATTTAACTTTTCTTTTTATTATTATTACTACCACCTTATCAGTTTTAATTGACGGATTCCAAAAAAAGGTTGAACAAGAATAAAATATTGAGGTAACTTTAAACTTTGTTTTATTTCCTTTTTTTTGGCGAATAAACAAGTTTGTGAGAAAGATTTTACTTTCAAGGAATATCGTAGTTATTTGACACTTCTCATTTTAATAGTTTCAATTTTCAAGCTCTTTAGAAAGCCCTTCGTTTGAAAGGATGCCATTTAATATACGGAAACTTGTAGTGTAGTATTTCATAATTTTCAATAATTGTTCTTATCTTATAAAAATATTAGTTTTTAAATAAAAATATTCAGCAGTAACTGTAAGTATTAATATAAAAAATACAAAATTATTTTAAATATTAATGTTTCAAAAAATTATTCTGAAATATTAATATCGTATGTAAATATCAATACATAAAATATAATGCTTGAATGTGTGTCTTTGAATTCATTTTAAATACTGCCTCCATTAAAATTAATTTCTTCTAAACCAATATTTTTTAATTAAAAAACTGTACACACTTAATTTTAAAAAATTAATTTTCACTCTGTTAATCACAAATTATTTCTAAAATAAAACCAAACGATAAATTTTCCGATTATTTCCGATATTCCGAAACGAAAAGCGAAGGTAAACACTCACCGTCTCAGGCGGGAAAGAGCAACCTTTCAGCTGTGTCTGAGTGTCGTCTGCTAGAGAAAACGATCAGCGATCCATCTCATCAAAGCAAAAAACCGCTAAACCGAACACCAAAACGAAATCGGTGCATCAGCAGTCCGGTGAAACCCATAACAAAAAGAAGCGAAAAAGAAAACGAAACGCGGCCGGAGTTCCCTGTCGGCTCGCGGAGAGATAGGCTGTTATTTTTATCGGTAGCAGCTACTTTCGCAAAGCCGTTATTCCCAGTTGGCTTGTTATTTACCGGCCGGCTTGCTAAAAAAATTCATCAAAAAGTACTTTTAAAGAATAAATTCTTTAAAATGTTTGACAACTAAAAAATGGAAAATGTTTAAAGGATTAGGAGGAATAAATTATGCAATTAATTGTTTTAGATATTTTTAGGGGTACAAAGAAAGCAGAGATTTTAGCGAGAAAAACTTCGAAGAGGGAAATATGAGGTGATAATTTTCCGACTTTCCGGGGATATATCCCGAAAATCCCCCCTTTACTAAACTATTGGTACTATAAGATCTCAAATTTGTGAATAAGAAGGCTAAATTAAAATTTGTAGATGCTTCGAAACATTAGCGACGATTGTGAAGCTCGTACGCGACGTTTTAAATTTTTTTAAAGTTAAATTTTCCTTGATCGACAAATTTTTAACTGTTGTGGGTAGGTCAAAATCTTCCTGGTAGGTCGTCCTTTTTATCATTAGTTGATGACGCCGCCATTGGATTTGAAAATAGTTCAATGATATTTTTTTGTTTGTGATCCGATCCAAGCCGTTCTTTTTGATAACAGGTTTTGTTAAATAACAGGTTATCCATCCTCATGCGCTTCACAGCCAGCCATTGGTTTTACGTCATATGTTTCTCATTGAGTGTATGATGTCATCAAAGACGAATGAAAAAGCGGATTACCTTCTTCTACCTAGTGATGTCACGGACAACCAATAAACGTTTAGAAATAAAAAGCGGTCCATTCGTTTTTACTTCCACGCGCGCGCGTTTCTTTTAATCACGATATGAAAATTTTCGAAAGATTTCACTTACCCCAGCTGGTTTGTATATCTCGAAAGGATAACTTTCAGTAGAGTCCACCAAAAAAATCCTTGAAAGTTGCCATAAAGGTTTTTTCAACAGTTATCTTTTAAAAAAGGCCTAAAAATAACAAACGAAAAATGGAACAAGCAAAATTAATTTAAAAAATGGTGGGAAAAATGAAAGTTACAGTGGCTACAGTGACAGAAACAAGAAACTAATGATGCATGTTTATTTTAATTGTATGTTTGTATTTTATTGTTGAATACAGAAATTTAGAATAAAATTAAAATAGTATTTAAGATTGGACATCTCAATTCCATTAATTAATACATTGAAAAAACTAAAACAAAGCTCTTAAGTTTTTTTGAAAATATTAGTGTTACATAAAATCAGTCGAAATCGAGCCACAAAAAATTTATTTTTTTTTTCCGTTTTTAGGGAAAATATATTTTTAAAATACCTAGTGGAAAAATTTTTCAAAGCTATTTTTCCTGGACAGTTTTCCTTGCAGTTATTAGTTAATTAAATTATTAGTTCATTAATTTAATAAATTTAAAAACACAAGAGCTAATTTTTTAAAGACGTTGAAACTGGAAACATGTAATATTTCAGAAATGTTTTATGCCTAAGAATTCTAACTAGAGAACAAAGCTTTAAAAATTGTATCTCTTTAATATGAAAAAAGTTTTTCGTGGACGGTTTTCAGAGAAAACTTTTTAATTATACTAATCCAATGAAAATTTTTTATTTCAAAATGTTCGGATTCGTTTCATAATTCTAAGTAAGCTTCATTCGGTCTGTTGGATTTTTTTTAAATCTCAATAATAAAATATTTCCTTTTTTTAAGATTACGGATGAAGTCGCAGTTACAAAAGCAAGAAACTTTGAACTTCAAAAATATTTAAACACATGCTTCACTGTTTCTTAATATTTTAAATATGTATTAATTAATTCATCTTTTTATTTATTAATTCGAATTTAAGAAATATCCTTTAAGTAAATTTTTAAAACGTAAATTAATTTGTTTCACAATAAAATATGGTATGAATTGGCCGTTTTCATTGGAAGGATAAGTTGTTTGACATATTGCTTGCTATGTAGCAGTAGGGTGGTCCTAGGTATAATGGTAAAAAATTTTTTTCGGAATTTTTGAAGTCGCACCCCCTAAATTTTTTACTTATGGGGTAGTAAGTAACTGGTAAAAATTTTATCCGAATCGGTAAATATTAACACGTGCCGCAAAAGGGATGACAATCTGAAACAACATCAAAATTCTCAAAACTTTGAAAAATTATTAAATTTATTTAAAATATATAATTCAATATATTTCTATACTTTTTTTAATATAAAATGCTTAAACATGAAGGATATTGGCTTTTATAGCCTTTGACAGTTTTTAAAGGTTTTGTATTTTCTCCTCATTATGCGTTAAAATATCGTTAAATTCTTCAAAAAGCTTGATTTCCCTTTCTGCAGGATTATTTACAACAGATAAGTTACTGACGACTTTAAACCCTTCCTGATAACCTCCAATAATCTTCAAACGTTTTAAAGGATCCCTAGTAATAAATTTTGAAAAAAACTTAAAAACCTTTGAAAACAGTTAGCGGTTAATTTTGACACAAAATTGGCATGATTTTTCTTAGAGTCCTTCCAGTTCTACATTACTAATTTGCAACCACCCTTACACACGGGTAGATTCTTTCCCTCTAAACTATTTGGAAATTCCTCTGAGGGGACAGACTCATCAAAAAAGGCTAAGGCAACTGTCTCCTCCAAGAAACCATATCCATGACTAATAATTTTTTCTTTGATGCTGCCTTAGATTATATTTTCATTAATTCCTCTGTAGAAAAAAGGTCCCTCATGAATTTCAATTCTTGAAATGTGGCCTTGTTATCCATTTGCACATCAAACCAGGCCTTTATGTATAGCTTAACAATAATACTCATACCTTGTAGTATTGGATTATCCAAATTAACCCTCATTTCTAAATATAAATATCTTTAAGCAATAAATTACTTAAGACATCCACCTAGAATGATGGATAGCACCAGGTTGTTTAATTTTAATCCTTTTAGCTTCATAATAATCTAAAAGTGCTACTGTCAACCATAGAAACTTTTGGTAGTCATCTCTCGATTGGTGTTAGATCTTTGTTTTAGCCAACTTCTGAATTTCTTCTTTGTCTCTTCCATCAATGGTGTTTCTTGCAACTTCATTTTTAATACCTGATGGGTACTTTGATTTATAGATAACATCCCAAGATTTTCAAAACGTTTAAATAAAAATGTAGGTCCATGGGATGCAGTAACGCAAGCTCCAAAGGCCGCTTTTAACACTACCTTAAGAACATTAAAATGTATTATATGAGCTTAGGCTTATAAAATTCAGTGTAAATTTCAAATCAAACCTTTAACTATGATGAATTACATTTAAAATCTAATTTTCATTGTTTTGAACATTATATTAAAGTTTTGTTTTATGTCCCAACCTTCATTGGAAAATCCTCCACTTTACCTTAAATCCTCCACTGGAATCCACATATAATAATGAATTTCACCCTAAAATATGTGCAATAATCATAGTGTTAGGAGGTTTTCAAGTTTATCATAAAATACATGAAGATACCGACTTTGATGTGATCTTTTGAGAACGCCCGGGCAGCGTCCACTGTTGCGGCGGAAAGTGCGCATTGAGCCGGCATACCTCCCTCAGTCTTACGGAGTCCCGCGCATCTACCGTATTCTAACTTCAATCGCGTTGCGGCACGTGTTAATATTAAAATATTTGAAAAATATTTGGTATACATTCATTTCATACCTTAAGTAAAAAAGTTGGGGGTGCGACCGAAGAAATTCCGAGTTTGAAAAATTAGGACCACCCTAGTAGCAGTAATCTCTTTTCTGTAATCTAATAAAACAGAATTATTTTAAAATTGATAATTTTTTCAAAAAATCGAAAAGTTTAGTCTGAACTCTCGAAGTATCCGGACGTTTTGATACCAAAAATTTTTCATTCGGATCAGTATAATTTAAAAAAACATTCTCCGGAAGCTATCGACCAAAAAATTTTTAAAGAATATAGACATATTTTTTTTAAAAACATTCTTTTAAATGTATTTAAAAATAATTATTAGTTAGTAAATTCCAAAAAGTAAACGATTTTCACTAAAAAAAAGAGTAGGGGAGAAAGGGGAAATAAGAAACATTTAATTTGCAGCTTTGTGTGTGGGCGTAAAAATTTGAAAAAATCACAGAATATCTTCAAGCCATACTTTAAATCCCATAAAAATTTTATCGTTTTAGAATGATTATTGCAGTGAAATTTTCCCGTTTGAAATAATGCGGCGAGCAAAATCATCCACCTAAAGTTTTCATCCACTTTTTTCAACCATTTCAATTTATCTTGTTTTTGCTATTAAATTCTTATGGAATTTTATTAGTGAACTCTTAAGGAGGTTAAAAGGGCCATATAATTCACCTTTTGTTCTTCAATTTAGGGTTGTGGGGTGATAAGATAAGAAACACTAACATTCTATCCATAAAAAGTTTTACTATCTTAATACTTTATTGATCTCACTTCATTTATCAAGTTCAAAGTTTAAATTCAATTAATTTTATTTTTACTTCATTTTCTAGAAAACGGTACACACACACACACACACACACGCACGCGAATACCTTGTGTGTTGGTTAAAGGCTTTATAAGGAGTAAAACAAAAAATCATAATCAACACAATTAAAACGCTGAAAAATATGATTCTAAGATGTCAATTCTTAACCTTCAGGTCTCTTTTTAGTTCGCTCGAAGCTGGGTTCAAATTGAAAAATTTTTTACAACTACAATGCATATATTTTACTTGAATAAACGATTGTTCGACATTTATGAGGTCTTCCTGCAACTACGGAATTCTATTGGGAGTCTCCAGAACAATTAGGTCGCTTATTATTTGAGTTTATGTGGTCGACTGTTCATCATTCACTGGGCAACCCACCCTATATCAAAAGATTTTCAATGAATTTTTTTTTAAATTACTGCAGTTATAAAATACTCTTTAAAGATTACATTAATACCTTCATTTGGTTTTTAATTGTTTTAATTAGTAAAATAACTGACATGTTTCTTATTACCCCTCGTGGGGTAACAGGATACAGTCGCTTTGGGGTAATAAGAAACAGGGTCATTCCATGTAAAATCAACCAAAAAATGGCAAAATTCAACCTGACCCCCTCGGATTTTAACAAAAATTTCAGGAGTTGTTCTCTTCTATGATATAAATGAGAAAATGTTTTTATTATTCAATTTTATAAGTAATTTTTTTTTATTAAAAATCTTTGAAAAAAGGAAGAAAATTCAATTTTTCGCTCTTAGACGTATTATAACTACGGTTATATTTGTTCGAGAAAAATCTATTACCCCTCGTTTTAAGGATAATTTTGCAAGCTTTAATTTTATATAAAGTTTGACTATGTCCACGAAATAAATTTGCTTTCATGGTTTTTTAAATAAAAACGTTTTTTAAAACTAATGTTGGTAACCTTCAATTTCTTTGAAAATTATACATATACTAGCGCTGACGCGCTAGACCCGGGCTTCGCCCGGGTTTTAGTTTTTTAATAAATATCACCTGGTGGGTTACAGATGGGCTTCGCCAGTCCAAATGTGGAAATAGTTAAATAAAGGAGCCACTTTTATGTTTATGTTTTAACAATGGATTTTAAACTGCAACAATCGAGAATATGCCTACAACAATTAAAGTTACATCTTCTCTTATGATATTTACAACAATGGGGGGTTTCCATGAAGTTAGGCACGAAATATGGGTTTTTGAGCATAAAACTGACCAAAAAAGTTGTTGGAACGCTTCGATTTTAAATTATTTTAATTCAGAAACCTTCCCTGGAGCGAGTAGATCAACGTGGTATAGTTTAAATGTTAATGTAGGTTCGAAAAGTTTAAAACTATAAAGGACATACATACAGACAGACATTCATTTTTATATATATACTAGCGCTGACGGGCTAGACCCGGGCTTCGCCCGGGTTTCACTTTTTTTAAATAAATATCATCTGGTGCGTTTAAGATGGGCTTCGCCAGTCCATTTTTTCTTTAAATTTATTCTGTTTATTTACAGATGGGCTTCGCCAGTCCAAATGTGGAAATAGTTAAATAAATGAGCCACTTTTTATGTTTATGCTACAACAATGGATTTTAAACTCCAACAATCGATTTCAATCTGCAACAATCGATTTCATGCCTACAACAATTAAAGTTACATCGTCTCTTAATATATTTACAACAATGTGGTTTTGCCATGAAGTTAGGCATGAAATATGTGTTTTTAAGCATAAAATTGACCAAAAAAGTTATTAGGATGCATCGATTTTAAATTATTATTCTTCTGAAACCTTCCTTGGAGCGAGTAGATCAACGTGGTATAGTTAAATAGTTAATGTAGCTTCGAAAAGTTTAAAACTATAAAGGACATACATACATACATACATACAGACAGACAGACAGACATTGATTTTTATATAGAAAGACTAGCGCTAAAGCGCTAGACCCGGCTTTGCTCGGGCGCAGTAGCACTGACGCGCTAGACCCGGGCTTTGCCCGGGTTTTATTTTTTTTTATAAATATCATCTGGTGCGTTACAGATGGGCTTCGCCAGTCCATTTTTAAAGAAGATTATTCTGGTGTGTTACAGATGGGCTTCGCCAGTCCATTTAAAAAAATTCTTCTGGTGTGTTAGAGATGGGCTTCGCCAGTCCAAATGTGGAAATAGTTAAATAAAGGAGCCACTTTTATGTTTATGTTACAACAATGGATTTTTAACTGCAACAATCGAGAATATGCCTACAACAATTAAAGTTACATCTTCTCTTATGATATTTACAACAGTGGGGGTTTTCCATGAAGTTAGGCATGAAATATGGGTTTTCAAGCATAAAATGGGCCAAAAAAGTTGTTAGGATGCTTCGATTTTAAATTATTTTTATTCAGAAACCTTCCCTGGAGCGAGTACATCAACGTGGTATAGTTTAATAGTTAATGTAGGTTCGAAAAGTTTAAAACTATAAAGGATATACATACATACATACATACAGACAGACATTGATTTTTATATATGTTACCGCTAAAGTTGATAATTAGTTAATCTGAAGAATACCTAGGTAAACTTAAGATTAACTGATTTCTGTCGTTAATGTGCGGATTTTTGAGTTTTTCGCATTTACCTAGGGAATCTACACTATAACGGCCTCTTGATCGTTAAAGTTCAAAATAGTTTGTTTCGTTCAATACTTTCTGTTAAAATGTTGAGGTGCTTACTGCGCCATGCGCTTACCCCTGCGCAGTTGGGTTTCAATACGTAGTTTGTTGTCATATTTGGTGTTTTGATTTCAAATTTAGAGCGTAGCACTGGTAGTTGTCATGTTGAATGTTAAAACAAAATAATACAAGCAAGTAAGTACTGTAAATTTACATGATTAAGTACAGTATATTACTACTAAAACGGGTATTTTGAAACAATTGTGTTGAAGCTCCGACTTCAGAGAGATTTCTTTTAACGAAAGCAAATGCCCCAGCTGTTGAAATATCTTTTCAACAAACGTTAATTCAACAATCGCTGGAACCTGGGCAAGGGTTTAACATATGTAATCGATCGCGAATCCTAGCAATAGTTCAGTGCAGGCTGCCAGCCGATTACACCGCGCTTTCATTAAGATTTGCTAGTTTAAGTGCTCATTGAAATGAAATACGCTGTCAAATCGAGATCGAAAACCACAATTGATACAAATCTCAGTTGGTACTTTAATATTCTATTATTATATTGTTTTTATATTCTAGTTTTAAAATTGCTATTTCATTACTATTTTTGTGGGATTTGCGTGTTTTGTGTAATATGAAAAAAGTACCGATCCCCCTTTTTTGATTCGTCATTGTTACTGTTTACCCCCAAAACGAGTTTGGTTATAGTTAGGGCAGGGGGGCTTGGGGGGGCGGCAGCCCCCCCAACCTCCTTATACTTTTTATAAAATAAAATAAAATTTTGTACTTTAACGGATCACCCTCGTTAATATGTAAAATAACTGATTACAGGTAGTATGCAGATTAACGAGTGTCTAGTCGGTAGGGTGCAGAATACCTAGGTAATTTCAAGATTACCTAGGTAATCTTAGAAATTGAAAAAAAAATTCGCTCTTTAACGGATCACCCTCGTTAATCTGCAAAATACCTAGGTTATCTGTAGATTAACTGATTTCCGGACTTTAACTGTAACATATATATAAACTAGCGCTGACGCGCTAGACCCGGGCTTCGCCCGGGTTTCACTTTTTTAATAAATACCATCTGGTGCGTTACAGATGGGCTTCGCCAGTCCATTTAAAAAAATTCTTCTGGTGTGTTAGAGATGGGCTTCGCCAGTCCAAATGTGGAAATAGTTAAATAAAGGAGCCACTTTTATGTTTATGTTACAACAATGGATTTTAAACTGCAACAATCGAGAATATGCCTACAACAATTAAAGTTACATCTTCTCTTATGATATTTACAACAATGGGGGGTTTCCATGAAGTTAGGCACGAAATATGGGTTTTTGAGCATAAAACTGACCATAAAAGTTATTAGGATGCATCGATTTTAAATTATTTTTATTCAGAAACCTTCCCTGGAGCGAGTAGATCAACGTGGTATAGTTTAATAGTTAATGTAAGTTCGAAAAGTTTAAAACTATAAAGGACATACATACATACAAACAAATAGACAGACAGACATTGATTTTTATATATATAGATAGATTTAGCAACTTTATGAATTATAATATTTGAAATTTACAGAATGGGACAGCCACGGGATCAGGAGTTATAGCATAAAAAGTTGTTTTTATCACTTTTACTCACCACTTTTTAAGTTAAAGTGACCAAAAACTGGGTTCTGCGCCATGTTTGGTCACTTTAACCTCTGAAAGTACTTCAAAACAACTCTTTTTGCTATAACTCCTGATCCCGTAGCGGTCCCACTCTGTAAATTTCAGACATCATAATTTATAATGTTGCTAAATATATGTAAATTTTTTAAAGAAATTGAAGGATACCAACATTGTTTTTAAAAGCTTTTTTATTTAAAAAATCATGAAAGTAAATGCTTTTCACGGACAGTTAAACTTTATACAGGGTGTCCCACGAGAAGTGGCCCAACCCCTTTAACTTTTGAACCCCTAAAGATATAGTCATGAAAGTGGGGTCTAGGTATAGTAAAGTGACCATGCTCCATCCGATGAGATAAGTTTCAACGCCCTCTAGCGGAGAATTTGGAGTTAAATTTTTTATTTTAAAAACTATGTGAGGTATGTGAAAAAAGTGAATGACTAAGTTGTAGAACAGCATCGATTTAGTAGGAAAAGACACCTTAAGCAGAAAAATATCTTGAATAAAACCCCTAAAACGCAAGCTCAATTAGCTGGAATTTACGTAGATTTTACGTTTTAAAACGCTCCTCACAAGGCAAAAATGAGAAATTTTCAATTTAATGAATTAATAATACTTTAAGTCATTTACTTAAGTCATAAAAATAAAAATTTCTTATTTTCGCCTTGTGAGGAGCGTTTTAAGAAGTAAAATCTACGTAATTTCAACCTAATTGAGAGTGTGTTTAAGGGGCTTTATTCAAGATATTTTTCTGCTTAATGTGTCTTTTCCTACTAAATCGATGCTTCTCTACAACTTAGTCATTGATTTTTTTCACATACCTCACATAGTTTTTAAAATAAAAAAATTAACTCCAAAATTCTCCGCTAGAGGGCGTTGAAAGTAATCTCATCGGATAGAGCATGGTCACTTTACTATACCTAGACCCCACTTTCATGACTATATCTGTAGGGGTTCAAAAGTTAAAGGGGTTGGGCCATTTCTCGTGGGACACCCTGTATAAAATTAAAGCTTGCAAAATTATCTTTAAAACGAGGGGTGATAGATTTTCCTCGGATAAATATAACTGGAGTTATAATACATTAAAATGCGAAAAATTGCATTTTCTCCCTTTTTTCAAAAAATTTTAGTAAAAAAATTACTGATAAAGTTGAATAATAAAAACGATTTAAAACATTTTCTCATTTATATCATAGAAGGGAACAATTCCTGAAAGTTTCATTAAAATCTGAGAGGGTCAGGTTGAGTGCCGGTTGATTTCACATGGAATGACCCAGCAAGTAAAACCCCCTTCCCCTTTTACTTAGCAAGTGCATTATTTTTTCAAAGAGGGCTGATAATGATAAAAACATTCTGTAAAAAATGAGCTTCATTAACCTAAAGGAAAATCCTGTGGAATTTTTGAATGTTTCTTATTACCCCATTTAAATCTTATTTAATACACATACCTTAAAACTTATCGGCTCAAGGATTTTTTCATTCATTTTTAGTCAAGCAGGTGATATAATATTTTCTTTACTTTGTTTGTTGAGTATAAAATATAAATAAATAAAAAAGAGCTTCTTGCTCGCTTAAGTTTAAAAAAAAATTTCCTTTCAATATGTTATAAAAATAGGGAGAACTAACTCCCCTCCCCTAATGAAGGGGTGAGATGTAAAAAAGAAATTTTAAGAGTATCTCAAACTCAAATACATTTTAAAGATTTTTAAGTAACGAATTCCTGAATTAAGCGATCATGTGTAGCAAAAAAAAGTGCCCCCCTTGGAGCCGTGCTGGATCCGCGCCTGGATTAATCTAACTTATGCATTATACTTATAATAATATAATTCTAATCCAGATTAATGTTTATATTTAGTACTCTAACAGTTTTTTGATAAAAAAAAACTCCTTTTTTTCTCAAAATTATACCTATTATCTACTCTATGGCCCTCCACGTCATTTTAATCTTTGAGTCCGGCCCGCAGGTTTAAAAAGGTTGCCCATACCTGCTGTAAACCGTAAACTATACAGGGTGATCATATTTAAACTGAAGATGAACCACTGGTAAGAAAGTCTAGTAATTTTTATTGGGTACTTTTGAAAGAGGGCGGCGAATATAATTTTTAAAAGAAAGTTTAAAGCTTTCAAACTCTCAAAATAAACATTTCTACCAAATTTCAAGTTGAAAATAAAATTTAATCACGTAGAAAAACTAAAAATCTTCGAAATTTAGGCAAGTCCTTACTCCCTAAACATTCCCTAAAATTATAAACCAAGAGCGATTCACTCATGGGGAACTCATAAAATCGCATGAGGGTGTTCATACGATTAGAGATATGCAAAAAAAAGTCACAAATTTCAGAAAATATGACTATTACTTAATAGATTCGGTACAAAACCTCACAGAGCTAGTTTTCAACTTTAAGTTAATGCAATAATGTGCATGCATTTCATCTGAATATTCCTTAGAATCATGTTTATATTTAATTGTTTTTACTTTTAACAAGTCAAATCAAAGTAAATTATAAGTTTTAGAGCATAAAAATTTGGATATAAACATATTTCTAAGGAATATTCTGGTAAAAAATTGGCACACTGAATTAATGAATAATTACACTGGGGAACAGCCATTTCGTTGTCTTAGAACTGTGACTTGTTTTTGAATCACTTTTGGCCCCTGAATCCAAAAGTAACTAGTTTTTGTCACGTCCACTTTTTTGGCAAACAGCCCCGCTCCCTTTTTAAGTTTTTCAATGACTTAATGACTTTGAATT
The DNA here is from genome assembly GCA_024610705.1 of Tetragnatha versicolor. NCBI lineage: Eukaryota > Metazoa > Arthropoda > Arachnida > Araneae > Tetragnathidae > Tetragnatha > Tetragnatha versicolor. The sequence goes on from JANDEH010000010.1 coordinate 6,997,195, forward strand.
CGATTTTCAGGGTTAAAAATCATTACTTTAGTCTTTAAATTACACCCAAGAGGACAAGAATGGTTAAAGTTTCTAAAATATGAAAATTTGTGGCCAATGGATAGGTTTAAGGGGTTATTACCCCCCTAAAAACGCAAAAAAAATCGTTAAAAATGATAGAGTTTATTTTACGCTATTTTTTTACACTTATTTCTTACGCAATTCCTTTTCAAAAGGTCCTAACCCATCACCAAGGACCCAAATTTAATGAAAATTGGCCGCAATGTTTTTTACAAAAAGCGGTTGAGGCATTAGCGCCCCCGAAGCATCTGCGGAAGGGTTCGGAATACTCTCTTTCGCTTAGAAGACGCGAACACCTCAACCGCTTTTACTAAAAATCATTGCTGGCTATTTTCATTAAATTTGGGTCCTTTGGGAAGGGTTAAGACCTTTTAAAGAGGAATTGCGTAAAAAAAATAAAGAGAAAAACCCTGAAATGCAAAAAAGGAACGTTATAAAGGATAGAGGTTATTTTAAGCTTTTCTTACTCTTATTTTTTATGCGATTCCTCTTTAAAAGGTCTTAACCTTTTCCCAAGGACCCAAATTTAATGAAAATAGGCAGCAATGATTTTTACTAAAAGCGGTTGAGGTGTTATTGTCCCCGAAGCGAAAGAGTCTTTCGAACCCTTCCGCAGCTGCTTCGGGGGCGCTAATGCCTCAACCGCTTTTTGCTAAAATCATTGCTGCTTATTTTCATTAAATTTGGGTCTTTGGGGATGGGTTAGAACCTTTTGAAAAAGGAATTAAGTAAAAAATAAGTGTAAAAAATAGCGTAAAATAAACTCTATCATTTTTAACGATTTGTTTGCGTTTTTAGGGGGGTAATAACCCCTTAAACCTATCCATTCGCTAAAAATTTTCATATTGTAGAAACTTTAACCATTCTTGTCCTCTCGGGTGTAATTTAAAGACTAAAGTAATGATTTTTGACCTTGAAAATCGAATTCAAAGTCATTAAGTCATTGAAAAACGTAAAAAGGGGGCGGGGCTGTTTGCCAAAAAAGTTGACGTGATAGAAGAAAACTAACAACAGTTTTCTAATCAGTGTGCCCATTGAACTCTAAACAGCCAAAAAACCGAAGTTAACAGAAATTTTGTGAAAAATTGTTCCCCAGTGTTATCAGGTATGCACACTGAATTAACTTAGAGTTGAAAATTAGCTTTGTAAGGTTTTGTACCGAATCTATTAATAGTCGTTTTTTCAGAAATGTATGTGACATGTTTTACATATCTCTGATCGTATGAACACCCTCAAGTGATTTTATAAATTGTTCAAGTGTGAATCGCAGTTGGTGTATAATTTTAGGGAATGTTTAGGGACATGCCTAAATTTCGAAGATTTTTATTTTTTTCCACGTGATTAAATTTTATTTTCAACTTCAAATTTGGTAGAAATGATTATTTTAAGAGTTGGAAAGCTTTAAATTTTCTTTTAAAAACTTTTTCAAAAAATATTTTTTTATTAAAATTGAAATTTTTTTTTGAAATTTTGAAAAAAAAATTTTAATAGTTATGATGCACACTAAATTGAAGAGAATTGAAGTCACGAACAAAATGGGACTGATTTCAGGTTTTTAAGTGGTATAGTTCTGGAGTTATTAGCTGTTTAACAATGCAGGAAAAAAAACTTTACAAGATTTCTTTTGACATTAAAAAATTATTTCTATCGAAAGAGGGGTGATAGAAGAAAGGAACCTGGAACATTATATCTATAAATATATTAGCTTTTCAAAAAAAATCATGAACAATGTGTGTGGGTTTAATCTTTAGTTTTTTAGCTGTTTTTTTAAAAAGTCAGCCAATTTTTTAAGTTTAAGTGTGATACGAGGGCAGAAGATATAATCCAATCGAAAAAATATTTTACACCGGTCTTTTTGAACCCAAGTGGCATCCTTTCCCTACTATTGTAACAGAAAAAAATAAAAGTGCTCATTCAGCCCACCCCAATGCATGGGGCTAAAAACCAGTTTTCAAGGTGTAGATTTTTTTATTGGGGAGTCCACTCCTAAACCGCACTTTGTTCAGGTTTTTAAATTTTAATAATGTTGAAATGTGTGGTTTCAACTTTATGTTCCTATATATCACAGCATATTCTTCTCTCTAAAACAGGGCTTCATGTCCCCTCAGTTCTTAAAGTAAGGAGGTGAACCTAATACTTCACTCTCTCAGTTAAGAGACTGAATTAGGTGAAGAAGCCTCTATTTATCCAATGGCCAAAAATACTTTAAAATCCATTGTTAACGGAGACTTGTTGAAATACCCTGTATTACTGTATATACAAAATTAGTGGTAAAGATAGTTCAGAACTTTTATGTTAAAGATTGCTTAGGCATTTTTTTTGTCGTCAAAGTCTATATCTTTTACACACAAGTTGAAATAAATTTTATAATTAAAATAAAATGCTTTTGTCCTTTTCTTAATTACATTTTATATCTTAACAAAGATCGTAAGGCAGAAAATAATGAAAGTATATTTTTCTTTGATTTACCTAAAACCTGATTGGAGTTTAAAAATGTCTAAAAATGAAGACTTTTAAAACTAAAAACTTTTAAAGAAACAGTAGAAATATGTTAATGTTATAATTGTAATAAGTTAATTTTTTAAAACTTCGAGTAAATTCAAAATAAAACTTAATGAATTATATAGAGTTTAAAAAAAGAAATTTTTTAACCATATTATATTAAATATTGTAAATAAGCGTCAAAAATTATTTTCTAAACACATCTACAAAAAACACATTTATAAAAGCGAGCAAAATAAGTGTAAATTAAAATTTTTTTCTACAACATATTACGTTAACTGAAGGCATGGGCAGATTTAGGGGTGAACCCTGAGGGAGGCACACTGGAAAAATTGTTTTGGGGGAAGCTGTCCCTGATGGCTTTGGAAACATGATTTCCTCCAATAAAAATAGAATTTTCTCAAAAAGTTGGGGTTCACTAGCATCATAAAAGGTTTTCCAAAAGGGATTTGTGCTGTTTTTATAAGGCATCAGTTCTGCTTTCTCTTCAAAAAAGAGAGTCCTTATAATTGAGTTTTCAGTAGAGAGTTTTGTTAGTGAATATTCAAACTGCCATTTGGTAGATCACAAGTTTAGAGTACTATTTAAAGGATATTGTGGGATAGAAAAAGATCCTGATTATGTGACAAGATAGAAAGTAATACATTTTCAACCCTGCAGAGAACCTGGAATTTTAAGTTAAGAATATAAACTTCTTTCTTTCAAAACTTGGATAGTTCAAAGTGTTTTAGTGGTCTTTTGAGCTTTGAACTACCCATATCAGTTTGATTCTCTACAAAGAGATAATTTTAATAATCTAACAACCCATACAATACTTTAAAATCTTAAGAGTTCAAATAAATTGCAAGGGTTTCATAATTAAGAAATCAAAGTATAACCAAAAAATTAAAAATGTTGTGAGAAAAAAGTTAAAAATTTAGAACCATACATATTAATTGGTACTATATTGAAACTTTTTGTAAATATATAATAGGTATCACTTATATAAACTAACACAATTTTAGTTTCAACATGCATAAATGAGAAAACAACTAGTTAAATACATATATAACTTTATTTAAAAAACATGGATATATAAAACTATCAAATTTTTTTTCATAAACATTCAATAGCTGCTGAAATTTATCAAAATATTTTCAGTAATAACATCTGAATAAAAACAAATTCTACACCCATAAGAATTTTTACCCTAGACAGAATTTTAAAATCTGCCAATAGAATTTCATCACAATTCCATTAATTTTCTTTATCTTTATTGTCCCTCCATATGCAGTAAGTTAAGGCTGACGCTAACGAAACCCAGGCCCAATAGGGTAACATAAGGTAAGCAGCAGTCTTGCTGATGGGATGAAATGTGTATGCACAAGCTCCTACGGTACCCCACAGAATAAGGATCTCGGCTAGAGCCTAGGCAAGAAGAAAGGGGAATTAACTTCAAAGGTGAAAAAATACTCAATTGACAAGATTATAAAAAAAACTTTTTATTTAAAGCAGAATATGTTTCATTATGATCATATTGGAAACGTTTCAAATTTGAGATAGTGAATGTGAGTAACAGTTAGTTTAGTTAAGAGACTTACTAAGTTAAGAGTTAGTTAAGAGACTAACTTATTAGTTTTAAAGCAACAAGTAAATGTTTAAACCTTATACAACATTTGTGACAAATGTACAACATTTTCAAAATGAGAGATTCTACTTATTTCTTCTCCCATGAGTAATGTTTTAGAATTTTTTCTGATGTTTATAAAGCCCTTGGGTGAAAATATTTATACTATTTTGCAATATTATAAATACATTAAATTCTTATTAAAACTCAAGTTATAACTTGAGTATAGCACTGGTTTCCCACTCACCAAAATAACAGTTTCCTTGAGTCAGGAAGAGATTCTGGACAGTGGAAGGTATTGGCCATAACACATGTCTTCTAATTAGTTGAATTAAAAATAAATCTGGCCAAAATTTAAACTAACACAAGAACCACTTCCTTGGAAATGTTAACTCACTTGGAAGTACCCACACTTTCAGATATTAGTGAAAAAATAAAGAATTGTGCAACTAGTTTTTTTTTAATTTAAATTTAATTTTATAGAGTTTAATTTAAAAATCTTATTGCATAAAAGGAGTAATTATTTATTAACAAGTAAGACAAACTGGTGACCCATAGTGTGGGAACTACTGGACTAGACTCAGGGGTTCATCCAGGTTTTTCTGTCAGGGTCCTGATTAAGGAATTTTGTGAAAAATTGCAAGGATTTTTGTGAAAAGTAAATGGAATTTTATGAAAAAGTAAATGGAATTTTGTGAAAAATCAAATGTAATTTTGTGAAAATAAAGGGTTTTAGGAATAAAAAGTGGTGAATGCCATTCTAAAATGATAGGATTCTATTTGAAAAACACTTTTCAAACCACTTTTCATGTTTGGACTTTTATCAAGAGCTTGTTTTTGGGAATGGGAATATTGTGAAGGGTCCCTTTTTGAATACCAGAATTTTGGGATGGGTCCTAAAACGGACCCATTTTTCTCTAGATGAACCCGAGACTTCATTTGAAATCATAAACAATTTAATGAATCGGTAAACATTCATCACTTTTATCATGTAAACTTTTCACAATATTTTCTTTTCTTGTAAAACCAGTGGAAAATGTTGGTCTGGAATGTTTTTCATAGAAACAAAAAAATGTTCCCTTCATTCTCAATTTTTCAGATTAACATATTAAGCTACATACTAAGAACAATAATAAAGGTTTTATTTTCAGTAACAGAAAAAATCACTACTTGTAATAAAAGATATGACTTACCAGCCCCTTCTTTTTTGCCCCGAAAAATATTGGCGTCCACATCCAATTTAAGGCAAGGTTTCCTCCGTAGAGCATCAAAGGAAGCTTAGCAGGTCCGTCGAAACCTCCTCCTTCTTTCCAAACAAGGTAAGATGCATACCCCATGCCGGTATACAGGGATGTCCACACTGGCCCAAATGCCCAGTTTGGAGGCCTCCATGCAGGTCGCTTTAGGGTCTAAATAAAAAGTTACTTTTTATTACATTTGAATATTAAGTTTTAAGGTTCAATTTCGTAAAATTAATTCAATTTCGTAAACTGCCCTGTTACACATTGCCAAGGTTTTTTTAAAGGACAAATATCCCAAAAATTCATGATTGTCACTTATATAACTGTATTATTTAATTGATTAGTTTGCAATACTAAAGTTAGTCATACTAAATGGTCACCATCATGGATTAAGTGATCCCCTGATGGCTAAAAATTATTTTTCTGATCCTGATTTTCATGGCCTCTCATCAGACATGGAGGTTCAAGAACACAATGCCACCACTAACTAAATGTCCCTGATCACTGGTAAAAGGGTTGTTCAATGATATTTACTTCATTATAAAAGGCCCAGTTATGTCTTTCAGATATTGATTAACAGGGGTTCATATTGATTTCATAAAAATTGTTTAAATGAAATTTACATTATAGATTATTGTTATTTAGACATTTTCCCTCTTGTAATCTTTATTAGCCAAAGTAATTCAAAAATATTACTAGATTAGGATTATAATATGTTATAAGATATTTTGCTCAAAATTCAATTTGCAGGGAAATTAATGATCAGGAATACTATTTTGCCTACAGAAAACAAGCTCCTGCAGACTGAAAGTTGTGCAATTAGAAATTTCATAAGCAAGATTTTTTCCTAACAGCATTGCTTTAATGGCCAGAAGTTTTTTCAATCGGATGTGCAATTTAAGAGGCTAAACTGATTTTTATAAAAGGTTTCACACTCCCTCATTTTTTATATTTAAGACTGGTGTTTTCAACATTTTTCTAACTGATAGGAGGGGGAGAAATTAAAATCTAACTCTGAGTAAGAAAGAGTAGATGATCATTCTTATAAATAAATGTTTATTTATTTACTTAGTAACATGACTTTCCTAGGTCTTGGGTGCAAAAAGAAAACCTACATTTATCAGTAAACACACCATAACAGTAGTAGCAAAACAATGCAATTTTAGTTCTATGTGTCCTTGTTATTAAATTTTAAGAACCACATTCAAAGTTAAGAAATTCTTTTTGATATTTATGTAACTAAATCCATCAGAATAATCAAGTTTATTGCAAACATTATAATAAATTGTGAAAGTAATTAACTACTCACCTCATACCAACCTTTTACTTCTTTTCTTACAATAAAACTTCCAGCAATTCCACCAATATGAGGAAGGATAATAGCACCGGCAATCGGTCCGTATTTCTCCATTTTATTAGGAAGAGATCAAAGGAATCTACAATACAAAAATAGAATCAAATTGTGACAAGAGAATCCAAAACTCATTTCAAAAGTAAATTTTAATCAGAAACTTTAAAAATCGTGATCAAACCTGACCTGAGAAATTCACACCCCGTTACCACCAGCACTATTGAACACAATAAAAACGCGGAACTTGATCATTTCCCTGTAGCCGATGAATGAGATAAGATTTATGATATTTTCTTTATTCTTCCTTATCACATATTGCAAACGTTAAAGTTTATGCGGCTATTCAGGGGTATATGCAGGCCTTGAGGAAATTAAAGTGAACTAAAATAAGTTTATTTTCAAAAATATAAGAAAACGAGTTGCAAGCATTTTGTAAAATTTAAGTTTCAAGCTAAACACAAAAAATGTAAGGAAGGAAGGAAACGCGAAAAGTCAAAAGAACGAACGTAAAAGAAAACACTATTCAAACCTTATCAAGGTGAGAAAGATTGAGTTTTGCAACTGATTTTTCGATCTTTTGCTTTTTATGAAAAAAAGTAAACAAAAACTATGTTTACCATGGAACTAGGAAGATAGGGAACTGCCGTATCAACTTTGACAGGCGCCAATGTTGGGTGACCTAGGGGGCGCTACGTACGCGGTTGGTTGGTTGGCTTGGTAGAACCGCGGCATCGTCTTCTTGAAATAAAACAGCAGAAAAAATGAAATCGCTAGGTAGAAAATATGCTGAAACATGTAACTAACTTAGGAACGTGCGAGAGTTCGTTTCCTCCACTGAGCTGTGTCCTCCTCCGCTCCGCATGTAACTTATCAATCAAGCACCATGAAAAAAAACTAAGACAAAGCGGCTTTTAGTGAGCAAGCATATGTCTCTACCCATCGATTTCTCTCCTCTGATCAACCAAATATGCACATGTAGCTCCCTCTATGTCACCCATCTTTGGCGTCTGGGAAATCCATTGGAGAGATAGACCACGGCAGTTCCCTATATTCCTAGTTCCATGATGTTTACTTACTTACACGCTTCTTACGGATAACAGTTTAATCAGGCAAAGGTGTTATTATTCAAGAGCAGTTGTTAAAATCACAGATATTTCCGCGCAAGCGCAAATCGTGACTGTCAGCAGCAGCAGAACTGCAACTTATCCCATCCCAAACAAAACAAACCCTCGTCGTTGTGAAATTGTTTTGTTTACTATTCGAATATGGCGTATAGAAATGGATTCAGACATTTAATTTCAAAATATATTAAAAATCCGCGTAATATTCAAAGATTTTACGCTAAAAAATTGCAGGAAAATAAAGAAAAAGTTTACTATGTATCAGGTGTAATGGGAGCAGGAGTTACTTTATTAATTTTCGGCGACAAACTACAAAAGTTTGGAACAAAACGAGATATTGGATTAGTTCATGCCAACCAGCAGTACAAAAATGTAATAATAAGATATACATGCTACTATAATTTCTATGAGCTCTTGATACCTTTTAAACTTCTTGGTCAATTGTATACTAACATGTAATCAATATAGTTATTAAAAAATTGGTGGTAAATCCAAACAAACCAAGCCTGGGCGATATTTTTAGTGAAATTTTGGCGTAATAAGCAATTTAACTTTTATAGAACTGGATTGCCAGAACCCACTATTTTATTGCCATTTTTGGTGCCAGGCCTGGTTTCTTAGGAATACTACCCCTTCCAGTGAAGCCGCCAAATTATTTATATACATGTTATAAACAGTTCAAAATTGCCTTAAGGACATGGCTTCTGTGAGAGTTTTCCATGTAACTGGTTGATAACAGCTAATCTGTTGGTTGGCTATTCCTGCTTCCAACCATGGTAGAGCTTTACCATGCTTTGCCCTCTTAAATCCTTTATTTGTATAATTTTGTATTTGCTGTCATTATTAGAAACAAGATGATGAGGTTCAGTTGTCTACACTTACTCAAAGAGAAAAAAGATTCATAAAATTTGCATCGGTTGAATATGATGGTCAACTCTACATGACTCCCCAAGACTTTTTAGATTCTGTGACTGAATCTGATCCACGTCGTAAGTATAAGAAATAGAAAATCCAATACATATGGTCCGTAACTCTTTGAAGAAGTTTTTTTGTCAATGCCTCGTAATAGCAAGAAAATATTTCAACTTCAATAAAAATCCACTACTCCATTTCCACTCTTGGTGCATAGCTGGAATTCTTTGGATTTTGCTAAGAAATTAATTGAAGAAAAGCATGTAACTGATTCTTATTTATCAATATCACAAAAATTAGTTTCTTACGTATTAGCCCATTTATTGTCAGTTTTAGCAGCACAGTCAATGAGCTTCGGCAATATGTTTTTGGATTTGGCAGCTTGGTTGACAAGCTAATACAGAAGTACGAAAAATTGTTTTTATAGTTTACTTTACAGGGGGTTCATCTAGAAAGAAAAGAGGGGTCTGTTTTAGAGCATTTCACAAAATTTTGATCAAACACAGAATGTTTGCTAAAATTCTTATCTTCAAAAAAGGACCCTTCACAAAATTCCAGTTCCCAAAAATAGACTCTTCATAAAAGATCAAAAGTGGTTTAAAAATTATTTTTAAGATGTGTTTAACTCATTTTGGGTTAGAATTTGCCAGACCCTTAATTTTTACGAAATTTTAACACTGAACCCTGTTAGAAAAACCTGTGTAAAACCCTGAATAGGGTGTCCCTTATTTGGGCGTTTTTTCAAAAATTCAGGGAAACTTTTGCTCCACCCCCCAATTTTTTTCCTTTTGGTACCCTAAGACTGTGTGCAAAATCTTAAATCGATCAGACAATATTAACACGTGCCCCAAACGGTCTAAAGTTAGAAAATTTTGACTTTTTTCTAATTTTTTTGAAAATTTTTAAAAATATGTTTAAAAAATCCGTTTCCGAATAATAGGGATCTAACACATTTAAACAATCATATTTGACCGTTTTTCATTACTAGTTAGGCCAAAATGCCCAGTTTGTAACCTAGTCATCAATCAGAAAATCATCAAAGTTGTCCATTTTATACAAAGAATAGAAGAATCAAAAAGCAGTGGTAAACGAGTTAAAACTGTAAAATTCCATGGCTAAACACCATTTGTTGACCATATTGATGTGGATATAAATTTTCTGGAGCTCAAATTAATTATGGGTTGCTTAATTACAGACGCCATATTGGATTGCATTAAAACTAAAAAAAATTCTGGAAAAAAGGTATGGGCATGTTTGATATCGGGTAATGTGTGTTTGAGGTTTCTAAAATCAATTAAGACTAATAAAATTATCTTGGACAACTTTTTAAAGCTCTTTACGCAATTTAAGGGCCAGCATATCTCCTAATACAAGTGCAAACCATGTTTTCAGAACTATAGATATGGTAATAAATTCTAAACACATAAAACTGACAAGAGAAATTCTGGAAACAAGTTAAACATACTCCAGTGTGTCCACGAGTATTTTATTCCATAAGTTAATTGAAAAGCTTTAGTTGATACAAAATTAACCCGCTCTTCATAATAATTTAGTTATACTCTCAGAAGGTAAGCAATTAACCATGTTTATAGAGACTGTTCTTCTATTTTATCATAATTTTATAAATTAACATAAAAAATACCAGCCGTTCAATTTATTAGTGTCATTAAAACAATTAAACACTGTTATTTTGTCCTTGGCTGTAAGAAAGTTTAAATATCAACTACAATTTTAATAACTCTTCTACTTTACCCTTAGTTTTTTTTCACACTGTCAACCTTTCATCAATAAACGTCCTCGACGAAGTACTAACGTTTCGAGTAAATTTTTCGTAAAAATTGTTTATGGAATTAAATTATTTTAAAGTGTCAGAGCCTTCTTTGTGAGAATGTAGAGGTAGGAAACTTACAGAGCGAAGAATAGCTGACTCACAAAAATACTTTAAAGAAAGAATGATTAAACTGTTGATAATATTTATGATACTTAAATAGAAAATATAAGTGTCTTGGATTTTAATGACTAATTTGTTCAATTGCAGGTATTTTTTACTTTGACGAGTAAAATTATGATAAAATAGAAGAACAGTCTCTATAAACCTGGGTTAATTGCTTATACCGTCTGATAGGTTAACTCAATTATAAAGAGCGGGTTAATCTTGTATTAACTTCAGCTTTTCAGCTAACTTACGAAATAAAATACTCGTGGACACACTGGAGTCTGTTTTTTAATTTGTTTCCAGAATTTCTCTTGCCAGTTTTATGTGTTTAGAATTTATTACCATATCTATAGTTCTGAAAACATGGTTTGTACTTGCATTAGGAGATATGCTGGCCCTTATAATTGCATAAAGAGCTTTAAAAAGTTGTCTAAGATAATTTTATTAGTCTTAATTGAGTTTAGAAACCTCAAAGACCTATTAATCGATATCAAACATGCCAATACCTTTTTTCCAAAAATTTTTTTAGTTTTAATGCCATCCAATATGGCGTCTGTAATTAAGCAACCAATAATTAATTTGAGCTCCAGAAAATTTATATCCACATCAATATGGTCTACAAATGGTGTTTAGCCATGGAATTTTGCGGTTTTAAGTCGTTTACCACTGCCTTTTGATTCTTCTATTCTTAGTATAAAATGGACAAATTTGATGATTTTCTGATTGATGACTAGGTTACAAACTGGGCATTTTGGCCTAACTAGTAATGAAAAACGGTCAAATATGAATGTTTAAATGTGTTAGAGCCCTATTATTCAGAAACTGATTTTTTAAACATATTTTTAAAAAATTTCAAAAAAATTAGAAAAAAGTCAAAATTTTCTAACTTTAGGCCGTTTGGGGCACGTGTTAATATTATCTGATCGATTTAAGATTTTGCACACAGTCTTAGGGTACCAAAAGGAAAAATATTGGGGGGTGGAGCAAAAGTTTCCCCGACCTTCGATTTTAAGGGACACCCTAACCCTGAATTAAACTATATTCTGAGCTTAGAGTGGTCCTTATTTCCTATATACTATTTTCAAAAATTGGAAAAACTTTGCATGTTTAAATATTTGTCTTATTGTTCTATAAATGCTATTTTTACTGTTGATGCTAGAACTCATAGTGTTCACATATTGAATCCATTCCATTTATAAGAAGTCACAATTTTTTACAAACATTGTTTGTTACTTTTTAAAATTTTTAGTACTTACTAATCCTGTTGATTGTGCCGCTGAATCCAAAGAGCATTACAAAATCTCATAGACTGCTGCTGAATCTAACGGGATAACACGCAAGGACCAAATTGATTCATGAGAAGCATTGCCTGTTTGGACTGAAGCCATAATTTTGTTTTTTAGTATTACAAAAAATCATAAAAGGATCTGGCTTTTTTTTCAAAAATGTTCGGAATTAGAAACGTTTTGGGCTTATCTTTGAATTTTACTCTCAAAGACTTCACTCAGTAAGAGAGAAATATGTGTTACTTACAGATCAAACAATCTATATCGTAAGCAGGGGCGTAGCCAGAGCGGGGTATTTGGGGATATATCCCCACCTGAAAGTTAGAAATTCTCCTTTATTGACCATAGAAAAGGACAAAATTTACCCCATATTCCCCTAAAATTCCCATAACCCTCTTCAAAATTTTTTCCTGGCTATGTCGCTCATTGTACGAACATGTGTGCCCAGACAAGGAACTTATTTTTACGATCCTTTTTAGTGAAAAGAAAAATGATTCAATTGGAAGTGAGAGATTTCAGTGAGTCTTACTTCTTCTACTTGCATTCCTCCCTATTTATCTTAGGTGTTACAAACATCTTCATAAATAATCTTACAATTATTTATGAAGATCATTCCCTTTTTCTTTCAAAATTATGTATTTTAGTTAGATGTCTCCAGGGATGTGGTAATATTTTCAAAACTGGGTGGCGGGAAAGGTTCTTAAATTTGTACTCCTATATCCTAAAAACTCTCTGTTTACATGCGATCTAATTTCAATCGTCTTAGTTGATGTTTTGTTAGGATATCACCTAGAATTTACTTCTTGATAAACTTAATACTATGAAAAATTGTATGCAAAACTGGGTTTCACACAAGAAGAAAAAGGGGGGACCTGAGGGGTCCTCTCGAAGAAAATTTTTGAAATACTTACCTTGAAAGTAGTGTTATACGCATTTTGACCCCTACATCTGGAGTTTCTTTTAGTCACCCAAGTCCAAATCCAGCGTTTTACAAGAAAAAGCAAGGTCTTAATATAGAGGGGACACATCAGGGCTGTAAATAAACTTTGGTTTCGGGGGTTTTGTCCCCCAATTTTTTGTTAGGATTCTTATCATAAGTATATTTAGGCGGTCAAATTTGGATTCAAACACTTAATGTTAAAGTTTTTTAAATACTTAGCCCTAACAAAAAGGGGGCCTTGAGAGGACCTCCCTGAAATTTTTTGAGATTTTACCTTAAAAATTAGTATTTTGACTCTTTTTTATCCTACAAACTGGGGAGGATGAGATATAATATTTGTTCCCTAGTTTTTGAGGTGAAGGGGCAAAGAAACCCTGCCCCCCTGTTGGCACCTCCCTGGATGTCTCTTGTAAAAAATGCATAAATATTTTTCTATGTGTAACTGTGAAGAAAGGTATTATTTTATGTTTAAACATTAAAAGAAACTTTCTCTCTTTCCTTTCCTCTTTAACTCTTCCCATTTCCTTTTAATACTAAATTTTGGTGCACTTGAGTTTTATTACTTATCACATTTATTTGTTTTAGCTCGATTGAAAAGGAAAATATTAACAAAGAAAGAACTTCACTCTCTGTATGACAGTACTCCACCCAGGCGAAAGGGAACCACTAATCTTTTCCGTTCCTTGCATGAAAAAGGTATCCCGGTAACTTACCATTTTTTATTTAAATCCAAAAAATATAAATAGTTTTCAGAGGTTTTTTAGTAACAATTATATAAAATTTTGCAGGCATAATATCATATACTGAATACCTGTTTCTGCTGTCTGTTCTAACTAGTAAGTTACTTCATGTTTATTATAATAGTAAACGTATGCCCACATTCGGGTATTTTCATTGTAATATTTTCCCAGTAATTTTACATGATTGATACCATTTGATATTTTTTCAACTTAAAAGAAAGCAGAAACTAAATAATTATAAATATTTAGCTAGACTTTGTATTTGTACTGTACTTTTTCTTTTCTCATTTAGAACCACAATCTGGTTTCCGCATAGCATTTAATATGTTTGACACTGATGGCAACCAGAGAGTGGACAAGAAGGAATTTCTTGTGGTATTTTTTTCATTTAGTATTTGTAAATTGATAGTTTTTTTAGAAGAATATATGCCTATCTTATTTTTAAAGTTTCTAACTAAACGATATATTTTTACTAGTTGTTTTTTATCTGTAATATTTTGGTATTTAAAACTCAAAATCTCTTTAAATCAACTATTTTTAAATTGCTTTAATTGCATAAAAGTTAAAATATGATTTGATGAACTAATTTCAAATAAAGTCAATCTATTTAACATTTTTACTTTATCTTAACTTTTCAGAAAAAATAAAAGTTATTTAAATTTGTAAATTTATACCTCATTTTTTAAACCCAGTTTTGTGTGATGAATCAAGAACAAAAATAGTTTAAAATGGGTATACTGGGTGTTTCAAAAGTACAGTTCACTGCTTCTATTTGAAACCAATGTCTCCTAGGGTCATAGAAGTAAGGTGTGCCCCTAGGTAAGTGACCATGTCGAATCCATTGCGATGACTTACAGTGCCCCTAGCGGTGAAATAAGGATGTGAAAAGAAATAATTAAAAAACTAAAGGAGATAGATAGAACAAAAACTTCAGTGACAAAATTATTGGCAACATCATCCTCAAAAAAAAGTTTGCAAATTTCTTTGACCTTTTAGTTAAAATTTGTCTTCAATTAGCTAAAAAAAACAAACTTACATGATGACACTGAAAAATTTGCAAACTTGTTCTTTTTTCATACCTGAAAAAAATCCTTTTTTTTCCTTGATAATATCTGCAATAATTTTCTGACAGAAGTTTTTGCCCCATCTCCTATAATTTTTAATTATTTTTAACTTCTTTTTTTGACACTAGGAACGCTGTTAGTCATCTCAAGGGATTCCCCAAGGTTCCACCTAGGAGTTACACTTGACTTACAGGGCCCTAGGAGATGTTGGTTCCAAATAAAATTCGTGAAACCACATATGAAACACCCTGTATATATTTTTTGATATTTAAACCCAAATCATTTTTGTGGGAAAAATGGAGTTGTATGGGACCATGAATACACCAAACCCACAACTAATGTTGATAATTCTAAAAATGGACATAATCCTGTAGATCCTTTATCTTTTAATGCACTTTTATGTTTTTTTTATTATTTTGAGCACATTATTTTAGGTTCTACACCTTTTAGTAAAATCCTTTTTTAAAAGAACATCTGAAACCATAGGGCTTTATTCTGATGTCTCTTCAAAAGTTGTAAGTAATATCTGATTTAGGTTTTGTTATTTTTAAGTTGTGTTTAATTTTGTTGTGTTTTTCTTCTACCTGCACATTTGTTTTCAAGATGGAGTGGAATCTTAAAATCAAATCGAATATACATATATCAGGCTGGGATTGCATTCTGAAATGTGTTCAACTGTTTCCCCTGAAGCCATTTCTTACGATACACCTTCATTAAAATAATAATATCAATAACTTTGAAAAGCATTTTTTATACTTGTTGCCTTGAAAAACTTGTTCTCTAATGTTTTTTTTAAGATTGAAACATTTTATAGTTTTTTCTTGGATGTAGTTTATTTAAAATTTGTTTCATTACATCCTTAAATTTATATCCTTCATAACAGAAAAAATTGTATGCCTTTCTAGCTTGAAAAAATTTTTAGCACTGTTGCCAGGAAAGGAAATATGTTGAGAAGAAAAGATCGATCTAGTAGTGATGTAAGGTCTTCATATTATATTTTGACTTGATCTAACATTTATGCAACTTGTAACATTACGTTTGCTTGAGGCTTGGTATGCACTTCATGCTTGTTTACTGCTTGCACATTTTACATTCACTTTGATTCACTTCTTTGGTTACTCATCTTTTATTGATATTTTCATTTTCTTGGTCATCTTATTGATCTGACTTGTGAAATTTGATGTGTTTGCTATTATTTATGTGTAAATATAAGTATAACTAAGGGTAAAACCCTTTTCAGTATTGCACTTTTTCTTTATTCTGCATTCAATTTTAATTGCTTGCTTTTAATGTGATGGTCTTTATAGTTTAACTGACTTTTTAAAATAGCTTTTTAGACTTAATATCATTAAGCATTTACTATTTAAATGTTTCAGCAATTTTTAGAATTGATTTATTTTATTCTTGTTTCACTTGCATGAATTTTTAATGACTTGAAAATATTTTTAACTAACTTGATTTCATAGATTTATCATAGAAAGTTTTAGTATAGGTATATTATTTACTTAAATGAATCTTTTCTGCTGTAAGTATTAAAATCTTATATTAATATGTTAACATTCATTGAGTGCCATAAAATTTTTATGAGTTAATCACTTTTTAATTTAAAGCTCTGTTTACTTTTATATTGATGGATGATCGTAATCTTTTTTAGTGTGTAATTTTTTTTGGTAGTTAGTGAATAAATCAATGTTAGTGCTTGTAGTCTCTGAACTCTTAAAGTTTTTTTTAACGATCATTATGTTTTTCTACTTGTAGTAAAGCATATTATTTTTGATATTAACATTTGAGTTGAACTCTACAGGATGATTCAGATTTTGACACTGTGGACACGACTTTACTTATTCATTTGTTTGGAAAAAAAGGAAATGAGGATTTGAGCTATGATGATTTTTATAGGTAATTTCCAGTTTGATTATACAAGTTGTTTCAAAAGTCTGTTTCTCAGCTTTTGTTTGAAACCAACAGTGCTATTTTTAAATGCTAATATCTCAAATATTCATGAATTTTTTTTCAGTGTGTGTTCATGATATTAGCAAAACTATTCGAGTTGAATTTTTTGCTCTCCTTTAGTTTTTTTCATTAACTTTTCATTTTCACTGCTAGTTCCACTGTTAGTCATCTCTGGATTCTCCATGGTCACTTACCTAGGGGTAGACCTTACTTCCATGACCCTAGAAGATGTTGGTTCCTAATAAAAGCCCTGAAACGGACTTGGGAAACAACCTGTATACATTAGTTCCCTGTATATGGTTCTTTCCTTTGCATGGTAGAAGTTAAATAATTTTTTTTACATCTTTTAGATTTATGGATAACTTACAAACTGAAGTATTAGAATTAGAGTTCACCGAGTTTTCTAGAGGAATGCCAACAATATCTGAAGTAGATTTTGCCCGTATATTGTTACGATACACTCTAGTTCACAGTAGTGATTATGAAGCATATATTGAAAGGGTTCACGAAAGGATACCTGATGAAAAAGTAAGTTTTTCCATACCCTGATTATATACAATTTGTTTGACGATTATCGAGCTTATCTTAATTAAATATATTTTTCTTATAGGGTATATCTTTCTCACAGTTTAAAGCATTTTGCCAATTTCTCAATAATTTGGATGATTTTTCAATTGCCATGAGAATGTTTACATTTGCAAATAGACCCATATCTCAAGGTAAGTTTTGGTCTGTTATGAATCATTTCACATTTATTGTTGTTAGTTTTGAAAAATATACAGAGTTAATCAAAATAATTCATCTAATTTCAAAATGCTGTATTTTAACAAATAAGAAACAGACAAAGAAAAAAGACAACTCTTTCATACAACCTCCTTTAATTATACTTATAATAAAGACCTTTTGAAATACTTTGAACCATAGGTTGTTTCATTCTTTAAGAACATTACCGATAACAGATTCACATAGATTTCTGCTCCTCGGATGCATCTGTTAAAATCACCCGTTTCTAAAGTTTCAAATTTTTTGGTGATGTAATGCTTACAGCCATATTCACAGCCATTAGCATCAATGTTAGCAAGCAGCTAAAGAAAGAAAAATTTGCTTTTTGCTGACTCTGATTGGTTGAATTCTTCTTCGACCAAGGATTTAACACTAAAGGCTGATATTGTCATTTATTTCAAAAGTGCAGCATTTTTTTAAATCAAATGAATCAATTAAATAACTTTGTGTTTCATAATATGCATAAAACATTAAAATTACTTTGAATATGTTAATTTTTATTTACTTAAAGAAACTTTTTTTTCTGTACAGAGGAATTTCATCGTGCTGTCGCAATTTGTACTGGCCATAGTTTAGATGCAAATTTAGTCAATGCTGTATTTCAAATCTTTGACGAAGATGGTGATGGTCAATTATCATATAAAGAGTTTATTGCTATTATGCGGGATAGGCTTCATAGAGGATTCAAGGTAAGGTTTTTTGCATGATTTTACTATCAATTTTTTATTGGAGAACTAGCTCAATGGAATTATTTCAAGTATCATATTGTTGGATATGAAACTTCAAATTCTGATTTGTCGTAACTTTTATAGTCTCATTTGGTAAAGACGGAAGGATGGGACGCTTTTAAGTCATGCGTTAAAACAGAAATGAGGAACTGAGTGAAAGACTTGGATTACAGATACTAGTGTGAATATTTAGGAGTGTTAGAAAAGAAAGTTGTACCATAAGCAATTACATTTATTTCATTTTGCTAATCTATTTTTGAGCTTTAAATTTTTTATGGTGTATTCATGGGCGTAGCCAGGGGGGGCAGGGAGGGGCAGCTGCCCCCCCCTAAGTCTCGAGTAATTGACTTTTACTTTGCTTTTATTTAAGTTAAAACCCAGTTTTTAAGGGACAAATTATTCAAAAAATTTCTGGGGGAGGGCCCCCAGCCCCCCTTTTGTATTTCGTACCTTTTATTATTCACACTTTTTTTATAATAAGTTCATTAAAATCAAAATTCTACCTTAAAATGTATGTCCAAATTTGGGTTTACGTGTACCAAAAAACAGTTTAAAACCATGTTCTTAGGGGCAAATTTCCAAAAATTTTCTGGGGGAGGACCCCCAGACCCCCCTTAAAACTTTAACCTTTATTACTGAATCTTACTTTTCCCTCGAAGCAAACTCTACCAAGTTGACCCCCATTCCAATATTATTGTCACAAAACTACTTTTTAGTGGCAGATTACTAAAACTTTTACCTCTAAAACCCTCATTGTTTCCATGCTACCCACAAAACTTTTACATTAATTTTATTAAAGGTCAAAACCCCTCTCTTACGGGGCTTTAAAGTTATTCTCCACAAACATAACAAAAGGTCGACCCTGCTTGCCCCCCCCAAGTGGAACCCTGGCTACGCCCATGGGTGTATTAGTTCATTTAAATTATGAATTTTGTACTTTTTGTATAAACTAAACTCCATGTTGAACTGGTTTGATTTTTAGTTATGAAAAGTTACTCCTTTTTTAAAGCTTTTCATGTGCTGGGTGATATTTAGGCAAGCACCATAGCACAGGGCGGCAGATATTAGCCAGTATGTTATACAGTGATCTCATACTTATGTATTCTTTCTTTTATAAGCTTATTTTTTCTGTGTCTGAACCTTTATACCCAAAGTTATAGCAAGTACTACCTAATGCTGCATTAAAAAACCTCTCTATTAGGTTCATTGTAAAAATTCTATTGAGACTTTATATTTTACAATTTTCAGTTAAGTATTCAAACCAAAATAATAACATATATTACACAGAAGATTAATTGGTAAAATGTTTTAGTTTTTAAGCTCCCTTTTGTTGTTTTTCACTAATGCATGTTTTTTCCTTGTCTTAAGAGAGTGAGATCATTGTACTCAGAAATTTTATTTTAAAATATATTGAATATTTCTTTTGTGGTTATTTTGAATTTATAATGAGATTTAGAAAGTTTAACACACTTGTTAGCTTGCTCTTGTTAAATTTGACAGTACTGGCACTGCTCACACCAGTAGTCTAAGCAAATTAAGTTTACGTTTATCATGTGATTTAATCTCTTATTATTTATTTTATTATACACATCTTTGTTTAAGAGAGTAATTCTATATGGGTTAAAATTGGTTTATAATTCATTGGATCTCACTTCTCAGAGATGCTCAATAAAGATTATCCTCAGCAAGAACAGTGCTAATTGGTTTCAGCCATTTCTACTTGTCTACCTGACAAGAGATATGTCTTTTTCAAAATCATGTGCCTTTCTGGTGACCTAAAACTCCTTTAACCTTGCACAATGATTTTCCATGAGGAAAGTAACAAAA
The DNA here is from genome assembly GCA_024610705.1 of Tetragnatha versicolor. Classification (NCBI taxonomy): domain Eukaryota; kingdom Metazoa; phylum Arthropoda; class Arachnida; order Araneae; family Tetragnathidae; genus Tetragnatha; species Tetragnatha versicolor. Next base: position 7,017,245 of record JANDEH010000010.1, read on the forward strand.
GCGATGAGAATACAAACTTTAATTCCACCGCTTTGAAACTAAAACTTAGCAGGGTTCTTGCTACACAGTAACTGAGTTTGCTTAGAATACAGCTGGCAGTGTTAAAAGTGCTGCTGGAGGAAAGTTACAGAAGGGGGATGTAGTAAAATTATATAGGGATGCTGGCACATTCCCTAAATACAGACCCTTGTGCAACTTTCAGAACCTCTCGTTTTAAAATTGATAAATATTAGCTTGCTATGCATTTTAATTTTACTTTAGAAAAATATGATTTTAGAGTGGATCTCCCAAATTATTCTCTAGTCAATCTAAGAAAAAGGACGTGTTCATGTATGCATATGAAAGTCTGAAACAGTCAGTGGTGATGCGTCTACTTGCGTGCGAGCAGCAAGGTTAACTCTTTCATACTATTTTCATCATAAATGAATCTCTAGATTTTCGTTCTAATCATCAAGTTCATTCAATATTAAATTCTTAGGAACAGGGTGCCTACTAATGATTAAAATAATTCATATCAACAAAGGATCTTTTTTACAATAAAAATTGCATACTGTTTTATGATGAGAGAAAGAGTGAAAAATAATTTCGATGATTTCTTGTCCCTTAGTCTTATTTTAAGTGAAAAAGATAAATTCCTTGGATTTCGACGTGTATTTCATTGCTCTCATTTTTACTAATGACCGAAGTAAAAGTAACATATACAAAATCAACTCTGCAAAAAAGTTTAATTACTTGCACATTGATGCTTTTATTGCATTTTTATCTTCACTTTTTTGTCTCAATGTTTCAAGTTAACACGAAATAAAATACTCTACATTACCATGTAAAACTAGGCATTTAGAAGATTCTTTCTCTCAGAAAACGGGTATCTGGACACTACGTCAGTGTTGTATCAAAATTTACAACTGAAAATGAGTGTAAAATATTGTCACAAAACGTTTTCTTGGATCATGAATATTTTCTTCAAAAGCTTGGTAACACCCTGTGGATAAGGTATTTTTTATGAATTTTATATTTATTTTATACTCTTTCAATTTGTTTGGGTATTTTTAAAAATGTTATCATTATCACTCATAAAATCTTTAAAATACTCCCTCACATTTTTTATTGATAGAAAAAATACCTTGTAAAATATTTTTCAGTATATATTTAGATTGTGATATTTTTTATTTCATTATGAGAGAAGAAGATTGAAGAAGAGTGCATTTAGTTATTGTTTGGTATTCTTTGATCATACTATATAATCTATGTTTTAAAAGTTTAAACGTGTTTTATCCATTGTAAAAAAATCTTGTTTTGTCTTTTAATTAAGTTTTTCATGAACATCATTTTACAAGTTCTATTTAAAATTTGAATTCTAGAGATTTAAACTGTATAGAGATTTGTTCAAAATAAGATAGTTGTTTGCTATTTCTACTTAATACCTTTCCCTGTAATTAAGTGCCTATGAATAGATTGCCTTAATAAATCTTCTGAACCTACTAGGTTGTTGATTCTCTTTTAGAAGTACATTAGGCAATTTTTTTGAAAATTTTCTAGGTCTTTCCTCTACTTTTCTTTTGAGATAGTAAACAATATCAAAGGTTAAAATTTTTTTTAAATTTTCTAAAGTAAACTGCCCAGTGAATGAACAGCTGACCAAATAAACTCAAATAATAAGGAACCTTATTGTTCTGGAGACTCCAAATAAAATTTATTAGTTACAGGAAGATCTCATAAATGTGGAACAGTGGTTTTTATTCAAGTAAAATCTATGTATTGTAGCGGTAAAATTTTTTCAATATGAACCCAGCTTCGAGCGAACAAAAAAGACCTGCAGGTTAAGAATTGACATCTTGTAGTCATATTTTTCTGAGTTAAATTGTGATTTTTATGCCTTTTCTTGTGTTAATCAACTATTCAGAAATAATGAAGTAAAAGGCTTCTTTTTGGAAACTGGGGGAGATAAGGGGGTGTTCATTTCATTAACTAAATCCTTAAACTGACATTTCCCAGTGAATAAATGGCCGTTCATTCACTCAAATGATCATCATTCACTCACTCAGATCACCCAAATGAAGATCAAGAAAATTTTTTGGCAAGCTGAAATTCGAAAATTTTCTTGAACCCCAATTTTCCTCCTAGGTTATAGTGTAAGTAATTTTTGTCGTTTTCTAAATTGAAAAAAGAAAATTTACAAGTTTTTTAGGGAGGGGTTTGAATGAAGTCTAGTGTTAACCAAAGGGGCTCAAATATACAGAAATGATTTAAAGCACTATTTTTTAATTGAATTGCCAAAATTTTCTGGCAAAGGCCCCCACATTTTGAGTAAAATTCGGTATTAAAAAAGGTAGGGTTAGGGGTTTATCCTCTGAAAATTTTGAAAATTTCATAAAACCGAAAAAGTAACTTTAGGGTGGGCAAAAAGTCATGAACTTTAAAAAATTCCGGAAGCACCGAAAAAAATCGGAATAGAAAACGGTCTTTAGTTTTGGCATCCAAAAGTCTCGGGTATTTTGAAGACAATTAAAAAAATTTAGTTCAAAATTATGTTAATAGATGGAGCCATCATAATTCAAAGGGGTTTCGTATTCGATTCATTCTCTAGAATTAAATCATGGATTCGATTCAGATCATGGACCCGTGAATCACAACCAAGATAGGATATTGGCGAATAGTCTCTTGCCCAAATATGAGTTCGATTTTGGGCAAGAGGGGATTTTTGGAGGTTTGTGAGGCTAATTTTTTTTCAGGATATTTCATTTTTTTAAAGTAAATAATGTTTTTAATGAAATCATTTTATCAATTATTCTTTTCAAATGCAATTTGTTAGCCATTCTGCCGGATTTGTTTATGAAGTTTCAACTGGGTAAAAGTGCTAAAAACCTTTTATATTAGAATTTAGAGTATTTTTTAGTTTGATGCAAAATACATTAATGTGGAAAAATAAGAAGCATACAGTATCTATGGGTTGGTTCGTGAATGAGGGTGAAAAGAGGAAACTGATAGCTTGTTAGAATAACACTCCCCAAACAATTTGGTTTTTCTGCTCTGAATTAGCCATAATTGGTGAAAATCAAAAAAATGTCGCACTCGTACGTACAGTTCTATTTTTCCCAATTTTTGTGTCTTATTGAACTCCTCGCTCCCAAATTCTAGGGGGGAAAATGCAATGGGGAGAAATTCTAAGGGGGGGTAACTGCCCTTCCTTAATTACGCCCATGTGTTTAAGACTCTTCCCGCATATCATGGATATGAAATGTGCCTGATTACTTTGCGGCCCGTCTACACTAGATTTGGGCTTTCAATGGGTAATTTGGGCAAGTCCAGTATTTTTATTTTTCTATTTGATAGATATATCTAAGAGAGGAATATACGCGCAAAATTTTTTTTTAGCTACAATGATTATTTATTTTTGAATTTAATTTCAAAGTTTGACTTTAAAAAAGGGGCGCGAAAACGTCGTGTCAAAATGACGTCATTTAATCCATCCGAAACATTTGTTTTCAACCTATCAGGATCAAAGCGATCGTTGATTTTCACTTTAAAGTAAAACCGAAACAGATCTGACGTCATTCAATCCTAAACAAATGCAAAGAGACTTTCTATTTTCATTTTTAAATATTGAATAAACTATTTTTTTAAAACTTTAGATATATTTCTTTTACCAGAAATTTTCTGTTTTAAAAAAATGCTGGTATTGCCCGTTGCGGCCCTCGAGTACTTATAAGTTGGAAACTCCTGATGTAGTCAGCCACACACAAAAAGTTCATTCATTAGAAAAAATAAGTATGTATTTTTTTAAAAATTCATGCCTCAAAAACAAGTTAATAACTGATGAAAGTAAAGTGACCATTAGTAACCAACATGATAAAGGGATCTTGATTGAGTAACACGCAAGTTTTAAAAATATACCCCAAATAGAGATGAAAAGGCAGGAATTAACCCGTTTTCTTTTTTGTTTATTCCCGGGAATAAACCCAAAAAACCAGAACAACCGGGAATAAACCCAAAAAACCGGGTTTATTCACGGGATTAAACCCGGTTTTTTCCCGTCTTTACATCTCTAACCCTAAACAATAATTCCATTAAGATTCCCTGCAAGTTAGTTTTCGGGAAGATGCTATCTTCAAGAAGAGAAACTGGATTTCAAGATCGCTTCCCTCTTGGTCGGCGCATGAGGAAAAGAAAACATTTTTCTTTTTCTGATTGCAAATGAACAGAAAACGCTTCCGCGGGCCCTTTCGTTTTAAAGCGGGTTCATTTCTTTAAAATGTTTATAATAAATTTAACTTAATTTGTTATTTAATAAAACTCATTTAACTTAGTCTAGAGCAAAAATGTCATTTTCTTTAATTACCCTGAAGAAACATAATCCCGATTTTGGCACTTTCAAATATGGCGCGGTCTTGCGTTATTTTTAACTTTATAAATAACAAAAAATAATATATTCTCTAGGGACATGTAATGCAACATATTACAGACAAAAATTCTTTTAAGTAACATTTAGTATACAGCAAGTTGATAGGCCTGTTGCAGAGTTCAAATGAAAAAACTCGTAAACTATTTTAGAAATGCATTTATTTCAAGAAAGTATAAAGATATACTTAACCTTGTCGTTCACATTTTAGATTTCGGACATTACATCATTTGTATACAGAAAAAATTCTTCACTCAAATTTCTTTGGTGTTTTTTAGAGTCATTTTGTTTGCACTGTAAAACCACTGCACTTTTGTTTTAACATGCAGTGCAATTACAATGCACCAAAAGATCTCAATCAATAAGCATCTTCCCAAGATGACAATACGTTCCGCTTTCTTGGAGCGCCATACATTCTTTCAAACCTCAAGTTATTGCTTCACTTAGATGGCAAAAAATTTGATATAAAAACTAGATTTTTGATGCAAAAGGAGTGAAATTGATAAAAAAAATATGTATCTACATAATAAAGTACTCGGTAAAAGTTAAATTAATTAAATAGTAGAGTGCCAAGGCTATCAAAAGGGAATCAAGGGTAGAGACTAAGAAAGTATGAATAATTTGCAATATGGGAGAACTTAGACAGATGGACTCTTAAAATTAGTACTAAATAGCCCACCTAGGGATTTCAAAATATTTAAAGTAAAATCAAATAAATTCAAATTTGAAAAAGGAGGATCTTATTATGATCTTTTGTTTCACTGTCCCAAATATCTAAAAATTTTGGGAGCCTGGCTGTTTATGGTGGCTGCTCTAGAAACACAATACTATTTTCCATTTGCAAAAACTTTGGCATTTTTCTTCATTCATTGTAATACCCCCTGTTGTGATGGGCTCAGCATTATCTTTAAAATTTCAAAATTAAAAAGACCAAGGTTCAAATTCCACCTCCAATTGCTGTAAAAAGTTGCATTTAACCTATTTCGCATGTATGGCGGAGGAGACTTAGAAAAAGTTAAGATCAACCAACTTTAATTTAATTCCCAATTAATTAAACTTTAATTCAATTCTTTAACCAAATTAATTCAAATTCCCTCAAACTACGGGGTGGTTGAACGACCCCCCCCCCCCTACTTTAAAATTCTCTTCAAACAAAGTTATTGGCAAAATAAAAAAAAATCTGAAATTTTAAAGAGGGCTTTTTGAAGGGATGAGAATTTTTTGAATCAAAAGAATTAATTAATTTACTTAAATTTTTGCATTGGATTTCGGACCGTCTAGAAGTCTGGAAGGTAAATTTTTATTCAAATTATCAAATCAGAGATTTAAAAGAAAAAATCATAACTGTCCTCTTTAATTTAATCTTTTGAAAAAAGTGGAATGTTTTTTTTCTTTGAAATGATTTGTAATACCATATTCTAAAAGAGCAGTTAGGATACCTCAAAATGTGTTTTTAAAAGACATGTTAACTTTTTATTTCTTACTAAGCCCCCTCTTCAATCATTTTTATAAGTCGGCGGCTATGATAGGAAAAAATAATGGTATAGTTGAGAGGGGGGCATTTTTCTCCCCCATGGCAAGTAGTCTTTTAAGGAGAAAGCAGATAATATTCAAGTTCAAACATATTTCCAGTAGCTGGATGCCCCCCTCATTTCAGTATTTTTTAAAAATACAAATATTAAATTTTTAAATATCCCCCCATCCCTTTTAGTAAAAGACAGAAAACCCGGGGTTTTTTTAAAGGAAGAAATTGAACCGAACCCAGATAAAGCAAAAAATAGATTTGATTATGAAGGATAAAAATAAAAATATTAAATACAATCACTTACTACACGTGGTTATATCTTCTATGAAGTTATGGATCAAACGAGCTTTGAAGTTGCGCTCGCTTAGCAGTCATGGATGTATAAATAGGACCACGGGCTTTCTACCAATCAGGGAGAAGAGCGCGATCGTATGATTTTGCGTCAGAAAAAAAGGCGTTAACGCTGGAGGCAATGTGTGTGTGTTGTGATTTGTTTCTACGTCTGGGATTGTTGTAACTTTTTAGTGCTTTAAGCGCTTATGTATTTAAATTTATTCCCATTTCGAAGGAACATAGTAAGATATTCAAAGATCTGAATTTTACTGAAATATCTGAACTGAGTTTTCGAATGGGATAGGAACGATTTTAGTAGACCATATAGAAACTCAAGGGAGATATTATGAAAAATAGCGTTTTATTTACAATTTGTGGTCTTAATAAATTTCTTATTTTTTTTACTATTTTATTGTGGAATCAATTACTTAATTCAAAATTGTTTTTTAATTCTAAATTAACAATTAAAGTGACTAATTTATAGTATGTAATTACATTTAACATTTTGAATGCTTGTAAAAAACTATGCATGTACAAATTTTGAAAGTTTGTAGTTGGGGTAGTACTAAACAACAAAATTATACCCGTTTTAAAATTTAAACTTGTTAATTTTTGATTTTCGGTTAATGTTCAATTAAAACTGTCAAATACGAATATTAGCGGCGTTTTATAACAAAATATAACTTACAACTCATACCACTAGATGGCGACACCACTTTTTGAGCGGGTCCTTTGAGACCGTTCAGTATAATGAGACTGCTGAGAACTGCTATCTATTCAAAAAAAAAGACGTGTTTTTTTCAGCATATTTAACTTTTTTTATTCTGAAAATGAGCATTAATAAATGCATACCTTTCGTAATAAATTAAAATTCAAGTGGTTCCGTTATTTACATGTTATTTATAATACAGTTTGTTCATGTTTTATGTGGCTGAGAACATTATCAATTAATATACTATTTCATTCCATACACAAAAACACAACTTTTTTCGTAAAATTTCTATTAGTTATTGAAGTTTAGAGGAGAATAAATCTTTGGTGTTTTCCACACAGAAGCCTCTCAAGTCCTGGTGGTACTGTACACTTAGGGCTCTGATTTTTATAATGTAATGAAATTACTGGAATAAAACCTGAAATTTATGGAATAATTAAGAATTTTCAAAAGTTTTTAATAAGAGGACTGTTTTAAGTTAAATATAAAAACAGAAATTAAAGAATTAATCTTTGTGGTTTCTGCAAATAATTAAACGAATCTCCCCTGGATATTCTTTCCTTATATCCATCGATTTATCAAATTAAAAAAAATAGTAAAAAAGTGAAATTCCTCTTAAAGCGATTGATTTTAAGTTTCTAAAGAAATGGTTAAAACACTCAACCCACTGATGAGATTACTTCACTGTAGTTGTGAAAATTCAGAGAATTACACCATGACAGATGTCACCACCTGATAGAAACAAAACACTGTTACACACGTTTTAATTACATTAACAAATTAGCAGTTTACAATTTCTTACGGAACAAGCAACTGGAGGGGCTAAATGTTTTTAATGTCACCATTTTTAGGGTATCGACACATAAATATTATCACCAAAGAGTACACAGCATAGTGAGGTATGCTCCGAAGAAGGGGCCGTTCATAATTGGCAATAAATCCAACAAATATCAGGGGAGCTTTAATGACCCCTGGACCACAATGTTCATCAATGCACTTTGAGGTTATTTTCCAAATGTGACAAAACTCAATTTAGAATATTTTTAGTCATTTAAAAGACCATTGTTTATTTTTATCCCACTCTCCTATCTAATTTTTCCCTAATCTTCTCTTTTTTTCTTTACCTCCATTAATTCAATTCCTTACATCTCTTTCTATGTGAAGAGAAAACCACTATCTAATTCTTACCCCCTATAAATAAATATATGTATAAAAATATTTCCGATATCTCTTCCTGTTTTTTAATGAATCATCAAGCGAAATTCAAACAGAATCAAATAGCCGTCTCTTCAAAAAGCTTTGCATTTCTTTCATCATTACCTCTTTACAGAAATATTTCAATCATTCCGGTGACTTCATTTCTGTATTACTCTGAATTTTAAAACTTATCATCATTACCAGCCCAGCCTCCTTTTTCTCTTTGTAAGTATCCATTTTTGTAATGGTATTTTCTAATAATGGACAATCTATGAGCCCATCTTTTGGATCCTTTGGGAAATTACTTGTAATTTCTTTTTCTTTTTTGTTTCTATTATGTTCTTTTGGGTGATGCCTTCATGTCTGTATTTTGTAATGATTTTCTTTTCTTTTTGTTAATAAATATGAAGTATGAAGACAAAGATATAAGAAATAACGAAGAGGAGTCGAGAAAAGCGGTAAAGAGAAAAAAGAGGATAACATTAGCATCGTCAACTCCTGAATATGAGGGGGTGGACATTTTGATTAAATTATTGATAATGAGGAGATAGTAAATATTCAAACTTTTTAGGGAGATTTATTCATGATCATGGAGATGATCTTGTGACGTATTTTTGGAAAGTTGGTTGACGTTTCTTCTCCAAATTGTTTTTGCGAATGAATGTTTTATAAAGTGAGTTACGTTCAGTGATTTGGGTTATTTTGCAAAGCAATTCGAAAGGTTCTGCGTCAGCAGTTAACGGGGGTTGGTGAGCGATAGCGAGCAGGGGGCGGTAGCTCTCTAGTAGTTAAAAATAAAGTTTTTTAAACAATGTTTCTAATTATTGGGGACATGGGTGTCAATTAGGGGGGCAGGGGGGGTAACCGCTTCCCAAAATACTACTTTTAAGTGTTGTAACACTTACGGTATAAATGTACTCGTTAGGGGATACCTTAAAATGAAGTTGATGCAATCCCCCCCTAACAAAGGTTTGTGGTTACTGCTTAAAAAATACTTGCCCCCAACCAAAAATTGAAATGACGCCCCTGTTTGGGCGGGGACGCGTCTCCCTGTCCCCCAGGGATCGACGCCCGTGGAGGAAAATAAGATTTGAAAAAGACGCCCAAAGAAGAGAGAAAACTGAAACAGCTTTCTTCTTATCCCGCCCCTCCAAAAGACAACGTAATTAGCAGAGGCCCCCTTCAAAGCGTGCGACCTCATCCAGCTTAATCAGGGAAAAAAACGCCGAGAAGGAATGGTGGAGATATCTACCCCTATAAATCTCAGTGGCTGTTGCAATCCCACCTTAGAAAGCGTTTGACCAAATATTGTCCTCGATTCCGAGCAAAACAAAGCGGGTGAAAGAGGCCCAATCCGGGAGGCCATCTGTCCAGAACCGGCTTGCTCTTGGAAAGGTCGATGCTCCTTTGCCAACCCAGAGATGCGAAAAGTGTGAAGTGATAATTTTTTCCCCGATACTGTTGGGCTGGCTCTCACAACATGCGCTACCAGCATGCGTTTGCTCCTCTTTTTAATTAGGAATTCTTTGAAACAAGCGCCTCGAAAGAATTACACTCTTGTTCAAAAATTAGTAAATGTTGTAATTTTAAGAGTAATGAGTAATCAGTTCCTTATCAATGATATTCATGTCATAATATCTTCCAGGAGTGGGAATATATGCCCCGAGATCAAATCCCCCTAACATAATTTTAGGGGGCACAACGGATCTCCAAATAATGGAATTCCTTATACATATTCTGAAAAGTCATATTTAAAGGTATTAAACGCACTTAAAATCATGCATGGATATCAAGAATGTCATATTCTTTACAAAAAAAGTGGGGAAGTTTTGCTTATGGGGGGCTTATGCGGAATTTCGGGTACTTTCCCTCGGTGCAAATATCTAGCTGGGTGAAAGGGACTTAATTTGTTTAATGAATATTTGTGGCCCTCCTTAAATAAATGTCTATGTATATACTACGACACGTTTTTTAAATTTCTTTTTTATTTAGTGATAGACAGGAGATACATTTAACAAAAAAAATTAAAATAACAAAAAAATCCCTTTCCCTGAATAAAAAAAAGTTTCATGTGTTTACGGAGCTATAAAATTATAATATACGGGTCTGACAATGCTTGTATCATCAATTTTCTGTTGTTTTTCCCAATGAAGTAAAAAAAGACGAATGCCTTTCATTCCTACTCTGATTTGTGTAATCCTTTTGGCAGAGTGTGATGAACCACCATTTCTTGATGGAGTTCACCTAAGAAATTAAGAGGCGTGATTGCAATAAAGAGTAATACGAAACTAACTGGAGAAGTTCATTCACCCGAGTGATTCTTGCACCACTCGTGAGGAAGATAAGTTTCAGTGTTTGTTAGATTTGTTTTTAGAGATGACAGTATTCTTTTACTAATTCTTTTTAATCGCCGCTGCGCGATTGGAAATTATTTCCTTTCTATTTTACTTACATTTTTGTGCGATATAAGTGATTTTTGCAAATTTAATTCCATTTAAATTACTAGAATCAATCATAATTTCAAATATGTTTTCTGATGAATTTTTTTACGAAAATTGTTTAAAGAACAATGGTGGAGGAATAATCCTGAAAAATTCATTATTTCTTGGAGCTATTTCTATCACTATTTCTTTAGCTCCTTCAATTTTGCGTCCCCTCCAAAATTCTTTCTTCTTTTGCATTCATAAAATTCTATTCTACAAGGGTTTGCAATAGAGAAAAAGTTTTTGAATTTACTTTATTCAACTAAAAAAATTTCAAAACCACCAAAATTTACTTTGAAAAATGGCTGAAAAAATTCGGAACAAATTTATGAGGAATAGGGGATAAGAGTAAATTTTGAGTTAACAATAAAATTTGAACAACCTGGGGAAAGTGACAACCATGGGCTAATAAAGCTGACAGGAAGGGAAAGGGAAGAGGAAAATCCGGTAAAAAGGAAAAAAAGGGGTTTTTCAAGAACTAATATTTTGTTGGACTTTCAGAGAATAATCTTTTTCCCCTTTTTTACACCTTTTCTCTCTTCCCCCCATTTTTTAGCCCAAGCGGAGGTTTAACTTTCCGGAGTCCACCACTGCAGGGTCGTACTGAATTTGTCATTGTTGACTTGATTCAATCTTTTAAATTTAGGACATTGATGATTGACGAGTTTGAACACAAAGACTATAATTCTTCTAGTTTACAACAGAAAGAAAATAAATAAGATAACTCTCAAGAAGAATCCAACAACTGCCATCGAAGAAGCTATAAACTAAGACTAAATCCTTGAACAAATCTTGATAGCTGAGATCCAAAAAAAATCCGAGCCTTTTCTCCTGTGAAATCAATGAGTGCCAAAAGCCTTCCGTTTCTACACCACTAAACTCTCTAGGCACGTCCAGCTCTTCCTTGGCCTGAAGCAAAACAGGTTTCGTGGTACCCATTGCGGGGCCCCAACAACAGCTGGAGGATGTCGGTTACAACTTTCCTAAAACAAGGCCTTTTGTCCCGAACTAACTAAAATGGGACGGCCTCGATGTTTCTATCGACAGAAATAAAGTGTTACGAGAAAAAAAAGGAATTTTTAAGATATTCTCTGAGTGTCCCAGTGGTCAAAAAGAGAAACACCTGAAAGGAAACTTCCTCCTATTTATATATCTACTAAATAAATATAATGTTGGAAGCGTAGAAATGTTTAGTAATTTGAACTTTTGAGAGGAAAATTTTAGGCCCGATTTATCACAGGAGTTCAGCTGATTTTATGATCATTATGCGAAATTTGAAAGTCTGTGCATTTCGTTTGCTTTAATTTAATGGTATCACCATTTTAATAATGGAAAAATCGTTTTTAGAAGCCGTCATAATTTCAAAAAAACTTAAAGGTTTTCATTTTTTTAAAGTTTGTTCTTTTATATGAGTTGTTTTTGAGTCAGTCGGCTATGTCCCTACTGACTACACAAGCCGCCATTCAAAAAAGTTAGAGATTCACTGTCACTAATAAGCTAAACAATTTTATAAGTTTTGAAAAAAATAAGTAATTATGTCGCTCTTCCGATTTTTCCATTTGTGTTCTTACTCAGATACACAGAGAAGAGAGAAGCTATAATCCATTCATATTTTTAGTTATTTTAACCAAACTGATTTAGAGGAAAAGATTCCACTGATTTTCTCAGTCCATTATCACAAAATTTTTACTTCATTTTCGTAAGGAATTGTGAAAATTTTATATTTTATAGCCATAAAAATACTAAACTTCCGTAGTAGTAATTTTAAATTTTTATTAAAACATTCAGTTAAATAAAAAATATTCTAACCTGCTTTGATTTGGATTAAAATTATAAAATAATTTCATCTACACATAGATTTAAAACCCCATGCAAATAGTCCTGAAAAATTGTGATTGTGATGATTTAAAATCCATTAAAATACTTGCGAAATTTCCCATGAGTCGGAACTGAGAAAAAAATTTCCTTAAAATTTTTTAGGACAATTTAGAATTGGGTACACCGAATCTCTGTTAAAACTGGGAAAAATATTTTTATTACTTTATTCTGTTTTAAAAACGAGGTGCATAGATTTGAAATTGTGAAATTTTAAAATGAATATAATATGAATAATATAAAATATGATAATATAATGAATAATAATGATAATACTATAATGAAGGATAATGATGATATAATGAATAATATGATACATGAATAATTTAAGAATGACTTTTAGATAATTTCTGAACCTGGTAAGAAACACAAAAGGATTATAGTGATTGTTCCCATCACCTCGTAAGTAAAAACTAAGGAGCTCTCCCCCTTCATGTCTCTCAGGCACGTATTTTTTTAACTACGAAATCATTGTGTTATTGATATTTAAATTAGAACACCCTAACCCAGTGGTCCCCAACCCCCGGTCCGCGGACCGGTGCCGGTCCGTGGATCAAATGGTACCGGGCCGCGGTCCGACAATTTCATTGAAAATGAATTTAAATTCCTAGGTTTATACTCCAAATTCCTAGGTTTTTACCCCTCCCAGCGGGCCGCAGTAAAATTATCAAACGTTGACCGGTCCGTGGTGGTAAAAAGGTTGGGGAACACTGCCCTAACCAACCTTTGGTAGAGTGTCAAAAGCTTTGAAGTCAGTATAAAATTTTAAACTCGGTAATTTTTTACTTGCCTTATCTACTGGGTACTGGGTCATCAAGTTTTATTGTGAAAGGCACAAGCTCAGACTAGCAGATGGGCAAGTTGGCTAGGTATTTTAATTTTTAACTCTTTTAATCCTGACTGCCCGAGATTGCGGCAAAACCAGTATTTTTTAAATAAAAAAATTGGTGCGGGAATTGCCCATTAAATCCTGAAAAAATTTGAGGCGGTCAAGACTGAAAGGAAGGTTAACCGATTAATGGTCAAACACACTCCTAATGAAGCTGAATCATGGCGTGAATTTAAATATTGACTACTCCTCTAAGTTCTCCTGAAAAACTAGGTTTGATTCTAAAGAGGAGAAGCCTTTTGTTCACCTTTAAAACAATGGTTTCAACGCTTTATTTCGACTCTAATAGATTAATGTTCCACCGGAGCCCTTATTTACTCAATTCATTAAAAAGACTTGAAGATTGAAGATAAAATTGAAACTTTTTCAAGAAACTGAGAAATATAAATTGATAGGTTATTAAAGACGCGGGGAGGGTCACACTCGGAATTTAAAAAAATGAATCGTCAGTTTGAAGAAGGGAATAAGTCCATAAAATGACAAATTGACTTTTTGTGCTCAAAACAATCTCCAAGCTTTGCCCTACACATGGGTGAAAAGAGGGGGAAAATAACTAACCCTTATAGGGAGATATCGCCCCTTGAAATTGTGAAATCGATGTCCATACAATGAAAATTCCATTACTTTTTTTTCGATTTTCTCAAAACTTGATTTTTGGACTTATTCCCTTCTTCAAACTGACGATTCAATTAAAGTCCTATTTTTTATTATTTAATAGATTACAGAGAGGATGGTATTAAAAATTCCGGATTTTTTGTTTCTCTCTATCGAGAAGAAGCTTTGGGATGTGATGTGGAGCGTCAATTTGATTTTTTTGTTCTTTTTATCAGTAGCTGAAAAATTATGCTGTAAAAGGCACTTATAGGTTTAGGGGCCATTCATTAATTACGTAAGGATGATTTTGGCAATTTTTGACCCCCCACCCCCATGTAAGGGTACGTAAGATTTTTCAAACACCTCCCCCTATTCTTACGTAAGATTCCATTTCATTTTTCGAAATAATAAAATGTTAGAAAACCTATGGTGCCAAGACAACCATCAGCGCACGAAATGATTTACAAAAAAAGTTGAAACCAAAACTAATAAAGATTTCCCCCTCTTTTTGCTTTTGTTTAGTTTCGACTTTTGACAACTGGAAGATGGGGATTCAACAGTTTTATATTTTATCTTAACTTAATACTACTCCAATAAAAAAGATGCATCTGATATACCTTCATTTTTATTAAAAAATTAAAGCTTCGATAATATACCGAGATCGTCAGCATTTTTAAGTTTTTCTGGGGTTATCCAATAGTAATTTGATTAGAATAATTGGAATTTGTTTACATTAATTTGGAAAATCTTACGTAAGAATGGGTTTGGGTTGGACCCCCCACCCCCCCAAGTAAGGGTATGTAGAGATTTTTCCAACCCCCCTCCCCCTCGGGACCCTTACGTAATTAATGAATGGCCCCTAAGGGCTTGTGTTGAAATTTTAATAGGGATGATAGGATGAATAGAGAGGATGATAGGAGGAACAAAAAGAGATATTATCCACCCTCATCTCTAAAGCTGAGAGTCAAGAGACCCGCCTTCCCTCTGCGAGACGCGACGTTGAAAATAGGGATCTTCCTTGGCAAAATTGAAGGGCATTTCGTCATTATAAAGACCGTACAAGAAGCGAATTTTAAGTTTATATAAGTTCCCTTTTCGACCGTTTTACTGAATATAATTATCATCCTTTTTATGCCTTTTTATCACTATTCATTATTGTTTTACAAAGTAACCCCGCAAGTTAAAAATACATCTCAACCCTGAGGATAATCCATGATAAATAAAGAGAACAACTTCGCTAGCCAATCAAATTGAAGTCGTAACTGTGACGTTAAATTTTTCTACTCTAGAATGTTTGTTGATAATTTCATCACATGTTAGAAGAGTTTTAGACAGTTTAAGTCACCGGTGCTTTAGTTAAGAAATATTTAAAATTATTGCATTTTATGTTCTTGATTTTGTTATAAAAATGAAAGAATACAGTTTAATGACGTTTATTGTTAAGGTTTCGATATTATCAACGTTGACTCAAAGCATAGTTGCTGTTTTAAATAAAAATATCCTAGAAACAAGTAAGAATTTTCAATTCTTCACACATTTTCTATCATTTCTGATTATTATATTAAATATTTTCTACGTTATACTAACACAGGTGCTAATTTTTCTGTGAAAGTTTGTATTTCAACTCTGCTAACTAAAAGCTTAAATTATGATGATGGATTATTTTACTTTTGTATTGTTTGATTTTAAATGCACTAATCTTTTATATGTAAACTATAAGTTACTGGAAAGCATCAAATAACTGTTTTAGTATTTCTCAAATATTAAGGGGTTAAAACAAAAAATTTTTGAAAATGTAGGGGAGACCAGGGAGGGATGGGACATTTTTTACAAAAATATTTTTTAAAAATTCAGTTTTCCTTGTATAAATTTGAAACTTTCAAAATAACATCTTGAAACATTTTAACATGTTCAAAAAATATAACCAATGTGATATCAAATAAAACTTAAGATTTATAAATGAATTAAAGAAAGTTTAAAACTGTCCCATCCCACCCCGGTGCCAGGGTGGGATGGGACAATTTTTTAAAAGTTTAAAGTTATGATTAATTTTTAAATATATGATTAAAGATCACAAAGATGGAAGTATTTTACACATTTTAAAGATTTATTTCCAAAACATCAGTTATTTTACCCTATATTTACTTTGAAAAATCTAACTTAAGTGAAAAATACAAAATAGTTAAAATTCTTCTTTAATCTAAAAAATATGTTTTCAACTGCAATACTAAACAGTTCCAAAACAAAGGTATCTAAAGAATTGTATGCAATAGCTTGTATTTAGGTATTGAGAGGAATTGGGCATGATGGCCCATCCCACCCCGGTAGCAACAATTTTAAAAAATAGGTTCTTACTTCTTTCAAAAGAACTGTGGCTTTTAGGTTTAACTCAACTATTTATTCATAAAGAATACATTATTCCGTTTAGAAAACAATATAAACCATTTAGAAAGCAACCAAGAATCAGATTGGAAATTCACTTTAAAAAGTGTAATACTTGGTTACTTTTGCTGTAGTGAAACCATCTTTTTCATTCAGAAACTTGTAGGAGCCATGGGCAGATTTAGATGGTGAACCCTGGGGGTGCGTATTTGGAAACTTGGGGGTGCAAGCTGCCCCTGATGACTTTGGAAACATGATTTTCCCCAATAAAAATGGAATTTTCTCAAAAAGTTGGGGGTGCAACGCACCCTCATGCACCCCCTTAAATCCGCCCATGGTAGGAGCTTGCAACTAAAATAGTAAACAGCAACAAGTATCAAGCCGTGGTGGCTTTACCTGGTGGAACACGCAAAAACTAATTTTATTTTTAATTAAAAAATTTATTGAAGGTGTCCCATCCCTGTCCGGTCTCCCCTATTTTTACTTTTTGTCACAATGATGCTTAGGATAAAAAGTGAAACCATTTTTTACTGAAAAGTATCAAATTGTATAATTTTAGTGCCTTAAATCGTTTTCAAATTAATTTTAAATTGATTTCTGGAAGTACATTTCTACGTTCATTTTCAGGGGGGGGGCTACCTGCTTTGTATTTTGAAAAAATTCATATAGAAAAAACCCCTGAAAATAATATTATTTGACCAAAGGATGTTTGAAAACCAAAGCTATGTAGTGTGGATTGTTATTTATGTTAACAAATTAAATGGAAAAGAGTTCTGTGAAATGGATCCTCCATGGCGTCTGCCAACTAGAACAGTCACCAAGTTGGCAACTATTCTATAGCTGCAGCCAATCAGCCAGTCTCCTGTTCTTGATAACTCATCACTCTTTTCGTCATGGAGGACCTGTTTCAAATCCATACCAATTATTTTCAAGATCATTGATAGGCAGATGTTTAAAGGTCACTTACAATAAAACTTGTAGATTTATGGGTGGTCATGGTCATAGGCAGGGGGAAATGCCCCTACCCAATTTGCATTTACCATTTTCTGATGGTAAATGATATTTTGAAAGCAATTGGGCAGCATTGCCTTTCAGTAAGTTTCTATGGTGCCACCAGGGTATTCCTCCTAAATACCTAAATAAATGCAATTAAATTTTAGGGGACATCCATAAATTACTAGAAGTGTTTTTCAAAATTTTGTACCCCCCTCCCCCTTGGTGAGATTTTGCTGCCTCCCCCCTCTGCCTTCAAATTCTCACGTGAGATATTTTTACTATAACTTTTTAGCTATAAATTTATTTGATATCAATGGCATCAGGAGAAAACCTCGTAGAATGGCAGTCGGGATGGATACGGTATTCTAGATTGGCGAGTGTGTGCTTGCGCCAAAGGTGCCTATGAGAAATTACTTGCAACCAAATTTATTTGCAAGTGTCAAGTCATTGATGCCAAAACAAGGGTTAAATCAATTCCACTGGGAACACCAGTAATTCTCCTGTAAACCTAGACGCTGTGAAGCCTTTGGCTTTGATTTCACACCTGCATTTACCTAAAACTTTTCTTCATATCTAAAAAAATAAAACAGTTCACTCTTGCTTGTGGTTTGACCGCCCAGCTGGAACGAAAAATTAGTCTCCTTGTGAGAGATTGAAATACCTGCATATTTGCTTTAACAGCTCATTAAAATTCACCCTCCACCTGTTGACCGTGAAAAATGGTCTTTGGCAAGGAAACAAATCTCGCTCACTTATACCTACTGTATCTTTCCCGACTTCAATTCTACGAGGTTTTCTCCCAATGCCATTGATATACTCTAGTCACATTTGTTTCGTCTTATCAGAATGTCACTTAACATACACATTGCAAATGCTTTAATACAAATCCATGATAAATCAAAAACATGGTCTCAACTTATAATTATCGTGACTAACTGGCTAATGATTATTTATTTTGACTAATCTGCACACTTTTCCTTAACTTATGGTAAAAAAGATGAGAAAACTAAAAATTTACCTGATATTTTAATTGATGTTTAATTATTTGATGATGTTTTAATTTATTTGAATGATGTCCTTCCATAAATTGGTGCCCTGTCTTCTATTTGTTATGAATTTAAAATTCTATAGTACCAGTAGAAGTCTAGTTATAGCATTTCCAACCCAAATGTTATCTGACTATCCCCAAGGGCAAACCTTTCAATCCTCAACCTCCAGGGCTGGCTATTAATCCTTTCAATACGGCAAAAAAATCAGTTTAGTGCATCTCATGACTGGGAACTGTTATTTCTCCTCCAAGTGATTATTAGGTTGAAATAACTTTGCTGTCTGAAGGTCTAAGAGACGTATAGAAAGGGTTGAATCCTATAGAAATTTTTTCGGCAGACCATATTGAAAACATTAAGCTGGTGGTGAGGAAAGAACTATAAGGTCTGACTCAGTCTTGATGTAAATTTTTAATTATTTTAATAAGTTTGTGTCTACTCGAAATTTCAGAATACATTGAAGATTTATGTTCAGCTGAGAAGGTACAAGAGCTACATCTTTCAATAAATGAAACAGCCCCTGCACTCAAAATCAAGGCAAAGAATGAAAATTTGACAACAGATTATTGTAGTTGTACTGTAGTCATAAAGAGTTCGAATGGCATTATTCTCAACTTTGTTTCTTCCACGGGTATTCAATTGGATAAACACGGTGATTCTATTCAGGTAAGCAAAATTTTAAAAAAAATGTTTACAAAAGAATATGAAGTTGTGCATTTAAATATTAGATATGAACTAGTTCATCTGCATCATTAGGAACAATTAAAAATATAATTTTTAAAAACCAAGAATTTTCTAAAAAAAAAACCTGCCATGGATAGTTAGTTTGGCACAGATTTGAAACATCATCTGTGGTGAAATGGGCAAGGGGCTGCCAAGAACTGGAGATCACCCGATCAGTTAGGGGCCATTCATTAATTACGTAAGGGTCCCGAGGGGGAGGGGGGGTTGGAAAAATCTCTACATACCCTTACTTGGGGTGTGGGGGGGTCAAACCAATTCTTACGTAAGATTTTCCTAGTTAATATAAACAAATTCCAATTATTATAATCAAGAGATAATAATATAATAGTAATATGTAGTTGACAGCAAGAATATTACTTATCTGTTGAAAAATAAAAATCTTTGATTTACGTCAAACGGAGAGTTTTCTAACAGTTTATTATTTTGAAAAACATAATGGAATCTTACGTAAGAATAGGGGGGGAGGGGTTTGAAAAATCTTACGTACCCTTACATGGGGGGAGGGGGGGTCAAAAATTGCCAAAATCATCCTTACGTAATTAATGAATGGCCCCTTACTGCTATAGGACATTTGGCAGTTGCCATGGAAAAATGACATCAAACATGTTTCAACAGTTTTTGACTGGAAACTTTTAAGTTGACTTGGAAAAAGTCAGTTAATTTCATTCCCATTATTGATTAAGAATCCTGTTTTAAAAGTATCGCAAGCGTGTGTAATTTTTGTTTTCAAAGAATGAGTGTTTGTTTAATATTTGTTAAGTCATAACTGTCAGAGAAGAAGTCTCCTTCATGGTTGTAGCAGCCGTAAAAAATTTAAAATATGCTACGAAGTTTAAACCCCTTCCCATTGTAGTATTATGTCATGTGCCTAATCCTTTTAGATTTATGAATGGATCCTTAAATTATCGTTTCTTTTAAGTTATTGCTTTTTCCACTGCTTTTTTGAAAAGTTTTTTAATTTGAAAGAACTTAAAAAGAGGAAAAAGTTTTTAGAAAAAGAAGCAATTTATAATTTCAATTGAGCGTTTATATTAGTATCTACTAGTTAGTAGTTATAGAAATAAGGGTAGAGTTGTTGCTCTATCTACCAATATTTGTTTGAAATTGAGATGTACGTACTAAGTTTCAAGTTATATATTTCAGATTCTTGCTGATGACAGAAACTCTACTATGTTTAGCCATCATGAGTCTTCACATGTGTTTAAAAGTTCTGTTAAGTTAACATTTTCTAGTAAGTGCTGTTTGCCGGAAGAAAAATTTTCTATCATTGGAACTGCATATAGACGAGGTAAGATTTTTTTATTTACTATACGATTAAACCTATCATTTTACCTATAATTTTAAATTTAAGATCTTGTGTATTTGAACATAAATATTATTGGACCCTTATATTTGGATAATTCAGTGTTTTTTTCTGCTTTGGAGCTCTAAATGATCCTAAAGTTTTGTTAATTTAAATTAAGTCAAAACTTCACAAAGAAAAATTATGTGATGAAATATTTTTAAACGTTTTTTTCTTTGAACACGCAAAACAGGCTGTGTGAATGTTTCCTTAACTACTGAACTATATTGGTTCTAAAATACTTATATTTTTCTAAATATATCACTTTTGCTTGTAGGTAAATTCTGCATTGACGAAAAAGAGTTTAAATGTGATACCGGTGAATGTCTGATGAAGAACTATTTTTGTGATGGTTTAAAGAATTGCCCTGATGGAAGTGATGAAATATTTTCTAAAAACTGCAGTAAGTAGTATAAAATTAGCTGAAATCAATAGACAGTTAGACACATATATTGCTTTATATTATGACCATCTGCTTTTTAGAACAAGCTGTAAAAACATCCCATTAATGCCTTAAATTCTTAATTTTAATCCTGAGTCTAGAACAAACTAGCCATTATTTAAGTGTCATCATTAAGTTTATACAAGGTCCCTCTGTACTCCCATTTCAAGTCCATAGAAAAGTAAAGTACTATATAAATATAGCACTTTTAACATTCCCAAGAAGAGTAGTTACATTTAGAGTTAGTTCATTGATCTTGAAACTATTTGGGATATGAAAAAAATAGTCAACTACCAAGTGATGTAGCGGCATTAGTTTTGTTCAAAAGACTCCTGTGCTCATGAGTGAGAATGAAATGCTTGCATAAAATGATCAATTTTGTTTGAAATTTCCAATATTTTAACTCTAGAAATTCTTTACTTGGAATCTGTATTTTTCCATTAATATTTTCCCTTTTTGCTGTTTATCTACCCTTTTATTTTCAATACTTTGGGTTTAGTTCAGTAAAGATTTTTGCATGGAATGTTTTAATTAAACACTAACCTGCTCCGGTAATTTAGTAACTGTATACGTTTTAAATGAAATTTGTGAATAGCTTCAACATAATTTGCTTGCAGTTTCTCAGCCGAACATACATCCATATACGAAACATAGACCACCCATAGATTGGAATATGGTTTTCCCAACTTCAAAGAGTATCGTGGAATACAGAAAGTCCTTCAACTATACAATCACGTCAGCAGTCGCATGTGCATTCGTCATTTTCATTTTTGGCATGTTGAGACTGGTTTGCCACTACTATTGTTCCCAACGTGATTCTCAGCGCCAACCTCCACCCCAGCGTCCTTTCGCAACTTTCAGCACCTTCTCCATCATCAGACAGAGACCTGACTTTCAGCCTGAGCACCAATGTCCTCCCCCGCCTTCGTACGTTTCCCTTATCAGAGATAGATCCACTAATGCTTCGAATGGAAATCCCCCTGCCTATTCTGCTGTGGTGTTAACTGAGGATAACTGCCCGACTGAAGCAAACAAAGACAATGCTAAGAACAATGGTACAGCTGAACCACCTCCGCCTTATGAGCCGTAGTCTTCTCATACCACATTTGCTGTGATAAGACTTACTTTTGTAATTAGAGTATTATTTTAACTGACATAAGTGTTTATACTCTTTTAAGTTCTTGCTTTGTATTCTGTGTAAGGATACATTTGTTTAACTTTAACACTATGGAGAAGTATTTTCTATCTTTTCAAGATCTTACTTGGCATATTTGTCATGACTGTTATCTGCCAGTTATTTTAGTACCTAATTACACAAGTCTTGTTAAATTATAGCAACTTATGAAACAGCTTTAGAAAGTGTCCTCCAGTCACCATGTATAACCACAGCTCCCACAGGAGACACACGATTAACTGTTGTCAGCATAGAGCTCTATTAGATCTCTAATAATTATGAGTATTTTAGGATCTAATAATAATAATAATATTAGTAATTAGATCTCTATGGTTGTCGGTGATCATTTGAGCTGTGGGTAAACATGGTGACTGGAGGACTCTTTCTAAAGCTGTAACCAACTTATTTGTGTTCATCTTTATTCTTATAAACTGGTCCAGCTCATAACAAAGGCTGGTATTGCTTACTTTGATGTACAAGGAAATACTAACTGGTATAATTTGTTGTGTTTATTTATAAAGTGTTTTTCTTATTCTGCATACATTCATACATGAGCTTGATCAAAGTTTGTGTTTTTTACAACTTATAAAGCAGTTGATTATTGCTTTGATTTTTGGAATATGTTTACTTGTTGATGCCTAACAGTTATCACCACCCACCAAGATTTGTTGTCATTTATCTTATTTTTGTTTTTATGTAAGTGTAGTGTATCTTACTAGGCTGTATATTAAGTGTTTGAATACATCTTGAACAAAGTTGGCTAAAGTGGATAACACCATTGAAATAGTTTCTTTTAGTAAGTTATTACAATTCCACAAGAGAGTTCCTCATTTTGCATTCGACATTTGTATTACTTTTTATAGCTTTTAAGTGCTTCATAGTTGTCTTTTTTACTGCATTTGTGACAGCAGTCAAATTGTGCAGTTTTGACGGTAAAATACATAAAGTTTATGTTTTAAGTTTATATATGTAGTTCAATTCAGTACAAGCGTGCTCATTACTTTTTAATATATATTTATTGTTTTTTATTATCTATTCAACTATATGTTACGTGACTTAATGTCTCATGACCTAACCTGTGACCATTTGAAAATATTCATACTTGTTTCAGAAAAATGCTGAACTGCCTTTTATATATTTCATTTTCTAGCTATTTTGTTTCTTTATAAAAGGTCCCCTTTTATTTATATTTACACATTTCAATATTTGTTCTCATTTCACAGAGATGTTAGTGTTTTGCTAATTTTATTGTTTATTTTAGATTTAATCTAAAATATCTCAATGTTGACGCCGACTTTTGAATGTTTATCCTGTGTTTTCAAATCAAAAATATACTTTCTGTATTTTGATATCATAGTTAAACTTGAATGTTATATGTAAGTTAAATTTGCTGCAAAGAATTCTATATAATGCTACATTGATATTTTTAAAAACTTTTACCTGACTACTATTTTTCTATTCACTTTTTGTAAATGTTTCACATGTATTTAAACTTTCAACTCAGTGACTGCATAAGTGTACCACAAAGAGATATATTTTAGTTAATAAAGACTGTAATGTGTACATATACGTGTATTTTTGTAAGGATTTTCCAAATTCCTTAATATTTGCTGGTTATAACACAAAAATTGATACAAATGTTTCTCTGTTAGCAATATTAGCATGAAGACTTAAACATATCTAACTGAAAGTTACTAAGAACTGCACTTAACTAACAAATTAGATTGTTAATGACAACCATTATAATATTGTTCTTTCAAGAACCATTAAATTTCTTAGAATTGTACTACTTTTGGATATTCACTAGTAAAGTGAAATGTATAACACACCAGCCTTTCATGCAAGTTTTGAAATATTTGCTACTTTAATAGTTTTCCAGGATTTTTAGTTTGTCAGTAATACCCCTTAACTTTTGAATTTTAACATTTGTGCTGAATGTAAGTTTTATTTTTTAGACAAGTGCAGTACAGTGCTGTTTTTAAAAATTAGGGTTTGTATGCTGGTGGTGGGTCCTGGTATCCTGGGTTTGAGGTGCCAGCCTGCGGATTTACTCTTTCTTGAATATTTGTTCCTGCTCCATCTGTTCCATAGTTTAGTGTTGGCTGTCTTTCTGAACTTCTGGATTTTGATCTCCAACGGAAAAATGCAAAGATTAAAAGGATAATTATTATGAATCCCATAACAGATCCAACTACTGTTCCAGCTATGAGTCCAGGAGGCATTGAACCTATGATAAAGCAAAAATTTATAGTAGGTCCAAAAAAGAAGGTGGCAAATTGCTTGAAACCCCAAACAGCACAATTTCAAATTTAGGTGACCTATAGGGGAGAGGGGGCATTTTTGCACTAAAAGTACATTTTTGGCTATTTCTCCATGTATTTATTAGATATTGAAACAAAAACTGATTTATTCATAAGTTTACCGCATTCCTGAAATTTTAGTACCCTTTTTAGATTTAGTTATCAAAAATTTCCCCTTATACGTATCATCATTCAAAAAATTGTGAAATTCTGTGCGAATGTGCCCCCTCTCCCCCATATTAATAATTAATAAACATCAGACTAATTTTAAAGAAGATTTTGTGCCGTTTTTTAAATTGGTTTTCTCAATCATTTAACTTTTGCTCAATTTTACTGGATGTCTATAATTAAAGAGGCTAACAAATATATATTTAACTAAAGGATTACAAATTGTAAAGTTATAAAGAAAAAATAATCCTTTTGAATATACATTAGCTATCAAAGTATTGATGTTAGGGATACTGCAAGTTCTGTAGTACCAGTACCTATGCATAAGCAACCATTTATATTGCCCATTTTTAAATTGTTAAGGATTTTAAATAAACATGATGGTAAGGTTTTCAATTTTAACAGGAATTTAGTAGAAAAAAACTGCTTTTACCACATTGTGCTGATCTGTGTGTGGACTCATCACTTTGATCTCCACAATTATTGTGTCCATCACATTTTAAACCGTTCCATATACAACGTGAGTTTCGGCATTCAAACATTCTCAGTTCACAGTTGTACTGCACTGAAAACATATCTTAATCAATATGTCTCTAATTTTAGAAAGAAAAACTTTTAAATATTTTAAGTCAAGCAAAAATGTAAGATGTGCGTAATATTTAGGAAATTAATAATATACTCACATTTTAAGTAAGATGTTACTATGAAAGTTATATCAGAAAAGTAGGCATTTCCACTCTTGTTAACTGTACTGAACTCTAACTGCATTGCTTGTCCATCTGTATAGTATGATTGATATTCTGACATATCATTACTATAGCCACACAATTTGATGCTTCTGTCATTTTCATGTACCTGAGATGAAAATGTATGAACAAATTATTGAGACTTTAGGGTAACAATTACATAACTACTATAAGATTACCCAAAAGTCAAAATTCTGTGCATTTAATCTATTATGTTTTAAAAAATTATTCATAGGAGATGGAACACAATCTTGAGGTACAAAATTGTGTGCAATATCTTAAAAGCACGAAAAAAGTTTCATGCAAATATTCAAAGTGATAGGCGATCCAAGTTAGTGCTGTTTTTGACCTCGCAAAAGGGATCGACCCCAAATTTGCAGAAATGTCTTAATTTGAAATGTCCAAATTTGCAGAAATGTCTTAAAATTTATTCCCTCTTGAATTCTAATTCGTTATCTGTCTTTTTTCAACATCGGAGAAGTTTCTAAATTTGTGAAAATTAAAAATTAGTTGGATATCTGCCCTTTATATATAGCAGATGTTTTCCCTAAAATCGGCCGAAGAAGTTGTCATTTAAGTTCGTCGCTCAGTAACTAAAACATTGTTTTAAACTGAAAACTTTAAAAAGGAATAGATGTAGAATGGGTTCCCAAACTTTTTTCGATCACTGCCCCCTTACAAGTTTTTCCTCAAATTTGCTTACATTTTATAATAAAAAGATTTTAATTTATAACTAAACAAAATTTTTTAAAATTTAAAAGCCATATGTATGGAACCTATTCAAAAGCAATGTTTTCTATGTACCTTAAAATTTAATTTGAAATAATTGCATAATAATTCTACCTTTTATAAGACTTTTAAAAGTGCTTTGATTTAAAAATATAAATATTTGCATTCTGAATTAATTGAAATATTTGTCTATGTCCAAAGAAAATTTGGTATATAATACATAATACTACAGAAAATTTACTGTATTCCTCTTATAAAAGTTATCAAAATTATTAATTATAGATTAATGGGGGTCTTCCCACTGGAAAATTTTTAAATTTTAACATGTTAAAAAGGGATTTTAAGCTACTTTTACCTTGAATTTTTTAAATTTTTTTAAAACAAAAATGACTTTAAGCAATAGTTTAAAAGTTGTCAAAGCTCATTTATACTCTAATAACGCCCTCAATATCCTTTACTCATCACCGTTCCCCTAGAAGGGGGTAGTACCAAGACCCTCTATATACATGGCCCCCAGTGGCGGCTCGTCCATAGGAGCACGTGAACACCCACCGAAAAAGTAGAACAAAAATCGAATGTAAAGATAAATAAATATCAAAGAAAATATATTCTCAATATCTTTTTTTTGCTCAAAATTATGTTTCTTCCCCCCCCCATCTCCACTCAATAAGAAAAATTTACTACCGGAAACGCGAAAGAAATCGAAAAAAGACGGAACTCTTGTTTTTCTTTCCCTTTCCGCACGTGTGAGCGAAAAAAATTTGAGAATCCGAAGAAACCCCGACTGCTTGCCGGAGATCATTTGAGCTTACGGCAAAGCGCAGGAGATCTCCGTTAGCACAGATTTAGTGTGCCGAGGCTTTCACTTTTGAGGCACAGCTTTCTTTTTTGACGACTAATAGAAGTGATTTTATGGGCTAATTAAAGCATCTGTATTTTTCTCAATTGCCGCTGGAAAAAAGTTGAAATAAAGAACATCAGACCAACACCTCATCTGACCATTGTCCAAGTTACAGAAGGAAAAGATAGGGACTTTAAAAGATAATTTAAAGATGACATTGACGACATAAACGGATTAAATTAATGGAAATTTTCATTTTTATATAATTGTGTGAACACCCTATTAATTAACTCACGAGCCGCCACTGATGGCCACCCAACTCCGGATGATGACGTCAAACGTGAGTGAAAATTGCCATGTTAAGTCTATGGAGTGACGTCAAAGATGAGTGAAAGTTATGACGTTGCACGGCCGAGTTGGGAGGCCTTTATATAGAGGGTCTTGGTAGTACCAAGACCCTCTATATACATGGCCACCCAACTCCGGACGATGACGTCAAACGTGAGTGAAAATTGCCATGTTAAGTCTATGGAGTGACGTCAAAGATGAGTGAAAGTTATGACGTTGCACGGCCGAGTTGGGAGGCCTTTATATAGAGGGTCTTGGTAGTACCGCCTCCTATGGAACCACTTATGTAGATTATATTAGTAACTGGTGCCTTTTTGTACCAAAAGAGTCTCTTGTCCAAGGATTCTTGTAATGAAGGATGTCAGTAAAGTATCAAGTACTTTAAGATGTTGAGATATTTTCATGGTGGTTAAATAAATTCTTTCATCATGAAAATAGAAAAAGTTAAATAAATTATAATTAAAATTTAAAAATTGTGTAAAGATTTCTTTAAAATAATCGATTAACTGGCACATATGAATCTTTATCGAAGAAAAAACTATCAACATCAACAACTGGCTGCTTCTAGATAGAGCGATAATTACTCGGATTTAATAAAATTTAGGTCAAAAACTAATATTGAGAGAGGTACGTTTATGGTTTTTACTTTCTATGTAATAATATTTTCTCAACACTTTCCTTAAAAGTAATTAGTGCACAAGTTACTTATGTAACCCCTTGAAACCGAAACTTCATCGAATTTTGTTTACGCGTTTCACAGGTTCTATTTATATTTAACAATGTTTTTCTTTGTGACTGGAAATTTATATCTCAAGCTAATATAGATAAATTACTAACTATTTAAAAAACGTTTTGTCGTGTGAAACATTTCATTTTAGAGTTTTATCTTGAGCAACAATTAAAACGAGCCAGTGTACTTTAATTTATGATAAACTTGTCTCGAACTTATAAGCAAGTAATGTTCATATTAAATGTGTACTTTCGCTTTGATATTATATCATAGAATAGAAGAAAGATAATTGAATAGAAAATTGGGTAAATTTTAACAATCCGGTCCGTGGCGACTTCTTGGCGAGATCGACTTTCGCCAACGCCGAGCGTTGGCGAAAATCGATCTCGCGGGAGAAAAAAAACATCGTACTCACCGATCACGTTTCCTCCGCCACCTGCCCTGCATCAACTGGATTCGACCGATAGCGCTATAGCTCTGCACACATTTTAAAAAATGAGAGCATTTTCTCCGTAGGCGAGATCAAGCATTTCATCCACAAGTTCTCGGCAAGGTAAGAATCAAATTGGTTCTTGGCCTTGTGAGTACCGTGGAAGCCTCTTTTGACCGCACTCCAGGTTCACACGATTGCATTGGTGTGGGCCCCTGTATCCGGTTAACCCATAATCTTGACAGAATTGGATAACCGAAATCGGATCTGCGTTCTCCATTCGGATGTTTGGGACCCACTAGCAGACGCCATCACCCAAAATAACGGTCAAAAGAATCAAAATCGCCTACAAAGAAAATCAAACACTTTTAAAAATGACGGCAGAGCTTACCGCACTAATCCATTGACCCAGAAGAAAAGGGATGTAAGCTGACTGGCACCGGCACAGCAACGGCAGAAGCCGCGGGAGTATCCAAACAAAGGCCCTTAAACGAGACCGCGAGCGACGTGACCACCAGGTCGAGGAAACATTCGAAAATGAATCATTCTGACGAAATAATCGTTGAACAAATTCAACCGAAACCCTTTCAGCCAATTAAATTTGTCTGACGAAATAACATCCTCCCTTTCAAATAATGACGTAAGTAAAAAAAATGAGCCTATACAGGAGAAAGGTACGATTCCTTTAGAAAAGAAACAGCATAACGATCACCCTAAAAAACATTGAAAATGCTAATTAGTATAGATAAGCATAACCATCGATGAGCAGGTGGTGAGGAGAGCAGAATTTTAGATTTTAGGGTTGCCATACAAAAAGGCAAGGTTGCTAGGGAGCCTCATTCATCGCCCACGTTTCTCGCCAGGTCGCCACGGACCGGATTCTTAAAATTAACCGAAAATTGTTGTGCTCAACCTTTACGATTTTAAGTTTCTTGTCAAAATTGGGTTTATAATTTTTATGTATGAATTTCTGTATTTTCTACCAGATAATTAATTATTTTAAAGTATTGTTTGGTTTTTGAAATTATAATTAGTGGACAATTTGCAATATGGTTACCTGTAACAGAATGATTTTGAGAATAAATCTAGCAGCAAACATTAACCCATTTCAGTTTCTGATTATTTTACTGACATCTAGTGAGTACAAAGTAAAAAAATTGTATAGTCAGCATATAGGAGAGTTTTGGTGTTTATTTCTGAAAACTGTAGAATGACGCAACAACTCCTTAATTTATGTTCAGCTAGTTCAAGTGACCAGTGGACACTGGACACTTAAAGCATATCAAGCACCATTGATCTTTCTTATTAATAATATTTTACACCATTAAGATTTTAATAAATGTTCTAAATGTTTGATAGATTTTTTTTTCAAATTTCTAGATTCTCCACTTCCAGAAAAGAAAAATGATGGTAAGTTCAAACTATATTTAATGTAGAATAAATTATAGTTACTTTTAGTATAAAAATCAGGTAACTTTAAAGTATAATTCTGATTTTTAAAATTTAAGTGTAATTAAAAATGAATCGTCAGTTGGAAGAAGGGAATAAATCCAAAAACCAAGTTTTGAGAAAATCGAAAAAAACTGTATAAATAATGGAATTTTCATTGTATAACCACCAAATTTTTACTGGAAGTTCAGAACCCTATTTAGAAAACAGAGCAATCATCAAAACAAATATAAATAAATTCAAAAATAATATACAGTCAAAATAAGTTGATGGACTTATTCCCTTCTTTCACCTTATGAAATTTTTCTGATGAAAAAATCTTTAAAAACCCCTAAATTCACATTTAAATTATATTTCTCCTTAGTTTACACCACAAAAGGGTGAAACAAAAAGAATAAGACAAATAAAATTCAAAATTATAGTGAAACTGAGTTATTAAAGCAGTATCAATGGAGTGAGTGAATATTAATGGAGACAAATATTCCCTGCATAAAAAAGTTTGAAAAAAAATTGAAATTAAGAAAAAATTTTATTTTGACTTAGTTGACAGCATAAAGAATATGAAAAGAAAGACAAATTAACTTTAATTCCAAATTAACTTAAAAAATACAATGAATGGACATCGATTTCTCAACTTCAAGGGGCGATATCTCCCTATAGCAGTTAGTTATTTCCCCCTCTTTTCACCCATGTGTAGAGCAAAGCTTGAAGATTGTTTTGAGCACAAAAAGTCAATTTGTCATTTTTTGGACTTATTCCCTTCTTCAAACTGACGATTCAAATATTATGCATTCTTTCTCCACAAATAACTTAATTCTTTGTGTATCTAATTAGTTCTTTGCTTTTTTAGGGCTATTTCTCATTTTTAAAGCCTCTTCGAGATTTCCTGCCTAATTTTATTCCTTATGGTGGCCGCTTATTCTCAGCTGCGAAGAGCATGGAACCAGATAATGCTCTGACAGTTGCTGTTAGAAGTACAAGGATGATCTTGTCATTAGACAAACAGTTTGCTCTTAGTGGCTTAAATAGCTTTTTCCCACCATCTAAAATGTCATCCAATGGTACAGGTACAAGAGCACAGCTCTTATTAGGTTTTCAAGGATAATAGTTTTAGAAAAATACTATATAGCAGCAAATTATATCGATACTTTACAATGCAAATTTTCGAAAATGTCAAGTAGAGTTGGCTTTGATTGTATTTAGTAACTTGACTTTAGTTCAAACTTTCCAATTTGGTAAAAATTAGTTTAAATATTTGTCTTCCAAAAGATAAAGGTATCCCACTGAGAAAAGTTTCTATTATCGATAAATTCCCTTTTGGAAATGTCGCATTATTCATGAAAATATTTAAATCAGTATCTATTTAAATGAAGCTATGTATCCATCAAATTATGTGGCTGTCAAAATTGGAACAACATTGACACCTTACAGATACTTAACACTGCCAAAAAGTGTAGATTATTTTAAGGAGTACTGATGATTTCTGTAACATAGTCCAGCTCAACACTAGAAAATGTGAAGATTTTTGCATTCAATTCTTTTTGTATTCTATTGTAAATTACTTTAAAAAAAATTTTGATCCCTATCTACTGCTCTTAAAAGTTTAAATTTGTGTAAATAATGAATGTACTTGTACAATGTGTCTGGGATAATTATTATCTGGGTACGGTCTATAAATAAGGGGAGGAACTTTCCATGAGATTTTAAAAGATTACTTCTTTGTGAATTGGAAATCCTTTCAAGAATTTTTCATTCCAGACTTTCAAGTATGCAAAACATACTGTATAAAACAGATATTAGAAAATATGAAATCCTAACCACACACACACATTCATGTGCACAGGTTTTTTTTTCATTCTAATTGATTCTGCTGTTGACAACTTTTTAATTGGATACTTATAATTGGGTTTTTTTACTAAGATTCAATTTGCTGAAGACCAGTGGTGTAGAGGTAGTGCATTTCGTTGCTACCCCACAGGCCCAAGTTCTGTTTCCAAGTTGGACAAGGCAAATTCATCCTTTCGTCCCTCCAGTGTCAATAAAATGAGGACCTAGTTAACATGGGGAAACATGGGCCTTTGCTTCAGCTGACTGACTCTCAGTCACATTCTATAACAGCTCTCTGCTCATGGCCTCGTCCAGTGAGGTGGGTTACACTGGAGTTTTTGAAGATATAACAACCTAGGTACTTTTACTAGTTTCTCCCCTTTTTTCAAACTGCTTGGACACCCAGAATTTTTGTTCAGGAATAAAACTTTTTTTAAAGCTATAACCCTTTCTTAACAAGTATTTATAGGAAATTATTCTGAATGGGGGGTTGCACAAATTGGAGTAAGAAACTTTCAATCTCTTTTTTACCTACATGTAAAAGTTGAGGTAATTGTAACTTCAGTTGCTATATATTCATTATGAGGTACTTAATGTAAAGCAGTTTTCGGTATGTTTTTAAGTTGTTTTTTAGAGAGGGCTTTGATCCCCATGTACATCCTTGTTTTGTAATATCAATTTACATTACAAGCATTTTATGAACTTGTATGGATGTATATTTATAAAATATATATTTGTACATTACATCAACATTCAATTTTTTTTAGTAATTTTCATTTTTTTAGATGGTATAAAGTTTACTGAACATGTGTGTTTTCATTTTTACTTCATATATATGTACATTTTTTATATAGAGGTGATTTTCTAGTCACAATTGTACTTTTTTGAGCTTAAGTGGTGTGTGCACAAGTTTATGAATCTTGTATTAGTTTATATTTTGTCTAGTTCAAACATTAGATTTACATTTCCGGGGGTTGATTATTTTGTATTCATGTTTAAAAACTGCTTCTTTTAAGTTGCATTTTAAAAATTTAAGATTAAATGAAGCTTTTCATTTAATCCATGATTAATATCCCAGTACTTGGGTTGGAATTATCCTTTTCATTATATTTATCTTATGGAGTTGGTTTTAAGACTCAAAAGAATGTCTTTGTACAAGGATATTGTTTATAATGGCCATCATCCAACACCAAAATCTAATGTACATTATAGTTTTAATCCAAAACATCACTTTAAAAATATTTAGTTTAAAATAACTGCCAGATTAAGTTATATAAACATTTAAAAAATTTTCAACTGATTTGAAAAAATTCCAAAATGTTAGTTTTTTCCAATGACATTTTAGTGATTCTTTAAAATGATTTTCTAAATGCTGCTTAAAGTTGTAGTTTTTACAGTAAAAGTTTGTAAATGTTTACATTGTAAGACAATTTTGTCTAGGTAATTTTGTACTTTTATGATTTTTATCTTAAAATAAATTTATTAATCTATAATTGAGGAATTTTGTGATTATTTAGAATCTGGAATTGTTTTATAAGGATTTTCTTAACTTACATGTTCACTAGGCTATAGAAAACATTTATCTTAACTATTACAAACATGAATTTTATGTGAATTCTGTAAATTCTAAGTGCCTAACTCATCAATGAAAGACTATGGAAAGTGTCTATTCTAAAGTAAAAATGATTAAGATTGTGATAAGACGGAAAATACATTAGTTAATAGAGTAGTTTTTAAAGGGTAGAGTAGTTTTTAAACCATATCATCACAACTACTCATCTGTATGAGGTACTACAAATTACATTTCTTACTGCAATAACTAGTCTCGCTAATTTTTAATAATGGTCCTTATAGCATTAAGATGTCTCAAATACACTAAATATATACTGATACGATAAATAGCTAATGGAAAAATTTTCATTGCTGTGTGTGTAGTAAAATAGTGGGGCTTAGTCCATAGTGGGGCTTTGCCTGTTCTTATGACAGTAAACAAGTAAATTTACTGAAACCATTGGCAACTTTCATTTCCAATGGTTGTGGTGCAGGGACCAGTGGTCCCCTTGTGTTGATGACTATCATAAAAGAATAGGACTCTTGTGAAGGACTGGATGGCAGAATTGGACCTATAGGAATGGAGAGCTATGCTGGGGTTCCACTCATCACAAATAGGCGTAAATAGAAGTAAGTCAAATATTGCCAAGTAAGTAGTATGTTAAGCTATATCTATAAATTGATAAATGTATTATTGTTACTTAACTCAAGCATAACTTCCCACTTCCTTTTTGGGACTCGATAGTGAAGCTTGAATATTCTTTTTGCAAATGTTGGTAATTTTTAGTGATGGGCAAAATCGATAATTTTAGGTATCGAATACATATAGGTATCGAATACTTTGGTATCGAATACTTGTAGGTATCGAGTACTTTTAGGTATCGAGTACTTTTTTTCAATGTCGGGAAATGAACCTGAAGGGACAATTTTTTTAGGGCCTATCCATAATCAGACTAATATTCAAAAGACTGAAAGCGATCCATCAAAAAGCCCCGTAGCTACGGGCCTGGAGGTGGATATAGAGGCGAAGGATTTGGCGGGGGGAAAACCTAGCCGCGTCAAATTTCTTTCGCGGATGATAACGACTTGGGTTTGAGCGTTGCAAAATGAAAACGGAAACAGGCTGCGTTTGATCGACAGTAGGTATTATAAAGATTACTTCATTGAAAAATTTAAAACGAAATATGTCAATAAAGTATCGATACTTTTGTGGGTATCGAATACACTCGATACCTATAGGTATCGAGTACTTAAGTATTTGGTATCGATACCTGCCCATCACTAGTAATTTTTGAGGTAGAGAAGACGGGTTTGTTGGCAAAGTTTTTGTTTTTTGATGCAGGCCCGAGTTGGGCGGTATATGTCTCAAAGAACTCCATCAATATCAATAACTATTTTTCAATAATACTTTGTTGAATTTGTTTGAAGTAGCCCCCGGTGGGGGGCTAATTGGTGAAGTCGAGAGCTAATTTTAGAACTAATTTTTAGGTTAAAATTATAAAACCCCGAATATTTATTAAAATTATAAATATTTTAGCCCAAAGGTTAACATATCCACTACATATATTAAATTATCTCTTAAGTATTACAAAAAAAGAGTAATACATCAAAAAACAAAAACTTATATGCCAACTAACTCCGGTCTCTCCTAATATATAACCGTTATTTAAAAAAATGGTTTTTATTTTACATTTGAATACTAACAATCAGTGGATTGGAGAGTTTTCGCAAACGTTCCAGCTTGCGTAATTTTCTGCATTTTCCATTAATTTGAAATTTTAAGCTATGAAATGAATCATTTCATAGTTTTATTATTTAATAATATAATCTGCGACTTGACTTGTGCACTGTAAAGACGGCTTCTTCTCGTCTGTTTGTATTACGGAATAAAATAAGTAAAAAAAGATTTTTTAAAAAACGCTTTTATTGAAGTGTTCTAAAAGGTCAAAAATAATCAAATAATTTATTGGGAAGTAGAAAACAACTTTTTGGTAAGTAAAAAAACTGATTTTCTCATCACTAAAAATAAAAGCGTGGGCGCTAGTAATTTTTTAAATTTAAATTTTTTTACAGGACAGTAACAGTAACATCCCTGACGAAGTTAGAATAAATAGTGAATTAAGAATTACTAGCGCCCACGCTTTTATTTTTAGTGATGAGAAAATCAGTTTTTTTTACTTACCAAAAAGTTATTTTCTACTTCCCAATAAATTATTTGATTATTTTTGACCTTTTAGAACACTTCAATAAAAGCGTTTTTTAAAAAATCTTTTACTTATTTTATTTTCTACGTTTTAGTCATGGTATTTTTAAACAAAAATTCACAAGAAAAAATGTATTTATTTCAACCATATTAAATGTTATGTTAGGATGGAATTTTAGTTTCATGTATATAACAAAAACTTTTCACATATCTGACAAAGTAGAACAATGCTCTGACGACTCAGCAGGACAATCAACTCCAAAGTTAATTAAAATCTATTTAATTTAGCTGGGTACGTTATAATGACAGAGCTGAGCGGGAAAAATACCTCGCACAAAGAATATACTACTACCTCGCATCCGCTCAATCGCCGATGAAATCCATCGATATCAAAAAGATTCACAATAAAAAGAAAGCATTCAATAAAATAAAAAAAACAATCGTAAAAAAAACTCAGAATTAGTGTGTGTGTATCAAGGAGCAAACAGTACCATCCAGTCTTTTCAGTAGTTAATAAATTATAAAAGTACATATTTTTCTTCTGCCATTCCTCGGGATGGGACACCTATTTTCGGCGATTTCTCGCTCTTCTGGCGATTTCTTTCTCGCGGTTATTATCTTAAATCGCTAATTATCTTAATTGTTAATTGGAAGGTAAAAAATCACGTTTTGAAGATTAAATATTGTAGTTATATACCTAGTATATTATCTTACAGGTTTTGGGAGCCATTGGCTTCACGGAAGTGTCTCAAAAATATGAATTAAAAGGATAACTAAAAACACTCGTTAATTACCTAAATTACGGAGGTTTTGACTAGTTGATGATTGAATATTGCATTGTCATCGAGTTTCCACCACGGTGCAAAGTTTCAGAACTCTATATCGTTTGGAAGTGCCTGAAATATTATGTACAAGAATCCGGAAAGAAAAAAAGTGATTAATCGTCTATAATTATCGTAATTACTGGGCAATTCTCGTTTTGACTTTTGAATATGATGAAGTTATGCCTTATAAACAATTGTGCACGGTTTAGGGAGAATAGCCCCTTGGGAAAGGTCTCAAATTCTGGTTTTACTGTTAATTAAAAATACTCGTTAATTAACTTAATCCTTTGGTTGTTTGACTAGATAATGGTTGGATATTGGAGTGTCATGAGGGTTACACGGATGTGTAAAGTTTCGGGGCCCTGACATATCGGGAAGTGCCCGAAAATCGAGTTTTAAAATTCCACCCGTAAAACGCCGCCAAAAGCAAGTAGAATAAAAGCGTTTAAAAACTTTCCATTTGCCTTTCCTACTATGCAACCTAAAGAGGAGTATGAGGGGAAGCTGACTTTAAAGTCGCAGTCGACGACGGTTCTTGCGTTTGTTGTATTGCGGAAAAACTCACTTTAACACTTTTTCGGAAATAGACATTCTCAATTGAATCGTCAGTTTGAAGAAGGGAAATAAGTCCAAAAATCAAGTTTTGAGAAAATCGAAAAAAAAGTAATGGAATTTTCATTGTATGGACATCGATTTCACAACTTCAAGGGGCGATATCTCCCTATAGGGGTTAGTTCCCCCTCTTTTCACCCATGTGTAGGGCAAAGCTTGGAGATTGTTTTGAGCACAAAAAGGCAATTTGTCATTTTTTGGACTTATTCCCTTCTTCAAACTGACGATTCAATTAAAGACTAGCTCACGTTATTTTACATTGATGGCCCAAATTATATAATTTAAGTTAAGAATTGAAAGAAAACTGATTTATGGCTGAAGTCATAATTTATTATTATGGCTTTATTGTATGAAAAAAATTGAAAAATAAAATTTTGAGAGTGTTTTTTATGAAAGCAAGAAGTTTTCAAAAAATAATTCCTTTTAGGTTAACTTTTTCATAAAATTTTTTAGAATTTTCCTATACGGAGGTAGTTTTTATCAGGGATGAAAAAAACATTGTTTTTTCTTTAAAACGTGTTTTTTTGTTCAAAACGTTTTATTTTACCCTCGACACAAAAATTATAAAAACATGATTAAAAAAATTAAATTTGATTAACAAAGCTATACTTCATGTTACATCACAGTCTGTCCTTTTAAACTATTTTCGTAACTTTTCATCATAGAATCTTGCTCTTTTTCAAACTATGTACCATCTATGTCATGCCAATTTGGTTGGTTTGTACCCAGGCCTTGTATTCGACACCAACTTTTTAAACTGTGGGTGATCCAAACAGGAAAATTCCGAGTTTGTTAAAAAAGCCATGTGTTATAAACAGTGTTTTTTTTGCTTTGTTTTAAACGTAACAACCCTGGTTTTTATACACATGGAATTTTTAAAATTTTACTTTCAAAGGAAGTTTTCATTTTTCCAGTTACATTTACGTGTAATCTTATACTCTTTGAGCCCTTAGTCTTTATTTTTTTATTGTTTACCCTAATATTTATACATTATCTATTAAACATTTTCTAATGTTTTTTAAGAATATTTTATAAACTTAGTTTTCCACAAATATATTTTTTTCTTCAAAAATTTGTTTTTGCCCAAATATAAAAACTGGATCGAACCCTTTGCAGACTTAGTCAATCATCGTTATTCTATCTTTTAAAGCGAGTTGTATAGCGAAGTATGGACTTACCTGAACGAAACTCACACAATTAGGTGGGTAAAACGGCCTGAAGTCCAAAAAGCGAACACTCAGCACCACTCCAAAGCCTAAAGGAGGCTGTATTATGACGGAACAGTTTATTCCTCCTAAGTACTCTCCATTTTTTGTAGTTTTTAAAATGCCCGAAGAATTGGCACTTGCAGATCCTAAATTCCATACCGCTGTATCGCTTCTTTTACAGAGTTCTTCAACATGTGCTGAAAAAAAATTCGGAACTAAGTGACCCGTTTCGTCCAGTTTTTTATTTAAAAAAAAGTTAGTGCATAGTTGAGTTGTTTTACCGATTAGAAAACTTCTTTTACGAAGCATTCCACAAATTTGTTGTTATATAAATTTAATTTAAAATTGGCACAGAGTATCTCGAACCATTTTCAATATTTATTTCCCCCCCTTTATTTAGGCGACCACATAGTTTTACTTTGTTGCAAATATTGTTCTCTACAACGTTAAAGACAGACCATGCACATTATGACGACCAAATTGTAAACATTAGATTAAAAAATGATTAAATGAATATTCCCATTAGTTTTTGTATTGAGAATATTCATTTTGGAGTTTGGTTCTTTTGATATTTTACTAATTTATTTATTTATTTTAATATATTTTTAAATTCAGTGTAGTGCCCTTCACATACAAAAAAAAACAAATTTTAATTATATTTCTCTTGCGTGTTTGTTTATTCGATACTATTTTTCTTTTTAATTTTTCTTGGGAAACAAGTTCTTATCATTTTTTATTAAGATTTACGTGTTATTTTTCATTCAACTAAAAAATCCACTCAACTTTTTTAAATTTCGATAGTTAAATTTTAGATTTGTTTGTTTCTTGCTTAAGGTTCTCAAAAATGTAAAATATATTAAAAAAAGAATGAAGCGGTTTTGGTTTATTAGGATATTTACTTATTTATCAACAAAGCATTTATAGGTTTGTTTAAAATTTCTTAAAATTATATAAATTCATGTTGAAAGTCTACATTTTAGTGTGTAGAAAAAATAGATACATTTTTATAAATTTCTATACCTGTTGTCCCAAACAAATCCGCAACTTAAATTTTGTATAAATTTTGACATCTCGAAACAAAGTATTAAATCGTTTAATGTAATACTATAAAAAAATGAATTCATAAGAAATTTGCATAATTAACCCGCATAAAATCATCACCAAGCATGCTTGTATTTTTAATTATAATGTATAGTTATTGCTTTTTAAGTTACTGTGAAAACATTTGATACATTTAAAGAATTGAAGTTAAAATTTAAAAATATATATTTTATATTTTCTTTTAGCAGCACTTACTAGTGTGATATGCTCCTCCACCTCGCAGGATTTGTAGGATTAGAATCGTAGTCGCTAGTATTACTTCCATTCTTTTCAGCCCGAATTAAAACAAAAAACGATATTCATTGTATCAAAGAGATAACGGTCTCTCTTCCTATATCTGGCGATTATCGATGAAATGAATTTTTTGAACAGCGCTATTTTATCGCACGAAGTAAAAAAAATATGTTATTTCATCGCGAGACACATTTTTTTGTAATTTTAATGTTCAATAAATAAAAAACACGCATCTTCAAGTATAAATTAGTCTCGAACCTTATTAATTTAAGTTATTCATACGAGATTTTCTCTATCTCTTCACGGTAGGCTGGATTCAAGCCTAATGAAAAAAAGTACGACAACCTTTCACCGGATAGGAAACAATTTAAAAATAACTGCATAATCAATATTTAATATGGATATAATGATTTGAATTCATGTTATAGTCTTAATTGAATAAGAATATTAAGGGAATCTTAAAAGTCGTTTGAAAAAAGGCAGGTTGTGGAAAATGTAAAAAAATTTCATGAGTTTAAATTTTCTACAACACCATAGAATCAAATATTTTAAACCAAAGTTGATATTTAGGATTACTGAGAAGAGAAATAAAATTATAGAAAGATATCTCTTTTGAATACTTAATTGTAGATTTAAAATTTGTTGAAATTACTTTCTGAAAATATTAAAGGACTTGGGCCAGATAAAAACATTTGTACCGAATATTCCTCCTATTATTTAAAAAAATATTATAGTTTACAGATTTTAATAATTCAATTTTCGCCATATTAAATTATCAAAAAAAACCCCAACACTCGTATTTTATTTCTTTATAAATAGCATTAAATAAAATAATTGAATGGGGAATCGTAGTTGGTTTCTGTCAATCTTATATGAAATTTAAGATGGAATAAAACTATAATATAATTTCTCGATAAAGTTATGACAACTTGTGAATATGATGTGTTCAAGAATTGCTCTTTGACTTCCAAAGAGATTATGTTGAAGGCTTTCAAGAGCTGACAATGCTAACTCACTTTTTTTATCTTTTCAATA
Source organism: Tetragnatha versicolor (assembly GCA_024610705.1). Lineage (NCBI taxonomy): Eukaryota > Metazoa > Arthropoda > Arachnida > Araneae > Tetragnathidae > Tetragnatha > Tetragnatha versicolor. The sequence goes on from JANDEH010000010.1 coordinate 7,057,714, forward strand.
CTAATCAAAAACGAATCTCAATGTTACTTTATCAATCAAATTTGATTTCCGATAACCAAAAAACATTGGGATCGTCATAAAGAGAAATGTCATTTTGATTTATTCGACAGGGAAATGCGTGAAATAGTTATTTTTATTTTTATAGTGTTACAATTTGTATGTTTCACACAAGGATATAGAATTTGTAAGTACATTTTTCGTTGATAAAATATATTATATCTTAAAATTTTTAAATTTGATACTACGTTTTACATTATGTGCAATAATCTTTATTACCTTTTAAATTATTCCATTTATATAATTTCCTTCTACATATTGAAATTGCATTATTTTATTTTCTCTTACTCACACATTTATATAATTTCAATCTACAGGCTTAAATTACATCATTTTTTTCTCCTTTATTCATTTATGTAATATTCAATTCATTATTTTTAATACTTTAATAAAATATGTATATGTTGGGTTTTAAAAAAGAAATACACGCTTCCCCCTTAATATGAGAAAAAAATGATGCATGCAGAAAAATTAACTTATAAAGCGCTTTCTCATAATCGATTAAAAAAATTTTACCTTCCACATGTGTAGGAAATCAAAGAATTCAAACGAAATTTATCATTTAAAATAATCCATTAAGTCTTTTAACATGTATAATAACCAGAGTTTTAAGAAACATACCATAAATACTTACTTTAAAAAGAAACTTGAAAAGGTTAAGTCATTCATTAAAAATTTATCCAATAGTGAATATAAAAAAGTATGTGCAAAAGCAAAAGTCTTCTCTAAATAAATACATTATTTATGAACTAATCTTTGAAAATAAATTATATTTTCACTCTTAAGAACATAACTTGTTTTTCATTTAAAAAGATATTTTTCCGCTCTTTAAAATATATTTGGGAAAATCCCTTTATAAACTTCTAATTAGCTTCTCAGTTTTAGTTTTTTTTATAAATCAACTATTACTGAAATAAATTCTTAAAAAGTATTCGTACAACTAAAATAGTTTCGGAAATGTTGTTCAGCTTAAAAAAGGGTTTTAAATTTAAAGTTCAGAATATTTTCAAATAATCTCTTCAAAAGTCTGCAAAAAAACAAAACTGAATATGTTCAAAATACAAAATTATTGTTTTCTACGAAATCGAATGAAAATGTGAAAAGAAATCTTATTTCTCCTCAAGAATGAATTCGTACTTCTGAAAATATTCCCGATGTTTTTAAAAATAGTGAAAATTGTGAAGTAAAAAGTTTAGTTAGTGTTTTTCTGCTCTTTTTAAAAGAGCTTAAATTAACTTCTCTAGCATTTTTGAAAACTGATTAATTTCAATATAACGGGAAAAATATTTATAAAAGTTCTTTATTGTTTAAAAATTTCTATTGCGGAATAATTTCGAATAAATAATAAATTAAACGAATAGTAAAATTAGATGAAACCGATTTCAAATTTCATAAAATTACAAAGGCACGCTAATGGAACGAATAATTTCATTTGTCGCAATAAATCCAAAAATAGTTATGAGCACGGATATTTTCAGAGTAATATTTTTCTACAAACGTGCATATTTATCTTTCAATTACTTGAATCTTGCGCCATAAAACCATAATCAAACCAAACTTTATTTTTCACAAAAAAGTACAACAATTTTTTACTCAAATATAATTAGTTTTATTCAGACATTCAATGAGATTGAATAAAAGAAATACTAGACAGTACGTTTGAAACAGCTTTATAATTATGAAGAATTTTTTAAAAATGTTTCAACACCGCTTATCATTGCAAACTCAAATTGGAATAACAAAAAAGCTCGTTCTTTCTTAAGTATGAGTTTTCGAAACAAAAAATTATGGAAAGCGCAAAACATTAAAAAAATTAATAAATAAATGATCATACAAAAATATGATTATAAAGAGAGTGTAGAGTAAAAATAATATCCATATTATCTTTATATAATTTTCAGTTTCGATGCGAGATTTGGGAAGCTGTTCCAAACGAGCTGCCGAAATTAATTTAGGATCTATTGGTAGAAATTCTTCCGGAATCCTGGTTCCTGATTACGACAAGAGCTTCATTCCTGGTTTGCATTGCACCACCTTTATTCGCTCTCCCATCGCTTATGGCATAGTTCTGAGTATCCAGTACATCGACTTACAGCCTGAAGCTCTCAATTCTTCAGACTGCCTCAATTACCTAGAGGTAAAATCATGATGTAAAAATACTTAACCGGACCTCTAGAAATATCTTTAAATGAAAACGTAAATCACACACACAAAACTCTTCTTGAGAAGAGTTTTAATTAAAAGATCATATTTTGAAACCTTTTTTTTACTGTATGTGTGTTTAGTACATACATTTGATACGTTATTATAAGATATTACTGAAACAAACCAAAAAATGATGCTGTTTCTCATATTTTAATGTATCTAAAAGTTTGTTTTATGAATTATATTATTTGCAAGATGTACTAGTTACAAAGGAAAATGGGCGTGTAATCAGCAGTCTTTTGCCACATAAAAAAAATGCAAACATTAGCTTTTGTATTACGTTATATAAATTAATAATTATTAAAATCTTAAATATTCACATTAAACGTAAATTCGAAAAAGTTTTCTGAATTAAGAAGTGAGGCAATATAAAAAAAATCACACAATTGCCACATTCCTATAAAAAGCATGAGTACTTTTTTGTTTCAGTCAATTTATATAAAACATTTCTTCATAATATTAATTAGTATTACTTTTGGATTTCTTTAAAGGACCTTTACTTAGTGCGGTTGTCGCCTAATTGAAAAGCTCTATAAGCGGCCAGTAAGAACCGCCTAAAAATCAACTAAACTTTCATTCTAACCAGCTCAATTAATAAATGAGAACCCCCTCACACTAATGTATCTCGTACCCTAACTGGGGAAAAGAAAATAATTTTCTTGTTCCTTTAAAAAATATTTAAAATATATAAAAACGTGTTTTTTAAGCACACATATTTTTGAATTCTAGATTACTCCAGTTGCAGGACAAGGTTCTGTACGCTTATGTGGTTACAGTTACGATGAATATGAATTCAAGTCTTTCGTGGTGTGGGGGAGAGGAGCAACCGTTATTTTTCGAACATCAAACACCAGTTCCCCCTCTGTTGCCTCCTTCCAGCTGACATTTACTGCGATAAGGAAAGGTATTAGGAGGTATTATGGGCAGAGGTTTTTTTGATACATAACAGTTTAGTTAAGGTTTAAATGAAAAAACGTACAAAAAATAGACTTATTTCTATGTATTAAAGAGACGTTATTTTATTTAATTTTTTTTAATAAAAAATTTTAGAAATGAAATTATGTTTCAATCAAAGCCAGGTAATTAAGGCATACGCATCGATGTCAGTTCAGTTCTGACGTGAGATGAGTTCATTACCATCGCATTTAACATTTATTTTGATTTTATAATTAAAATGTATCTAGCTAATGCAAGAATAAATTTCTTCGTGTTTTGCAGATAGACGGTGTTTTAAAGACGAAAGACGATGTCGCAATGGCTACTGTTTTTGGAAAGGCCTAGCATGTGATGGGCACAACAACTGCGGAGATCTCAGTGATGAGATGGATAAATACATCTCCCAGTGTGGTACTTATATTCTTTGCTGTATAATACGTAGATTTTTGTATAGAATTATACAAGCGACTCTCTTTTTTACAAACACTCACATTATTACGAACTTAGCTGGTTCAAAAGAATAATACATAATGATAATTTCAGTTCCCCTTACTAAACTAATTTTTTAAAACCACTTTTTTCGAACTCAGTTTACACTTCACTAGCTTAGTTGGAGTCATAAAACACTGAACACTGCCTTTTCTTTTTGAAAAACCGAATGAGAAATTCTGGAATCTATTCCAAAATTGCCTCAACTCAAACTATTAGTTTTAAGTATTAAAAGTATAATTGATGATGTGTATTTATTTTAGATTGTCGTATATAAGCTAGTTTATGTTGAAAATTTTTCATTTAGCAAAAATGAATACATAAAAGTGATAAATATGTAACTTTTTTCATTATTTGTATATAACCTTAAAAAATACACAACATACTTTTACCATTTTTAATGTTTTATGGTTTTATGAACTCTATTCTACAAACAATATTACGAGTTCGTAAAGGTGGACGTTGACCATATAATAGGGAGAAAATATATATTTATATTCTTAGGCTAAAGTGAAAATTCCTGCGTATGGCAGAGATGCGTATTAACATTCTCCACTTTGATAGAACAAAATTAGAAGAAAATATTTTTTTCGTCTGCCGTAAAAGAGAATGACTAACAACTGGTTATCCCGACCAAAACGCCAAAAATTTAACATGCTCTATCAAAGTGGAGAATGTTAATACACGGCAGAGATACCACACTTTAAAGTAATATGTAAACTATAAATCCATAAATTACCTGTTTTCATAGGGTGACAACCCATTTCTGTTTACTGTCTTATTTTCAAAAAATAAAAAGGCTGGACCAAAAGTGAGGATTTCACATTCCACAGTACAGTAGATAACATACAATATAATTTGTATATAAAAGAAGGTCCAATTATTACAATACATCCTTTAACTCAAATAATCTTCAATTATTTTTGCTTTTCAGGTAAGATGAGTATTGGTGAATCTCTGAGTGTGATCATCGTTACCATCGTTGGCTCTTTGGCTCTTCTCATCTTGGCTGCATACTTTCGAGGGCCCAAGATTGCTCAGCAGATCGAACAGCTTTCGCAGTGTCGCCGTCAAGACTGCAATGCTTCCACCAACGTCCCTCCTACTCTGGACCCTCGCCTGGATGACCTTCCACCCCCATACGAAGAAGTGGTCAGACGATGACCACAGGGAAAATATATTCGTGTTTATTTGAAATAAAACTTTTTAATTGGTTTTGTGGATTGTCTTGTGTTTTGTGAGCATTTTTATGTAATGGAGTTGACCACACCAGGACTCATCAATCTTCAGGAATATTCATTCTTCATCTATTGGCAAGATTTTATCTTCATTCTCCTGTTGAGAATTGAAATTATATTTGAATTGGTGAGTGCAGAAACCACTTCAGTCAAAAAAATCCGAAAACTCGTTTTCAATGAAAATGAGCGTAGAAAGGCAAGATGCGTGTTGGGTGCTGGAAATTAGGTAATTTTTTATAACAGCAACATAAAAGCATGTTATGACAAAGGAAAAAAAGTTCTCAAATATTTTCAAATTTGGAGGAGTTATTACGTTTTTTCTCCCTCCTGAAAATTTTGAAATTTGTGACTGACGTTGTTTCTGCACCCACCGATTCATTTACTAAAAGGTTTTGAAGTTTTCTCGAAAATCTAACATTTTTATATAATTTCCGCTATTTTTCAATCGATGTCAAATATATGAAAATTCTTCAGGTGATTATATTGGAAAAATCCTGAAACACATATCGGTATTTTCATATTTCATTCCTCTCCTCAGTTTCCCTTCGGTTGGTTTCAGCACATGCTCGAATATGGAACATACTTGCTCAGAAACATTCCTTTAAGCCAGATGGAAAGTGCAGAGATTGAGACTCCGTCCCCGAAGTATTTAATTTCCAGCTAAAATAAGAAGTAAAGACTATAGAATGGAAATTTTAATTTGATCATGTCATTTAAAATAAACTCCAGGTAGCTTTTCAATCTTATTTACTCAATTACATTTTAAACTAGGATACATCTCCAAGCTTTGTTCTACACATTATGTGATAAAACGGAAAAATAACTAGTCTCAAACATCTCATTGAATTTCAACAAAATGAAGCGATTAACTCTTAAAATTAGTTCCTTCTTCCAACTTAGCTAGAAATGGACAGTGGATAATAAATAATAATAACCACTATATTATTGATGCTTATGTTCGGCACTAGTTAACTAAAAGTAGTTGAAAAGTAGTTAACTACTAGTTAACTAGTAGTTTAACTACTTTTGGTTTAGAGTGGTTAAACTAGTAGTTTAACTACTTTTTTCACCAACTACTAGTTCCAACTACTTCAAAAAATATTGAAAGATCAAAATTTAAAAAATATGTTACATCTACTAAGAATGCCATTTTTCGTGATACATTTTCATATTTGGCAACCTTGAAATATATTTCATCCCAGCAATTGACATATAAATGAAACCCTTTCTAGAAATTAGGGAGTTCAGGGTTTTCTCTCCTGGAAATTCCAGCACTTTGAAAAGCGATTTTAGGCTTGGTTTACGAGGATTTTAGATGTTTTTCCTGCATTAAAAATTAGTAAGATAATACTTAAAGTTAACGGCCCGATTTTGTGTTTAAAATATTGCTGTTCAGGCTAAGGGGGTTTAGAACCCTTAACCCCCTTATATATACGACACAGTACTGACTAATATAAATACAACTTGGAAAACTTTAAGACACCTAAAACCTGTATACCTATCAAAAATTGGCGAATCTTTAGCCATGATATTTTTGCTATAGGTAAGAAAAAGTAATCGAAAATTTGGGGAAAAATATCTTATGAAATTAAATAGACTAGTTAACTACTTTGGGAAATAATCAACTACTAGTTACAACTACTTCCAAGAAAAAGTAGTTAACTAGTAGTTACAACTACTTTTGCCCAGACTAGTTGGTTGTTGGTAGTTAACTACTTTTTGAACAGTAGTTGCCAAACACTAATTGATGCAAAAAATTGTTAAACATCCTTAAATGATAACTTAGTCTAGATTATATTTTACTGAAAGCCCACTTGGGGGACAATTTCTAAAGATGCAAACCAGTCAGAGAATAATCGACTTAATTAAAATTCATTGAATGATCAGGTCCATTCAATGTATTATTATTTAATTTATAGAAGAATTTAATTTGTTTTATTATTTGTGCTATTAAATACTCGAAAATATGTTATAATTTTCAATTAATAATTTTTTCACTTTATTTTTAGTGATATTTATTAAATTGTTCTAATGAATCAGTTTCATTTCACTTTATAATCTAATCTTCCAGTTTTTCTCACTTTTTGAAGTAAATTTGGCAAAAAATATTTTTATTGTACGGTTTTAACTATTTTTATTAAGCAAAAACTTCCTAAGGAGATATAAGAGATATTTTCAACAAAACTCAACTCTTAAAATTTTTTTTGAATTGACTTATATTTCTTTGTTTCTATAATTATTCTATATAGAGTTCTTTTTTTTATAGTTTCATAGAATTTTCAATAAAAATTTAGTTGGGTACATAATGAAAATTCTTTTATTCATGTAATTACTTAGGTCTAGATGGGAATATTTTATCTCCTTTCGTTAATTTCGATAATTCTAATATCGACTGAGAAAAGTCTTTTAAAGATTAGAACACCGCAGTGAAACTGAGGTGGTTGCCCAAGAAGCATAAACGTTCAAGATTCGACCAATTTTTGTCATGTATGACCCAAATTTTGTATACTTCTAGTTGCAGTTACGTTAACTTGACATATTTGGTATCAGTTTGCTACTTATAAGGTGGTTACATTCATTTGAGGCTAAAATCTAAAATAATTTGTATAAAAAAGAGATGCAGGTTAAACTACAGGATAAATATTCTGAATCCAGCTGTTAGAAATTTAATTGCAATTGTATGCGGGTCTCCAACAATTAAAAAATCAATTATAATGGATTGATTAAAATATCCCTAGCACAGCTTATACCAAATATGTCTTGGCGCATAAGGGAACGTACCCATACTACGTGACCCATTTTATGCCATTTTTGACCCCCCTCCCCCCCCTTGGTGACCATCCGTAGTATATGCCAAGACCCCCCTCCCCCTCTAGTTTTCACGTAGTAATTCATAAATACGGTTTGCCATCATTTTTTGCAAACAGAATGTTTAAAAAAATTAATTTTGCTAGTTAAAAATCATTTTAATTAATTAATAATTAATTTGGCTTAATTAGTCTTAATTCGGCAAATTTCAATAATTAATTTGGCTTAATTTTGTCGTATTGACTAGAAGAAATTGACTACGTGACGAAACCCTAAGCCCCCCCTCCCCCCTGTGACCGAGCGTGGTATTTTGAAGACCCCCCTCCCTCCCCTGAATGGGTCACGTAGTATGGGTACGTTCCCTAATATTAATATCCTGATATGGATCATGCGCTTTAAAACACCAAATCAACCTAATATGTCAAGTTTATGTAACTGCAACCAGTAAACGAAATTTAACCATACATGACGAAATTTAGATTAATTTTAAACGTTTGTGAAGCAATTGCGTTAACATTTTGATTAAAATTGATTTTTTGTCAGTTGCAATTAACTATCATCAATTGCATCATATCATATTGTATAATTGCATCAATCATCATTGCATATCAAATAACTAGCATCAATTTTAACTAAAATTTTAAGGGAAAATATATCTGTAAAAACCACCAGTCAACCAACCAAAAAATTATTTTAAATTTTTGGTAGCTTGCAAAATTTCAACCAAAGGCTTAACATCAAGAAGTGAAGTAGATGTCCAATTTCCCACCAGCCAAAAAGTATTCTCCGCGTTTTACCTGTGTGCGCGCCGAAAAGTGTGTTATCTCTTATCGAGTGACTAAAGTTCTCTATTCGGAGTTAACGGGGAAAATCAGTCTTTAAGTAGTATTTAACGTAATGTGGAGAATGCAAGTGTTTTGGATCGTGGTAGTGTGCATCAAGATTGCCTCGGTGGCTTGTCATTACCCGGAATGTGAGTGCTTAGTTTGTCTTTTCCTGTGAAAGCAGATGGGGCTATTTAGGCAAGTCCAACTTTCGTAATGACTGAAAATTAATGCATCTTTTATTTGGTGATCATAACTGTTTTAATGTCATTGAAAGCAAATTTTCGCCAATTATTTTGTGTGATCGATTAATCTTCGAGGAGATTTCAAGTGGCTTTTAATGTTTGAGATACCTGTCTTTGGAAAAAGTTTTCTAGGTTTTTCAGAATAGGGTTGAGCTTTGGATTAAGGTAGATGTAGTAGACTAGCTCCGCTCCTATTGTTTACAAACAATGGTAAATCCAAGGGAAGCGATCATTTGAAAAAAATTCTGGGTATGAGTATACTGTTTATTGAAAGTAATATAATAATCGTTAATTTCCCTAAATTTAATTTATATTAGTATCTAACCTTTAAAGGAGGAAGAAAACAAAATACTTTCCTGTTTTTATATCTTTTTATTATAAAATTTGATGGAGTTGATTGGTTTGTGAGATTCTTATTGTTGTACTTAATTCCCCTCCATAACTTTATTTTTGCGACATTTTTATTGTACTTAAAATTTTCGTTTTCTGTAGTTTTTATATCTGGTTAACTTGTGATTTTGCTGACAAAAAAACAATGTAAATAAATTTATGTTGAAATCGCCGAGAGGTTGTGATGTTACAAGTAAAAATAGGTTGAGAAGATACGTGTGGATGATGTTATATGTACTTTATATCGTTGTTTAAGAAAAAAAAATAGTTTATTACAGTTCGGTGAGTTATCTCATTTATCTCACAAAATACTAATATTGAGAAAAAAATAGATCATAAGTAAACATGAAGTTCCGGATAAATTCAAAATAATCTGGTTTTGAGCAGATAAATGATAACTTAGCTACGTAGTTATGATTATTGACCAAATTAGAAAATAATAGATAAGATATACCCGTATTGTTTAACCATTGCTGATTGTAAGGGCACATGATGTCCGGTTTATGGTCTGAAATTCTTGACTCGTAATGGTGCAATATATCACGATATTTTTTAGGTTTGACTTGAGGCGGGGCAAAAATAATGAGGTTAAGAACATCCTATTTCTTTAGGGAAAGTAAAGTAATGCAGTTAATCATTTTAATTGATTAAAAATATTTGGTACTTGCGTATTATCCCGTCGACCGGCAAATTCAGCGGCACAGCAATAGTCAATGGGCTTAGATTCAGCTGGATGATTGACGAGATAATACAAAAAAAACAAATATTTTGATCAAAGACATTTAATTTGCATGAAAGTTTAACACGCCAAACGAGAGTATCCTTCTGCATGCCTTTTTAAACATTTGAGGATCGTTCAAGAAATGAAAAGCTGCCTAGGTAAAGTGGAGGAATCCGAACCTCTAATTTCATCTCGCAACTTATGGGTAATCCCCTAGATGAGAATTTCTATCGAAGGTGAATCTCGACACCCTCTGATAATATCCGATTGCCCCTCAGTGATAAAAGCGGTGAAGAATCCTTTCAGTTGCAACATCTTGACATTCACATGGCTCGCAAATTTACGGTTTGTTGATTACGTGACGCAGAGTAAAATAACGAACACAGATGGGGCTGAAGGAAGCACCTAGAAAGGCCTCGCTCTGTTTTATACACGTTTGCCTAATTTCCCCTTTTCCCAATATTTCAGAGCCAATGAGAAGTCTCAATATCTTAAAATATCTCAATTCTTAAAAATTGCAACCCTCTCATTGGATCTGAAAGACTGGGAAAAGGGGAAATAAGCTTTTATTTCTCTAAACGTCTCTTTTATGGGCCGCCGCGAAAGTATGCATCGAAAACGGGCTTATAATGAGAAAATTAGTTTGTGAAGATTTACTTAATGTTGATAAATTGTGATATCTTGCGAGACAGATTAGCATATTAATTTTAAAAATATTAGAAAAGAGCACAGTGCAACTTAATAAGTCTAAAAGACTAGAGACCAATAAAAAGTTCGAACTATCCAAAGCTTCAAATTAAAAAATACCTATTACATCTTTTAACTTCGTGTCAGGGTAAATGAATGCTTATAAACATTGTACTGTCAATAATTGAATATTTGTTCAGAATGATTATGGAATGAAGGACAAACAATAGTGTATGTAAACAACACAGATTTTAATCAAATAAGCCTAAGTACATAATAGTATATCAATACGGAAAATCGCAATTTTTACAAAGATTTTATTGAAAACCTTCCGATTAAGGAAGCTGTATTTAGCATTATACCCGATTTTCCTTACAGAAATTAATAAGATGTTTGAGATACTAATCTTAGAGCAAAGAGATATAAGTTTATAAATTGCACCCTATTAACATGATAAATGATACCCTCGAACCTGTTTTTGTGCGATATTCTATTCGTGTTTTATTTTCAGAGTTTAAATTCTGAACTTCAATCATTTAAAAAAACAGCAAACATCGGAAGATAAGGTTCTCATATTTTATTTTTAATTGTTTTTGTTAATTGTTGATTAATTAGGTAATTTTTACCCCCGGGTAATTTGAACTTTGATTAATTTCTCTTTAGATGTGGTGGAGGATCTTTGCAGGTTCGGCAATGAAACCATTATCTATGAAAGCTCCCAGATCGGCCAGGCTGGGACAATCACAGCAACATCTCAGCCGCCTTACCATGCGAACAAGAACTGCACTTTGCTGATCAAGCCTCCCCCAGGCAAGGGGGTTGTGGTTAGCTTAAGGAAGGTAGATCTTCGTGAACTAAGATTTACATGCCTGGACTACATACGAGTGAGCATTTTAATTACATGTCTGGTAATTTATTATTCATTACAAGAGGTAATAACCTGATGTCTCATAGGTGGGAAAGAGACCTGTAATGAGAAAATTTCTCTTTTAATGATCCAAGAATACAATTAGTCCTTTACCCTAGTCATAAAAATGATTTCTCATTTTAGCGTTATGAGGAGCGTTTTTGGAGGTACAAAATTGGGAAATTCTACCTAATTGAGCGTGCATTTTAAGGGTTCTATTAAAGACATTTCTCTGCAGAAGGTGTCTTTTCGTACAAAATCTATGTTCTTGTAAATGACCAATTTAGCAAATATCTAAAAGTTTTTAAAATAAAAACTAACGCCTATCATTGCCTAGGGACTAACTAACGATAGGTACGGGCGTTGAAAGTTGTCTCATCAGATAGCGCATGGTCACTTTACTATACCTAGACCAACTTGACTATGTTTGAAGGGAAAGGAGAATTTCACCATAGTCGCTGGTTAGCGGACAATAAGTGTAAACTCACAACTCTCAAGCGTCGCCTCCAGCCATGGACCGGTTTCGTCCTTGTTAGGACTCATTTCCGTGCTGATGAGTCCTAACAAGGGCGAAACCGGTCCATTTCTGGAGGCGACGCTTGAGAGTTGTGAGTTTACACTTATGTTTGAAGGGGTTCAAAAATTAAGGGGTGGATACTTATCTTGGGACACCTTGTTATAAAGTTTGATATAAGTTGACTTTTCAGTACATAAATTACTGTAAAGAGAATATATCTAATTATAATTAATAAGAATATGTTAAGTGAGTGGTAAATATAAGAACTTCTTTGGGAAATATAAACTCAGTATCATCCCTTATTGTTTAAAGTTTTTGAAATATTTAGGATAAAATTTAATAGAAGGGAATGATGCTCTAAAAAATTGTTTCTTTGTTTTGTTTTTTAAATGGAAAGAAACAATATTTAATACAGATATTCAAAAAATATTTTACTAAATTTTTGCAGTTTAACCTATCTAAATTAAAAATTTAAATCCATTATTAAAATTCCTCATCCTTTGATTAAAAGCAACAAAAAATTGGATCGTAGAAAATCCTACCCTTCCTCCTTTTTTGGAATTACTGGCATATTCACATGTTTTTAGGTAGAACTAAGTTTTCAAATACTTCAAATGTCAGATGTTTTGTATTTTCAGATTTTTCATTCTGATGTATTTACGTCTCCATCCACCATTTGCCATTTCCTGTTTGATTTGAGTGAAAAAGTGAGCTTTTACTCGACAGGTCCGATGAAAATGATCTACCATGTAGATAGCAATATTTTTAGAAGGATAAGTTATGAACAAGGATTCACCCTAACTTTTACCATAGTCTCAGAAGGTATGTAGTTTATTTGTAATAAAAGTCATTTGCATTTATACCTAATTTGAACGGTCAATAAAATATGTCCATTGGCATTAAGAGAAAAAAAAAATCAAAAACTTAAATTGTTAGAGGATTTAGCATCTTTTGGTTAACATTAAACAATTTTCATTAAGGAGGAAAAAGGGATATCATTAAGGCTTAAGGATGTCTTTAACACATCCTACACAGTAAGAGGTTATTTTTTTGAGGGGCTCAAATGGTTTTGGTAGGTTTAACAGCTTAATATTTCTTAACTGAAAAGGGCCAATCCAGAGGAGGAGATACGGGGATGTAGCCCCCCTAGAATTAAAAAATTCTTCAAATTTTAGTACGAATCCATCAATAATTTGAATTTCCCCCTCTTTTTCATGAAAACTGCTAGTAACGGGGAATTTATTATGTCAATTTAACCCTTTCAATCCTAAACCGCTCGAGAATACTATTTAATTAAAAGTAAAATTTGGGGCGGCTAGGTCTAAAAGGGTCGAGAAATACTTTAAAATTTGAATATAAAATCCTTTTAAAACGAGTAAGTCATGGCAATAGATAGGTTTTATGTACCTCAGCCCCCTAGACAAAAATCCTGGATTCGCTATTGGACCAGGTGATCAAAATAAACTTGGAATATGTCTTGGAATGGTCCAAAAGAAGGTATAAGACCCTTGGAAATAAATTAATTTTTTCCTCCTAACTAAATTCTTATTAACGTCTACACTAAGGAAATAAAAAACCCGGAAAAATTAAACACAATTTTCCTTGGAATATTTAGTAGAATAAACTTTCTTTGATAACATATTTTGTTGTAACTAGTCCTCTCGGCCCTTTTATCTACGATACGCATCTAATTTTTTATTCTGGACCTAAAAGAAATTAATCTTTTCATGCGAAACTTATAAAATGACTCCAGATTATTACTGTTATGCATTTAATTTCCCTTTTTAAGAGAACTTTCGAATTTAGATATAATTTTAGTTTTAAAATGTACAATTAGTATAGTTAACGGCTGTATTCACCACTAACTTAACCTAAGATTAACCTGGAATCATGCCTTTTCGACAACTCTGATTGGCTTAAAACATTTTTTCCCTTTTCAACTACCAATCAGAAGTTGGTTTCCAGGTTAACCTTAGGTTAGTGGTGAATATGACCGTTAGTTTCCTTCTCATTTGTGAATGTTTAATGTTTCCTATTCAGATTTCGATGACTGCGCTAGCTCTGATGCGTTTATATGTAGCAATGGAAGATGCCTCTCGAAATCCTTGACATGTGACGGTCGAAACAACTGTGGAGACAGAAGCGATGAAGATCACGTAATGTGTGGTAAGAAGCATCTTCCAATTAGTATTTTTCTTTTCATGTCCTTATATTCACAAAAGTATAAGAGTAGAAACTGTTTTCATATATAGCTGCGAAATTATTACTTATTTAAAATATAATTAATGCTGAGAAAAAATATTGGTTAGTGTATTTTTTTGGCGAGAAATAAAAACTTAGGACCTGTAAAACCAGCTAAATGAAAAAAAAATTATTTGTACCGCTTAGATAAGTTTTTCAGGTGGGGGCTGCAAAAATACTTTCCAAATTGCACTTTGAAATGATATTTATACTGTTCTGGTAAAAAGGTTTTGGCTGATTTTTTCATAATGGGGATAAGTGCATTTAGCAGATTTTAGAACTGGAAAAAACTGGCAGGTTTTTTAAAGCCTAGTCCAGCAATACTTTAAAACGGAACTTATTTTCAGAAATTCGGTTTCTTTACACTCCTAATTAGTAGAAATACAATAAAAGCCTGTGCAAAATGTCTCGCAGTTTACACCGAATAGATTTTTTATATCTTAGGTAATTTTTTCTGTAGTATAAAAGTAATAACTTCTGCAGTATCTTATAAAAAAGGTATTTTATTTTTTCACGCTGTGACTGAAATTATCTAAAAAACACCCTGTTTGCCACACTAAATTATACACCTCTTAATTTTTTATAATTTATTCCTTTTTCCCAATTCGTTTTCCTGTCTATTTATACAAGGTGTCTCAAAAAGGACTGACAAATTTTAAAAATCAGTAACTAATAACTCGAAAACCAAAAAAGATATAAATATGCGGTTTGTTGCATCTTACACCTAAGCCTCCCAGGAGTGTAGCATGCAATAAACCGCGTATTTTTATCTTTTTTTAGTTTTCGAGTTATTAGTTACTGATTTTTAAAATGGGTCAGTCTTTTTTGGGACACCCTGTATGCCAAACTATACTGATCATCAACATTGACGAAGCGATCCCTGGTGACTAAGATTGTATTTTTTCTAGTGTTGTGTTGATGTTCAATAAATATAAAAAATATCTCTTTTTAGAGTCTAGGTTGCTTCCACTGTTCAAAATAAGCGACCTGCTGTACGGCATCATCTTCTCTCTGCTCATCATGATCGTGCTGGCCACTTTCTTCGTGGTGCGCCGACGCAGGACTCAAGTGCTACTGGACGACGAGCCCCGCCTGGCCCCGCCCCCTCCCTACCATGCCGTCCACCCCACCGGAAGGGCCATCTGCCAGAACCCCGCCGGACCCCACTCCAAGGCTGCCGAGGCTGGATTCACCAACCCTTGCTTTCCCAATGGAATACCCACGACCACCGATCGACAGTTCTGATTTAGCTGAAAATATGATTATAATAAAATGTCGATTGATTTGTAAACGCATATCTACAAGTGCTATCAATTCTCCTGCTGTTTGGGCAGTCTATCCTACACCGGGCGTGTCAAATTTATAAACTAGGGGTCATAGATTCGCAGGTTTGAACGAATAGAAACACTTGGAACAAACACCCTTAAGTGGAAGGTATAATTTAAAGTAAGGGAAAACATATCCCTCCACCACCTCCTTAAAAGCTCAACGGTACCCTTTTTGTAGGTTACTTATGAAGAAACTCTAACTATGAACTAATGAACTTACTTATGAACTTATGATTAACTTATGAAGAATCTATCCTAACCCCAACTACCCTTCCCCCCACTATGTTTCAATATTTACAGTTTCAACAAAATTGTTCATTAAAACATTTAACTATGTTTTAAAGTGAGGTTTCTACGTATTAATAGTTCTTTTTAAAGTTAAGTTCAAAAATGATTAAAAGTAAATTAAACCATTGAAGACGGTGTCAACGTAATTGAATCAGTAGCACTACGCATAGATTGCGTTAAACAAGGCAGTTTTGCTAGCTTTTTCTTTGTCTTTTAGCACAGAATGTCCTAATAGGGATCATCTCCCATAAAACTCCAAAAACCTCCCCAACCAATTAAATAATCAAACCAATCTTAGAAACCTGCCGGATGAGGAGATTTTAATAAGTAGTTTCTGTGAAAGTTTTCGGTCGGGGTATATGTCTCCTGGAGGGACACAAGTTTGACACCCTTGCCCTACACAAAATCAGATGTGATTGGAATGTCTTTGCAGCAATGGGGTCTATGATTTCTAGATTATTTAGGTGTGTATGTGAAAAATATAGTTTGTAATATTTTTTTATCAAAGGCACAATATTAAACCTTTAGGACGAGTTCAATGTTTATCAGCGGAGAATTATGAATTTGGAGTGTCATTATAAGTTTGTTTTATGCGTTAAAATCTTGCGCTATGCTTTTCTAGCAAAAAATACACAAAATCGTTCAACATGATCTTAAGTTACAGGATCTCTAGGCGTAGACCCCTAGCAAAGTTTTGTACTTCACTAATACCTCGCATATTTTGAGACAAATTTAGGTATTCAATGCTTTTTTTACTGAATCATTTCAGAATAAATACTTTTAAAAAATTCTTTGTGAATATTCTTTTGTTTTAATATTTGAAAACTTATAAACTCACGAGGGCATATATGTAATAGCATTTTTCCATTATATTAAAGAAAAGTTGTTTAATTTAAGTATGAAGTGTTACTTGTGTGTGCAAAGTGAATTCCAATGAACCAAACCCACCCCCAGGGAATTTCCTTACTTAAATAGTTTCAATATGTGCAAGTTATCAAATTCAACACAAAAATTTATCTCTTAACCTCTATAAAATCCTCATTAGAAACCTGTGTATTTTGAAATTCCAAACTTTATTTTTAATTAATTATTTTAATTGAAAAATATTTTGAATAATTAATTTTTATAGTTTTTTTCATTGATTTCTGCCTTGGTCATTTAAAGAGAAGTTTATCTTAACTGTTTCTCTACACATTGCATGAACTAGCATAGAGTAGAAGTGTCCATGGTAAAATATTAGCATCAATATAGCATTTGCAATTAATTTCTTTTTTGTTTTCTTTATTTCTGAATTGAAACGTTAACTAGCAAGTTTGTTTCTCTTAACTATTCCCAGACAGTTCAAAACTCATTCGAAATTTCCCAAGTAAAAAATCAGCACCAATATGAAATTGCAGTTGATCCTAATACTGATCTTTATTTGCATTTTACATAAAGGTAAGGCTAAGCAATATTAAAAAAAGAGTACACTGACGAAACATTTTTACATTCCTTTTAATACTGAAAAACATATCCACGATATATGTTTTTAAGTATATTCACGAGAAAACTGAAAAGAAGCTCCAATCTAAATGTTAGCCTCACATATTTGGCACAAAACGTTTTTCAGTGTTTATGAATTACCATCACTCCAAAAATTGAGAAAAATAAAATTTTTTCATTACAACCGCCACAATATTGTACGACGTCAAACGTTTTTCTCGTGGCCGTCGGATTATATATATATAAATTTGAAGTAAATAGGCTATAATGGAGAAGGATATAAAAAGGTAATTGAGGACTGGCTGTATTCACCACTAATGGCCTTATTCACTGCTACCAGACCAGCGGTTAACCATCGGTTAAGGAAGTAATCCACCGATCAGGGTCATCGAAAAGCTCATTTTCTTAAGATGCTGGTTAACCACTGGTGAAGTAGCAGTGAATAAGGCCGTAACTTGACCCATGGATAACCTGGAATAAAGTTTTTTCGGAAACTAATTGGCTAAAATCTAGTTTCCTTTTTTTCAACTAACAATTTCAATTCGAAGTTTTGATTCCAGGTTAACCTTAGGTTAGTGGTGAATATGACCGTAAAATTGGAAAAATCGAAAACCCAACCAAAGAAATTTTCAAGAGTGGGAAATATAAGAAAATTTAAGACGTTTGACCAGCAAAATATTTCAAATCTTTTTAAACTAAAAACTAGGATAGACAGGATTCTCCACTCCAGTAGTTATTTAAGCTTTCCCAGGTAGCATCGGAATATATCAGTGTTGCAACAATACTAGCCAATATCGATAAATGTCGGACGTTTTGTGGTATTTTTAATTATTTAAAACAAGGATAACTTTTCGAAACACTATTTGAATGAAAAAAAACTGAAAAAAAAATGAAATGGGATTTCTTACCCCCTTTTTGATAATGTTGGAGAACGGATATTGTCTAGCAAAAACTAATGCTGCGACCAATGTTGTCGATATAGGCTAAAATTTCTTAGGGGATCATTTTTACACAAAGGTCTGTTATATTGTGATAAGACAGATATTGACTGGTGGATTCTGAGTTGTAGTTGCATTTTTTCCCAACAAGTTATATTTTCTGCATTTCAGTTCAATGTCTGTGACGTAATGCCAGAACGACCTCTAAGATATAGGAAACATTGGCCTCAGTTTTTTTGAGCAACGGCGAAGTTCAAATCTTATATAATTAGCTTAACAAATTTATATCTAATTCTAAATTCCAATGTGTTGTGCTACATTCTGTCGTTCCTTATTACATTATACTTGCGTTGCGTCGACCACAGTCCTTATGGACTAAGATAAGAACTGCTCGATAAGATGTCCACTTATGAATCCATAACTTGATCTGTTTGCAGAGTGAACTTTGTCGAATGTCAACACATTTTCGTTTGGTAGACCACCTTTGTAGATAAAAGGAAGTTCACAGGTTTCCCTAGCATTCAGACACACACAGGTTTCAGAGTCGATTCATCTTCGGAGCTGGATGCTTCCAATGATGATTTTGAGGGCTCAGTTGGCGTGCAGTATACTGTTCTTCCAAGGCGCCTGGGCCTATCGAAAATGTATGTAAATGTGACCTTGAGGTTTGTTTATATTTATGTTTTTGTTGTTGTTGTTGTCGTGTGCCACTTGGAATACCCAAGCTCCTCAAGTATTCAAGGCAAAGGGGGGGTGCGGCTCCATTTATGTTTTTATTTTGAATGAGTGTTTTGTTTAGAGAAACTTTTTAGTTAGAGGGAATGTAAGGTAACGTATTAGAATCTTTAGTTTAATTATTAAAGTGTTGTGTTTATTTTTATAATGATTATTAAATTAGGTAAAATAATTTCTATTAGTTAAAAGTTAATATACTTACCAGCTTAAAAAGTATTATATATTACACCTCACGGCCCGAATGTTTTAAGTTTTCATCCATACTTTTCGTAAATAAATACACTTGTTAAATATAAATAACTCTTTTAATGACCTCACAAAATTGATTTAGAAATAAAACTTTTGTTTTGAACAAACTCTGTTAACCAACTTTCCAGCTTGTTTATCACCAGCATTACTTGAAAACTTGAAATATCTTATACTTACACAAATTATATATAATTTTTGTTTCATTAAAATAACGTCTTATGTAGTCTGTGCTATTGATATAAAAATTCAATCTTTTTTTTATTGTAGCTCGAAATATATTTTTACAACTTCCTTAAATATTTTATTTAATAGTTAAATAGCGTTAAATCTCGAAATAATTACAAGGTTCACTTATTAGATTAATTTTTTTACAATATCATTCTAACACACTGTTGCTCTTGACATATTTTTTATAGCATACTATTAAAATAGTGTGATTTGACAATTCCTATTATGGGTGCTTAAGAAAACTTTTTAGATTTATGTTAAAAATTGTCTAAATTTTGTAGATTAGAAATATATATATTTAACTTTTCTCTTATTTCGTACTAAGAGTAATACTATTTTTTTTTTCTCTAAACTATGTCTTTTTTACTTTAATAATAAAAATCAATATCCCGCATCACATTTTAATAAATAACTCTAGATTATTTGATGTTAGTTTTGATGAATATCCTGAGAGAGAGACGAGATTATTTTTTTAATATTTTTCTCTTTCGTAATGTATGCAATTCTTTTATTTTCAATTTATGTAACATTATCATACTCCCTTTATACAACAGGAGCACTTCTAATACGCACATGCTTATGTAGCTCTAAGAAGTTTTAGAGCCTAAATAACCAAAAGAGAAGTATTTGGATGTTTCAGACTTGTGGTAAGTAAAACCTCGAGAAAGGACCTCGTGTTTTGACTCCATGGCCCACTTTTGTTTTCATTTCCACGTTTCGAAGGACATGAAAAAAATGGACTTGATTCATGTGTATAATGCAGGAGTTCTCAACTCTTTAGAGATCACGACCTCATTTATTGGTCAAATATTTAGCCGACCCCTGAATTATATAATGCTGAAATTTTAAAAAATATCTTCAACTGTTGTAATGTTTAACTTGAAACAACAAATAAAACTAGTAACCTATTAAGAAACATAACTACTCATCACTTTCAGTAATAAAGTAATCACCAGTAATAAAACCAGTGATTTTATAGTCACAATAGGGTCAATCCATATCAAGTGATCCAAAGGTGGTCGCTCGACCATTTTATAATCGAATGATTTTTGTGTGTTGATTCTTATATCATTAGAGAGTCCAAAACCACAAATTTTAATTTTTTATCTTTATTTGAATTTTTATAGCAGCCATCGATGTTCTACGGAACAGCGATAGTAAGGGTTTACGTTAACTAGCGTTATTCCTAAATGGTTTAATTTAAATTCATGGAACAAAAGCCATTTTACTCAGAAAGATACAGGCTTTATGATGGTTGAATCAAATATAAGGGTTATTGAGTCCCAATTAGAAAAAATCCCCCTTAAAGTCGAGCTTTAAGATGGTCCTTTTTCACATTTCAAACGCATATTTTTGCTAAAGGAACTATTATTTTTCTATTTTTTTCTTAAGGAATGTAGAGTATACTTTCTAAAATTTACATTAAAAAAAATTTGACCTCGGTATACGTTTATTTTTAGAGTTATGAACTCTCAAAATCGGATCATTTCAAAAAATTCACCACTTTGACCCCCAATATCTCTGGTGGAACAAAGTTTAAAAATCTGAAATTGTTAGTGGTTAAACCTTTCTAGGCTATAATCCTATTGTATAAGGGTCGTCTTTGGTATTTGCTTACAAGTCGAGTTACAGGTCCTCGAAGTTTATATGAAAACGCTTAATTTAACGGTTTGAAAAGTGCAATTTTAGGTCAAATGCTCACCACTTTATTAATTACAATTAGGTTTATTTGATTTCTCATTACATTTTCTAGGGTTTTGATTTCTGACAAAATTTGTATGAGTGAGGGATTCGCTTGATTTTATACTTTTTTGATACATTATGGTTTAAAAGTCCCAAATTTCTGATTTTTAGGTTCAAAAATGTGTTTTAAATAATTTATTTTGTTTTTGTCAAAAAGTCAAAAAAATCACGTCAGAAAACGGGCTTCTATTGGATGGGACATCACAGCGCATGATTTGTGATTCTAGTGTTTTCGTACCCAAATAAAAAACGAAATTTCAAAAATTTATATCTCAGAAAGTAGGCTACGAAAATACTTGATGTAAGCGTCATTCTTTATGGTTTTTTATCTACTATTTTAATTATTGGTGTCATGAGATTTTGTAGGGGTACACGCACATTTTAAAGTAATAATAATAAAAATAACGTGATTTTAAAATAGTTTTCCAACATGTTAAAATTCAGCTTTAGTGCAGAAACAAGTCAAACGACGTCGCTTGACTGGTTTCTGCACTTACACTGGGGGGAATTTCGTTCATGCCGTCTCAAAAGAATTGAACAAAGAATTCATCAGCGTGATCTTCTGATTTTGACTGTTGCTTCGGATTCTCAAAAACTTTGGAAAAGCAATTTCGGCACAGACTTTCCCGGAATCAAAAGATTGTTGTTATTTTTTGTTAAATGTTCAATAGTTATTTTGCGAAGTCCTTTTTTAAGGTTTTTTATGTTCCTTGAAAGGATCACAACATTTCCGGGAAAAATATGTTTTTATTTTTAAAAATTTGTGTGGTACTTACATAGAACACTGAGTTTCCACAGCTGTTTTCAATTTGCTCTAATTTTAATAACCCTTACAGAATCTAAAGCCACCTCACAGAAATAAAAAAAAGAAAAAATGCAATGAGGAATCAAATAAACCTAATTGTAATTAATAAAGTGGTGAGCCTTCGAACTAAAATTACACTTTTCAAACCGTTAAATTGAGCGTTTTTATGGCAACTTCGAGGACCTGTAACTCGACTTGTAAGCAAATACCAAAGACGGCCCTTATAGAACAGGATTATACCCTAGAAAGGTTTAACCAGTAACAATTTTAGATTTTTAAACTTTGTTCCACCAGAGATATTGGGGGTCAAAGTGGTGAATTTTTTTAAAAGATCCGATTTTGAGAGTTCATAACTCTAAAAATAAACGTATACCGAGGTCAAATTTTTTTTAATGTAAAGTTTAGAAAGTATACTCCACATTCCTTAAGAAAAAAATAGAAAAATAATAGTTCCTTTAGCAAAAATATGCGTTTGAAATGTGAAAAAGGACCATCTTAAAGCTCGACTTTAAGGGGGATTTTTTCTAATTGGGACTCAATAACCCTTATATTTGATTCAACCATCATAAAGCCTGTATCTTTCTGAGTAAAATGGCTTTTGTTCCATGAATTTAAGTTAAACCATTTAGGAATAACGCTAGTTAACGTAAACCCTTACAATCGCTGTTAAGTAGAACATCGATGGCTGCTATAAGAATTCAAATAAAGATAAAAAATTAAAATTTGTGGTTTTGGACTCTCTAATGATATAAGAATCAGCACACAAAAAATCATTCGATTATAAAATGGTCGAGCGACCAAATTTAGTTTTTCTGGATCACTTGATATGGATTGACCCAATATAGGTTTTATAAATATTCCAATTTTTAAAATATTTATTTCTGTTTTCTCTGCCTTTTTTGTGACCCCCTTGACCCGTCTTGCGATCCCTAGTTTAATCCAAACTATTGATAGTTTTATTCCTAGCATAGTTTTTTTTACTTATTTTAAAGGCAGTTTTTTAAAAATCCACTCAATTCTATTACCTAATCATTTCTTTAGAATATTTGACTGATAGCAAAAATATAAATAATAATTAAAGATATATTATAATTTTTCTATTAATACATACATGAGTGTATATTTTAAAAAATTTGTTCTAGGGTGTAAGTTTTTTTCCGGTGAGATCAGGGGAATATACTGTAACGACGTCGAAACAACCAGACCATGAACAGTCAAATCTCATTTATTAAATCTCATCCAACAAAAAAAAACAACAAACAGAGCAGCCTTTATATACAAAATAAAAACAGTTAAGATTAAAGTTAAAACTTAAGGTTTAGAAATCAAGAAAAATTAAAATACTATATACAGACTAAATGAAATAAAATTTAAAAACTGAAATGAGGAGCTACGCCAGCACAGCCTCCTCCCATCCCCGAGAGGAACTTTTCATGAAAGGAAAAGTTTCTGCCTCACCTAAAACACTTAAAGAATTATATTACAAGAAATATAAAACCAGAATTCACAGATTATTTTACAAATAAAAACTTTTTCAACTTAACAGTTCCGGCATGTAAGGTGAACTAACAGTTCTCCAAGAAAGTCCAAAGTCTGCTGACTCTCACAGGATCACCTTAAAGAAGAGTTTTAGGCCGTAAACCATCAAGTTCCCAGATGATCTAATTCCATCCGAAATTTCATTTTCCCTCGCACGCTTGAATTCACGAATTCATGGGCGTACCGGCATCTAGGACGTCTTAGTTTCATACGTCGCCTTGGAATCAAAACAGCTCGCTTAAGAAGTGACTGGATAGACGATGCAATGATAGATAGGGCAATATCCTCCCTTCTGCCACAAACTTGACAGTGCAATTGTTCCCTCGATCCACTAGTCGATCGGGTTGACTCAATCGGTAAAATCTGCTTGGCTGTCAGGTTCTCCCCGGTTACCTCTTCCCTTTGATGAAGCGATACTTGATCCACATTGGCACTTTCACGTTCCGTCGAAGTTTCCTTCTTAGCCACTTCAGTCACTTCCATAGATTTGGTTGATTTTTCTTCGAACTCTCCACGTGACTTTCCCATATGATTGACCTCAGCAGCTCCGGGCCCCAATGAAGACAAAACGTCATCCCTGACTGAAGTCCCCCTCTCTCGTTCAACCTCTAAATCTAATTCAGCAAGAAAGGGATTTGGATCGGTCTTCTCAGATCCAGAGCCTTGAATCTGATGTTCAACTCTGTTGACGTCATCACTTCCTAATTTGTTGAGCAAGTTAGCTGTCCTGTTTCCCAATATGTACCTTCCTTGATTCAATGATTCCCTCAAAACTGCAGCCTTGGTTTTAACGTGGCCGAAAACACAATCTATTTCAACTTCAGCTAAGGGTAAACCCACAGCATGCTCCACTAGTGGTGTTCGGATCCAAACAGTTTCATTTGTATACATCGATGGATGTACATACTTTTTACAGACTAAATCCAGACTTGCACCTGTGTCTCTCAATATAGGCATTTCAATTCCATTTACTTTACCTATACTTGTAAAAGGCGCAAGAGCCTCCTCGAATCCGCTCTTCTCAGTTGTATTAGAGGAAACATCCTCATAATTCTTTTTCAACTTATCGCAACGTGATCGCAGATGCGAATAGGATCCGCACTCAAAGCAGCGTAGTTGTCTTCTCTTCTCATATCCCTTCATAGGTGACCCATCACTACCAGGCTTTTTCACCTTTGGAAGTTCAGTTCTGAAATCCTTTAAGTTATTAGTGCGGTCGATTTCTTGCCCTTCAAAGTTGGAATTCCTGGGGTACTCCCTGAAACTGTGCCGGATACTCTCGTATTCATCTAGTCGCTCAGCCAGATCAAAAGGGGTCCTCATCCCAATCCATTCTCTAAGAAAATGATCCCTGACATCAGCCGGGACGTACCATTTCAATTGTTCAGTGATCATCAGATCTGTAAGTCCTTGAAAAGTCTGGATCCGCAGATCACTTATCCACTCTGTAAAATAAGCTTTTAGTTCGTGGGCGTAATGCCTCCAAGACTTCTCTGGGGATTTTCGATGCCCATAAAAGCACCGCTTCAACTCTTCAGAATTTAGCCTGTATCTCTTTAGAATGAGGCCCTTAACTGCATCGTAATTTTCAGCCTCCTCGGGTGATTCTCTAGCCAGCATATTACATATGTCGGCAGGCAAAACGCTCAACAAGTAAGCCACCCAGTCCTTCTTAGGAACACGCGCCATTTTTGCTCTTCTCTCAAAATTTATCAAATATAGGCTCATATCATCCCGTTTATCATCATACTTGGGGGTTATCTGGGCAAGTGGAATTCTGCCCTCCCGATCAGTCTCCCTCTTCACTGCATTCCCAGCCTCCATTTCCATACGCTTCAATTCAAACTCATGTAGCCTTATTCTTTCCCGCTCTTGTCTCTGACTCTCCTGTTCTCGTCTCAGATTTTCCTCTTCTCGTCTCTGATTTTCCTCTTCTCGTCTCTGACTCTCCTCCTCCCGCCTCCGATTTTCCTCAATTATTCTCTCCAACATCAACTCGACCTCCTCTTGCTGATACGCCTTACTCTCCTTTACTATTTTCTTAATTTCTGGCACTGTCTTTGAGTCCTCCACAATCTCGCCCATTTCTCTGGCAAGACTGATTAAGTCCTGTTTCCTTCCCTTACCAAGAAAAGCCATGACCCCTAAATCAACCGCACAACTCCAAAGAAATCAACAACCGAAAATTCGAATCCTAAAGACCTAAAACTCAGTCTGCAAATCACGAACAGCACCCCAAACCCAAATTTAAAATTTCAAGCAACACAACGCAATCAATAAAACCGACAACTCTCAAAAAGATCACCTGCATCAAAAGTCTATCTCAGATACTATATTTACTACACATTCGACCTACCTCCTTGGCTACTAAGCAACTCCTCACAAAAATACACATCGAAAAATCTCAACCATCGTGACTTCCATCAAAACACCAAAAGCTAAATAAACCGCAATCTGCCCGTAATCTGGAACTCCTGTATACAAAAGATCATGAACTATCCAATCAACGCCTCTTGGCCGTAGGTTCGTATCCGCTAGCTGCCACCAATAATTATAGTCTGTAACGACGTCGAAACAACCAGACCATGAACAGTCAAATCTCATTTATTAAATCTCATCCAACAAAAAAAAACAACAAACAGAGCAGCCTTTATATACAAAATAAAAACAGTTAAGATTAAAGTTAAAACTTAAGGTTTAGAAATCAAGAAAAATTAAAATACTATATACAGACTAAATGAAATAAAATTTAAAAACTGAAATGAGGAGCTACGCCAGCACAATACCATATAAGAAATACATCAAGATAATTACTTTAAGAAATTAGAAATACGTCACTAAAACGAAAAAATTGTGCGTTATACAGGAGGGGGTTTGATGAACTTGGTTTTAGCTTTTGAGTCTTGTTATTTATTAATAGAGAAGTGAGTACTCCTTCGTGCCTCACAGATAGTGGAGTGTAAATAAAGGCTTGCAGAAATGCTTCAATGGCTGAATAAGTATTCTTCTATTTTATTCGGAAAAAAAAGTCCAGTGGCCTAGTGGTTGTGCATCTCCGCTGCCACCCCACAGGCCCGAACTCTGTTCCCGGATTGAACAAGGCAGACTCAGCTTTTCATCCCTCCGAGGTGGATAAAATAAGGACCAAGGTAACTTGGGGAAACAAAGGGATTTGCTTCGCTGACTGACTTTCAGTCACAAGTTCTAAAACAGCTCTTCTCATAGCCTCACCCAGTGAGGCTGGTTATACTGGAGTTGAAGGTCTAACCGACCTAGGTACTCCCTCTAGTATCCACCCTTGTTTTTTATTCAAAATGCTGGTGCCCTCTTAAGTCAAATCTGAATCCTCCCTTGCCTCCGCCTGCTATTTGTAAAAATCTGAAAAAGTATGACTGTCTTGAGAAGAGTTATGGGGGACCATGAGGGCAATGCATAGAATTTTCCTTTTTTTCGGATGTTACCAGAACTGTCAGGGACACCATGCCCCTCCCAAGGTCTTCTTTTGAATCTGCTCGAGAACGTTTTTAAACGTTCTAGCTTAAGTTATTATACTTGTTTGCAGACTATGTGGAAGACGAGTGCGTATCACCATCAGAGTTCCAAAAGATCGAGTTCCGAGTTCCAGGCACGGGGCAGGACTCGGTAGGAGAACTGCGTCCGAACCGCTTTGGGACCTACTCGCGGACTGGACGCAAATGCCTCATCAAGTTGGTGCCACCTGAAGGCTATGGCATCGTGCTCACAATCCTTTCCCTAGACTTTCGAAATAGAGTCGACTGCAAGGACTACATCAAGGTGAGTTGCAATGTTACAGAGAACTGCATTTGAAGTGCTTGCAGCAACGACGAGCTAACTCCAACAGCTATGTATTGGAGCTGTACATTGGAACTCCAATGTAATGCTGTTGGAGTTAGCTTTTTGTTGCTGGAAGTACCTCTTTTCCAATTTCCAAAACCAAACTATACAGGGTGATTCAGAAATAATCATCAATAATTGGGGGGTAGGTAGAGGGGCCCTAGACAAGCATATTTCGAATAGGGATGGTGGGGCGCAGCCTTACCGTTAGAGATCTAGGACCTAATGTAGTGCGAGTGCGTTTCAAAAGGCCGTTTTTAGAATGCCCGTGTGACGAAACAAAACGTAATAAAATGAAAAAATATATTGCATGAGGTAAGGAAGTATCCCTACTACCTACACCATGAATTAGATAGAGTTTGAACTACTTTCTAAACCGTGGAGTGAGTTTCAAAAGTGCAATATTAATATTTTAGTCAAAGAATGGAGTTCCCTTAATGGTATTTAGAAAAATGATGATCGGGGAAGGAATTTTCAATGAGATGGTAACAGTGATCATTGAAACTGTTTGATCATTGAAAATTCCTTCCCCGATCATCATTTTTCCAAATACCATTAAGGGAACTCCATTGTTTGATTAAGAGATTAATATTGCACGTTTTAAAACTCACCCCACGGTTTAGCAAGTGGTCCAATTTCTATCACATTGAGGATTTAAGTAGTATACGGATACTCCTGTACCTCATGCAATAATGTTTTTCCTTTTATTATGTTTTGTTTCGTCACACGGGCCTTCTAAAAACGGATTTTTGAAGCGTGCTCGCACTACATTAGGTCCTAGTTTTTAACGGTAAGGCTGCGCCCCACCATCCCTATTCGAAAAATGCTTGTCTAGGGCCCCTCTACCTACCCCCCAATTATTGATGATTACTTCTGAATCACCCTGTATACTGTTGAACCAACGATAGTAAAAGGGTCACGTGATTTTGACAACGCTGGAACTAGTATTTTGGAGGGGAGACAGGTGGAAGTTGAGGGGTAGTTGATCGAAAAGGGAGATACATTTGCTTGTATATAGAAGCAAGACCCTAACTATCACCGGTTACCCAACTATCGGCCGTGCAAAGTCTAAAAATCACTTGACCCTTTTACTATCGTTGGCTGATCAGTAGTACACTACACAACTCATGGTATAAATGTAAACTCACAACTCTCAAGCGTCGCCTTCAACCGTGGACCGGTTTCGTCCTTGTTAGGCTTCATCAGCACGGCATACAAAGGCAACGCAAGAGAGTGGAGGGCAAGAGTACTAGTCTAGCACAGGGGTCGGCAACCTATTGAAACGGAAGATCCAAAAGTAACAGTTTACAAAATTTCCCGGTTTTTAAAGAGCCACTATTTTTTTTGCTTTAATATTATGGTAAATGCTTAATATACTTTTTGATTTTAGATTGGGAGGGCGATTTTTGTTGAGGAGCACTTTTACCCATTATTTTTCTGGGGTACCTCCTTTCGGGTAGGGTACTTTTTTACATTAAGTTTTAAATGAGTTACGTACACATTGTATAAACAATTTGACTTCCTGGAAAAATCGGAGGGTCTGGGGGTCCTCCCCCAGAAAATTTTTTCAAAAAATTTTCTCCTTCAAAATCGTGTTTTAGCTCATTTTTGCCTTTTCCGATTCCACCCTAAGAGCACCTTTCAGTATTTAAGTGGCAAATAGTACAATTATAAAAACAGCAAAATTTCGAGGGGATGTGGATCCCACTTGAGAAAAATTTTGGAAATTTGCCCCTAAAAATAGTGTTTTAATTAGTTTTAGAACTTCCATAACTACCAAATAAGGATCACTCCTCATAAGTCACAGAATTTTCAAGGAAAATCAGCACATATTCCAAAATTTTTAGGAGTGTTTAGGAGTTCTCTCCCAGAAATTGTTTGGAATTCTTATCCTTAAAAGAAGAGTTTTGATTTTGACCTCATCTTGAGAACTTAAAAATATATTTTCTGATTGTTAAAAAGTTTGGTAGTAATTTATAAATTTTTTCGAATGGAACTGGAGAGCCGCAACTTTACTTCGAAAGAACAGCATGCGGCTCGCGAACCGCAGATTGCCGACCCCTGGTCTAGCCGACTATAACTAAAAAAGTGGTGACCATTGATTAGTCCTTCACTCATCTGCAGGAATGACTATTGGCATTTCTAGAACAGATTTAATTCCAGAAAGGATTGCCCTCCGCTCTCTTGCGTTGCCTTCCTACGCCATGCTGATGAGTCCTAACAAGGACAAAACCGGTCCACGGTTGGAGGCGACGCTTGAGAGTTGTGAGTTTAATGGTAAAATACTCCTTTCATTTAACTCATGGTATACCTTTGCCGATATGATGGCAGTCAAAATCAGGACCCAATTTAGAAAAATTTTTGTTGTAGGCTCATCACGCAAGAAGGGACCCCCATATTATAAGTTAATAACAGAAACAAATTTAAAACACATCATAATGAGGTAGTCTCACGTTTTGAGATTAAATTTTATTAAAATAGTAGATAAAAAACCATGAAGAATGACGTTTACATCAAGTATTTTCGTAGCCTAGTTTCTGAGATATAAATTTTTGAAATTTCGTTTTTTGTTTGGGCGCGAAAACACTTTCGAATCACAAATCATGCGCTGTGACGTCACATCCAATAGAAGCCCGTTTTCTAATCACGTGAAAACAGAAAACACAATGGTTTTCATGCGCTGTGATGTCACATCCAATAGAAGCCCGTTTCCTGATAACGTGACTTTTCTGACGTTTTGGCAAAAATAAAATTGAATTTTAAATTATTTAAAACACATTTTTGAACTTAAAAATCACAAATTTGGGAGTTTTAAACCATAAGGTATCAAAAAAAAATATAAAATCAAGCAAATCCCTCACTCATGCAAATACCTCATTGGTAGCTTCATATTAGCCTGTTGACATTTTCAAAGATATCGCCAAAAAGTGCCCTAAAATCGTAAATTTAGATTTTTATTTTACATTTTGGAAGAAAAAGTATTGGAATTGCATTCCAAAAAATGTGAAAAGTTATGTTTTGCTAAAACTATTAGATAGTTTTGTGATTTTGGGGGCCCTTAAATTGTAGGGCGGACCCCTAAGCCCGGCATTCACTGTCGTAATAGTAAATCAGGACTTGGTCAAAATCATGGTTATATTAGCTAGCATTTAAAAAATTACTTGTGTGTGTAAGGCTATAGTCTAAAATACGTAGATTATAGGAATCCTTTGAAATTTAGATTTGTTTGTTCCACGAAAATTATTTATAACTATAAATAAACTGAAGTTCTATTAATTTATAATTGCATATAATTTCACAGGTCGAAGAGTCTGGTGAAAAATTGTGCAGCTTCGAGGACCTTGATCAAAAATCCTTCTATCTAGACAACGATGC
Organism: Tetragnatha versicolor; assembly: GCA_024610705.1. Lineage (NCBI taxonomy): Eukaryota > Metazoa > Arthropoda > Arachnida > Araneae > Tetragnathidae > Tetragnatha > Tetragnatha versicolor. The sequence goes on from JANDEH010000010.1 coordinate 7,088,544, forward strand.
CACCATCATGTATCACACTTCAGAAGGTGGGATAGGATTCAGCAAAGGGTTCAAAATAGTCTTCACAGTGTCCAAAATGGGTAAGAGTCTAGTTCAAATAGTCTAGATGAGATATTTGAATATTAGTATAGCTTAAATATTTTAATTGAGTGAAAATATTCTTGGTTTGAATAACAATACAATTTTACAATGAACAAGCATTGAATGAACAAAGAACAACATTTTAAACTATCTTTTATAAACCTTTAACGTTAAACGCGAGATGTTCATTAGTTCAAAGTTACTAACGAGATACATAACAACTTTGATTTATTTATTTATTGGATTTTTAAAGAATGATATAACCAAAAAAGTTTCAAATTACATTAAAAATGTAATAGGCTGGTATAAAAATACGTTCCCAACTTTTTTTTTAGCGATTCTTCTAAATTTCATAATTTTAACCTCTTTGCTGAAGATTCTGAAAGTTTGTAAAAGGAAAAGTTTTCTTTAAGGTTCTGAAATTCCGAACATGAATCATGAATTAACTGGCCCTCTAAATTCATCTCATCCCACCGTACCACATAAAGGTACTACTTCAAGTTTTTTTTATGGATTATCCTACTATACTATACCCTATTCATTTAGAATAGGCGCTTGAGAAATAGTGCTTTCCCCCTCGCTAGAAGCGTAACCATAGTAACCTCTTCGCCCAGCCGATAGTAAGCCTTCTTCGCCACTTTGACGGTGATAGTTACTATGGTTACCAATTCGGTGGTGGGGGAACTAAATATTTTCAGGTGCCAATTCAAAATGAATTGAGTATAGATTGTAACGTTACTTGACCCTGGAGAAACAAGCTGAGAGCAAGCAAAGAAAGTAGTTCCCAGCGCGGTGTCTGAACTTTGAGTGAAATTAAGAACTTTAGTTTAGAAAAATATGATTAGTTCGTTCATAGCGTATTTTAATCACGATTTGCGTACCGAAATTCCTCCTAGCAACCGAACAGTCTTCCTGTTCACTCAGTTTTTCCTTCCACGTAGTGACGTCATAGGGTCAAGAAACATTGCAACCAAGTATAGTAATCATTATGTTTTTTGCGGTTGATATTTTTTAGATGGAAGGATCTGTATTTATAGTATTTCAGTACATGCTGGGTATGGTATAACGTGTGGTCCATTTGCAGCGGAGGGTACCGATCCTTGCCCAATTGACCAGTTCAGCTGCGGCAACGGCCGCTGCGTCTGGGGCGGCGTCAAGTGTGACGGAGTGGACAACTGCGGAGATGGCAGCGACGAGAAGGGGTTGGACTCGGGATGCAGTACGTATAGTCATAGTGTAGGGGAAGGTATTGTACCTCGGACCTATTTTTTACTTTTTACCCTATATTTCTATATTTATTGAAAATAAACTGATGAAGCAATTTCTCTCGATACTTTGAACATATGTTTTTGTAATTTTAAATCAAGTATTTCAATACGTAATTAATGAAGAAAAAAAACTTAAAATATGTCCAAGGTATACAACACCGTATTGTATACCTTGGTTTCAAGGGGTGTGTGCTTTGGACTTATTTCAAACAATCTTAGTTTATTTCATATTTAATGGATATAAGCCTTCTTTTAAAAAAACTTAGAATTCCCTGATTAGATTAAATCGTGATAGATTAGATTAAATCGTGATTGATTAGATTAAATCGTGTGAAAGCTAATTGGACTGATTCAGCCTCATCATATTTGGTCATCATCATTTTGTTTGCAAATTTAATTGTTTTAACAGATGTATGACTTTCATGGTCCTCTGTGAGTAGAATTGCTGGAGCATCTTGCGTAAAATGTTTGCAAAAAACTCGGGGAAGTGGAACGTGTGTCCATTGAACCACCCAGATGTATAAGCTTATGGATTTAGTTGGAGCACTTTTCAGCATAAACTTTATAAAGCACTGGTTATCACAAAATTAAAGATTTCACTTAAAATTAGTTTTAGCCACGAAACTAAATCCTATCTTACTTTTAAAATCAAAATACTAGTGTAATGAAAGTCGGCATAGTGATTTTGTTAGTAAAGTTAAGTGTACCTTGGACAGGTCCAAAGAGGAACAATGCTTTCCTTAGGTCCAAGGTACAATACTTGATCACCATGTTCAGTTTTACCCCAGCCCCATTTAATGCATATACTATAGCAATAGCTGAAGCAATTCACATTAAAATATAAAATTCACTGCAAAACAGAATCTGTATTTTTAAACTATAACTTAGAAAATTTACTTTTGATAGGCGAAATCAGTGTTTTACTTACATTGTCTCAAGTTATTTAAAAAAAATATTAGCTAGATTGAAAGAGAGAGCTCTGGTTGTAAATATGCTAACTTCATAAGTATTGTTTCCATACTACAAAACGCTTGCTAAAAACTGTGTAGGACCGAGGTACAGTTACAATACTTTTCCGTAGGGTAGAATTCGCAATCCCATCAGTTTTATTACCAAGTTTGTATAATATCATTTAGTGCAGTTAATTTTTCGTTATGGAACCTATATACTATATTTCCTGTTACTTCTGTTCCTTTAGCTGTTTTATTTTGCAGATGTAATGACCACATTATCATTGGTGTCCATAGTCCTCGGCGTGGCCAGCTTCTCTTTCATCCTGGTCGTGATGTGTCTGTGCTGTTGTAAAACCCCGAGGAACGTTAAGCCCATACGCCCCTACACGCCCCTGGTGGGTTACGGAGCTATCCCTGGGGATATGATACCATCGGCTCCACCTCAGCACTACTACTACGAGAAACCCCCGCCTTACAGTTATCGGGCTCAGCCTTACTGAACTTACATGAAGGGACCACCTCTTCGAAACAACCAGGACAATTATTGTGTGACAGTGGTTTCTGACTGGAAAAGATGTATCGTTTCAGAAAAAATACATTGATTAGATAAAAAAGTCATTTCTTCTGATATAAGTAAGCATAACACTGTATTTATTGTACTGTAAGGTCTTTTTAATGCGGTGGTTCCCTAAATTTTACCTTAATTTCTTTTCCCTCGCGATGAAAAAATGTTTTGTACTCAACCGCATTACCAAATCGATGTAGAAAAGTTTACGCGTAAAACCACATGGATATAGGTAATCTTAAAGTTCTATCCAGACTGAAAAATATATATGAAACATTTAATTGTAGTTTTACGTCAACTTTTTATGTTTGTTTCCTGTTACATTGTAAAAAATTTGCCTTTTTAACCCTAAATTTTCAGTTGCATTTTGACGAAAATTTTTCTTATGCTTAGTAAACATGTTTTTTCCGTAAATTCTTCTAAAAAATATATATATTTAATGAAATCACCACTAAAAAAGTAAAATTTTAAAGACAAGTATGCACAATCATGAACGTTAAGCTAAAACGAGGCCGTTGGGAACGTCATTCGGGTCTTTAAACTGAGTTGTATTAAATACCGATAATGCCAATATAATATTGAAGGTTGCAAATACTGCCCTCCTTAACTGAGCCTAAAAGAATCTGAAGTTTCTTCTTTATAATAGAAAACAGGCCAGCTTTGAATTTTGAGAATGAGCTCTTTAGTAGATCATTCTTTATTTAATAATAAGCTTTGTAAAACTTATTTTACCAGATTTTCCCCTTTACACTCATATAAGGGATCTTTCATATGGATATCTTCTGTCTCTGGGAGATGGGATACCTTAAAAAGCTTTGAGGAATAGAGTAAATACCAACCACATTATATATATTTCCCAATCATGAAAAAAATTCCACAAAAATGACCTTACAGTATATAAACGTTTGGGGTTGAAAAAGGGGAATTCCTAAGCTATTGCTATTGTTAGCTATTGTTCCTTATGATACTTGTTTGTTAAAAAGTTAATTTTAAGCTAAAGGTTCCGATTTTGATGACTGTTCTTCCATATCGAGGAGTAGTTAAACACATGTATTTATTGAAAGAACTTTCAACATACCGTTTTGAGTTTTATTTTTATGGCTTTTGAAGTAAAGCTTGTTTTTTTATGTCGTCTCTTTGAGTCTTCTTTAAATATTTCTTAAGTGCAATGTTTTGGTAACTTAATTTTCAAAATAGGTGGCTAAATTACCGCCACCAACATTTGTGAAAAAGCGTGTCAACATATGTTGACTTAAGCAAGATAATATTAAAACCTTAAGGAAGTTTAAATGATTGATTAAGGATAAAATTTCAGTTTATAAAAAGCTTTTAATAATCATAGTTAAAGCCTTTCTATATTAGTATTTATCTTAAATGGGTACACAATGGCCTACTTAATATGGTCATACATTTACTGAACTGTAAATAAAAACCAATTCACATAATGTTTGCTAGTCCATTTAATATATATAACCCGCAAGCAAGAACTAAAAGTTCTTTTATCTTACTGAATTTCACGATCAGCTCATTGAAATTCATAGAACTAGTCTTTTTATAGTAATTTAAAGGTATGATGTTTAGACATCACATAATTTAAACAAGATTGAAAGCAGTTTTAGAATTATTTTAGTATTTTAAGAGAATTTAATGAGCATGTTCTTCTCCAACAACTTGATCTGATCATGTTAGTGTGACTTCTTGGGTTGCTGAAGAATACACACTGGTTGCTTTTTGAAATCCGTTCTTCATCGCTTTTCAGCATAGAAGCCGCACTGGAGCAAAGCATCCGTTTGCATCTAAAAGAAAATTAGGAGACTCTCTTTAAGCAGCAGAGACAAAGAAATGTTTCTACACTAAAACTTCCGAACTATCACTTCTATAACGACCAGCCTAAAGGCACCGATTGCTAATGCACTTGCTCCCAAACCGAAGATTTTATGCGGGCTACTTTTATTAGCCTAAAACAGAATCATGTAAGAAACGGTTTGGCATCTTGCGTGTTTATTGAGATTGTCTTTATATCTCTTAGTCTTAAGTGAATTCTTTTAACAATTCACTGTCACCGCTTAAGAAATAAGAGAAGATTTTATGTATATGTAAGTTTAGCCTTTTTCTCCTTACAAACTAATGGTTCTTGGATTGCCAACTAATTCGAAACTGTTTTGCCTTAGAATAGTTAAAATCACTGACGAGAAACACATTCTTGTAGATTTCTTCAAAAAAAAGTTTGAAAGCTTTTTATGCACACCATTAACAGTATAAGGGAAAATGTGTGTGATAAATTCAGAATCCTTTCCTCCCATCCAACGATATTAAGGCTGCCAAATATTCTGAGAGTGTAATTGTTTTTGTTTTTAATGTGTTTTACTTGGGGGTTTATTTTGATTTGTAGAATTAGCTGAAATGATTCATCTCCCTCTCAATATCCTCCTGCTAGATAGTTGAATTAATAGATGAACTAATTTAAATTAGATGCGTCTTCCTGTTTCTTCAAGTGTTACCTGCTCTTTAGTCACCACTCAAAAAATTAGAAAAAAGATTTTAACTTTAACATGTACCTGTGTTCTGCTCACGGTATGTACAGTTCTTCTATTCTGTTAACCAAACGGTTCCGCTGTTTGGATGAAGTCAATGATTACGTTATTCAGTGTTAGGAGATTTCCTCGAAATACTATTATTGAAGTTTTTATGTTCACCAAATCAAAAATTAGAAATTTTGTGTGGAAGGATTGTGGATTGTGGAAGGGAAGTCTTAAACAACTCTCATAGATTCTTAAGATTTCGTCGAAGGTAAAAGAGTTAGCTTTGAAATCCAACAAAATTGACTTAAGTCTTGAAAAATAGTAATATTTTGAAAGAATTTGACTGTTACGGTTACAGTTAACGGTTGAAGAAAAAAACGTTAACACCCCCTTTGGGTAAGCAGGAAGATTTATAAATGCCCAACTGCATTTATTTCCGAGTGCTATACCCGTGGAGAGGCTCAGACTCGAACCGAGGGACATTCGATCTGAGGGCCTTTAGGATGGCATACTGGTGAGCAAGTACACCAAGCCATCCGTTCCTGCAACCAGTCAGGTTCTCTAATTAATTTGAAGTTGATACATCATTATTTAAAAAAAACTATTAACTGTTTGGGCAGTTTTGAACGGGAGACTAGCTGTTCCTCCAACTATGGTTTTCATCCCCCCAATTAATTTAAATTAATAATAAAACCGTGAGTGACAATACATCGCAGAAACCGGGGTTCGATCCAAGGACCTTTCTGATGGAAGCATCACGCTCCAGCCCTCCAGTCCATCCGGCCGCATGCTGCCATAAATTTAAAGAACTATTGAAGACTGGATTTTGACATGGTACTCGCTTATAAAGATATCTAATCAATTCTCATTGCCACATCGAGCTCCTCAACACTTTTTAGTTATTATATTTTTTACATCCTCCCCAGAGTAGCTACCACTGTCATCGGAGCACACCTACTGGAAATCATGTGGTATTTCATGCTGTTTTCTGTTCCCTGGGGGGCTAGATGAACCATTCTCTACTAGGTTGTCCAGTAAGTTTTGTGTTTCCATGACAGCTAGCAAATCCTCAAGTAGGTAACAATTAGCCACTGAATAATTAACTGCAGGTACCGTTAGATTGAGGGAAAGGTGCTTCACTTGAAACCTTTTTTTATTACTTCTCTCAGTGGTGACTATGGATCATAAAAAATGACTTTAACTTCACAAATACAGTATAGCAACCTCGTTATCTCAAACTCTCTTTGAAACTTGAAAAAATATTGCCCCCCCCGGAAATAAAGTACTAGTTAATTTTATATTGTTAAATCGAAACCCGACCTTTAACCTTCGTTAAATCGAAATATCGATACCTCGAATTTATTTTCGTATCCCTTTGATTTCGATGAGATACCGAGGTTATACTGTGAAATAACCTCCATATTGACATTAACAACCAGCAACAGCTATTTCAGTCACATATAGCTGACCACAAACCGTTAAATAAGAGGGAAAGGTGCTTGATTAAGAATCTTTTTCTCATTTATCTAAGTGGTTATTATGAATTATTCGACAAAAAAATCATCCCTTTAACTGCATAAGTATGTGACAATCTCCATATTGACACTAAGTCAAGGAGCGGAACTTTTCAGACACGTAGTTGAAAGTGTAGGTGCAGCAGATAGTGTGGAATCCAATGGTAGGGTACAGGATTAAATCTTAGACAGTTTTTTCATTCCCACAGACTTTACCCAATCATAGGAAGAATCACCTTCAGTCAAAGTCTCCCTAATATCATCTTTATAAAATATTGTGTGAACCTAACATAGAGTTTAGCCTATAAGGTACACTCTTAAAACGAGAAACGACAGTCCCAAAACTGAGTAAAAAGTACTCTAACTGGCTCCGATCCAAATGTACTCAAATTTGAAAACATGAATATACTCATTTCTGAAAATGTGGATACTCAAAAATTAAACATCTTGAGCTTGATCTCAAAAACGAGCTCATGATGTTTCATTTTTGAGAATACACATTTTTAGAAATGAGTATATTCATGTTTTCAAATTTGAGTACATTTGGATCGGAGTCAGTTTGAGTACTTTTTACTCAGTTTTGAGACTGTCGTTTTAAGTGTGTACCAACTTCTTAACTTTAAATTATTGACAAGCGGAAGGCCAGAGAGATTGGTTACCCACCGGTGGGTTGAGAGAGTCTTTCGCCTCTGTACGTCCTATATAGCTCAACAATGAGCCTCCTGAGGCAGATGGAGAGGACACATCCAAACACGAGTCCAACAATGCACATGAGGAACATGGAAACCAGGACGATTGGGGAGAGTTCTGAGTTCACTGTAAAAGGAGAAACAAAATGTCCTTATGTATGAAATGCATCAATCAACACGGTCCATGATATTTTTCGGGGGGAGGAGGTAGAGTCTTAAATGTGGAACTTTTCTGGCTAGGGAAGGGACCCTCCTTTAGTACTTCGAATTTAATTCTTCACCACTTTTTTACATTAAGTTCTTCAAGATGTAAAGTTTACCTAAAATGTATTTAAAAGTTTCATTAAACCTCTTCAATACATATGGGAGGGGCTGAAGAATAATTTTGGGCCCCTCCCGAAATGAATTTCTAAATACGCCACTGTTTTCTGGTGACAGAGGAAAGATCTTTTACAGGGCGTGAAAAGTACTAGTACTATATTTTCATAAATTTCAAAGGATATGCAGATTTTTGGCTCCTATATATTTTAATACTGAATATATTAGGAGCGAATGGGGTAATAGAAACAGAGGTAATAATAAGAATCATACAAAGTCTAAAGCCTAAAAGTCTGAAGAAAATCACAGATTATCTTTGACATACTTTATATCCCATGAAAATTTGTTGGTTTAAAATAGTTATTTCAATGAAAAATTCTCGTTTAAAGTTCATGCCGACGGCAAAATCATCTACGTAAAGTCATGTTCTTTCAACTATTTCAATTTATCCTGCTTTTGCAATTAAATATCTTGAAACTTATTATTCAACTTTTTTAGAGGTTAACAGCGCTAAATCACTTTTTGTTCTTCAATTTAGGGTTGTAGATAATTTTTAAAAATGTCCTGTTTCTTATTACCCCGCATTCAAACAAAACTATGGGGCAATGAGATACACTAGCATTTTATCCCTTAAAATTTATTTATGGAATTTTCTCTTCATTCAATACATTCCAATACTTGACTGTTTTTATTTTATTTATGAAGTTAAAAAGTTAAATTCATCTACATTTGTTAGTGACCAGAGATGGGCGTAATCAAACTACTTTTGTAATCAGATTAATAATCTGATTACATTTGTAATCATTACATTTGTAATCATTACATTTGTAATCTGATTACTTTTTGCAGTTTTTAATCTAACTACATTTGTAATCATTACATTTGTAATCTGATTACATTTTGAAATTTTCAATCCAACTACATCTGTAATCTGAATGAATGTAATCTGATTACATTTGAAGTTAGATTACATTTTGTAATCTAAATGTCAATGTAATCTGATTACTTTTGTAGTTTGATTACATTTGTAGTTTGATTACATTTTTAGTTTGATTACATTTTTAGTCTAAATACATTTGTAATCTTCAATCCAATTACTCTGGTACCTTTACCGGAAGTGGTCCACAACTTGCCGGAAGTGGTCCATGACTTACAGGAAGTGGTCCACAACTTACCGGAAATGGTCTACAACTTGCCGGAAGTGGTCTGTTTCTTACCGGAAGTGGTCCGTAACCTACGGAAGTGGTCCATAACTTACCGGAAGTGGTCCACAACTTGCCGGAAGTGGTCCGTTACTTACCGGAAGTGGTCCGTGACTTATCAAAAGTGGTCCACAACTTACCGGAAGTGGTACGTGACTTACCGGAAATGGTCTGTTACTTACCGGAAGTGGTCCATGACTTACCGGAAGTGGACCCCAACTTGCCGGAAGCAGTCTGTTACTTACCGGAAGTGGTCCGTAACCTACCGGAAGTGGTCCATGACTTTCCAGAAGTGGTCCACAACATGCCGGAAGTGGTCTGTTACTTACCGGAAGTGGTCCATGACTTACCGGAAGTGGACCCCAACTTGCCGGAAGTAGCCTGTTACTTACCGGAAGTGGTCCGTAACCTACCGGAAGTGGTCCATGATTTACCGGAAGTGGTCCACAACTTGCCGGAAGTGGTCTGTTACTTACCGGAAGTGGTCCGTGACTTATCAAAAGTGGTCCGTGACTTATCAAAAGTGGTCCACAACTTACCGGAAGTGGTACGTGACTTACTGGAAATGGTCTGTTACTTACCGGAAAGGGTCCTTGACTTACCGGAAGTGGACCCCAACTTGCCGGAAGTGGTCCGTAACCTACCAGAAGTGGTCCATGACTTTCCAGAAGTGGTCCACAACTTGCCGGAAGTGGTCTGTTACTTACCGGAAGTGGTCCATGACTTACCGGAAGTGGACCCCAACTTGCCGGAAGTAGCCTGTTACTAACCGGAAGTGGTCCGTAACCTACCGGAAGTGGTCCATGATTTACCGGAAGTGGTCCACAACTTGCCGGAAGTGGTCTGTTACTTACCGGAAGTTGTCCGTAACCTACCAGAACTGGGTCAATGACTTACCGGAAGTGGTCCACAACTTGCCGGAAGTGATCTGTTACGAACCGGAAGTGGTCCGTAACCTACCAGAAGTGGTCCATGACTTACCGGAAGTGGTCCACAAATTGTCGGTAAGTTTCGTAGCACTTCCGGGAAGTTGTGGACCACTTCCGGTCAGTTGTGTACCACTTTCGGTCAGTTGTAGACCACTTCCGATCTGTTTTGGACCACTTCTGGTAAGCCACGGACAACTTCCGGGAAGATAAGAACTATGCCTATTAAGCTGCGTACCGTTTCCGGTAAGTTTCAGAGCACTTCCGGTCAATTGTGAACCACTTCCGGTCAGATGTGAACCACTTCCGGTCAGTTGAGGACCCTTTTCGGTCAGTTGCGGGCCACTTCTGGTCAATTGGGAACCACTTCCGGTCAGTTGTTGACTACTTCCGGTAAGTTGTGGACCACTTCCGGTGAGCCGTGGACAACTTCCGGGAAGTTACGAACCACTTCTTTTAAGTTGCGGACCATTTCCGGTAAAATGTGGACCATATCCGGTCAGTTGTGGACCACTTCCGGTAAGTTTCGGACCACTTCCGATCAGTTTTGGACCACTTCCGGGGAGTCGCGGACAACTTCTATTAAGTTGCGGACCGTTTCCGGTAAGTTGGGAACCATTTCCGGAAAGTTTCGGAGCACTTCCGGGAAGTTACGAACCTCTATTTTTAAGTTGCGGACCGTTTCCGGCAAGTTGTGGACTACTTCCGGGAAGTTTCGGAGCACTTCCGGTGAGTTGTTGACCACTTCCAGTCAGTTTTGGACCACTTCCGGTCAATTTTGGAGCACTTCCGGTCAATTTTGGACCATTTCCTGTCAGTTGTGGACCACTTCCTGTATGTGGCGGAACAACAATACACCCTATTCGCACCCTACCATTATCAATCAGAAAAAGTAATCACGATATGTTATATTAGATTACAATTGTAATCTGTAATCAGATTAACGATTACAAAATGTAATCTGTAATCAGATTACATTTGTATAAAAGTAATCAGATTACAAATGTAATCAGATTACATTTGTGCAAAAGTAATCAGATTACAAATGTAATCAGATTACATTTGTGCAAAAGTAATCAGATTACAAATGTAATCAGATTACATTTGTGAAAAAGTAATCAGATTACAAATGTAATCAGATTACATTTGTAATCGTAATCGTTAATCATTAATCTGATTACATTTTGCCCATCTCTGTTAGTGACCATTTCATCCTGAAAACTGCGAGGTAAAAAAGACTTATACTCACCAATTTAATGTTTATAAGTAAATATATTCACATTTTAAAACAAGTTTTCTTAATTTAAGTTATGGTGAGTGAAGTAAACTATTAAGTTATTTTTTACAATCGATGTTGAGAAATTAAGTAAAAACAATATTGAAACACAGTTGGGGGTGGGAATAGTTTAGCGGGGTTTTCCATAAGCTTGCTGAATTGGAAAGAATTTCAAAGTAAATCAAGAAATCAATAATTTAGCAAGTAAGATAAATGGATAAATATAAAAAAATTGAAAAACATCTCAGATTTGAAATAACACTGAAGTAATTAACAAAAGAGCATTTAAATTATCAGTTTGAAAGCATAAAAAAATCAAACAAAAAAGACTAGAACCTAAAGTAAATTGAATTTTTATTGTGTATCTACCGAATTTTTTCTACAACTTCAGAATCTTCGAAGAAATTAAATCTTGTAGAGTTGTAAAAATTTTTGGATTTATTGTCTTAAGTTTAAAACAATCCCAAATGCTTTAGGGAAGGAATCTAACTTACTTTTTGGAAATTGGTAACAGTCTATCTCATCACTGAAGTCCCCGCAGTCATCCGATCCATCACAAACATGTTCCTTAAGGACGCAAAGTCCATTTCTGCATTTGAAACTGCTTTCACTTATGCAGGAAATAGTAAAACCTAATTAATTTTCTAATATTACAACATTGGTGACACATACTTTAATTCAGGAATTTCACCATATAGAAAATTATTAAATTAAAGAAATTTATTCGTTTTTAGAACAAATGCGAAGTTGATAAAAAAAGTCAATTTAGATTTAAACTGATTGTATCGAATAACGTAGTTAAAACCGAGGGGAAATACTTACAATGTACTGTCTGGGCTTGAAGTAAGAAAATAGACAGAATGCTTTGGATTACGACCCTCAAATGTGCAAATCTATACATTCTATGATAGAACGAATAAATGTTTTAAGCTTCTCTTAGACCACAGAATCGGAACAAATAAAAAAATCATTGCGGTTTGCAATGAGGATTCTATCAGCAGAAATGAAAACGCATTGATAAGTGCACTCGGTTAAGAGATAAGTTTTTTGTATTAAAGAACTCTAACTTGCTGTAAAAGAGTTGAAGTTGTGAAACCGAACAGGTTATTTTATAGGGGATCACAGCTCTTTTAGTCCCGGTTTTTCTGTTTTCTTCGAATTGCATTTGAAAAAAATTGGTTAGAGTTAAAACTTTTACGATTAACTTTCTCAGCTAACTTATTTTTTTTCATGCATTCAGAAAACACCTAAAAACTTTCCAGATTGTACCTATTTTATAAAAAGTATGTTAAATCATAAGTGGTTCTTGATCTTGAAATCACTGTCATCCCACATCCCATTTAGAATGGAGCATGCCAAATGTAGCCAAAACGCAATCAGAATGTGGGAAGCCAACTTTACGGCCAAACAACTTCGTTCCCACTCTTTTCTATGGGGGAAAATTACACTACTTTTCAAGCACTAAGGAAAAAAAAGAAATATAAAATTGAAACCAAAATAATACCACCCTGACAACCATAAAACCTTAAGGAAATTCACGATCAATTTTTTAAAAATAAATTAAAGGACTTTTTAAGTACTATTTTTAAGGGAAGTATCCTTGAAGAAAAAAATTTAGAACTTTTCAAGTCCATGGAAACTGGCAGGGAAAACTTTTCAAATACCGGCGCCAACGATTTTATTAACTACTTGGGAGAGAAGTGTTGTCACTCGATTTTTTAAAATAAATTAGTAATAATAAATTAATTATATAATATTAATAATAATAAATTTTCTAGATTTTCTCGGCTATTTTTTTCATTCTAAATATTATGTTTTGTTTCGTAAAACGGGCCTTAGGAAAACCGCCTTTTGAAACACTATCTCACTACATTAGGGGTTCTAGCTCTTTAACGGTGCATTTGCGACCCCCATTCCTATTCGAAATATGCTTGTCTAGGTCCCCTCTACCACCCCTCAAAGTATGTCCACGGTGTTTCCGAACACCATGTATATACAATTTATTTCTCTGTTGAAATATGAGGGGCTTAATATATTAGGTTTGGGTGGTAACGGTTACAAGAAGCGGCGCAAGTTTAGAACTGCTGATGCGCCAAGTTTTTAGCGATAAAAATCAATATATAGTAACCCCAACTAATGTTAAATGAATAGACGAGATTAGTGTGACGTTTTTTGTTTTGTTTGGAAACGTAAATTCAGTCTGTGATTGGTTCCGTGAACTGTACGGACAGTACGGATCCGTATGTAACCAATCACGGATCGAATCAACGTTTCCAAACAAAACAAGAAACCGGAAGTGACGTTTTCACTAATCTCCTCTATTATGTGGCTTCTAAATATGGCGCCAAATAGCCAAAACTCGCCAACCATCAGCAGTGTTCTAAACTTGCGCCCAAGAAGCTGCGTCTAAGGATCCCCGGATTTGATGAGAAAAGATGATGGGCTATATAAACTCGAAATTGAGGTCAAATCGTTAAAAAATTGGCATGTCGCTTCAGGTAATGGATACCACAGAGAAAAATCCTAACAGAGCCCCAGTAGCACAGCAGTACTGGACAATATCGAATTGAAATATTGAGCAATATCGCTTCCCAATATCGCAGCAGTATTGAACGGCAAACATTTTTGCCGATACTAGACGATATTGCAAGTCAGTATTGCATAATATTGCTCAGCAATATAGAGCGGTATTGGAATTTACCAAAAAACCTGTATTGGACAATATCGGATTTGGCAAATTAGCAACATCACGCGATACCGCTTGCCAATATCGCCGCAGTATTGAACGGCAAACATTTTTGCCAATACTGGCCGATATTGCAAACCAGTACTGGACGATATTGGCGGAGGTCGCCGATTTTTAAAAGGGGTTCTGTAAGCATACAAAGTATTAAATACCCAAAACCACAACTAAAGGCAAAACTAGTCAATATAGCACTTATTCAAGCATGAAAATTACAATTCTGCAATTTTAATGCTTGATTAAGTGCCATTTGAATGGTTTTGTCCCATTGTAGTTTTGGATATTTAACACTTTGTATGCTTACAAAACACCTTTAACAATCGTCAGTCACCACCAATATCATGCAATGCTGGTTTACAATCATTATTAGTACTATTAAATGCTTCAGAGGTAAATTAGGTAATTAATATAAGAAAATGGGTTATCATTTAAATACTTTTATAGACCATTTCAAGTATATTTTTACATGGTTTATGGATACTTTTTTTCAATATTTTAACAATTAAGTTAAATACTTAATACAGCTAAGTTATTATTTAGTGAATAAAAAAATGTGCTCTTAAAAACTGAACTTTGTATGAAATTAAAAAGATAAAAGCTATTATTTAATTTGTGTTTTAATATACAATTTTCTTTCAGTTAACATACTGCTTCGTGTTATCAAATACAAATTTAATGAGAGATCTTAAGGTTAAAAAACAATAACAAAACATGCAGAATGAAAAACTTGTAAACTAAACTAAGAAAAAAACTGAGAAAATGTAACTTGTGTTTATTTACCAGCACAAAAATATGTACACATAAAGAAACAAATATTATAATTTTTTAAGAGATACAAAAGCTAGCTCACTCACTTTTATTGTAATAATAAATTAGCTTAAAAATTTAAATTACACATTCTTGATGAGATATTACTGATATACCAGCATTAAAAAATTACATACTACACAATTATGAGTAGCAATAATTGACTTATAATCATATAGTTTTATTTTAAAATAAATATATTTGTGTTCGAATAATTTTTTAAAAAATTTCAAGTTTTAAAGTTAACTAATTTTGCTTCTTTTTATCAATATGAATTGCATCAAAAGAAACCTGCAAAATAAGATGTCTAGATTCCTCCAATATTAGGTTTTCTAAAAAGTAAAATAAATTTCTCTCAATATGCATATTTTCTTACATTTTAAAAAGTACAGAAAAAACTTTTAAAATTTCACAGAATGTTACTTATATGCATGATCATTATATTAAGTTAATAACATAGGTACTTTATGATCAGTCAGGCGAAAACTTCTCCTATTAGATGGTATTGGAGGCATTTTTTTATTTGCACATAAAAATTTAAAAATCAAAAGAAGCACTGCAAATTGAGATATTTTAATGGTATATTTTATATTTGATTATTTTTTACATTTTAGCATAAAACTTGAAACTTGCACCCAACTTATCTAAAGGTACCAAAACATAGACAAAATTGCACACAATTATAAGAATTCTAAGGTATCTGTTGGTGACACAGGTCCTGCATCGGACATCGCAGGATTAAGTGAGTTCCCAGTTACCTCTTGTAATCTCCAGTAACATTAGGATAGTCAACCAGGTGACTACAGCTAAACCCTGGGAACAAAAGCTAAGTCTCTTGAACCTCAGTGATCTGCGGAGACTTGCATGACAATGAGAGTTAGTCAGAGTCACACGAGGACGAATTGTTTCCCCTTGGTGCAGGGGTAATTATCATTTAAATTTTGTCCATCCAGAAGGCTATGAGAAATCAGGAACCGCATGACCAGATATTCCTACTCTTCTTTCATAGTAGTCAAACTGGACAGGGGACACTGTGTGTGTGTGATCCTTGAGGCACGGCATCTGCCAAAGGTTTGTGAAACTGGACTTTCTGCTAACTCCTTCTACTTGTAACGTGGCATGCGCTTCCGGGCAATGTGGAGATAATTACGGGGTCTCAACAGTGACCAGGTTGATGTTCACCAGGTATATCATATGCTACCTAATAAATACACAATGTATATATATAAATAATTTAATAAATTGTATTTTATTATACAGGATGTTTCAGATAATTGTTTTGTCACTTCTAGGAAGGTAAGGTAGGAGGGCACACCGAAAACACTCAAAATCACATAGGAAAGGAGGATCCGGAATGCACCTTAAGCAACCTAAGGATTTTATTAGCTGACATGGAAGGTTGTAATAATCCACAGTAGATATTGACACGTAAGCTATAATAATTTTTAACTAGCTATATAATTTTCATAAAAATCGAACGATTTTTATGCATTTGCTAAATAAAAACCAACTTAGAAGCTGAAATTTCAGCTTGATAATTGGTTTTATGGAATAAATTCCTGAATCAATGGTTTTAATTTAATATCAAAAGGTTATGGGTCAATTTCCACAGAGAATTTTAAAATTTCCCATGCCTACTTTGCTTATAAAAACCCTTAGCTTATTAGAGGTGCATTCCTATGTCATTCTGAGTCATCTTAAGTGTCCTACCCTTCCTAGAAGTTATGAAACACTTATCTGAAACACCCTGTACATTTTTCAAACAAAACAAGTGTAACAGATAAGTTTAATGGGTAGACAAACATTATATAGGGAACACAGGGGCTCAGCTGAAGCTAAACCCTTTGCTTATTAAATGCTTAGGAGCCATTCATTAATTACGTAAGGATAATTTTGGCAATTTTTGACCCCCCTACCCCCATGTAAGGGTATGTAAGATTTTTCAAACCCCTTCCCCCCTATTCTTACGTAAGATTCCGTTTCGTTTTTCCAAATAATAAAATGTTAGAAAAGGATCAGTTAGACTAAAACTCTTAATTTGATGTAAATCAAAGATTTTTTTATTTTTCAACAGATAAGTAATATTCTTGCTGTCAACTACATATTACCATTATATTATCATCTCTTGATTAAAATTATTGGAATTTGTTAACATTAACTTGGAAAATCTTACGTAAGAATGGGTTTGACTCCCCCCCCAAGTAAGGGTATGTAGAGATTTTTACCACCCCCCTCCCCCTCGGGACCCTCAAGTAATTAATGAATGACCCCTTATGTAGCATCTTCTTTTACTTATGTTAAAAAAGTCAAATTTTAAATATTGCAAAGGATGATAACACTATTTAAGATACATTTTTAAGAGTTTCTCTTACTACTACTACATAGAAATTTTAGAAATACAGGTTGAATTAAGTTAAATTCATTCAGCTATATTGCCAAGCTGTTATTGTATACCAAATTTAGATCCTATTGCCAAAATTTGATATTTAATCTATTGAATTTTTCTAATCTAAAATAATGTATTCTAACTCTATTATAATCTAATGATATTTATTCTATTGAAACTTTAAAAAACTGGCAATATTTTTTAACTAAAAAACCTTGATGATATTTAACAGGACAGCTCCCTTAGAATTGACCCTTAAAAAGACAAATTTTAATTCCTTGCTAAGTTCAATTGTAATTCTGGTGAAGCTACTTAAAAAATAATTGTGACAAACATGTAAGCAACTGATTGGAAAACATGTAAATAGTACATTACCTCCTTTCTAACTTCACTCCATAATCACAAAAGAAGAAACGGAAGGTGTCTAGAAAACCGGCTTCATTAGACTAGGACAGCTAGGGGAGGCTTGGGCGAGCTGATCTTTAATTTGCAGCAAGATCCAATTTTGTAAATTCCAGACATAATTTCACTGTCATAACTAGGAGTATAAATATCCTGAAATTATTTGAATATAAATTTTTAATTTGACAAAACAGCTTGTAATGGACGCAGTGAGACTATCATCTTCGAGCTCAGAAAACAGGAGGGTACTTTTCCATTATACCAGTGCAGGCGATAAAGTTGCCAATAATGATGCAACACCAACTCAGTGTTTCGTGCGATTCCTTCCAGCGACTGTGTGCTATCGCCAAAAAGTCTACTTGCCGAGATTTGTGCCAGTATAACGGAAAAGTACTAACCGGAGTCTGTTATATATGAACAAACAGTCGATACCAGTGGCGAAGTGTGTCGAAAAAAGCAGTACTGTATACATATATTAACCAAATTTGTACAGAATCTTGTAAATATACCATAATATGATTACAACAAAAAAAACTAATCTGGTAACCGAATAAAATGTGGCTATTTCTACAGCTTCCAGAACTTTGCCATTCACGCTTTGCTACTGGGATGGTAAAAATTCATTTTTGACAGGGATAAAACTTCAGCAATGGATTGAGGGATCTTAACAACCTTATTTCATCATAATTAAAATACATTTTTTCATTGGTACGGTATAATAAACTATCTACAAAAGCAACAAGCAACTATATATATCTAATATTAGTTGGAAAAATATGGACCTTCTATTTTGAAGAAATCCTTGTAGTATTGTTAAATAATATGCTTTCAGTTTAAATTTAATTTAAATAACAAATATAGTTATTAATTTTTTAATTGCATAATAGATACATATAAAACTAGACTGTTAACTAATTTATGCACTAACTTTCAACTTTGTTCTTTTATACACCAAAATATTCATTAAGAGCTAAAACACAATGCATTATTTGTTAAACATAGGTTGTACTTTTATGAACGGTTAGGGACATCAAAACAAAATTTTAGTCTTGTATATAATGATATAGCACACACAATTGTCTAACGATTAATTCCTCCTATAGCTAGAAAATACGAAATTATTATTAGTTACTAAACGAAAAAATTATGATGGTCTACAACAAAACCACATTTCGACTGAATTGAAAAGCCAAATTCGCCTATTCAAATTCATATATCAGTGAATTCAATCAGTCAATTATCAAAACAAAATCATGTTATTTATACAAACTGATTGAGTTGCACAATTAGTTAATGTCACAAAAAGGTTATTAATTATTATAACTAATCTTAAAAGAATGAAAAGCATGCAAAAAAAACCTTGACTTATAGCATCGTGCCCTTGTTGACATTCCCGCTTCCCGCTTGCCGAGGATTCGAGATTTCAAATGTTTCGAAGTTCGCCGATACACCTTTGCGCATGCGTCAGCTCAAGAATCGCTCTTGTACCGCCAAATCATCCGTTTCAATATCGGCCAATACTGAGAAGGGTCGCCAAAAACCGTCCACCGTTCGCGATGTAAATCAGAATCGGGCGATGTTGTGCGATATTAAGCAACATTGCTGTGCTACTGGGGAGGGTCCAACACGATATATTCAAAAGTTGTATGGGTTTGAGGGCGCCACGAGGAACTATAAATGATTGACAGAGAGATCAAACCTGTGATTGGCTGTCACGCAATCTTCTATTTCGAAGGAGAAGGAAAAAGTTTTTCTCAACCAATCAGGCTTTTCCGTCCCGCCTCTCGTGACGTTATGCGATCGCAGCGCCACCCAACGTTTCGATTTCCATTAGCGCCTATGGCGACGGACTCTCTGTTCTAGTCATAGACCTTAGAGAGAGATATAGACGGAGCAGGGCATACCCGAGAAACCGGTTGTTATGTTCGAAGATCGTGTCCCTGTAGGTCACATTAAAGCCCTGGATCGACGCTCTGCTTTAAGTAGCGACACGTTCAATCGTCCGCCATTTTGTGTCCTACTGCTCCGCTCTCCCGTTGACCGCTATGAGAAAACGGAGCTAGTTAGTGGAAATTTAAGGGTCAGAAATTGTTAATAAGAATAAAAAAATTGACGGATAGTTTTTCTAAACATATCAGCTTTGACTTTGATTTTTAAACCCAGGAAAATGCTATTTTCGAATTCTCTGCCAGAGTTTGAAATTAACGTTTTGAGCCCAGAGAAGAAGCGAAAAAAGAACTCAAAATACACTTACCTAGAATATTTTGAATAGTCAAACTTGGAAATACCAATTTTAAATAAACCTAACCCTTATATTACATAATATAAACAGTAATAAATTGATAAATTCTCCTTGATTGATCCTTAAATTTC
Organism: Tetragnatha versicolor; assembly: GCA_024610705.1. NCBI lineage: Eukaryota > Metazoa > Arthropoda > Arachnida > Araneae > Tetragnathidae > Tetragnatha > Tetragnatha versicolor. The sequence continues at coordinate 7,108,569 of JANDEH010000010.1, forward strand.
CCTTAACACTAGTTTCAATATGCAAAGTTAGTTCAAATTCTGTTTAGGGTAAAGGTCCTTAAACCTGTGACATTTAGAGATATTTTAGTTACTATAAATATATAAGATATTTATTTGTCTGATGCTAATGGTCAAAATGCTCTAATTCATTAGTTTGAAAGACAATTTTTATACTAGATATCTTTCATTGGTTACAAATATTTGAAATTTAATGCACCAGATTTTAAAACCCTTTTCATAAATTAACTTAACTAAGCATACTAAAAGCATTCATAATAGTGTTATACAATACCCCGGAAATAATGAGGATAAGCTGGTATGCTAGCTTTATACATTTTAAAAAATAAGCAATGAATATGATATAGATTCACAGATACTTAGCTGTATGTTTAGGATGTATGAGGATGTCTGTTATTATAGTTGCATGTTTTTTACCAAAGATATTTATAGAAATTAAAATTCACTATAATATCTCAAAAAAAGTTAGGGGCTTGTGCAAAAATTTTGTCGAGGACCTGGGAAATTTATGGGCGGCCCTGAATTACCATTACACATATGAATTGTATATTGGTACTACATAAATATTATTGTCTCCAAGTAGAGCAAGTTCAGAAACATTTATTACTTAAAAATTTTTTTATGCCTTGAAGTACGTTTCTATAATATGATGAGAGAGAGAGATACTATGATACACTTAAAGTATAATACACACAAGTTGAAACCAAATGAATGAAAAGTTAGTTTACAATAGGAGCAATCATAATTTTACATGCAGATAAGTAGGGGTAATTGATTTAATAAGAAGCACGTAAAAAAATATATATAAAGTTTAACGTAACTAAATTATCATAAAACAGAATTGAGATTACAATAAAATGATTTCAAACTTGCCTCACAAAGTCTGCTGTTGTCATTTGATGTCCATTTATCTCTGGCGATGTTATGTATCCACGCTTTTCGCCTAACTCCATTTTTTATAAGACTCGGAAAACGGTATAATTTATGACCTGATCTTCCAGAGTTCGAGCACTTAAAAGCACAACAACCTGGCATCTTTTTACTTCACTCAGTCACAGAAAACAGATGATTTATAACACGCTTTCAATATGTTGGCTATAGCACTCGGTGGTCCTTGTGCAACAAAATGGCGGTGTTTATACACGTGACAGTAAGCGTCCAATCAAATTCGATCGCGGCGAAAAGGCCTTGGGGAAAAAGGTGTCGCTACTTAAAACAGAGTGTTGATCGAGGGCTTTAGGTCACATGACTGTGGGCAGCTTCCAGGCTTCATTCCCTCCTCTCCCATAGAAAAGTAATGGTGAACAGCTGCGTTGCTTACAATTGTTCGGTTAGAGCCGGCCAAGGATATTCATTATTCTCGTAATTATTATTTTAAACCTTTTACTTTCCGGTATATTCATTTAAGTTTACTTTAGTATAAAACTTCCTTTGATTAGGAATGAGTTAAAACGAAAATAGACCCAATCAATTACTCATTCACATAACATCATCGTTTGTTTACAGTGTAAGATTTAATATTTAGAAAATATAATAACTTTTAATTAATAAAAATTAAGGAAATTATATTTCTAAGTAGATTTTGTACTTTAATGTGGTATATTGGATTAGAATGGCCAACAAACGTAAGATGTATAATTCATGATTGTATGTTCCATCTAAGTTAATCTGTGTCAGAAAACTAAAAATATGTTAATGAAGTCTTTTTTAATTTAGATTAAAAGGCAGTACTTTTATCCTTGTTTAAAAGTACAAACGTTGTTGGAATTTTTTTTCAAGGGGGGGGATTTTTTTGTGATGATGAGTGACGTCAAGTAATCCAAAACAATGTTCTTAAAATTCAAAGCGAATGTCGATTTTTATTTTAAATTATTGAATTAACTAATTTTTTAAGAACTTTCCGTGTTGGTATTTGAATTTAGATCCTTTTTTACTTGAAAAATGCGGGAATCCTCATTGACTGAATGATATAAAATTATATTGTGGAATATTGTTTAAACAAAGAGCATTTCTCTGATCAGTATGAGTATGACCAAATTATGTTGCTTTTCCAATCTTGTGTCGTAAATGTTAATGTTTTGTATTTTTCAATAAATTTTTTTCTCTTAAATTGTTTTGTTTTGTCATTGGTCTTGAATGTATATATATTTTAAGTTGTTTTGCTTAATTGTTAATCAAAGATGAAGGCAGGCCCTATTAAGACTAGGTGCTTTTTAATGAAATAAAAAAATTCGAACTAAAAAATTCAATTGTAATATCGAAATTAAAAATTCATGATGTAAGTATATGTATGATGATGAGTGATTAATATATTTCTAACAAATTAATTTTAAGAATATTTCATTGATTTTTAAATTTATTTGATAAAGTTTGTTTATTGAGTTTGGGGAAGTATTTTAATTGGGTACTCAGCTCAAAAGACAGTTCTTAATAATGTTAACCACTTGCATCATTCTTATTTTTTTTATCTATGCAGTAATGAATGGATTTGATTATCATAGAATCAACAATAAAAATAAGGAAGTACCTTCTTCACAGTCTTAGTTAAGAGTAATGTATATGAGCTTTTCAAAATTAAATGTATCGAAATTATGCTTTTTGATTTGTATTCTAAACTTCCAGTTAGTTTTTTTATTTCATTTATAGTTTAGAAGTACTTTCATTTCTAAATTTTTAAAAAAGATTATCAACAAAAAGTAAAAAAAAAGTCTTGGACCAAATTGGGATTCTCCGGCTTGTGTGTTTCTTAAAAAATGTGACTGTTCTTACCGAAATACATCGTAAAGCAAAATATGTTAACGCGCAAAGTCCGCGCAGAACATCGGCCCCGCAAAAGAGCGCAAAAACAACGACAGAGGTCACGTGATTGTGGGTCGCTCGGCTTGACATGTTCGAACACCGGTTTTCCCCACTTGCTCCGTCTATCTCTCTCTAAGGTCTATGGTTCTAGTACTCTGTGATGGATACTATAGGAATAGCATTTGCGGCTGGTATCTTTGATCTTGCCGCGATGAAATTAAGGGGAATCGCACCTGTCGCCAAATGTAGTAGGAAATGTGAGCTGGTTGGCCAATTGATTGTCGGAATTTTGAACCAGGACCCTGTTACACAGATTTTTTTCCCACTGCGTTTTTTTTCCGATGTATTCTAAAATGTTGTCAATATGTGTCATACTTGAAGGGGGTTCGTAAATCTGTGACACTTGGTAACAAGGAAGAGAGGGGTTACAAAAATTGTAACTAAATTAATACCCTGCTTCAATATTTCAATGGAATTGGCTAGATTTTTACCTTTTTCAAAAAAAGTTTTAACCTCTTTCACAGTTATTTTCTGTTAAAAATAGGAAAATTTGTGTGTTAGGATCAGGGTTTGTACAGAAGTTTAAAGAGTAAATTAAGTACTTTTTAAGGACATTTAGAAAAATTTTAAGGACCTTCTTGCATGCAATTTATACTTTGCATGTATGTAAACAAAATGCTTTCAACGACTTTTTAAAGAATATTTTAATATATTTCCCTTTCATAGATATAGGAAACCCATAATTAAGTTTGTTTTTTCACTCTTACTTTTTTAATTTGCCAGCTATATATTATTTAAATTTTGTTGAATACTATGAAAGAACACTTTCTTCAAAAAACTAGTTTTTAAAGCCTGAGAAATCGGAAAAAAAACGCGATCCTGACTGTTAAGTTGTTTTTTCTGCGGGTGGAGCAAACTGCTTATTGAAAATTCGCAACATGCACAAAAATAGAAAGGATAAACTTTTAGAAAAGAATGCTAACATTTTTGATAATCCTTTAAAAAAATTGACATAAAGTGAGAAAAAATGCATTCTTCTGAAAAGTAAGGACTTTAATGGGTAAATTAAGGACTTTCTGTAAAAACTAGGGCAATTTAAAGACTGCGTACTCTGTAGGACGCAAAAAATATTTTAAAGTCTAAATATTTTAAATAGCTCCCCCACAAGCACTAAAGTTACATCTCTTTCTATCAATCAAGTCCTGATAATTTTAAATGTTTTTTTAGAGGATACCCTGAATTAAAGTGTGTTATTTTTACAGTTTATGCAAATCAAAACTGGCCGGGAAAATATATTTTAAACTTATGATATGAAATCAACCCAAGTTAATAAACTTTTCACAAAAAAAAACAATACAGGAAAATGTGAGCAGTGTGGCCTGCTACAGCTCTATTAGTGACTAATTTGGTACACTTATGACTTTGAAAGTGGCTTGAAGATTGCACAATGCACATCCTGATTAACCGATACTCCCTGTATATTGTACACTTGCGACAACCGCCAGCTGTTACATTGTTGTCAGCTTCCAGAATTTTCTGTTATGGGTATGTCATGTCTTTAAAATATCACTAAATCCAGTTCCATTTTGTATTCATTTTCTCATTCTTATCTAGTACAAGAAAATAATTATCTAAAGCAGACTCAGAAGAGAAATTATCTTTCATGAAAAAATTTTATTATAATCCATTCACAAAATATAGGATTAAACTTTGAAAACCAAAATAACACGATGCTAAGAATTGCAAAAATACATTTTTTACAGAATATGTATGTTATATGTACTACAACTGAGAATACTGAAATGGATATGTTGAATTTTAGTGGAATGAACAGTAAGAATTTTTTCTAGTTGCACACAAATTCGATATTACAATACAATGAGTTAAAACATTAAAATTCAAATAATTTCTTATCACTGGTTCTAAAACATAGTGATATTTTAATAATTAGGTTCAACACACTTTAAGGCAAGTAGCAGCATTTGAACTTTAATTTTGAATTTTTAAATGCTTAATGAAATTAATACCCATAAAAAGTATCAATCTTGTCCATCACTAGGAAATATGACAACATAAATGTGTGATTGGTTTAACCACTTATAACAGACCATAACCTCATAACAAAATTTATTTTCAAAATACATCCCAACTATTGTCATTCCAACTATTGTCATAATTAAAACATTAAGGCTGTAGAGCAATAGATTAAGCTCTATGTCACTGCTTTTAAAACTCATTAGTAATTTACTTATCAAGTTCATAGCGTTTTTCATTTATTTAATTAACTTGAGTTGCAAAAAATTATTGTATTTAGTGAAGATGACAGGCATTTTAATCTTAACATGTATATTTGTGAATATAATGGCACATAAAAAAACTTTTGACATACTCCAGTGCTGACAAATTGCCATTAAAGTTAATACACACCCACGTTTTCTGGATTCTTTATTAAAAATGTGTACCAGACGTATGAAAGAATTTAACCAAATGGGATAAGAATGGAAAATAGATGAATTAATGATCAATATACACATTCAATTTATTTCCCTAACGCGATGAACTCAATGAACGTCGGCGCATGGGTCTACGACGCATCGGAGATCGGGAACGGCTCCTGCGGCGAGGAGACCTACGTCGATACGGAGAGCTACGGAAGAAAATAAGTCCCACATTAGCAACATAACTTTGCGATTTCAAAATTAACCACTTAACATAGTTTTAAAAACAATATTCGAGCTTAGATTAATTAACTCAAACCAAAAACATAATCAAAACTCATATAAGTTATGATTTTAACAATATATGGCTGCATTAAATCGTAGCGAAAATGCGGCCTTTTTTCTTAAGGTCGGCTTTTTCCGAACATTGGGATCAGCCAAAAAGCTGATTTCACAGGAAAGGATGGTAAGGAAAACATTTTATGTTGTGTATTACTTAAATTTTTCATTAGAAATACAATTTAGTGTGATAAAAATGTGGAAAAAACTTAGCATTCAAAGCGGGAATCAGTGGACGAGCGCCACTCGGGCAAATCAGGCAAGTGGTTAATAGAAAAGAATAGATAAGTACTTATTAATTGTTTACTCATTTAAAAATGTGTTTATAAATAAGTAGGTCAATGTGAAATTTTTATCTGTGCATCTTGGATAGCTGAATTCCTTTAGAACAAAGTAAGTAATTATACAGTTTTTTTTCTTGGTCACCTCACCTTGATCTTCACATGAAATAAATTCAATTTGAAGTTCAACTTTTTTTTGCATTTATCATTTGAAGTCCTTAATGGGTTGTCAGGACTTTTCCTGGGAGGGGTTTGTTTCGGTACAATGTCACACAATCTTGACAAATAAAAAATATAGTATTCAAGATGTTTTTTAAATCCCCCCTCCAAAAAAACCCTTCTCAAATCTCCTATTTCTATTGATTTGAAGAAATCTCATCACACTAATAATGGGTTGAGTTTGTAACATGATTCCAGACATATATAACTGAGTTGATTTTAAGTAACCATGCATTAAGTGAATGCAAAAAACACAAGATTTCTTTGCTATAAGATGCTAATATACTCTTTAATCTTAAGGCTTTAATGTTACCATCTCATAGCTGCAAACTAAATCCTCTCAAAAGATGGAACATAACTTTTATGAACAGAAATTCCCTCATTATTCAGAAGTGCTAATAAAACAAATAAAATTATACAGGTGTTTCAAAATTCCATTTAACAGCTTTTATAACAGGGGGAAGAATGTCTCTTAGGGTCATGAAAGTAAAGTGAATGTGACAAAGGTGAATCCATTGAGATAGGTTTCAGCACTCTAGTGGTGATATAAGTAAAAAAAAGTTAAAGGAGATAGGACAAAGTCTTAATGAACAAATTATTTGCAATAAATATCATTACAGACACAAAATAAAAAGTTTCACGATAACACCTTAAATATCCGAGGGGATATTAGGAAGTGAAAACAGAGCACCTTTTCAGGCATCCAAAAAGAAAAAGTTTGCAAGTTTTTTAGTGTTATAATGTAGTTTTTCTCTTTTCCTGGTCAAATAAAGGAAAATTCAATCAAAAAATAAAAATAAAAAACTTGCTAACTTTTCAACTTTTTCCTCAATAGTTTAAACTAGGAATTAACTAATTTCATTCGAGACAAATATACTGACCGCATTCTAGGCCTTCTGTCTCCTCTTCCCCCTCCTCCTCTGGCATAAGGGGGGGTGTAGCGCCAGGTCTTTTGGAAAGGCCTGTTTGGAAAGGGCATCTGCCTCCGCATCGGACGCTTGTTGAACAGCAACACCGGTGCCACAGTTATTCTCTGGCCATCAATTTGACCTGGAATTCAATCCATGAGTTATGAAGATTGGGTTCAAAATCTGATAAAAGGTAAACTTAAAAAAGCGAAAATACAGTAAGAATATAAATTACGGTACTTTTGATCACAATATAACGGTAACATACGGTCAAAGAATTTTTTAGGATTGAAAGTTTTGGGTAAAAATACTGTGGTCTCATTGTAAAACTTAATCACCAATTCCGACGCTAATCAGTTAACGACGAGCTTTACAACTTTTAAAGCACCGAATATGTCCAACACAGCATTGGGTGAAATATCCGCAAGATTTACAACGAGATCGAGGTAATTTTACCTGAACACTCTTAATCTTCAATCGTCTGACTGTGAAAGCCTTTCACACCGGCAACTTTTACACTTTTTTAACACCTAAATCCTTAAAATCCCTGAACAAGTTATTGCCACTGAAATACAATGACTCTTTTGTGAATGAAAACACCACACCAAGAAATAATTGGACCACAATATAGAAATAGCTAATTATCAGAAAGTTAATGGAATTTAACTACATTAACATTGAATGAAATCTTGTAGTATGAACTTGAGTATGGGATGTGTACTATACAGTTAGGTATTTTATAGCCAGTTTTACTTATCGGAACAATACACTAGAAAAACACCCTTTTGAGGTATTTTTATGAACTGAACCTACCTCCATTCATGTGCGATAGAGCTTTGTCCGCATCTTCAGGGTGTTCAAACTCCACATATGCAAAACCCCTGGTGGTGTTTCCATGGAGACGATCAAGGGGCATTTCCACAGTCTTAATAACCCCATAAAGACCAAATATCTCGTACAGATGATCCTTGTTGACATTTTTGGACAGACGGCCAACATGTATCTTTTTAGGTCGAGGCGTTTCACTTCTTCGACGCTTCACAAGAGGAGATCTTAAAAAAAACCATAAGAGTACGTTCATATACACTACAGCGCACAGTAAGACAAGCATGTCCAATGAGACATTTCTAAACAGTAAACGATCATATTACCTGGACCTCCTTTTGACTCTTTCCTTGGATCTAACAGGGCGCTTAGACCTCTTTTGATTGGCACCAGATGAGGAGGATGATGAGGACGAAGATGACGAAGAATCAGCACCAGATACTGAATTCTTGGAACTGCTCTTACTAGATGAAGAACTGGAGGAACTGCTTGAAGAATCGGATCTAAAATACCATATTATCTATGTTAACTATTAACAGAAACAAAGCTTATTTTAAAAAATAAGTAACAATTTTTTTGCAATAAAACTAAATGAGAGCAATGAAATAAAATTTTAAAACATAATAAATACATTGGTGCCACCCTTAAAAAATTTCAACATTGAACACAAACTAACTGATAACTTTACACGATCTAGCGCTTAAAAACATTGCAAAAAACATCTGTGAATCCTAAAATATATTAAGTAATTAAACTGCAAACTCATTTTCATTGATTTTTAGAAATTTAAAACTTTTTTACTGCAAAGTTGGTTTTTTATTTTTGTGTTCTAATCACCGATTTCACCCTAAGAAAACTTAAAAGTTTGCAAGAGCAAAATTTTCAACAGAATTTTTCCAGGAAAATATAATAAATTTTGACAGCAATTCATACATTTAAATAGTTTTATCCTCTTTAAAGAAGACTTTAACACTGAAATATACTATATAGGATATTTAAAAATGCTAGATCAGATAGTATTAGTTACTAGAAGATGAAATTTAATAGTGCACTGTAGTTTTCTTACCATTTTTTTAAGGGTTTGATATGGATATGCTGTATAAAAAATAAGTTATTGCTATATAATGAATATATCAGTAATAAATAATTTAAAAACTCACCCTGAACTACTGCTACTACTCTCAGAAGCACTACGAGCTTTAGTTTTCTTACGTTTCACCACGCCTGGCTTTGATCTAGAAGCTTCCTTCTTAGGTTTAAACGATTTTTCTTTCTCCAGACTTTTTGAACCTTTATTCTCCAAGTTTTGCTCTTTCAAGCTATTGCTTGGCTCGGGAGACTTGAGTTCCTCAGGCTTTTTTATTTCTTCACCGGGTTGTTTCTGCAATTTAGCTTGATCTTTACGTTGGAACTTGGATCTTCTGTTTCCAGACCTGCAATTGTAGATACAGATTTCTTATGTAAGTAATTCCTTACAGTTCACCATACCACCAAACATTATAATAAAAGAGGAGGCAATAGGAATTAGTTATTTTTACAATGAGAAATTTTTCTTTTTACCTTTTGAATAATTCACCTCAAAAGGAAACCTTATGATAAATTGTTCTTTTTAAAACAGTCTTCCTTTTATTAAAATTTATGCAGGCAACAATATAAATATAATAAACATGGCAATAAATCAACAGGGAATTTATAAATGTTACTGATTATAAATTGCTACATTTCCCAACATTCCTTAAGTCTTTTAAGCTGCCCGACACTAATTTTTACATTGCTTCAGACTTATTTTTTTTAAATAAGGAGAAAATTTATACTATTTAAATTAGAGTAGTTTCCAAATGAGATTTATTACCTTTGGCAGTTGTTCTTCTATAGGCCTTTTTAAATATTTGTGTTTCTAAGGCAGTTCAATAATATATTGAGTGTGCCTGCAGCTTTTATCTTAGTGCCTATCATAATCTTGATTTTTAGGATAGAAAACAATGCATTTTGCACCTATTTATCACCTGAACCTTTTTTTAGAAAGATGTTTTTAATTTTAAAACATTTTCTTTTACAATTAGACTAATGCTGGACCTAGTCTCAGCAGCCTTTTCTCTCTACAGACTTAACTGAAAATTTTATAAAAAAGACTGATTTTTAAAAAAAAATTTGGTGAACTTATGATTTTCTAAAAGCCTAGCACCATCAGAGCTGCTTTCATTATCTAGATCCATGGCACTTATTTCCCCAATAATTATGAAAAATGATTAACTTAATAGTATTGTAGAACAAACTATTAAGTCAAATGAACTTAATAACTAACTTTTATGCTAAACATTGTTTTCTACAACTCTGTCACTGACTTTTTCTTTCAGAGAAAAAAAATTCTGTGACTGTTGTTGGCTGTTCGGAAGCCATTTTAATTAAAATGCCCTTAACTTGGAAACATTCTTAAATTTTTTTTGAATAACACCATTATAATTGATTTAGTGGAGTATACTAAAACACCATTAACTGTTAACTTCCTTATTTTTGCAGTTAAAACATTTAAAAAAATTACCTATAAACTGAAATAAAGCTTTAGTACTAACCTCTCACTGCTGCTGGAGGAACTACTAGAGCTGCTCGAGCTGGAGCTACTGCTGCTTGTTGATGATTCTCTATCCCTCCTGCTCCTGTTTGACTTGATTTTGTGACCCTTTTTATCTTTCGCATCAGTTCCTTTCTTAGATTTAGTCACCATTTCTTTCTCATGGTCAGATGCTTCCTTACCTCTTTCCTTGTCAGACTGAATATCAGAGCTAGATAAAAAATCGAGAAGTTTTTCAATTGCGAATATATTTTACAACCAAAAAAGCTACAAAGTAAAAGAAATAAAACATAAATCAGGAGAATCCCAAAATTTCAGACCTAGGTTGATTAATCTAGAAAGGCACAATACATAAATAATTAGCTCAATGGGTATAACCAAGTCGTGTAGAAGAAAAAGCAATCGTTTACTACAGTGCAAGATAGAGCCAATTTTGTACAACTGATGCAACTTGATTTTTGAGAACTGTGATAGATGCATCTGTCTGAATGGATCAGAGATATAGTGCTTTAGTTCCCTATTCCAAGTTATAATTATTATGCCTGAAACTTAAAATCCACAGATTCAAAAATTAGGGTGGAATGAACATTATATCGCTCAACTAGAATCCTGGTTACACCCATACACAGACCTGGAAAAAGTTGTAACCTTCCCCCAAACCTATGTATTGCTCCTATGGAGCTGGCAAAGGCTTCCCCCAAACCAGGTTCGTAGGTTCGGCTACTTTTTCCAGGTCCGTCCATACACTTACCGTAAGTCATCACAGGGGTCTGTCCAGACTTTTTGTGAAGGATTCGGTTTTTGTAAAAATCAACTTCTAATTTGTGAATTTGAAGTTAGGGTTGAATTAGTTTTTTTTGGCCAAGAACCTGTTTTTGGTAAAATATTTTGTGAAAGGTCTGTTTTCACAATGAAACATTTTGTGAAGGGTCTGAAAAGTGAAAAACGGACCCAGATTTCTTCTAAACAGACCCCTGCGTCATTACTGAATCTACTTTCTTGTTGATAATCAGGGGATATTATCAGATTGCAATTTAGTACACATCACAAAAAATGTATCAACTTGGGCAGAGGAAACATTCAGAAGGCATTTAGGCAGAATGCGATTAGCCTGGGTGTCTCTAGGGGAAGAAGTTGGCTGTTTCAATCCACATTTCTTTAATCTCATTTTAGTTTCAATCTACATTTCTCATAACATTTATAATTTTTCTAGCGTTACATATATCTTGCTTTCGATGCCTATGTTTCAGTTCATTTGTGATAAAACAATATCAGAATTTTGATGCTGGTATTTAGGTGAATTTCCTTTTCTATTCAACTGTTCATTTACACATAGGATATACCTTATAATGTCTGTAAAAATAATTTAGCGACATAAAACAGTATTCCCAAAAACTAGTTTTTCACAGCAATTTCTTGATCTTTCAAATATTTAGTTGTATTTTTCAGAGGTTTAAAATGAGAAGCTGACATTTAAATTGGTATTTTCCAGGTGTTCTGCAGGAAGATTTTCCAAGTTTCATTATTTTTATGCAATCTTCACTAACTGTGCCCTGACATTTTCGGTGAAATTAAAATTATCTCACTCATTGGAACCCTGATGGAAGAACATACAGATAATTCTGGGGGACTAGTATAACACGGAGTAAACCACCATCATCTGGCGTTGGTGTAATGGTAGAAAACTTAACAAGTACTTAATTTTCATTGAAAATGATAATACAAAACTATCTGAAGATTCTTATGGAGAAATTGTACTGGTCACAATTAGTTAAACTTACCTGGGTTTATGGGACTCTATATATTGCACACTACTATTTATGTATTTTTCCACGAAAAATGTTTTATCAATTGGAGAGTGTTGTCGGGATGCGTCAAGCCTTCAAAGATTAAAATTGGTTAGAAAATCTTAAATTCTTAGCTCGCACAAAATATACGCAGAACGTCAACCTTAAGAGTATTAAAAATGATCTTCATTTAAATGAAATAATCCATGCTTTTTTAAAGGAAGAGAAACAATCATCTAGTAAAGGTAAAAGTTTGAATGGGCCAAAACAGGTTCAGAGCAATGCTTAGGCTTAAAATAAGCAAGGGTCTGTCAAGACTTTTTGTGAAGGGTTCGATTTTTGTAAAATTGTGAAAATCTACTCCTAATTTTGTGAGTTTTAGTTAGCTTTCAATTAGTTTTATTTTTCGGCCAGGAGCCTGTTTTTTAAAAATAAGCTCACAAATTTGCAATATTGTGAAAAATAATGTCCATTTAAAGACTAAAATACTTTGTGAAGGGGTTCTTTTTAAAGTTAAAATATTTTGTGAAGGGTCCATTTTCACAATGAAACATTTTGTGATGGGTCCGAAAATGGACCCAAATTTCTTCCACACAGACCCCTGATAAGAGAACCTTTAATCAGCAAGCTCAGAACCAATATAACCCCACTTTCAAGAACTTGATGAATTATAAGTCTATTCTAAAAAAAAGCATTGATCATGCCAGGGTTCCCACTCAAAATGAAAAATAATATGTATATAAATATTAAGAATCTGCCAAAGAATAATAAAAGACCCTAAAGCTACAGAGTTAAACTACTTTTGTTGAATAAATAAGAAATGCTAAAATGGACATAGAACTAACACAACTCTTATATAAGTTTTAGTCTTGTATAAATATTTAATGAAAATGCATCTAACACTCTTCCAACAGGTATACATGAATTAACAGTTATTTGAATACAGTAAAACCTTGATTATCTGTATCTTTGGGACTGGAGAATGGTCAGGGATAATCAATGTTGGATAATCAGGGAAGCATTAAACTGTCATTTATGGAGCATATAACAATGTAATAAATAAAATTGATATTTTTAACGCCTTATTTGTCTGTGTCGCACTTGCCATTTTTGTAAGGGCTTCTCACCATGTGTCGGGCAGAAATTTCGCTGTTGTAGTTGTCTCAGTACACTTTCTCAACTCATTCCCCATTCATTACCAATAGCGACAAATGTAAGAGGCAGGGCACACTGGTCTGGAGAATCGGAAGTCATAAAACTGCCACAGGGTTTTCACTGAAAGTACTTGCAAGTGTTTCTTCTTTCACTTTACACTGGAAATTCAATAGACTCTCAAGAAATTCCTTAGCTTTTTGTTGACAGATGTTCTGGGCCTTTATCAGTGGTTTGTATGGAGGTCAAGGGCAATTTTCTAATGCAAATATTTGGTCAGGCAGAAAAACTTGAGATCCGTAAGGTGAGTATCAAATTGTTTAAATTATATTGATTTAATCTTTTTTAAGCAGATAATTGTCTTTAACACATCAGAGTCAAAAAATTTCATTAGAAGAAACTGAACTAAAATGTAGATTTTGGAATGGTGTATTGCAGAAAAAAAACCTGGAGATCAGTGAGCAAATTATAAAATGTTGGAACACTTGTACAATGGTCAAAAATCGCTAGGGATAAAATTTTTAAAACTTTTTTGTATCAAAATAAAACATCCAGGAAAGGGAGAAAAAAAAGGAAAAATCAGGGAAAAAGGAAATTTTTGGGTTGGATACTGAAAAAGAAAAATTTTGTAGAAGGGGTGATAAGGAGAAAAAAAATTACATTTTAGACACTGAAAATGTATTGAAAATATCGCAGCAGTTTGTCAGTATTCGCGAGGAGGATGACTCAGGTAGAAATTAAAACTGTTGCGTAAAAACAAAAGGGCAAAATGTTTTTTGTGATGGAGGGTAAAATTGATTGAGCACTTGGGAGGTCGTATAATCCAATGAGTGGGTTTGTTTGAAGGTTGAACAATCAAGGTTCCACAATACTCCATTTCTTCAACACATATTTTTCATAAAAACAAAATATAAAAAAGCAAGTAAAATAAAGCAATCACAAAAATAATAACAAATAAATTAATAGAGCAAGAAACACAGAGGAATGTCATCTCGATTTTTCAAACACAATCAATTCCTCTGATTTTGGTCAAAGATCTTTCTCAATAAAACATATCAGATAGAGTCATTGAGCATACCAATGAAATTACAGACACAATTCCAGAGTGAATCTCACTGGCTTCGGACCAAGCAGTGTTTATTTTGCAATTTAATCATATTAAAATGAATAACCCCTAGCATAGCTGACAACATCAAAAAGGAAAATTTGTGATTATATAGCATAAATGGCTTCAGCAAAAATTTCAATGGTTTTTCAGAAGTTAAATAAACCACTGGATTTTGCTCAGGTTTAAAGAAAGGAGAATGCATTTCTCACTTTTAGATAAGTTTAAACTTGTACAGGAAAAACCTAATGGAAACTAAAATGAAGAACTTGTTGATTTCTCTGATGAAATTTGGGGTTTCCTATTTGTTTTCAAATAGGAAGATCAGAAGAAGATAGAAATTTGGGATAGTTGGCAGCTATGTCACATAGGGAGTTGCAAAAAAACTTATCAAGTACTTATAGGAACTCTTAGTAAGGGCAGTGGGAACTCTGATAATGAAGATGCACCCCATAACGAACTAGTACATCGAGGTTAAGTGTGGATCTACTTACGATTATTATACAGCTGAGTCTAACGAAATAGCTTACCTTTCAAGCGTGCTTTGATACGTTAAGCTGCTACAAGAGGATAAATCGCCAAACAACTGATAATTATTTAAGAACCTAATTACAAGTTCCATTTTATTTAGAGGGGTATAGTGTTCATCTAATTCATCGAGCCTTTGCAAAAAAAAAGAAAATTTTAATGCTTAAAAACTAGCACAAAAAATATGCACTACCAGAGGCGTAGCCAAAGGGAGACTTGCAAAAACACCCCATGGAAGCAAGAAATCTTCTTTTCTTTTTGATCATAAAAAGGCCTATAATTTAAACCATCAATTCTATAATCCCACTCTAAATTCATTTTGGCTACGCCACTGAGAAGAAATTTAACTTCTTAATATGAAAACAGAAAAATAGTCTTAATAAAAATCTGTTTTAATTCTTATCTATGTTTCTTAATCGGTTACATAAGGAAAAGAATCTTCTAGCATTGCTAAAAGCTTCAATGAGGATGGATACATTGGAGTAAGATCCCTTGTGCAATAATTTAGTCCTTATGCTCAATACGGGGTGTTTTAAAAGTCTATTTCATGGCTTTTCTAAACTTAACTGATTGGTAAACAATCAATGTGGGCTAATGCCTAAAACATCCCTATTCGTTTTCGCGATCGAGGGTCCAGTGGTACAAGCATAGCTGCCAACTTTTGAAAACTTGCATCAGTAAAACTTATCATGTGACATGAAAACCATAATTTTGATTACGACAAATAATGTGCGTAGAGTCAATATTAACTTATCTTAGTCAATCTTAACTTAAACCTCTATTTTATTATTTGCTTTTATCAAATTTTTAAACTTTATCAATTGTAATTTACCTGAGATTATTAGGTCTAGTGATATTTCACCTAAGTTCTGACCATAGTAAAGTTGTTTCTTTTGCATTGTATTTACTATGTGAGAAGAAGCCAACTTCACATAGGCCCCCGTAGGAAGCAGTCACTGATAAAACGGAACTTTTACAAAAATTTCGGTATATTTCAGCTTTTTAAGATCATGATTCTGGAAAACGGTCATGGTGTCTTTTTACCACGTTAAAGTAGTTTTTCCTACATCCTAATGCTGCCAGGAGAAGAAGCAGACTTTAACTTGGCACCCGCGGCCAGTCGCGGAAGGAACGGAACACTCCGCAAACAAAACGATACTTTCGCAAAAAATCACATAATTTCCCAGTTTCCAACTGCCTAGCAAAGGCAGACAGACTATAGTTTTGTATACAGATTTTGTAGTATAGATTTGTTTACGTTTTCGCGTAGGAAAAAATGCAAAAAAAACAAACACACACGTTATTTCCGTAAGAATTTCGAGTCGATCAGTAAACCGTAAAACTTGGTGGAAATCCGTAAATTTTACAGACATTCCGTAAAAGTTGGCAGCTATGTGGTTGGTCAGCCTGATGCTGAGACCCCCAGGGCCCTAGTATAATTGGTGCTAAGTTATTGACCCACTGAAAAAAGGAGTTGACCTTGCCTAGCCCAGTACCTGTGGCAAGGGAGTGCAAAGTGCACTACACAACCAAGCCCTGAACTTCAAACAAATGAAGCCAGATCTTTTAAAATTTTAATTTAAGGTCTCTGAATAATAATAAAAAAGATTTTTTCCTATCCTGCAAATGACAAGCACCCTTTTCTATTCCAATATACTACTGTTCAGATTGTATGGTTAATAGACATGGTGAATGTTCACAGTGAAAACAAGTCTGAAAATGCATTTTTGAGGTTTTTATACTTTTCATTGTGAATGTGTGACTGACAGCATGCAAAAATAAAACGACCCCCTGTGAAAAGTCATGAGTTCCCATTTGTGATTCTGGTGATGATTTTAACCATGAAAGGCAAGAAAAATGCAATGATTCGAAAGTTTCATGGGGAAAAGTTCATATAGATGAACAACTTTGAATTAAAGATGTTTGAGCCATCTAGTTGCACAGTATGTGAAATATGCAAGACTGCAATATGCAACTTTTCCTGTCGCCATACTTTAAAATTTATACATAAGATTCCTGTAACTCTTTCTGGTGAAACACTCAGGCTTAAAACAGAAAAAAAATCGAAAAGTCAAAAGAGGCTCAGAGAGCAAATGCTGTTGGTGACATTGGAGAAAGTTATAAAGTGATTAATTTATTAAGTGGTATAAAACCAAAGGATAAATGTGAAATCAGGAGTAAAAATGGAAAACTTGTTACTCAGAGAAAAAAATTAGTACAGTTGGAAAGCACACCTTGAGAAACTTTAAAAAGGTATCCTGATAGTTTGGATTAAAAGAGAAATATCTCCTTTTTAACAACAACAATTACACCACTATGGAGCTTACAATACAAGCTGATTGTTGGTGTATATCTGCTCCAGTACAACTAAAGTAGCTTAAACTTATTTGGAGAAAGGAAATTATTCCTTCCTCAAGGAAAGAGAAGCACATATATAGTAAAAACCTCACAACTGGAGAGGAATTAGACTACTTTCTGTGCCAGTAAAATAATCTCAAGGATAATTACAAGTAGGATAAAGAAGAATATATTAATAAGATTCTCAGAGTTCAACAGACAAGTTTTCAAAGTAGATGTAGGGTATTTAACCCTTAAGGACATAATAGAGTAATGTGAGAAATAAATAAGTCATTGTATTATAAATTCATTGATTTAAAAAATCATTTGATAGTATTGATACAGAATGTCAGTGGAGGACATTAGGGCTTCTATGAAACACCCAAGTAGGATTATCAACATAATCAGAGTTGTGCAATGATGAGAGTACAAGTACATGTTGAAGGTTTACTGACTGAAAAATTAGAATTCAGATCTGTAGTTAGGCAGAGTCCATTATTTATCACCGTTTTAGAATGGGTTGTGATAACCTCAATAAACACTTCCCCTAGAGGAATAAGGTGGGATTTCATTATTTATCTGAATTCTGTAGATGACATTACTCTGACTAAAAACAAACACAAAAACAAAATAAAAATGATAAACTATAAAAATGGGAATAAAATAATTATAAACCCAAAACAAGATGAAGAAATGGATACATTTACACATATTGGTCTGTTTCACCGCGGTTATATCGTGTGAAACAGATGAAACATAAAATGCAGGGGGAAAAAGAACAGAATGCCCCTTTAAAATGCCAACCTAAGCCTGCAGGCTATCAAACTTCAAGTATCTCTCTGAAATTGAAAATACATAGTACAACATCTCCATCAATTTTACTATATGGCAGCAAGAGGTCGAAAACAATTTGTCAAAAGAAATACTGTGAGAATTTACAGGCCAAACAAAACAACCAAATTACAAAAACATGCACTAAACTTTGACAGTTGATATTATGAGATATGGCTTTGGGTAGGACATGTTTTGAGAAGAAATCTCGATACCAAAAAGCCAGATTACTTTCCCCTGGGCATCAGGTGGAAAGAGGAAAACTTACTTAACTTGGAATTACAACCAAAAGAAAGAGATTTGAATTGCCTTGCTGTACATTGGCTAGCATGGCCACTCTCAACAGGAGAGGTTGGGCTTCTAAGATTGAGCCATCTAGTTACCTGGACACAAGGCAAAATTTCCTGTGTTTAAACTACAACCAAACCATACATATTACATACAGGGTGGAATGGACATAAATTGCAAGCAAAATTAAATCTTGGCTATGCCTGCAGTTAAACACCACATAAAATCACAACCATCACAAAAAATATTACCTGCATATTTTCATTTTGTGTGACCAAACTATCACTTCTAATGTAAAATCTTCAATCATTAAATTAATGTGTTCCCTGCTCCTTAATTTATTTTCCCAGTTTATGGTGTGGTGTTTTAAAGTGAGGAACTATTTTTACTTTTACCTATTCGTTTATTACAACATAAAAAAGAACAAAATACAGCAAAACCTCTCTTGAGCGACCACTTTTCATTACAGGAAACATTCCCAGGGGTCTGTCCAGACTTTTAGTGAAGGGCTTTTGTTAAAATTGTGAAAATCTACTCCTAATTTTGTGAATTTTAGTTAGTGTTGTGTTAAAATAGTTCTTTTCAACCAGGAGCCTGTTTTTGTGAAAATAAGCTCACAAATTTGCAGTTTTGTGAAAAATAGTGTCCATTTAAAGGCCAAAATACTTTTTGAAGGGTCTGTTTTTAAGGTAAAATACTTTGTGAAAGGTCTGTTTTCACAATGAAATAATTTGTGAAGGGTCCGAAAACGGACCCAAATTTCTTCTTAACAGACCCCTGATTCCTAAGATGTAGTAACCAGAAAGGGATTGCTTCACAACTTAACCCAAAATTTTTAAAAAAATATTATAGGAAAAAAACTATATAAAAGAAATTGGATTCCCACACATTATGAATACAAAAACCTAGAATAAAATGAGGAAAAGTATCTGACTGTCTATTTCGACAGTTAGAAACATCCTCTTCCTGTTCAAGTGGAAAGTTCTCCTGCTTACCAACTGTCACCTCCATTAAAGAACATGCCGAGTGGTAGACAGTTTTTTATTGATAACATGAAGGGGATAGACAAACATGGAAATGGACATTTCCAGGACAAACATGGACAGCACAACACAGGAACAAAGACGTATTTTTGACAATAACAGTTTACATTTTTCACACAAAGAATACCATCGCATCCACACAAACGAACCGAAAACCAAAACAATCCACCAACACATGCCCAGCACAAAAAAAATACAGCAACAGAAAGTCAGATCCACTCAAGAACTCAGAGGAAAGAGCGCCACCAGTAGCGGGCCGATTAAAGTCACTACACAACTAAACCAAAGTTCAGTAACTAAGCAGGATGAGACTAACTTTTCGAAGCCCTGGGAAACATACCAAAGTTTTCTGTCCAATAATGGAATCGGAAATCTCTCTCAAATAATGCCCCTCATTGCCGTTTCGGTTGTTTGGAGCCACATGTGGTAAAGGAAAGGAAGGGTTGCAGGGGGCAAAAATATCTTTTGAAGTAACCTTTCACTAAAGATAATTTAGCCATTAAAGATGTACCGACATACCAACCCTTTCGAAACCACCCAAAATGGTCGAACAAATGTTTTTAAACTGTATTCGAATGGGCGAAACAAATTTATTGGAAGTCTATTGAATGAGCATATATACAAAATTAAAAACAACAAATATTCATTTAAACAGTTAGGGCAGTCCTACACTATGATATCAATACATGGCAGCTAACCAAACAGCAAGAAAAAGATCCTGATGCCTTTCAAACCAAATGTTTAACAAGAGTGTTAATAATCTGGCCAAACAAAATATCAAATTCAGACCTTCATAAAGGCACCAATAGCAAACCCATAACTGCAATAGGAATAGAATTATAAGGAGGGGCAGAAAGTAAAAAGCCAAGCACCTCGCCCAAATGTCTATTGTGCTAACCTCCCGACTGAAAACAGTCCCTGTCCGCAGACTCCCGTAAGGACTAGACGCTGAATAACTGCATTAGTAAAGAGCACAGATGGTGATGGATACGACACGTTCTAAGAATGTCAGCAATAAACCCAACAAGAACAGCCCTCACATGGTGCCCTGACGGAAAATGGAAAAGAGGGCGACCAAAACTAACCTGGCGTCAAATGGCCATACAAGAAAGAAATGACTGCTGAGCTGGGGGAGTGCCAGGAAGGCGGCATTAACCCCCCTTACAGACCTATAGCCCTCATTTCACGCAGCTAGGTCTTTCAGACCTGAAATAAAATTTGGTGTCGTTTACCAGGATGGACTTTACCAGACTTATGACCAAGGAGAGGTGTGTATTTCTAATGAAAGTTGGTGGGTTTTCTGTGACTTAGAGAAAATAATCAGTGTCTTTACTGGATGGTAGAAAAAGATAACGACACTCATTAAATCTACAGAAAATTCCTGCATAATTCCATGTAAATTCATACAAAAACTCCTTTTACTTTGAGAAATAAATGATATTTTCTGAGTGCACACCAAATAGTTCAATAGCACACAACAACACATGGTCCAAGAAACTCGACCCTCTCTCCATGCTTTCCTTCGAGTGTGGACAATCGAGCTCGTACATCACCAGTGACAGATAAAAACCTCCCTCTTTGAATGGACTCCCCAACTGCCCACAGTCCAAAAATCCGCCCAGTCTCAACTGGAGAGAAAAGTTTGGGGCTCATAAGGGTTAAACCCGACAGGATGAAATGGCATACTAGCGACCTTATGCACCACTGGGCGTTAGGAGAATCTCCTTTCCCAGCTTCAAAACATCTAGAAAAGGTTTCTGTGAGTTGGGGAAACTGGTCGCTTAGAGGGGTGTCGAGGCTTTGCCGGTCGTTGCATAGAGGTATTTCAACATTAGGAGACTACAAGAAAAATCGTCGCCTTTTAAAACCGGTCGCTAGAGGAGGTGGTCAATGTATAGGGGTGGTCGCACAGAAAGGTTTTGCTGTTACTTCCTTCTATCAAGTTAAAATTAGTTTTTAACTTACAGGGGTCGATCCAGGTTTCATTTTTTGGGGCCCATTTTTGTGAAAAATTAAAACGGCGATAGCTTGCAGATTGGTGTGTAGGTAGTAAAAGTCGACTCACAAACCAAGAAAATTCAAATGTTTTGAAAATATTTCCTTGCAAATAATTGTTGTTGTTGTCGTGTGCCACTTGGAATACCCAAGCTCCACAAGGATTCAAGGCAAAGGGGGTGCGGCTCCTGAGAAAGTGAGGCCCATAAATGGCAGGAGTCCGACTTCTGCCTCATGAGATGATAGATGCTGCCACTATCTATCGCCACCTCCACAATTTTGCCATGTATCTGAAGGGGAGGGAAATAGTCTCCAGACACCTGGACCCGTGGTAATAATTATTAATGATAATTTGAATTTTGTAAAAGGGACATTCTAATTAATTTGATTTTTGAGAAGGGGCAGATTTTAAGGGGGGGGGAATTTTGAGGGGCAGCACAAAAAGGGCCCCAATTTTCAGCTGGATTGACCTCTGACTTAACATTGAAACTACAATTTTAAGTAACTAAAATATAATACATACTCATCCATTGTTAGACCTGGTTTTTGGACATTCCCCACAGAGGTAGCCGGAAGAGTTTGCTCAGTTTCTGTTGTTTCTGTCCCAACTATCTCACTTATAACTGTTGATTTCTCAACTAAAGTATTATCTTGCGAACCTTCCTCCACATATCTGTAACAAAAACGTTTAAAGTAAGAACTACCAATGACAAAACCATGAAAATTCCCAATTTTTAACCCTACCACAAATAAGACCACTCACAAAAATCAAGTTTAAATGAACTGTAAGTTATATATTTAGTTTATTAGTTATAAAAATTACATAAAACTAAGTAGAATTACACAGACAATTAATGCAGATGCACTCATTTAAAGTTAATTTATAATTTGGGAAAAAACCCTTTAACCACTTAACAGTTTATTTTTTTGGAATAATAGGTCCAAAAAAAGCAAAAAGAAAGTTTAGTTGAATAAATCCTTCCCCTTCTAATAATAATAATAATAATAATAATAATAATAATAATAATAATAATAATAATAATAATAATAATAAATTTATTTACAGAAAAGAAAAAAAAATAAATACATATGTTGTTCACTAAGGGGCACAAGCCCTTCCAAGTGAAGCACTAAATTAATAAATAATTATTTATAATAAGAACAAAATAAAATAAATAATCAAAATACACATACAGTCATGAACAAAATATACATACAAAATAATACACACTAAGTACACACCAGAAAAAAAAAAGCATACAGGAAACCAGATACTTACTCTGACTCAGAACTATTGCTTTGGGAGGAATCGCTTTGCTTTTTGACTTCTTTCCCTTGGTTTTTGGAGGGCACTACAACGGTTCCAGATGAAGACTTTTCATTTGACCCCCTCTTATCACTCTCTTGTCTTTTGGGACTATTTTCAGGATCATCAGAATCCTCCCTAAATAAAAACAAAATCCGCAACACTTAGGTAATAATCACATGAATATATAGGTAATTTTATGGCAAGGTCTCTTACGGCCGTATTCACCGGTAACTCGACAGGCAGTTAACCGGGAGTCAAACCTGTGACTTGTAGACAACTAGTTTTCTTTCAGTAACTTCCAATCAGAAGTTTGACTACCGTTTAACCGCCGGTCAAGTTACCGGTGAATATGGCCGTTAGTTAGCATTGACCATTTTCTATGTGTATTCTTGATGCTTTTTTAAATAATGAATATTGATTCCTTTGTCAATAAGTCTACTATTATTGATTTTATAATACCCTTACTGCCTTTCTAAATTTGAAGATTCTGACAGCCCAGAAGTCAACTCATCCAACCTAAGAACACCCTCCCCCCCCAAAAAACCTAACTGCATTAGGGTATTTAATAAAACAAGCTAGCATAAATATCAGCAGAATTTCAGATATAAAAACCATAAAATTATATTTAATTAGAGAAAGAGAGGTTAACTAACAATAAAGTTAATGAAAAATAAAAAACATCTATTTTAAATTGAAACGAAATTTTTTAAAATTCATTTTTTTAAACATAAGAAAATTATCTTACAATAATAATGATTTAAGAAAACAAGTTAATCAAAAGGAATCACACCAAGTAAAAGTACTTTAATTTAAAAGACATCTTTTAAATAACTTTTTAGCACATTCAACATACCCAGAACTGCTAGATGAAGAATCTTTTCCTCCTTTTAGGTTCTTGCTACCTTTTTCAAGGGAAGAAGGTTTGTGCTCAGTGTGTTTTAGAGATTTAGGAAGAGGAGCTTTTTGAAACTTCCTCGAATCTTCTTTGATATCCATTTTCTCCCGAACTGCTTTAGATGAGGATGATTTTCCAGCATCACTGCTCCTAAAATAAGAGGTTTCGAAGGAATAAAAAATCAGATTCAAATTCACAGGGAAGAGTGGAGAAGGATGGGAAAGTTTTTACAAAAATATTTTCTAAAATTTAAGTTTTGCTAGCACTGATTTAAAACTTTCAAAATAACACTTTGAAACATTAAAAAAATATAAACTAGATGACAGTTATTGATACATAAGGTTCAAAGACCCTTTGCAGTCTTACCCAATGCCAGGGTAGGATTTTTTTCTTCAAAATCTGAATTAATAGTTAATTTTTTTTAAATATTGCAAAAAATGATAAAGCCAGAAGTTAATTCACTTTCTTAGGATTTATTGTAAAAATACCAGTTATTTATATTAAATTTTATTTGGTGAAGTTGAAATCAAAAGAAAATTACATCAGTGCCTAGTGATGTGAAGCTCATTCTCATTAGGATTATACAAAATTATTTCCAGAAAAACATTTCTATGTACATAATTTTCTTCAAAACACTAATAGTCGGAAAATTTTTAGTTAATATAATACATCTTGGTTACTCTGCATTTACCTTTCAAACATGTCTTTCATATTTAATAGTGATTTAAAAATTTTTTAAATTAAATTTGACTTATTTTAATTTATGATGTCTTCTCATTGTATAATCTATAATAATCTTCTGATTTGAAGTTAATATTATATACCTGCTTATAAATTTAAAAAATTATTTTAGTAGTTTCTAGGAGAATATTCTCAAGAATATTAGTGATTTTAAAAAAATTTTAAATTTTATGATGGCTTCTAATTGTAGGGGAGAGTGTTGTACCTACGGACGGTTGTACCTTCAGCCACCTCATTTTAAAATTCGGGAAAAAATGTAAATTCGAATTTATGGTCGATTTTGAATGTAAACAGATGCTATCTAGTTGCTAACGTGAAATCAGCTGTTTAAAATATTATTTAAATTTTCTATAATAAAAATACTGTTTTTAGGTGCTCAAAGTTTTTTTTAGTGCATCACTACATTAATTATTTTCTTCCTCTATGATTATGATATGATAAAATGGTATATGTGGGGGAATCCCCGAGATTTTGACTTTTTAGTTTTGATATTAGAAATCGTCAGATCTCGATTCTTTTAACTTTTATAGAACTTTGAATGCAAAAACACCTGATGCTGTACCTTCGGACACCATAAGTGTTGTACCTACGGACACGTTCTTGTGGGTGTCTGTAGCTAATCAGCGTTTTAGAATCAGGTTTCATTTAACTGAATACATTTATTAAGTGTTAAATTAATTTTAAATGGTAATCTATTTGTCAGCCATTATTTTCAAGTAAATTTTAGATGAAAAATAAAATATTTTGTGTGATCTAAACTACTTTTTAAATTTATGATTCTACTTGGAATTTAATGTCAAATATGGTGTAAAACCCTAAGCACCCTATCGCATTTAAGTATGATGATTAAAAAAACTTAAACTTTCCACTGAAGAAGATTTACCACCAAATTATTACTGTTATTACCACCAAATGCTTGCACAGCTAAGTGTCGATCGAATTGGGGTTTTTTTGGATCAGTGAGGTTGTCAGATCAATCAGCATGATTGATGAAACTATTACCTTAAATTCTGATCTGAAAATACCATGTGATTTTTGTGTTTTTGGTAAAAAATCAAGACTTTTATCATTCAACTTCGTTTTAATGATCATTTACGATCTAAAACTACATTACTTTAAAAAATCTATTTTCAATTTTAAAAAGGCTTGAAATAGGTCATTAAAAGGTAATTCATCAATAAAAATGTTCATTCTTAGCTTTTTTCAGCTAAAACTTCCCTTTTTAAGGGTGTCCACAGGTACAACTGGGTCTGTCCATAGGTACAACAGGTTGTTGTACCTTTGGACACAAATTTTTCCAAGTTATTATAAATGATTAAAAATCCAATTTTCAAGATTTTGACTAATAAAAAATATCTCTCTACTCACAAAGGTTAGGACTATAGGTTGGGCAATTTAAATGGTCAAAATGTGATTTTACCTGTCTTTGAAAAATCCAAACGTGATTTTTGTCCATAGGTACAACACTCTCCCCTATAATCTTTAATATTCTCCTGATTTGAAGTTATATACCTTCTAAAATTTCCCCCCCAAAAAAACTTATTTTAGTAGCTTCTAGGAGAATATTCTCAAAAATTCTCCTCTAGGAGAATATTCTCCAAAAGATTATTTCTGAGAAGTTTACATCACTATCAGTGCCCAACTAGTACCACCAATCTTTTCTGGTGGATGTAAATTTGTCATTATATTCTATTCATCTTTAAGTGTACAGGGCCTTTTTCTGGGGGAAGAAAAATTCCTTTTTCCCGGCCCAGTGTCCCATACTACCCTAAGGATAACACTTAAAAAATAAGTTCTCACAAAAAACACAGGGCTTTTAAGCTTAGTTTCACAGTTCATTTATATATTGAGTTAACAAAACACAAAAATAAAATAATAAAGTTATCAAAACAGAGATTGAAAATTTACCTTAAATTTAAAATTAAAATCATTTATAATTTTAAAGAGCTATTTCATGTGTCCCACCCAACCCTACTCTCACACCACTACTTATTTGTAACACAAGGTACAAAAATATTCTTACTGTTTTTTAAGACACTCATTGAAATCTAAGGGTGGATAATTTTTCTTGTTTAGAGGTGCGTTTTGGCACATTGTGTTCGAATGTGTTAGTCAAATATTGCCCAACAAAGAGTTTATCAATTCAGATTTTGTACGAAAAAGGGGGGCAAATGCTTAAGGGGTAAAGGATTAGCTTATACTTACTGACAAGGGGGCAGGGGGTTAAAAATCACTAAAAAACATGCTTATGTAATATTTGAACGGCCGATATGGTTCAATCATTCAATGAGTTCATTCACTATTTTTATTTAATAGTAGTCAGGGAGGAGATTGACAAAAAAGTAAAAAGTCTGAAAAACTGTGCAAACAACATTTTGTGGGGCAAAAACTTTTATTAGTTTCATAGGTTCATTTCTGGGAGTCCTCCCCAGAAAATATTTTGGAAATTTGATTCTAAAAATCTAAGTTTTAGCTTATTTTGGAACATTTTGTAGGGTGGGAGGCTTCTGGAAAAAATCTGAAAATACTCAGAAAAGTGTGAAAATCAGACAGAAATCTGAAGAATCTCATGTCTAAGTAGTGGACTTCAAAGCAAAGTGAAATGCCATTCCACAATAAATGAAACTAAGAAGAACATACCATGAACTGGTGCTGCTATTAGAGGAATCTCGCATTCGCCTGTCTTTACTTCTACCCCTTCTTTTGTGCTTGCTCGAAGATTGGTACTTGGTCTGATCTCTTTTCCAGGACTTATCGCCACCTCTTCCGGCATCTCTTCTACGTTCTCCTTCCTTTTTGGATTTTCTCACCGGTGATTCTCTACTAGAGAGCATAAAATAAAACTTAATTCACTGAAAATGGAATGAAAAAGTTAAATTTAAAGGAATATGGAATACATTTTTCAAAAAAGTGAAACTCTAAAGGTTGTGTGAATAAAATTGGAGCGAAAAGATTTATGAATTTTCAATTTGAAGCAGACTGCCTTTCTAAGTACAATTCCTTTTTTTAAAATTATGAAATATATATTTAACTACATATTTTTCAGTGAAGGAGTCGGGTTTACGAGAATTGTTATACACAAAACATCTTTATCACAACGTATATTTTTACTATGCATTTCAGAAAAGGTTCATTATGATTCAGCCAACAGGAACAACTGCTTTTCTACAGAAAATCTGCAGAAAGTTAAAAAGTATAATACATACTTGGACTCAGTGGAATATTGCTAGTAAAGTTAAATTAAAACTGATAGGACAAAACAGCATAAGTTAATAAATAAATAATGAGAAAATCTAATAATCCTACTCTTTTTCTTATTCATTAATGTTTCCTTTTATCCAAACACATTTTTCTTTTTAAGAGCACTGTTTACAAATTTAAAACATTGAAATTCATTTTAGGGTACTTTTTCAATAATAAAAAAAGTTCCTCAACTGAAAAATTTTCGCTGTTATATCCCCATTTTAAAATTAATTAACTGCAACACAAGGGCATGCGTTTAGAGCAGGGGTTTCCAACTTCTAATTACTCGAGGGTCACAATCGAAATCACAAGTCAAATGGTGGGCCGCAAAGTAATCAGGCTCCTTTTTAACGATGATAATTTTTTTGGGGTGAGAGTCTTCAATATGAAATTTTTCCGGCAAAAGAGGGACGAAGGTTGTTTACATATTTTGAATGTATGCACTACACTGTATTTTCCAAAATTCCAGAGGATATATGAATTTTTTTACTCTTATACAACTCGTAGGAATACTGAATATATTTAATATTCTGAATATTACTTAAATGAAAAGGTCTTCCTTAAGAAAATGTTTGTAAATTTTCCTTAGATGATTGTTTTACTTAATTTTTTGATACTCCATTTTGTCCGGCCTCATGATAAAGGTTATAAAAGCCTTCATACCCCCTTGCTAAGCTCAGGGGGAATTTTAGGCTTTACAAACAACCTCTCGAAACTTTAAACTTTTAATTCTTGCACCATAGAAAACGATCGAAGCTAGTCCATAATCTAAGAGGTCGGGGGTTCTCCCCCGAAAAAATTTTGAATTTTAGTGTGCTAAAAAGTGCTTTGAAGCTACTTTTTGAAGGGTTTTCAGAGAGCTTCGCGGGCTGCACAAAATGATCTGGCGGGCCGCCAGTTGGAAACCCCTGGTTTAGAGGAAGCACAGCATAAAAAAAATAAGAAACACCAAGACAAAAGCAAATAAAACATTTTATACATTAAATTTGACTTCTTTAAAATTTTTCGTTCAAAAACTTTTACTTCTGCTAAGCTATTAACTTATGGCATGGCAATTGTGCATTTAAATTTAATGAAGTGAGTTACTCCCACTTTCACAGTTAACTATATCCCAGTACTGTAGTGGGAACAAAATATATGGGCTTTTCTTTTTTAACATTTTTAAAACAAATCCCTACATTTTTGGGGGATGTTTCATCCCCAATCTCAACACTGCTTTTACCTCCAAGAAGTAAGTTGTGCATTTAAATTTAATGAAGTGAGTTACTCCCACTTTCACAGTTAACTATATCCCAGTACTGTAGTGGGAACAAAATATATGGGCTTTTCTTTTTTAACATTTTTAAAACAAATCCCTACATTTTTGGGGGATGTTTCATCCCCAATCTCAACACTGCTTTTACCTCCAAGAAGTAAGATAAAACACTCACTCAGAACTAGAGCTGCTGTATGAGGAACTTCTGGCTCTTTTTTCTTTATCCCTGGTACGAGGTCTCTCTCTTTTGTCAGAAACGTGAGATTTCGAACTGGAGAACCTTTTCTTTTCAGGATGATCACCCGAGGCTGAACTTTTCTCGTTCAGAGAAACGCTCTTATCAGCATGGAGACTCATTTTTTAAGAGGAAAATCTGAAAGTTTTCATTAAACCTTTAATTTCTACAAAATCGAAAACATTGAAATTGCTGGGGAATAAAAATTGTATTAAACTGTTTCAATTTTTTATGCTATAAGTACAATTATCGAGGATGGATTGAACAAAACTCAACACCTCCATTTTCAGGAAAGCCAAAAAACATGAAGCAGAGTTGCGTTTGGTCTAACGGACCAGTGTTTTTATGGCCTTAGAAGTCCGAGTCATTTTTTAGTGGCCTCGGACAAGCGGATGAATTAAAACGCTGCCAATAGAAATGCATTTTAAAAAGTTGTTTGAGAAAATAGCAGTTGTCCCAAAGGCTCACAAGAAGACCAATATGTATTTATTATTATTTTACTCCATCATGCCATCAGTAATGAGATAAATTTGAGAAAGAGGCTCCACTCGCTCTACTACGAACTCAGTCATTTCAGTAAGTGTGGTTGTAATGGAACATTTTTACTCAGTTCTGAAATTAATTTTTATTTTGGTGACACGAAAGTCACTATAATGAAAGCAGGGGTTCATCCAGAATTTTTTGCCAGGGGCCGTTTTTGGGAATTTTGTGAAAAACGTAATTGAATTTTGTGAAAAATGGAAATGAATTTTGTGAAAAATAATTTTTCAATCTAAAATAAGGTCCCATTTCTGTAAATATATTATTTTTCTAAATAAAATTGCACTTGGGGAGTGCATATAGCTTGATTAAAGTCCGTTTTTGGGAACCGGAATTTTGTGAAGGGCCTGTTTTTGAGGATCGGAATTTTGTGAAGGGCCTGTTTTTGAGGATCGGAATTTTGTGAAGGGGCCGTTTTTGAGGGTCAGAATTTTGTGAAGGGGCCGTTTTTGAGGGTCCGATTTTTGTGAAGGTGCCGTTTTCGGCCCCAATTTCTTTCTAGATGCACCCCTGGAAAGTCAAACATTAAAGTGAAACACAAACTAAAAGGGTTACTCCTCGCAGTGTCGTTGATGTTTCATGGAAATTACAATTCTTTTTATCAGGCGTCAATGGATTGGTATTTATTACTACATTGCTAAGGTATGCCAAGGGTTAGTAACGCCGATTGTTGGTATGAACTCACAAATAGGCCTGTGCTTTAAATCGATATAATATAATATAAATCGGTTTAACACTAACATCGGTAAACCGGTTTAAAGTCCATGCCGAACATATTATATCGGATACCGGAATATCGGTTTGAATTCCGATAAAACTCGGAGATTCAATTTATTTCTTAAACCGATCTGCGTTCCGGTTAAAAATATCCGGAACTGAGAACCGATACTATTTTACGGAATTCGATTCATAGATCGAAAGCGTTTTCAACGCGAGCGTTCCGTGGCTGGTGCCGGCGACAGTTTTGCCAAAATTTGGTATTGCGGCATTGTCAACCGTTTATTAATGAGTTAGCAATTCAACTTTTATAGAACTGGGTTGCCGTAATCCATTATTAGATCGCCATTTTTTGGCATAGGCCAGGATGCTTTGGATGAAGCCCAACCAAATAAGAGGATTCTACTTTGGAAAAAATTTCAAGACTGGTACCACTGTCGTCAACGCGCTAATGCGTAAGTACAGCAAACCAGCCAGAGAACCAGGAGGATCACTGTCAACCCTAAAGTCTTTTTTACATTGGCGAGTGTGGCTCCTGTAACGAAATATTAACCTCTACTTTTGATTTTAACTTTTAAGATCAGTTTTCAATTTAGGAAGTAAAAATCTTGAATGCTAAAATTACAATCTTGGTGAGATAGGATTTAAAGTATTTTTCATGCTGGTGAGAGTTGCACTGCTCACGAAATATTAACCTTTACAGTTTTAGATTTACTTTTTTTTAAACTTTTAAGATGAATTTTCAATTTAAGACGTAAAAATCTTGAATGGTAAAATTACAATCTTGGCGAGATAGGATCCAAAGTCTTTTTCATGTTGGCGAGTATTGCACTGCTCACGGAATATTAACATCTACGGTTATAGATTTACTTTTGTTTTAAACTTTTAAGATGAGTTTTTAATTTAGGAAGTAAAAATCTTGAATGCTAAAATTAGATTACTCTTTTCATCTATTTAGTTTAATAATGTCCATGACATGAGCAATTTTATGGCAAGAGGAATAAATATCATATAGCCACCGAAATCTAGATTTGAAACAGGGAAATACAAGAGTTTGAGTTTCGTACAAGTTATTCATGCATCATTAGTAATTTAAGAGAAATTTTAATTTCGTGGGAGAAAATCTTGTTTGAAAATCAGGCAAATAACTAAATTTACACACAAATTTGATTCTAATAATTTGTAATACATCATCTAAGTATCAAGCAGTAGAAGCAATATGGAAACAGAATTAAATTATAAAAAAGAAAGTAATAATCAAAACTAGATAAAATATCTAAGAAATCTATTTAGGTTCAGGTAAAAGATAATTATATGTGATTATAATAAAGACTACGCACCTTTTCCTAAAACTTTACAAATAGGAGAAAATCGGAAAACAAACTTATTTAATTACATCAACAACCAACAACACTGTCGGCGAAATTCTGTTGCCATCCGTAAAACCGAATTGATCTTCTTTATTATACAGATAGTTTATAAAGTTTAGAGCTGAATCGTACACTAGTGACTTTACTAGTAGAACAAAGCATCATTAGTTGTAGAAAATAATTAATTTCATCATATATTTAAAAGGCACATTTAACACCTAATCCATTGAAAGCATAAAAATTTTTTGTCACTTTTTATATGAAAATATACGCTCGTTATTTCTGTTGATTAGGAATAGAATGAATGCCGCTGTGAATCGTTTTCGGTATTTTGTTAAAAGACAAGTGTAATCAAATTCTGAAGAATTTAACTAACGTTTTCTGAAAGAAATTACAAGTAGCATTTTATGAATTTAAATTTGCTTGATTAAAAATAAAAAATAGGCTTACTGGATGTAAAACTTTTCTAGGTTAATTTCTCAATTCGTATGCATTCGATATAAAGATTTGAAAAATGAATTATTGAACATTGATTAATGAAGTTAATGCAAATATTTAGGAATTTTTTTACATTTTAGTCAATAGGATATATAAATTTTTAAGGTACTGTTTAAAAATGCTGATTTTACCTTAAACTTAGAAACACGTTTCACAGATGGCATCATGACATGACACACGCCTTTTATTTTCCTTATTTTTTCTCTCCCCGTAACAAAATTTTGCAGGTTTTTCGAAGTTCTGGGGAAAAGGTAAAAAGTGGTAATTTTTTAAGGTAAAGGTAAATTTTTAATATGAATAATTTTTAATTTATAAATATATATAATAGATGGCGCCATGATATGACACGCATTCCATTTTCGTTACTTTTTTTCCTCTTTCTCTTTTTTCAGAAAAGTTCTGGGAAAAAGATAAAAAGTTATTTGTAGGTACATTGGTACATTATTTAAACACATGTAACATGTTACATGTTTTTAATATTTTGATTACTAAACCCCCTTTCCAAGAGATTTTCCAAAACCTTTCAGTATTTCTCTGATATTCTCTTAGTAAAAATATAAAAAAAGTAATTGTATCAGGCCCGTAGCTACGGGGGGACCAGGGGGGGCTAAGCCCCCCCTGACATCTTCATTTGCCCCCCCCTAGAAAATTTTCACAAATTCTATCCACAAGCACAGCCATGGGGGCAGAGAGAGCCCCCTTCTTCTTTATTTCCTTCTAGCTAAGTTAAAACTCAGTTTTTTAGGGTCAAATTTTCAAAATTTTTTGGGGGAAGGGCCCCGATACCTCCATTTGTATTCAAATCTTTATTATTCACAATTTTTTCAAGTTCATCAAAACCAAAATTCTACTTAAAAATATATGTTCGAATTTTGGTCTACAAGTATCAAAAGCAGTTTAAAACCATGTTTTTAGGGTCAAGTTTCAAAAAATTTTCTAGGGGGAGTACCCCCAGACCCCCCTTTGATACTTGTGTATCCCCCGTTATTACAAAAAAATTCTCTAAAATTCAAAATTCTATTAATGAAGTTCTCTTAGACGAAACTTCAACCCAAAAATGTATAACAAACTACATTAAATATGCATGGGAGGGGCTGACTAATATTTTTAGGCCCCTACCGAAATAAGCTTCCATATACCCTAGCACTGACTGAAAAGGGAGGTTAGGTTGACACCCTTTATAAAATTATGTCTAAAGATTAATAGGGAGTGATCCAACTCGATTTTCGATTTTTCCTTTTCAATTCTGGAGCTTACATGGAGCAGTCCTTTCTACTTTAACCCAAAGGATCTAAAAATGGGCTAAAACTACTTCAAGCGTCAAATTTCTAAAATTTAAAGAAGGAAAACTTAAGAAAACAGAAAAGGTAAAACTAGAAAAATTTAGGACCCTACTCCTCCCGAAAAAAAGTATTGTAACAGCTCCTTAGGCCTGAGGGTCTTTTGGATTTTGCAGTGGCGGCTCGTCCATAGCCATAGGGGCTACGGGGCTGCAGCACCCCCAACCAAAATTTCCCGAAATTCCAATTTTTATTTGCTTTACAATATTTAAAAAAATATCCTTTTTCCCCTTTAATCTTTGTCCTTAATAATCCTTTTTCAATTAATAAGTCTCTGCTATGGCGTGTCGCCAACAAATTTCCGGGTCAATCAGCCCCCGCAGATATACCAATCGTGGTATAAAACCCTAGCTCTATCATATCAAATCAAAATATCAAGAATTTAGCATGCGAATCTGTTAGGAGAAAAGGGGCTGCTTTTCAGCAGCCCTGGCCCCTGACCAAAAGAATGATAGCTTTTTCTCTTGAGAGAGCTGTGACAAAAAACTGCGGGAAGAAGAAAAATTCGATTTCTACTACTAATAAATCACGGCTTTTTAGCATTTCTCACTCCAACACTGTTTAAATTTTTTATTTATAGCTTCTTTTTTTTCGTTTCAACAGAGTGAAAAAAATCTTTTCGGTCGGATGTTTCGGCAAGTTAAAGATTTATGTTTACTTTTTTGTAGCCAGGTTTTAATTTCTTTTTATAATGAACAAATTGAATTTGAAATGTAGATATTAGTTCATCTTCTTCGCTTAATATAATCTTCATCTTCGTAATAATCAGCTAAATAAAGGTAAGAGACCGTTTTCAATGCTTATTAAGTGTGAAATCGAAATTTTATAATGTTCCCATCTCTTCTATTTGATTTTTCCACGTTTTTAATAGAAATACTATTTGGCATTAGTAATCACTTAAAATGGGTTGCCAACTTGGTACCGCCGGAGCAGCACCCCTTAAAATTTTACCTTCGAGCCGCCACTGGGATTTTGTCCCCTAGACAAACAGTTGAAATTACGCCGGTGAACCTCCTGAAAACTGAAAACCCCCTTGCCACCCCTGAAAAAGTGGGCGCCCCACCAAAGGGAAATTCCTGGCTACGGGCCTGAATTGTATAACAAAACTCATTGTTGCTAGTGTTTTAGGTTTAAATAAACATTTAATGATATACTTGGCTAATTTTGAACTCTAAAAAAAGATTAAACTAAGAATACTTTTTCATAAAATTAAATGGACACATACACGGTAAAAAGTTTCATTTATTATAACATAATGATACTTATACAGATTATAATATTAATCTTTGAAACTCAAAAATTGTTATTGTGGTTTAGAAATTCAAAGACTAATGGGAATAAAACGCTTGTGCAAATTCAAGATTTCGACTGTTTGAAATCATTGATGGGGTTATAAAACTCATTTCTTCAAATTTTAAATTTTTTAATCATTACTTTTAAAAAAAAATTCATTTTAAAAAACTATGCTCTCTAGAATTGGAGGTGTGGCCTACATGACATCACTTCTGCTTTATCTCGTATCTACAACCAATTAATACTTTAAAAAGAAAGGATTTACATTTAGACGTCATGCGCCAAACCTGAGTCCTTCTGCGTATTGTAGTTTTCAATTTTTAAAAATTAACTAATGATGAGATTTCGAAAAAAAATTTTAAAAATATATTTTATTGAAGCTCTATCGAAATAAATAAAATTTGAAAAATCGTTGTATTCCCTAGTATTAAATTTATATTTAATTCTAAATAAAACAAAATAAATCATGAGCAAAACGTAAAACGACACCCCTTGCCATCCCCTAGAAAAAATTAACATAACAAAGCATCAGCATAACAAAAATATACCCACTAAGTATATTATTATAAGTCAGATGTTCGTGCATTTTTAAAATTTCGCGTATAACGAGGGTCTGAAAAGAAACCCCTTTTTTTGAAGCAGCTGTTTGGGTTATTCCACCTGAACTTAATGATTTTTAGTGCTCTGAATCTGAAAATGACCTCCATTTTGTTTTGGTACGCAGTGGCGTAGCCAGGATTTTCCTTTGGGGGGTCCAGTGGGAAAAATTTATTATTGGATTGGATATCAAAACGTTTCCACAATTAGTGAAATAAATTTACTATTTATACAATAGACGAGATTAGTGTGACGTTTTTTGTTTTGTTTGGAAACGTAAATTCAGTCTGTGATTGGTTCCGTGAACTGTACGGACAGTACGGATCCGTATGTAACCAATCACGGATCGAATCAACGTTTCCAAACAAAACAAAAAACGTCATCACTAATCTCGTCTATTACTACTTTTAATTTTTTCTCTATGTTAATTAATAATTAGTAAATAGTGTAATAATTAAGATTAACACGTTCACTGCCAGCACCCAAAACAAAAATTGGTGGCAGTACCAGCGCAGGGTTCACAGACGGTTTGCAGCGTCTGTGTGCATCATGCATTTCTTCCTACTCTTCTATTACACAGTACTAACAAATACTACCGCCAATTTGGCGTGTTTTTACGATGTGCCCCGTATGAGATTTCCTGTCATAGCTATCACTGATTACTTCATTTCTTTTCAGGTATACAATCTAGTTATATTTTCCTGAATTTTATTTCCGAGATCGAAATGTCTATATCCACGAAAGTTGACCCATGCTAAAGTATAAGTGAAATTCGTTAGAG
Organism: Tetragnatha versicolor; assembly: GCA_024610705.1. NCBI lineage: Eukaryota > Metazoa > Arthropoda > Arachnida > Araneae > Tetragnathidae > Tetragnatha > Tetragnatha versicolor. The sequence continues at coordinate 7,144,848 of JANDEH010000010.1, forward strand.
TTGCGTTGTTACTTTCGTGGATCTAGACAGTGCATCTTGGATATCAACCCAAGCAGCACATACGTTCAAGATTCGTCCAATTTTTGTCATGTTGGGCGGGATTTCGTTTACTTGTAGTAGCAGTTATATAAACTTGACATGCTTGGTATGAGCTGTGCAGCTAGGGAAACTGTTCTTTGAAATAATTAAAAGTTTTGGTGTGTGTGTGTGTGTTACTCATAAAAAAATTAGTAAGCATACTAAAAGAGAATATTTATCTTTAAATTTTATTCTGAGACAGCCAGATAGTTTCATTTTCCGAGAAAAAAAATCCCTACGTAATTGGGGTCAATGCGCTTTTTAATTATCTCGTGTTAAGTATGACATTGAACACCTAACCTAACGGTGCTTCGATTTCAATACCCTTGTCTCTACGAATGTAGAAATTCTCCCAGGGCTAACCCAAGATCTAAAGTCTTTAGTCCTCCTCTCCAGTCTAACGTTTACATGATTTTTTAAGATAAGTTTATTTTTAGGACTCCAGAAAAATACTCCATTTAGAAACCAGAAGGTTGGGAATTATACAATCAAGGCAACTTAGGAAAAATTCAAGAATAATATATTGATTGAAATAGATTCTCTAATTTAAATATTTTCAATAATTAAGAGTTTGATTTTATTCATAAACAATCCTTAATGATGTAATTTGATATTTCTATTATGGGATATTCTATAATGGGGCAATTTTAAAAGATTTATTGAAAAAGATAATTTTTAATTTTAAAACAAGTAATTTATTACTTCTGTGAGTACCCAGGATTGCGTCCAACGATTCCCAAGTTTGGGGTATATTTATAAGCCATCAGGAGCGTAGCCAATTTGCGGAAAATTACAAAAACCATGACTACCAATTTAATGTTGGTGTAAAATGAAATACCCTCAAAATAAAATATTGTGTGTATTAGATGCTTCCCTAGTAGCACAGCTCATACCAAATATGTCGAGCTTATGTAACTTCAACTAGAAGTAAACGAAATTTGACCATACATGACAAAATTTGGACGAATCTTGAAAGTTTGTGCTGCTTGGGTTAAATCAATATTAAGAATTTGAAGAAAAAACACAATTGCGCAAATTAGATGCAGAATCTAAATATTTTATTTTAGTTTGAAGAAACTTTCTAGGTCTATGTGTGGCAACAAGAAAAACACGAAATCTAATCGCAGAAATATGAGGAAAGCGGTTTTATGATTCTTCGCCAAAAGACCCCAAATTGGCTGTAGATCGAAGTGTAACGCAAAAGTATGATAAATGCGTTATATACAGATGCTCCCAAAAAGTGATAACATTTTAAAGTAGACATCAGCGCTCGTTTCTCCAGGACGCGCCAGCGCGTCCTTGGCAGTGAACGTGTTAAGTATTATTTAGTTCTATTCAAAGTTCTTATCCTCATATTTTTTATAAAAGTACAGAGACCATTAAAAGACAAATTTCAGTGAAAAAAGTTTTCAGTGTTTCAAAAGTTTTTCAGCAGCTCCATATTGAAAAGGGGGGCTTGGGGGTACTCCCCCAGAAAATTTTTTGAAATTTGATTTTTAAAACTAGTTTTTTTAGTTCATTTTGAGATTATGACCGAGGAGCACCGCTACTTGTAAGCTAGAGAATTTTTTAGGAAAAAAAACAGTTGGAAAACTTACGTCTAACTTTCTAAGGCAGTGGCGGATCCAGGGTTTGGTTTTGGGGGGCTAAGAATTTTGAAAATCAAAATGAATCTTCCCAACGGAAATAATATTAAAAACGTTGAAAATAATTGTGTTCGAGTTATCTAAAGGGCAGGTAAAGTGGTATAGTTCTAGAGTTATTATATAGCTGTTTAAAAATGCAGAAAAAACACTTTACAAGAGTTCTTTTGACATTAAAAATATTACTCCCGAAAGAGGTGTGATAGAGGAATGGAACCTGGAACATTATATCTATAACTATATATTAGCTTCTCATAAAAAATCATGAACAAGATGTGAGGGCTTAACCTTTAGTTAATTAGCATTTTTTTCGAAACTTTAAGGCTTTTGCGGCACGGATAATATTTTTTGATTGAGCTAAAATTTTGCAAAAATCACTTACTTGTATGATGGGACAAATTTGGGGGGCATCGCATAAAATTACTCAAGCTTTAAAAATAAGGACCACCCTAATAACTATCCTTACGAATATACTGACGATCCTTTGCAGGAACACTCTTTCAGTTTTACTCTTCCAGGATAAAATACGGCACGGGTTCTTTCTATGATCGGGAAATGAATAGATTAAAAACTGAAGTTGTGCTTTCAGCTGCCATGTTGATCGGATTCCCATGATTGTCATTTTCGTTCCCTCAAAAGTAAAATGTCAAAATGTCAAAAGGAAAGTGTATTATTTTTGAAGGCTTAAAACTGCGATGAAAATATCTTTGTTTTTTTAGTATTGTGATAATATTTTGTCCTCAGAGTGTAGTGGTGTAGTAGTGGTATTCAAAAGTATCAATTTAATTAATTAGCTCTAGCGGATTAAATTTCCCAATAGTGATTATGATTATTTTACTTTTGTTTATCCTTTAATTTTTAATTTAGTGTCTCAAAAAAATTTGTACGAAAGAAAAAAATTGCAGAAAATCATAATGCAGTAGATAAAGAGTTAAGCGGTATTTTATCTCATTTTGAGATTCTTTGGGAACACTCAAAGGTAAATTGAGTTTGTTTCTTTGTCGCACTGAATATTGGGTTAAAAAATTTCCATTTAATTGGAATTTTAGAAACAAAATAAATGAAATGTTCATTCTTAAAGGATTATAATAAGTTATGGCTTATTTTAAGCCTACTTTAACATAACGTGAAGAAAAATAACGATTGGATGCGTTAAAAATTAGCTTAACTATCAGTTTTTCAACTATCGTTTTGCCTAATATATGCCGGATTCGAACGATTTTGCTGCTTGACCTGTATCTCTCCCATCTTTCCCTAACTTCACCTCAAAGTGAAAGTGATTGGTTGTTCAAACAGTAAGATGGCGTCAGGGTTGGCTGGATTGGACCAAGACCCTCTATATAAAGGCCTCCCAACTCGGCCGTGCAACGTCATAACTTTCACTCATCTTTGACGTCACTCCATAGACTTAACATGGCAATTTTCACCCACGTCTGACGTCATCACCCGGAGTTGGATGGCCATGTATATAGAGGGTCTTGATTGGACCCAATGGGTTTTTTCAAAAAAACCCACATTTTGGACCCATTTTTGGGTTTTTCAAGAAAAATCAAGATTTTGGCAGTTCCTTCAAAACTTAATGTATTTTTTTTCAAAGTTTAGGATATTTTTAAAATTTTGATGGGTTTTTTCAAAATTTAAACTAGGTTTTAAAAATTAAATGGTGTTTTTTCAATTTCAGGGTACAAAAAGTTTTTTAAAGTTAAATAGGTTCTTTCATTCTCCGTGGTTTTTTTCATTATTGAATGGTGTTTTTTCAAAATTTAGGACGTTTAAAGTTCAAACTAGATATAAAAAATAAGGAAGATTTTTTAAATTTCAGTGGTTTTTTTTCAAAGTTTAGGATATTTTTTAAATTTTAGTGGGTTTTTTCAAAGTATAAAAACTTTGAAAAAAACCCACTTAACTGTGGAAAAACTGACATTATTTTGACAGAACACATTTAACATAGAAAGAACTCGCTAAAATTTGAAAAAACCCACTTACATTATAGGAGAAAACCACTTAATTTTGAAAAAACCCGCACTTTTTCCGAAAAAACCCAGTTTTATATGTTTTTTTTTCAGGGTTTTATTGAAAAAACCCGAAAAAACCCAACCCACTTGGGTTTTTTCAAAAAAACCCGGGTTTTTGCCAACCCTGGATGGCGTGGAGGGAGAATGACGTCACTGGGAGCGGAAACGAGAACAATGGGAAGAGCCAACCTTATATTCTACAAACCTTAGGTTTTAGAGGATTTGACGATTGGGATTCTGTCTCTCCGCCTCTGGTGACGTGACAAGGGAGGCGCGAGTTAGATGCGATCCCATCGCCCTATCACAAGGCATATCCCATTCTTTTTCGATTTCCATTATCGCCTATGGCCATGGATGGACTCTGTTCTGGTACTCCGTGGATTTCAAGGTATTCTGGAGTGAAGTGAAATAAAATCTGATGCCGTCATAAGATCACGGGCTATATAAGTAAACAATATTTGTTCAAATGGGTTGAATTACTATGGAATCAAAGTAGGCTCTACTTGTTGATGCGGTGACTGCACGTAATCGGGAAGGTAATTTTACTACGCTAATACTGCAATGTTGGTTGACCCTACGAAGTCACTACCAAACAAAGTAGTTCCCATTGCGGTGTCTGAATTTCGAGTGAAACGAAGAACGCCAATTTTAAAATAATATTATTTCGTTAAACCCAAACATGTTACGGGTGAAGTGCTTGCAGAAATATAAGGAGCTATCTCCAGCAGTTTTACATTGGAGTTAGCCGATTGTTGCTGCAAACACTTCAATTGTTAAAATAATTTCCCGCTTTGAGTGTTTCATGCGTGCTATTCTCGAGTTACAAGTATTGTTTTTTCATCGCAGATTCCAGCAACTGTGAAATCCGTTCATCTTGATTCATAAGGTCCGTCTTGGCTCCAGACATCGGGACTACGTTGCTCGTCTATCCAGCCTCGACTCACCAACTAGGATTTCCGTGAGTTAGTTTACTGTTCTTTTTAACCCTTACGGCTGTATTCCCCACTAACTTGACCTAAGGTTAATCTGAAATCAATCCAATCTATACCAATTGGGAGTTTTAATTCCAGGTTAATCTTGGGTTAGTGGTGAATACGCCCGTTGACTTTCTACTAATGTTTTTGCCTGGGTGTGGGAGACTCCGCGAGCATAGTTGGGTTGGGGGCTGGCTGGGAACGAATTTCAATTACTCAGTGCAACTTTGAAAAATCTAATGTCTTCTCTTGGTCTCTTGAGCTAAATATTTAATAATTTTAAAAAATTAAGAACAAACCAAAGTTAAACTGCTTAAATTCCAAATTGTTTTGTGAAGTTTTCAAATTGGCTCTTTAATCGTTTCATCGTTTAAATACTGTTACCGTAATGGCTAAAACAAAGTCGTGACCTTAAAGAGGGTTAGTTTTTTTGTGACGTATTATACCGTCGTCCGTTCAGCAGCCGTTAAATTCAGTGGTACAACTATAGAACATTCAATGGAATTTGATAACGTTTTCGGATTCAGCGGCGCGGTTGACGGCATAATACGCAAGAACCGGTTTTTTCGTTATAATGGTGACACTATCCTGTCTTTTTTTAAAAATAAAAATACGTTCATACGTTGTAATCAAGGGCTTGGGAAGTAACACCACTAGCAACGATATAATTAAAAATCGAAATTCGATGTAATTTACTTTATCAAGTCTTTTTCAATAATTCAGTGAATGCATAATTAGATAAAAAGATGGATATTAAATTTTAAGGGTTTTCTTGGACCTTTCAAAATCGAATGTCAAGGTTGCACGGCACTTTATTGCAATGGTTCCCAATTATTTCATATTAGTGTCCCCTTTTTAGCTTAAATTCACTTGCTTGGGAACCACTGATTGATAATTGATTGCTTTTTTTCACGTTATAATACTTTAAACACTTTAGCTTATCCTTACTGCTGAAAGAAAATATTTCGTGATTATAATAGATTTGAACTTTAATTTATATAAATCGAGATTCCACTTAAACCTCGCATGGTCCTGCGTATAAGGCCAAATTTAAATTTATAAGATCCAAATTAGTGATTTAAAATAATTTTTATTAGACAAAGCCTTGTTTGATATTATTTATACTTAAAATTTAGTGATTTAAAAGCAATATCTATTTATAAATGATTTTTTTAAAGGCCGGCGGACCATTAAAGTTAAAAGCTAGTTAACAATAATTATAAGGCAATCTCCGGATTGTGGATGATTGCCTAGTTAGAGTGGATCTCGATTAGACGTTAGGATAAATGCATTGTTAATTTTGAATAAAAATGCAAAGAAGTTGCAAAGTCAGTATTATAAGCAAAGAAAACACAACACAAACATTGACACTTTTTAACCGTTATTTATTTCAGCTGATCCTGGGGGTAAGTTGTTTTAAGACTTTTTTTGTCGTTAGGGTTGCTCCCCATGTCTTCCACGCCTATCCATTGAGTAATACTAATATTTTGTGTATACTACTAATACATTCGTGATTAGTTTTCCGTTGACTAAAAAACTTTGTCTTTTGCAATAAATCTCTCAGGTATTGATTTTTAATTGGTGAGGGATAACTTTTGATTCTAAAATTCTTAACCTTTTCCTCTTCACACACCCGCTTTTGTAAAATTAAAAAAAATTACGTTCCCAATTTGTTCCACCATCCAAAGCGTTTAAAATTTCATCATTCAAATAAAAATAATACTAAGTATTGCCGTTTCTTGCATGTTTTGAGATTGAAACATCTTGATTCACCTGATCTTGTAAATTATGTAATTTAATAAAACAAATTGGAGTACACAAGAACATGTATTTTGAGTGAATTGTTCCTTTTATAGTTTTCATTATGTAAAATATATTTTGTGTAATTTCAATTTATAATTTGAGTGTCGATTGTTGGTATTTATAAGTGTTTTCTAAAAATCTTAAAATAGTGCTAAGAACACATTCTGTCGTTGTAATGTTTAACAGAATTTTAGTGTATATTTTTAGAGATCAATATCTCTTAGAAACGTATTAAGAACACTATCACAGTATACTTAGTATGGAGTGTTTTATGTAAATCTAGATCTGTCTTGAACGTTTGAACTTGTTGTGAGCCTTTGTAGTGTATAATATATTTGGTTTAATTGCTTAATTCCAATATTTTCACATTTTATTGTTTTTAAGTGTTTACTTCAAATGTTCTCTGCTGAGCGATGTAACTGCATTGTAACTTATTTTTTTATTTGTAATTGTGAAACATTGTTTATAACAATAAAAAAAATTGTTTTATACTTATTGCTGTTATACTTTAGGGGGTGGGACATGTTGAAAAAAAATTTTTTTTAATGTTGAAACATTAGAAATTAAATGTAAAATTTCTAGAACATATACTTTTAGTAAGTCAAATTTTAAACTACAAAAGTATTAGTTTAATAATTGTTTAACTGAGCAATTTTAATCAATTTTAAAAATTTTCAAAAGATCAAAGAAAAGTATATTTTATTGTGATTCAGAATTTGAAAAGTGTCAATTTTATTAAAGAATAGGGTGGGTTGGGGTAAAATGGGTCAATTTTTAGGTACTTTCACATTCTAAGTTTTATTTCATCAAAACTATTAATTTTTTATGATTTATTTCAATTGGATCTTGACATTACAACCCTTTAGAACATTTTCATCTAATTTTATCAAATATTTTTTAGTTATAAGTTGTTTAAACTTAGCATCAAAAGTAGTGACCTATTTTACCCCAATGTGGGGTAAAATGGGTCTCATTGCAAAAAGATGTCAAAAATATATTTATTTCTAAATATTCATAAAAATAAGAAAAAAGGCAATCGGCTAAGCCGTTTTTATCTGAAAAAATTTGTTTTAAGTTGTACTTTAATGAAATTGTAAAAGTCCTAAGTTAATGAACATTGTTCAAAAGTAGCAATTAAAATACTTCATTTGGAGAAAAAAATAAACTTCTTTGACAGTTCAATGTATATTTGAAGGAAATAAGTTAAAAACATTGTTTTTACTTAATACAGAAGACCTCCTAACTATGACCCATTTTACCCCAAGTACAAAATATCGTTGTAAAAGATAAAATATTTTATATTTTTCTAAGCTGATTGGCTTGAAATGTCTCTCAGACTTTCTTTTATGAAAAACTATCGCAAAAGTTTTCTTTAATTTATTACAATATATGGTTATTTCGAAGTTGGTAAACCCTGTTTTTTCAATGACATCATTTACGGTTGAAATTAAATATTTTTTCAGTCCTCAAATTCATAAATCTTAATTTTTGACAGTCGAAAAAGGTTGCCAACAGATTAAAGAATATAATTAAAAAAATTAGTGAAAAAAAATTCAATTTAAATTTGATTTATAACGAGTTAATTAAAACTGACCCATTTTACCCCAAGACCCACTTTACCCCAACCCACCCTAGATAAGATTGAAAGAAAAATTTTTAAATTTTCGTTTAGGATTATAAATTAATGTACTAAAGAGGATTGTTTTACTAATTTGCCAAATTACAATCAAAGTAGAAGTCTGAAAATCAGATCACACACATTACGAGAATAAAAAAAGGGGGCTAGATTAAGAATTTTTAAAAAAATTTTAACTTTGACTGTAACTGATAAAGTTTAAAACTTTTGAGGATTAACTTTTAAAACTTTTTAAAAAATATTAAAAACACAAGTGTTTCCCCAAAAGATCATGCGCCATAAAAACTCAATTAAACTAAACCAAACCTTTCCTCAAAAGTTAGGTTTAATCTTAATCTTATAAACCAATCCTCAAATTTTTTTAGCACAAATAAACAAATCAGGGTGTTTCATAACTTCTAGGAGGGATAGTGCACACATAGGACTCACAGAATCCCCTAGGAATGGGGGGTCGGAAATTCACCCCTAATACCCTAGGGGTAAGATAAGAGTGTTTATAGGGGTGAACCTATAGGGGTGTGTATAAGCGGGCATGAGAAGTTATAAAATCCCCAGTGGAAATTAACACGTATTTTTTAAAATTGGATTAAACCAGCAAAGTAGTTAGATTCCTGTATTTTTTTTACATAAAAACCAATTTAGTAGCTGAAATATCAGCTCTTTTATTGGTTTTATGGAATACATGCCTGAATCAATGGTTTTATTTTGATCTTTAAAGGTTACGTATCAAATAATTTCCACTGGGAATTCTACAACTTCCCATGCCCGCTTATAAAAAACCCCTTGTTCGTTAGGGTTGCATTTCCGACCTCCCATTCCTAAGTGATTCTGAGTCGTCTAGGTGGGGCCCTACCCCTCCTAGAAGTTATGAAAAACTTCAGAGCTTTTAGGAGGGGAGGGAATACCTAGAAGGTCCGAAACCCGAATCTTATAGGAATGGGGTGTCGAAAATGCACCACTTAGGAACTAAGGGTGTATAGGCATGAGAGGTTGTGTAATTCCTTTTATAAAATTGGATTAAAACAAGCAAAATCGTTGGATTCCGGCATTTGTTACATTAAAAGCGATTTAGGAGCGCTCTTAAATTGGTTATATAGAATAAATACCTAAATTCTTAACCCTCTATATCCCGACGGGACTTGTAAGTCCCACTTCCTAATGTTAAATTCGTCCAATTTTCGTCATGTAAGGCCAAATTTAGTTTACTTATAGTTGCAGTTACGTAAACTTGACATATTTTGGATGAGGAAAATAATTTTGGGCATAAAGGATTAAAAGGTTAGGTGTCAATTTCCACAGGGAATTTTATAACTTCCCATGTCCGCGCTTATAAAAACACCTAGCTCGTTATGGGTGATTTCCAACCTCCCCTTCCTAGGTGATTCTGAGTCTGTGCCTTACCCCTCCTAGAAGTTTTGAAAAAATTATCTGATACCCATATAGTTTTTCATAAGCAAAAAACTCATCTGTTATCAATGGAAAATGGAACATATTTCGACATACAGGGTGTTTCAGATAAGAGTTTCATAACTTCTATGGGAGGTAGGGTACATCAAGAAGAACAAGAATTGGTATAGGTTAGGGAGTCGCAAGTAAGGGTTTAAGGGGTGAAAATTAGCAAAAAAAACTCGCATATCTGGCCAGTAAGAGATACAATTGTTCGATTCCGGCATTTATTACATTCAATCAATCCAAATTTTTCTTGTAAAAATCAAATGCAAGTGTTTATTTTAATCAGAAATATACCAATAAATGAAACACGCATGCATTGTAGGTAGATAGACTGCAACAGAAAGTGTCACGACGAAAACATTTTAATACTAGAGTATTGTTGGTTGGTTGGGTTGCTTGGAGTTACATGGCACAAGGAACCAGAGAGTCCGTCGCCATAGGCGTTAATGGAAATTGAAAAGTTGGATGGATATGGGGCTATTTTGGCGCTCTACGCATCTACGTCACGAGAGGCGGGAATAAAAAGCCTGATTGGTTGAGAAAAACTTTTTCCTTCTCCTTCGAAAATAGAAGATTGAGTGACAGCCAATCACAGGTTTGGTCACCAAAATGTACTGCCGATCTCTCTGTCAATCTGAGTAACGGATGCGATCCCAGCGCCACCAGAGCCCCTATCACAAGGCATACCCCACGTTTTTTCGATCCACTGTGGCCATGAACTCTCTGTTCTAATACGTATAATGCTAAAATTGTGCAAATATGATATTGTATAACTCTTAACTGTCTTAGTTTCCATAACCAACAACTGGTATAAACACGGTGTACAGACGCGATTTCGTTTAATGTTGTACGAAGTATTTGTAGAAGCATTACGCGTTTTTAAATCAAGGGTTTCAGGATGACTTTTAAAGAATTTTTAGCACCAATTATCACTTTTACCAAAGTACCAAAATTTATTCTTAAGAAGTCGTGGAGAATTTTGTTTCTGGCTCTTGGATTAGCTTTCATCTCTATGGGAATCGCCGGGTTCTTCGTCTTTCAGCATGTTTTTCCAATCATACTTAAAGAGGTGAGTAAAGCTCATTTAAATATACTGATAGAAATTTATGTATATTGTACTGCTAACACGTGATTACAACCCGTTGCTTTATTTTTAGTCTAACTATAGGATCCCGGCTTTAGTGGCATTCACTAGCAAATTAAAATAAATTATACAATTAACTAGTAATTAAAATAAAATAAAAAAATAATTGCTTTTAATTTCTTATTTCAAAAACCAATAATGACTAATTTTCAAACATTCAAGTATTTGGCTGATTTTGATTAGAAACATAATATGTTTCTTACGTATTATGCCATCGACCGTGCCGCTGAATCTGAAAACGTTATCCAATCCTATTGACTGTTCTACAGTTGTACCGCTGAATTTAACGGCTGCTGAACGGTCAACGGTATAATACGTAAGTACCCAAAATTGTCTTTATAACCTTAAAAATTAAAGGCTGCAATAAAATGGTAAATAAGGGGCGGAAGTCTAAAGATTAAAATCTACTAGACTTTTTCTGTAAGGCGAGTATCCTTGTAGTAAAATCACTTTTACAGATATCGAATGAAAGAAAATAATACAGCTGATCCATAAAAGTTGAACAGAAATGTATAGCTAAATCCAATAACTAATCACGCTGATCAGTCTAAGCAAATTTAATAATTATTCGTTAATTTAGTTTGTTACCCATGCAGTTTAAACTTGCTCTTAATGGATTAGTTAGGTGTTCAAAACACTTGCGTTAAACTATCGGTTTTAAACTAACGGCCATATTCACCACTAACCTGACCTAAAGTTAACCTGGAAACGAGCTTTTTCGAAAACTGCGATTGGCTTAAAACGAGTTTTCCTTTTGGAACTGCCAATTAGAAGTTTTAATTTCAGGTTAATCTTGGGTTAGGTTAGTGGTGAATACGGCCGTTAGTGTTCTTGATGCGTATTTCCGTCGATCGTGCAGCTGAATCTGAAAACGTTTACAACCCGTTGACTGCTCTTTAGTTGTGCCGCTGAATTTGAAGGTTACTGAACAGTCGACTGATTTTTTTTTGAACAATATAAAGAAATTGGATCATTTAAATTTAAAAAAAATACACTCATTTGTGTAAATTTTAAGCGTTCGTTATTTAAAGGAACTGTTAAAATTTCAAGGCAAGGAAACAAACCGTATTTGTGTTCAAAGATCGCTTTTCTTCTAGTTAGGGAATTGGTATGCAGCTAGTCTACTGTTGAGAAAGGGAGAAGAATCTGGCCTTTATATATCGTATAAAAGAATCTTATTTGAACATTTTTATTACCTTAAGTAGCAATATTTTTTCCTGACTTGTTTTGATTGGGTTGATACTGTTAGGAATTCCAAATGTTGAAAACAATTTAGTGTTGTAAATGGGTTTTTTCTTTCATTCTGATAAAAAAACGGCTACAGACTAAATATGTAACAATGTGGAGTTGTTGAGATCTGTTAAATAAATGATTTAGACACAAGAAGGTCGCAATCTTAACTAGGTAAAAGTATTCCCATGTTTTTGAATATACTACTCATTCTTTGATTTCTTAACAAGTTTGCAACTAGGGGTGATTGGGTAACGTAAAATTGGATTTCAATAATTTAGAGATTTTATTCATGCAAGGTATTTACTATATCTAGCGAGAGAAATCCGCAATACTTGTGTATATTTTCTGATAAAAGGTATACGTATAGGCAATTTAAAATAGAAGGTAAAAATGACTGACGGCATTGAAGTTTCTGAATTGTTATTTTTAACACCAAAAGCGGGAATCTCCCCGGGAATCTCCTAATGGAAATAACATGATGGTAGAAAAAAATCACAGAAATGCAGATTTTCTAAATAGCGTAAACAACTTGGGCACTTAGTAAGCAATGACGCGCTTTGTTTCATTTTTCAGAGCAATATCAGTAATTACGTCTTGGCCCCCCCTTTATCCACGGCTGATTTTTTACGGTACACTCCTAAATAGACGATGGGTCATCCTTTCTCCCTCGGCATGTTACCGCGGATTTTGTGCCCAAACTAGTCTTTTGAACACGGCAGCGTCATAGAAGGTCAGGAAAAGGTTTTCAGAGGTTAGATGCTTTTATGTTTCCAGCCTTGAAACAAAGATCGCAGGTGCCCCTTGGCACCTTCTGCGACTCTGGTAATTAGATTTTCTTTAATGAATCCTTTGAAAAAAATTTCAATCCCCGCTTTACCTGATAAATCTTCGGCACGTGAGCGAACTCTCAAAAGCCGATGAGGAAAATTGTCACCAAAAATGAAAAATGCTTTACTACTCGTATCGTTATCAGTGTTACTCCGTTACTTTCTTCTTAGCTCCAGTTTACGAGCTACTCGATTGGTATGGATTGCAGCAGCAAACTAAGATGGAATCTGCGATTAGGTTAAATTGTTGCTACTTATTCTCTATGACGTCTATCTGTCTGACCAGCTAAGGTCAGGAGTTAGTCGACCCTTTAAACCAGCAAAAAATGTAGGGATATGTACCATCAAGAACGACTTGGAAACGATTCAGTTCTGTGCTTGTCGTGCCAATTAAAAAAATTGCGTTTTTAATTGTAAACGACTTTTACCCTGATAACCAAAACAAGATTTTGGAGGCGTATTTGGAAGAATTTACCTATAAACAATGGTATATTTAAAGGCCATATCATATCGTAGATTTAAAAATTTGGTAATAGACTCTGAATATATATCTACTTAGGCTTAGTGTTTGGTACTGATGTTGAATATCGGGTCAATTTTGCAGTAAAAAATGAGTGGAAGAATAAAACAAAAGAAATAAGAATTGTTTTCTACTATCCCACCATTTTAATGGGAAATTTGCCTGATATTAAGACAGCAGAAATATCTAGCCTATAGACATGTATCACAAACCTATCTCAAAATTAAAATTTGCAATACTTAAACTTTAAAAAGTTCGATTTTTTAAAAATCAAACCTTTTGTTCAATTTTAAACTTTTTTATACTCTAGGGTGGGTTGGGGTAAAATGGGTCAATTTTGGGTACTTTCACATTCTAAGTTTTATTTAATCAAAACTATCACTTTTTAATGATTTCTTTCAATTGGATCTTGACCAGGCCCGTATTTAGGGTTTTTGCCGCCCTGTGCATATCGATACATTGCCGCCCCCCTCTATTTCATTTCCTGTTTCTAGAAAATACCCTTCTTGTTTCTTTTAAAACTGTACTGCTTAAAGGTGGGGTCTTAACCTTTTGAACCAAAATATCAAAATGTTGGGGGGTTTTAAAAAAGAGTATCATGTAAGATCGCCTTGTGGTACCACTGGGGGATATGGGGGTCCTCCCCCGGAAGAAATTTTGAAATTCGACCCTTAAAAGTAAGGGTTTTAAATCATTTTGAGAATCTTTTTCGGTCAATCACTTTTACCTTTTGACACAAAATGTTGGGTATATTTTCTAAAAAGTATCATTCTGGTGGTACCACTGGGGGTAAGGGGGTCCTCCCCCTGGAAAATTTTTGAAATTTATTTGTAGGAGTAGGGTTTTAAATAATTTTGAGAACCTTTTTGGGTCCATCACTTTTATCTTTTGACACAGAATGTCAGGGATTTTCTCAAAAGTGTCACGCAAAATTATCTGGTAGTACCACTGGGGGGTCTGGTGGTCCTCCCTCAGAAGAAATTTTGAAATTTACTTGTAAAAGTAGGGTTTTAAATCATTTTGAGAACATTTTAGGTTCATCCCTTTTATCTTTGGACACAAAATTTCGGGGATTTTCTCAAAAGTGTCACGGAAAATTCCCTTGTGAACCGCAGGGGGGTATGGGGGTCCTCCCGCAGGAGAAATTTTGAAATTTAACTTGTAAAAGTATAGGGTTTTAACTCATTTTAAGAACATTTTTGGGTCTAAGACGGGGGGCACTGTCCAGAGTGCCCCCCTTGGATCTTGTTTGTTTGGGGGGCGGCAGATTGTTGTAATCTGCCGCCCCCCAAAATTTTGCCGCCCTGTGCTATAGCACATGTTGCACGTGCCTAAATACGGCCCTGATCTTGACATTACAATCCTTTAGAACATTTTCATCTAATTTTAACAAAGATTTTTTAGTTATAAGTTGGTTAAACTTAGGATCAAAAGTAATAACCTACTTAACCTCAACGTGGGGTAAAATGGGTCTCATTGCAAAAAGATTTCAAAAATATATTTATTACTAAATATACATGAAAATACGAAAAAAGGCAATCGGCTAAGCCGTTTTTATATGAAGAAATTTGTTTTAAATTGTACTTTAATGAAATTGTAAATGTCCGAAGTTAATGAACATTGTTCAAATGTAGCAATTAAAATACTTCATTTGGAGAAAAAATAAACTTGTTTGACAGTTTAATGTATATTTAAAGGAAATAAGTAAAAAACATTGTTTTTACTTAATACAGAAGGCCTCTTAACTATGACCCATTTTACCCCAAGTACAAAATATTGTTATAGAAGATAATATATTTTATATTTTTCTAAAAGCTGATTGGCTTTAAATGTATCTCACTTTCTTTTATGGAAAAATATCACAAAAGTCTGCTGTAATTTATTACAATATACAGATATTTTGAAGTTGGTAAACCCTGTTTTTTCGATAACACCATTTACCGTTCAAATTAAATATTTTTTGTTCTCAAATTCATAAATCTAAATTTTTGACAGTCTGAAAATGTTGCCAACAGATAAAAGATTATAGTACATAAAATGGGTGAAAATAATTCAATTTAAATTTGATTTATATATCGAGTTAATTAAAACTGATCCATTTTACCCCAACCCACCCTATTCATTTTGAATTGGCGCCTGAGTACATTTCCTTCCCCCCACCACTGAATCGGTAACCATGGCAACTATCAACATCAAAGTGGCGAAGAAGGATTACTATTGGCTACTCAAAGAGCGTAACCATGGTTACGCTTTTACCGAGGGGGAAAGGACTATTTCTCGGGCGCCTATTCAAAATGAACAGAGTTATAGCTTGTCAGTATTTAGATCATTTATAAGGGAAATTTTAACCCTTAAGAATAGGGTTTCGAGTCATTTTGAGACCCTTTGGTTTCTACCCGAAGAAGTTGCGCAAAGTCTCAAAATTTTTAAGGAAAAAAACTAAAAAATTTGTCAATTTTTTTGGGGGGGTCGAATCCCTAAAAGTCCCCCATGGATGGCCCTGAAATGTTTTGTGTCAAAGTCCTTCCTACATAAGTACTACCTCATTCTGTTTTTAAACCAGCTCTTGGACATAAAGCTTTCCGAAACTGGAACCTCAAGACTTTCACTTGTCGAATCTGGTTAAAAACAGACGCGCCACTCCATGGGTGAAGTGAGAGGGGACAAGGTCGAAGACTCGTCCCAAGCCCCAGGGAGTCTCACGATTTATCGCTGAACTAACAATACATATTCAATACGGGACCATCCAGCGGAGAGGTTTCCAGATGTTTCTTGAGGCGAAGCAACATCTTTTCGAGCAATTTTCTGGAACAAATTTATTTTACTAGTTTTTATTAGTTTTTTCAACGACGCGAAATGATACACTTTCACTTTTGGCTTGACAGGCGGAGAGAAAGTAGTTTATGATGAGCGACTCGCTGTAAATGATGATGGGATGCGCGATGGTAATAAAGCGAATACCTGCTTCAGATTTGTTGATATTTTATTAGCCAAGATGACAATCTGGATTTTTGGCTAGATCAAACCGATATTTAACCGTTATGTTTTCAGTTGGCCGCAGCGTGCTAGGACTGTTTAATTAGGCTGGTCGAAGAAAACAATTTTTTATCCCAGTCTGCTGCGGTTAGGGTGGATTTTTGGCCAAATGGTTCCAACTAAACGCATAAAATTTTAATTTTGTTATTTTCTGGCGTGAACAAAGGCCCGCTAAAGGGAAATGGACGAAAATCCACGCCGTCGGAGCCAAAATTTTTGAGATTTTATTAAAGCCATTTTGGGGGGACCTTACTGACCCTAATTGACAACTGATTTTAATAATTTTTTGTTTTTCAATATTCAAACTTAAGGGGGCAATTTCGAGTTTTTCCTTTCACTTTAAAAGTCAAAAAATTTTAAAATTTATTTGAAATTCGCATGAATGTAAATACAATTTATAAGAATGTTTCAACAAGCTATACATATGAAGTCACGAAGTGTGATTATTTACAGGATTTAATGTTTATTTCACTTCATGCAGTAAAAAGAGCAATAAAATAAATATATCCCTTCTAAACGTGCAGAATAGATTTTTTTATGGAGGAAGCTGTAAACAAAATTTATAATGACTGGTTTAATGCTTCATTCTTTCAAATTTCATAAGCTGAAATTGTTTTAAAGTTCTCAATTCATGGTTATAAAGTATTTTCTCAGCGAACAAGCAGCTTTTTTAGGGATGGGTGAATCACTGTACTTTCATAAATAAGGGGTAAAGATTCACCCCTCCGTGCAAGACGGGTATAGTTGTAAAACTTTCATTCACTCCTTCATCTGGTGTAGATTTGTCTTTCGGTATACAATATTTCCTTCCAACTACGTAATATTCCTAAAACCGCCTTTTTCTTGCGTAATGATAGGAGGCATGTCGGAGGTCAGTCATGACGGAGTATTACCGATCCTCAAAGATACGTAGTTCTTCCTTCTCTTGTTTTGGCTTGCGTGTCTATGTTTAACAAAGCGGCTTAATATGCGATGCAAAATCAAACTTTAAAATCGGGAAGTTTCGATCAAATTTATTGTTCATTGTTCACAATCTTTTCCTTTTACTTTCCAAAAGGCGAGAAATCTTGCTGCTTGTGTGAGCACTGGAAATTTCGTACATTGCATACTCCATTTAATCTCTCGTTATTTCCATTTGTAACAGTGACCTTTTGTTGTATTTAGCAAATAGCGAGGCGCAACAATGAGGTAGATGTTAAGTACATATGAACTCGCTGCTTCTATTGGTGAAGTTTTACTCTAGATATCTCGGATTAAAGTTTAATTTTTGAGAAAAGGTTTAGAATCAAAACACATGAAATGGTAAATGAGGAAACTTTTTCATTACCTAGGTTGTAGAAAGAGCTTTTAATGATATACTCACCATTTTTATTCCTAGATTACCAGAGATTCCCATTGAATCCTATGGGAAATTAGGGGCGGCTGGGATTAAAAGGGTTAACCCATGGGTTTCTAACTCCAAAAAATTAGCAGATCCATTAGCCTGAAGTACCATAAGTCACGGATTACCCTCACTTTTAAATATATATTCGTTCTTCAGCATCTTTTTGCTTCTTAAAGTCCTTTAGCTCCTCGGAGATAACCTCTCCGATATTCAGCATCCCTTTCTTGAACTAATCAGCTTCTTATAGCATCCTTTTGCTCGTGAACCTCTTAGTCAGGGTGCCCGCCGACACAAAGTACAACTCATACATACTCTCTCATAACTTCTAGTGTTGCTTAATTACACCTAGTCCGACAAAATTTCTCTATCGAACTCTCGGAAACGCGGCTTTCCCTCTCCCATTTTTTGGAAAGTCGTCAATTTGGTAGTGTACGAAAAATTTATAGATACTCTGTTGTCATAAAATGTAATAGCAAGAAAAATTCATGAATATCGCGTAAAAAATATTGTCCGACAAAAATGTAGGTACGTTGCGGCTGTCCCCCAATTGGAACATGTTAAAATAACGATAACCGAAAAATTTATTGATACCCAGCTAATTTTTTGGAAAATGCTTGAGAAAAATATGTAAAATCATATCCTCATATTGTCCGACAAAATAGATTTTCCGATTTTCCTGTCCGACACGCGGAAATCGTCGTTCTTACGAGAATAAAAAAATTTATTAATATCAGTTTATAATTTCGATTTTTAGTTTCTACATAAAGTGTAGAATATGAAAAATAAGTTGTCCGACAGTATAATAGTACCGTTTACGTAAAAAATGAACAAAAACTTTTTTATTCAGATATTTACGAAGGTTTACGGTGTATGCGTTTGTGAGTGTATAGACGCCCCATTTTCTAATAACCAGATGATTTTTTCTGAATTGCTCAATAAACATGTATGGAATCCAATTATTGAATTGTCCGACATAATATGTTTTCCGATTTTTCAGTCCGACGCGACGTGAGGAAATTATGGGTTTCATGAAGTCTTAATACTTATTGATAAAGTTCCTCACCTTCTCATTATTTTTTTATAATGGTCATGAAACATATGAAATGAATAAGTTAATCAAGAATCTCATATTTCCCACTAAATTGTTACAAAAAAAAATATATATACAGGGTGTAAAGGAAAGTCCCTTTACCCTGAAATAAATAGGTAACGGAGCAAGCTAAAGCTATGCAGTTAAGGTAACGGTATAGTAAAGTGACTATGCGCAACCGGATGCGAGTAACTGCAGCGCCCTCTATCGGAAATTTTAGGAGTTATAAATTTTATTTTAAAAACTATCAGGAATTTGCTAAAATAGTCAATTACAAAGTTGTAGAACAGCATCGATTTAGTAGGAAAAGACACCTTAAACAAAAAAATATCTTGAATAAAACCCCTAAAACGCACGCTCAATTAGGTTGAATTTACGTAGATTTTACGTCTTAAAATGCTTCTCACGAGGTGAAAATGAAATTTTTTAATTTAATGAGTTAAGAATACTTTTATTAATTTATTTAAGTCATTAAATTGAAAAATTTTCATTTTCACCTCGTGAGAAGCATTTTTAGACGTAAAATCTACGTAAATTCAACCTAATTGAGCGTGCGTTTTAGGGGTTCTATTTAAGATATTTTTTTGTTTAAGGTATCTTTTCCTACTAAATCGATGCTGCTCTACAACTTTGTAAGTGACTATTTTAGCAAATTCCTGATAGTTTTTAAAATAAAATTTATAACTCCTAAAATTTCCGCTAGAGGGCGCTGCGGTCACTCGCATCCGGTTGAGCATAGTCACTTTACTACACAGTTACCTTAACTGCATAGCTTTAGTTTGCTCCGTTAGCTATTTATTTCAGGGTAAAGGGACTTTCCTTTACACCCTGTATACTGGGATATATATTGATTTGATGTTAATCTTTCATAAATAATTGATTTGATTACTTTTTAAGCAAAATTTTTAAGATTTTATCCACATTTCAATTTTGTTGTAATTTTTCACATTTGAAATTTGGAATTTTATAATTCCAAAACTTCAAATTTTCCAAATTTCAAAGACATTTTTTTATAAATCGATAAGAAAAATATATGAAAATAACTTTGCAGCGTTTCATAATCTTTCAATCATTCTTTCGGCGATAGAACCTCCTTAAAGTGTCACAATTTAGTGTTACATTTACCATTGCTTTAAAAAATCAATAATTTTTCAGATTTTGATAATAATAAAGAGGTAAAAGATGATGACGAGCTAAAAGATACGTCACATTTTTCAGATGATGAAAGTTCGAGTGATGATGATGATGACTCTGACGAAGAGTAAAAACATTATTTGTCGATTTTGATCATCTTGACTTTTGTAATAAAACTGAATTATTATTATTCACCAAGAAAACACACTATTTACTATTTACATACCCCACATTCAATTTATATTATTTTGTAAAATTAATAATAGTCGTGTGTTTGAACGACTTATAGTTTTACAATTAATTTGGAAATTGATGTTTTTTTTGTCGGACTGTCGATTTGCCGCGACATATTTGTCGGACACTTGTACAATATGTAAAATACTTATCTGGGATAAATAAATTTGTTTTTGTCCGACAGATATTAATAAATTTTTTTATTCTCGTAAGAACGACGATTTCCGCGTGTCGGACAGGAAAATCGGAAAATCTATTTTGTCGGACAATATGAGGATATGATTTTACATATTTTTCTCAAGCATTTTCCAAAAAATTAGCTGTGTATCAATAAATTTTTCGGTTATCGTTATTTTAACATGTTCCAATTGGGGGACAGCCGCAACGTACCTACATTTTTGTCGGACAATATTTTTTACGCGATATTCATGAATTTTTCTTGCTATTACATTTTATGACAACAGAGTATCTATAAATTTTTCGTACACTACCAAATTGACGACTTTCCAAAAAATGGGAGAGGGAAAGCCGCGTTTCCGAGAATTCGATAGAGAAATTTTGTCGGACTAGGTGTAATTAAGCAACACTAGAAGTTATGAGAGAGTATGTATGAGTTGTACTTTGTGTCGGCGGGCACCCTGACTATCTTGCTTCTCAGCACAACTTTGCTCTTCAGCATATATTTCCCTATCATTCATTATTCCTACTCTGTTCAGCATACCTTTGCTCTTCAGCATTTTTGGTCGTAATGTCTTTTGATGGCCCACTTTCAACGATATCATCAGGGACAGTTTGCGTTCTGCGGATCATCAATTGGGATTTACGGTCTCTGATGGCCGTGTTCTGTGCTTTCTGATCAGCAGTTAAGCAGCAATCAAAGTAGGATTCCACCAATCTGAGTCGGAGATTCCTTTCATTTGTGGTTAACTGCTGATCAAGAAGCATAGAATACAACCGTCAAGTATCCGCAAGTATTAAGAATACCAACTTTACACCTGTACATATACGCCAATGGTAATGAATATAAATTCTGGGGGGAATGGGCAAGTACGTTTGAATGGTATTGCTTTACACAAGTACTTTAAAACTTACTACAACGGGTAAAGCTGAGGTAAAATACCCCGGGGTATCCTTATTCAGAGGCCACCAGGGATATAATTTCTAAATTCATCAGTAAGATTTGGGGTATTTGATTATTTTTAAAACCATTCAATAAATATTTTTGAGGCATAAGTCCATGCGTCTTTCCTTGTATGAACTAGGATCAATTTTGGTCCCAAAGAGGGACCAAAATTGATCATAGTACCTCATTTCCCCGCGTATGCTTTTAAAATTAAACAAACCCAACAAGAACATACAATTTGGGCAGCAGTCAAACTTTCGCTTTAACTTCCAAAAAGGTATTAAAGAGCTCTTACCGAGTTGATAATTTTGCAAATAGAAACATCAGTGCCATTCACCTCTTTGTAACTTTGTTTCGGAAGTTCTTCTAACGATCATCTATCAGTCTGGTGGGCTGATGGAGACATTCAGCTCCTTCCAGTTTTTCTTTTTCAACCCTTCGCAGCAGTCTATTCATCTAATGCTTGCTGTTCTTGCATATCAAGTACTCACCTCCAAGGTCGTCTAAGCCCCACACACCTCCTTAAGAATGGGTTCTCGGGTGTAGTTTGTATTTTATTTCCCGTCTTAAGTAAGGAAACGCGGTACATCTTTGATATGATAATTTCTCTTTCGACTGAAGAGACAGTGCAATGAAATTGCTGCACGACCATTCTCCCAGTGATTTGGTAATAAAATGCCATGTAGAGTACATTTGGATTATTAACTTGTATGGTCTCATTAATTCATTCATCCCTTATGGCTTTTGGAGATCTTGCGAATATTAATAGTAACAGGTCCCATTTTCGAGTTTAGTTTCGAGCTATCTCGTTAAATAGTTTGAGGTTTTTTTCAAAGATAGGATTGATTATTCGTTGTTCTGGTAATAACTTAAGTAAAACTATTATTTAAAATATTGAGGATTAAAAGTTTCCTTGTAAAAATACCATGGTTTAAAACAGCGTTAGAAATTGGGGAAAAAAATCCACTGGTCCTGCGGACCAGTGCTTTACCAATCTTACTGGTCCACAACAAAAATAACTGGTCCGACAAATTAAAAAGGACCAATTTAAATATTATTATAAAGTAACCATTGCACGGAATCTGAGTACCAAATAGTAATGCTAAAAATTAATACATATTCAATTATAAGTTACCAGCTGTAAATATGAAATTTATATAAAGTACTAATAAAATAAATTTATGAGAAATAAGCAATAGCTCCAAAAAATCAATTACTTTAAAAATATCTTATTAATCAAATACCTTTCTTGATTAAATAATATTTCACTAACTGACATAAAAATAAAATAATCTTCTTGATTAAATAACATTTCTCTAATTTACATAAAAATTGGATACAATTGCACTAATTGGCAAAAATAAGAACTATTCTTGAACAAATGATATTGCTCACAAATTAATACATAACTTAGAATTAGTTTTACATTGTTAGTTGACAAACTGGTTGTAATCTGGTTTATTTAATGAAATTAATTTTTTTGCCTTTTTTTTTCTCCCGATTCCAAGCAAAGAGAAATTGCAGGCTAAAACTGGAGGGTGGGATATTTTTTCACCACTGGTCCAGCGGACCAGTGATTTTCAGATTCCACTGGTCCGTGCCGTTTTTTGGTTGTCCCGGACCAGCAATCCAGTAAAATTTCGAACGCTGGTTTAAAAATAAAAGCTATGGACGTTTCGTCCCGAGCTAAGCCGGACATCATCAGCGATGTAAAATTCTAGCAGATCGTCGTAAAGACTGATTGGCGTCATCTTTTCGACGATCTGCTATATGGTAATTAAAATAAAATATGGGATATGTTACGGGCAAATTGATAAACCTGGCATTACTAATAATTCCCGAAGTTAGGCGGGCAATGTGATGAATCCGATGGCATTCATCAATGAGCATTTATCACTTTGCCCGATATACGCGGGCATTATTCATAGTAGGCGGTATACCGCGGCTCGGATTTATCAATTGCCCGTATCATATAAATCGATATCAAATTTGAGTACACTAGTTGGTGATAATGTTATTATACTCTCTTCAGAATTGCTTTCTCCAGAGTTCATAAAATTTCAAATTTTAAGTTATTTATAAATTTAATGCATTTAGAGTCATTACATGATAAAATAATTTTAATTTGTGATAGATATTGTAAAACGTGTTTAACCTGATACACCATTCTTTTAAATACTTCAAAAGCGTAAAATTAGTGGAGAATTAAATCTTCATAATCGTGTGGTGCGAAATCTTATGGTTGGTGGATCTTCTGTGTACTCTATCTCAACTTACTAATATCATCAGGTTTTGCAACTTTTCATTAACCTATTCTTTCCGCACCTATTCTACATGTTATCGAAGGAGGTATTATGTTCATTTTGAGACAATACCAAGGAAAGTGTTCATGGAAACAACTACGTCGATGATCATATTAGTATTGTCTTCCCGCTTATCAAGATTGCTGTGAATGTGAAAGACTCCTTTTCGGAGTTTGAGACAAGATGGGGTTTCAGACATCTTGTGGGGTCAAAAAATGTCAATTAAGAGAGCAATATTTGGTTTTAAAGATATTGTTTGTAGAAGTGAGGTACCATGCATCATATTTTATGCTACTATGAATCTCGGGTTGGTTAGCCTTTCAGTGTCTAGTCTAGACAATACCAGTGTTTCTAGTGTTGTTCCTAGGATAATGACCCGATGTAAGAAAATAAATAACAAGCTTAGAAGTTTTCTTTAAAAGTTTCTAATATTCATTCAAAATATATGTTGCTCGGTTTGGGACAAGCTTATATTTATTAAAAAATTGTATATTTTGCATAAAATTTTAAGGGAAAACTATAAAAGGAACAAGTCTCTGAATGAAAATAATTCTAATTAAGAAATTTTTTCAAAATTACTTATTATTAAATTAAATTGTATTGGGCATCTAAAGCTTTTTAGTTTTAAAAAATTTGAAACTCGGAAAACTTCCTTTTGTAAATTAGTTTAATTTTCAGTGAAATAAAAAGTTAAGGTACATAACCTGAATACTGTAGATATTTTTGCGTACAAAATTGGCTTCCTATCACAAATTCTATTACCTTGAGCGAGTCAATATACTCGGAAGGCATCTTGATCATAAAAGATCCTACCTCAACTATTAAAATATTGCACATCAAGGGAAAGTGTCTGAATTGTGGAAAAAGTACGCCTTTATATTTCTTACTGAACTCGGATACATTTATGCAGTATTCATCTTTCACTAAATAACCAAAACTATCTCCTAAGACTTAATTTGCAATTTAAATTAAGCTTTTGAAAAATATCATCCTGTCTGCTTGAGATTGATTTTGAATTTACTTTTAGTTTTCCCTCTGTAGCCTACTTGTCAAAGTAGCTTGTAAAATAAACTTCAAGCTTTTTACTAGTTAGAGCACAGATGGGCTACATTTTGATCCTTGAAGAAACTTAAGTCATGAACAAGACTTGACAGCTGAGCTAATAAATTTCTGCTTGAACACTGTTGAAAGATTTGAATTTCGATCACGAATTTTACTTTTCCCTTCCAGGGGAATGAAACCTTACTATTCAAATTCAGTGATTATTCATAAACTTTTAGTTCATGGCTTTATTGGGATATCGACAGAGAATGATGAAAACCTATCTATTTTAATTAGTATTATAATTTTAGTGCTTAACAGTTGAAAATAATTTGCCTCATTTACTTAATTAGTCCTATTTTGAGGGTCTCAAGGATTGTGTGACCCTCTTATAAAGCTTTTAAAGAAAACTCGCCGATTGTTGCTCATTATAGCTTTTAAAGCAGCTTTCTAAACATAAATAACTATTACGTATTATGCGATCTTTAGACCTTTTTAAATATTGGAAATTTTGAATCTCTGTACCTTGTTTTATTCGAACCTCTTCCGTTTAATGTTATTTTTAACTCTTATATTAACCATAAAAATGAAAACTGTCCTCGTTTGGCGACAAATTTTCTGTCTCTGAAAACTGTCGAGACTTTCAAAGGCGAGCTAAAAAATGTACCTAAATTTTTCTTTGTGGTAAAAACTCCGTAGTTATATGTATTTCATAATGAACAATGAACAACTTTGTAGCAGAGTAAGGTAAAGGTAAATAAAATGGACATTACCCAATAGCAGAAACTTGGTTGGGTAAATGTGAATACTAACGGCCGTATTCCCGGTAACTTGACCGGCGCTTAACCGGGAGTCAAACCTCTAATTGGTGGAAAACTAGTTTTCCTTCTTCAACGGCCAATCAGAAGCTTGACTGTCGTTTAACCGCCGATCAAGTTACCGGTGAATACGGCCGTAAGAGTTTGAGGCTTCAAAGGAAGTTAAATGCGTTCGATGTAAAGTACATTAATTTCAACATCATCTCGTGGCTTGACTCTTATTTATCCAACCAACGGTCAACGAAAAATGGAACACTTCTGGAACCCATTTGCATGTGCATCAATCTATGATAGCGATTTGAGCTCATTTTAGCGGTTCTGTCCTAGACGAAATTTTGTTACCTACGAAGTAGTCTCAAGAAAATGCAATTAAAATGAGGGGTTTCTCGAAGTATTATTTAGGTATGATTCAGGGGCAATACAAAGTTTTGAAAATGGAACTAAACAATAAATCAGTACGTGAAGAATTTTCAATAATGTCTATTCATAATCTTGTACTCTTCACTATTCACGTGATTTTTTTATATAGTGGCGACATGTTTTTGTTTCTAGCGTCCATAATTAAGTTATCTTACCACAACTATAACCTCTTTAAAACTTAAGGTTTTCTATGAAGGGTTGCAACTGAATTTGGTCCATTTTTCTACTCCCACACAATATTAGCTATACTTTACCATCCTAAACTGTGAACGTTCTTGAACTAAATTTCTATTACTTAAGAGTCATGGGCTTGTTTAAAAATGGAACCTCTTGCAAAATCTGGTCAACACTCGGCATGCGGGATAATTACCGTAATATACCCTTTGCCGATTTGAACACATTCCATTATGTTTAGCTTGTCAGTTCTCCAAAAGACCTAATGATACCGAAAGTCTGGTTTCGACCCCAAGGCTTCCAACTCAGTCAACTCAAAGTTCATAATTTCTCCCTCTCTGAGCCTTAATGAATCACATTTAAGTTTTTATGTTTGGAAGAAAGAAAATTAGCTTCTAAATGGACATGGCAAATAGTTATACCGGTGTTAGTTGGAAAGTCTGAAAAGAAGCAAATTTTTGGGTGACCTCTTTTTGAAGATACGAGTTGGCGTAATATCAGCCTTGAGTGGTGAATGTTCATTAAGCAATTTGCAATTTCCAGACACCACCACTATCATAATTGATTCCTCGGACCTTGTCCAGTAGCATGTCCGTGATCTTTTTATGGGTAATTCGCGCATCATTTTTAAAATTTTAAGCGGTCTATGTAGAATTAAATAACCAATTAATCGCATCTTTTAATTATCTGTATTGCTTTAACTTAACTCTTGCTTAGTCTAAACGAGAAAAGACTATGGCCAGTCTTAAACGACCATCAAGTTTTTTTAATTGTGTTTATATATAAGAAAGTGGTAATTTAAAAAACTTTAGAATTTCATTGGTGCACTGAAACTTAAATAATTCGAAGCTTGAGGGTCCAATAAAAATTTAATTTACAATTCAAGTATAAATTTTAATTCTAGGTTGCCCTTCAGGCTTGAAAAGATTACTCAGAATTTACAAGGTTTGGCTGTGTTATGCAAATTAATGTTTCCATAAAATATATTATATAATAAAATAACATAAAATACATAAATTATACATAAAATATATAAAATTATTATATAAAATATATAAGTTATTGTCCAAATTGACGCTTTCATTGAAAGTATAGCTCTTATTGAATTGACCATATTGAAAAATCCGAATATCGAGGGAAAATAGTCTCATATAGAGGTCGAAAGTTTTTAAAAACTTCTTTTCGATTTGGTAAAAAGTTAAAGGGACCAAAACGGAAATCTTTGAATTATTAGAGACTTGGAACTAAAGATGTTGGTATTATCCACATTCACAAAACCTGGTTGATAGAATTTCTATATTCCTACATTTAATTATTTTTTAAATTAAAGACTATAACTTTGAACTGAAAGAATATTATTTTACTCATTTATACCTCTTTGAAGGGCTAAGGGGATGTTAAAGATAATAAACCCTGTTTATAATACTATGACGGGTATTTTAATTTTATATTAATTTTCAGTTTTCTTTTGAGTTGCTTAGTATTAAATTATTTCTAATTAAACGAACAAGTTTTTTTGATCGTGACATAAAAAAATATTAGAAACTTTGATTTACCATTATTACCAAAAGTAATTAGTTCCATCATGAACATTTATCATGAGATAATCACTAAGGAATGAAAAGAACTAGCTAGAAATCAAGTTTAGGTTTATTATGAATTCCAGTTGAGACGTGGGAAAGTACTCTGGGTTAGAGAGGTTATCGTTTGTGTCTTCGCTACGGGATCTCAGTTAACGGGACAGGAATTTTTGCCGTCGGCGGAGGAGAAAGTTGACATTTCGGACTGATGCCCCATGCGAAGAGGTTTGGCTCTCTAACTCGTGAATTGTTTACCAATGAACCAAGAGTAAACCCGCTTTGAAGGCCGTTCTTTGCTGTAAATAGTAGAAATGAGCCTGTGGCCATTCCAAGGAACCTGTTCAAGCCTTGGATGGACACCTGAAGTTCAATGCGGTTACCCCACTGTAAAAGTGATCTTCCAAAGGTCATTGTATCCAGTCACTTTCGCTTGCCCTTTCTTCTAACTGTAAAACTAGTTACCTGCATGCGAGTTTCTGATGGTCGAAACGTGAGATCGCTTTGAAGTTAAAGCTGTTCTCTAGAGATGAATAGGGTTTTTTGTGATTTTTGTGGCTAGGCAAGGAAATTTCGGACTTTTTATTGAGAATATATCGTGCTTTATTTGGCATGTTTCTTATTTTTCGGTATTTAATTTTCTTTTAATTATAAATGTACTAGTGTCTATTTAAAATTGGAGTTTAAATTTTGTTTTTAAATTAATATCTAGCGATATCGCAAAAAATATCTTCTGATGATTAAAATCTTTAGAAAAATATTGCAAATTTGGAACTCTTAATTAGTTTAACGTAATAATTAAGTCAAATTAGAGTTAATAAGCTAAAATTTTATCTATTCATCCTGATGCAACGATGTCTTATTGAAGAACGGATGGAAAATGTCAATATTAACATCATTAAGGATCCAATGTTGTAAAATAAAAGTTACACAAGTGCTCTACCTATATAAGAACGATACTTTTCATTGATAAATGATTGGAAACAAAATAAAAACTTGATGCTATGTATATTAATCATATTTAATTGCGCTATATATTTTCCAACCGTATTAATTTTTGACAAATACGGTCAGTAGAGTTTCCACTATAAGGTGTCCTTCCGTATTCCGTTCACCCTTTCCCTTGACAACCTATCAAACTCAATTAACATACTTCTAGTTGGAGGGATTATTTAAATATTGCGCAGTTTAAATGCATATTTTTGGCCTTAAACTTATTCTTTGCGGTTTTTCATCTGATTAACCCAATACGTGTAGCTACTAGCCTCAACATGATCGAACGTATTTTTTTTAAGCTTTAATTTAAATGATCATGAGAGGACATCTATAAAATAGTGGTCATATTAAGAAGCTCACAGTCGTATGGCCGATGTTAAAGGAAAGTTTGGGTAAAATGTACCTTTTGTTAGTTTTTCAGGTTTTAGTTAAGTTACCATAATTTCGAATATCGTTTCGATTGTAATTTCTTGTTAAATCTTTTCTTTTTTTGATAACTGACGGGGTAGTGCAGTAGATGTAGGAATTTCAAATGAGTTTATAAGTTTTATTTACTTAAAATTTTCCCGATACATGCATTGAATATGAAATTTTACTCATAAACCCGCGTGCAACGAAATTTGCTCCGAATTGCAAGTTTTAGGGTTGATACGAGTTTCGATGTTAAATTTTAGATAGTTTGAAAAGCTTTTATGCTTTTGTAAGTATGCACGAAACCGTAGCGTATGAACACATATAGTTTAAGTGTATGATAAAAGAAATATCTGTTTAATACCAATTTAATTGCATGTTGTGTGATCCGTAAGACCCGTTGATAGTATTGTGTAGAAATTCACAATGCTGCTAAAAGTCATACCAGGGCGAGTTTCTTAACTCCTAGCTGTATATTTTAAGGTTCATAATGCTCAATCAATATGAAATCTTGAGTAACCAGAGTTGCAGTTCTGTGTATGGGCAAATCTTCAACTTAAAAATGAATTCTCCTCGAAAATCTTGCTTAAATTCAGTTCAGCTTCTGAATCAGTTGTGTTCCTGTGTTCGCAATTTCTTACCCAAGACGGCAAACTGAAACTTGTTTAATATCGTTAACAGTAACATTTTCCCCCAATGAAAGGACTAGAAATAAAAGAAACAACGTTGAGAACAAGCATATAAAACCAACCTCGAGAATTTTTGCCGGTTTTCCTTCTCTAAGCGATCATTTCTTTTGAATGGCAGGGCTTGATTTGTTTTCCTACTCGATGTTTATCGTTCGCTTTGAGGAATATATTAAAGTGTAATTAACCATTTATTTTTTAATAAGGAGGAAAACGTCGGAAACGGTAGACACAAAAGTTGAATGGCTTTTGAGGGGAATCGAGAGATGAATAACATTAAAAAAACGCAAAGGACTTTCAATTAAGTGGATACTGTGCCAACTTGCCAACGTGAGTACTGTGTCACTTGCGCCAAGGGGGCACGAATGACGTTGTGTAATAACTTCTGCATGCGGAGTAGTTAAAAAAATGCAGTTTTGTTTTTTGTTTGGTTCAAAAGGTAGTTTAATAGCAAGGATAAATTCCCGAGTGTAGAATATATCCAACCTTCCAGAAATGAAATTAAACTTGTAGCATTTACAGTTTTATCCTCCACGCAGTGTAAAATTTGCCACACAGCGTCATTTCTACCATGCGACTTCTCACAAACTCAATTAGCATTGAAGGATATTGTAAACCCTTCCACAAACTTTCTTATCAGCTCAATCAATTTCTCTACAAAGAAAAATTTTAAGACGCTTGATTTTACTTCCAAGCATATCCTGTGATTTTATTTATCCTTTCTCGTAAGGACGTAATGAATAGACTCCAAATTTAAAACTCAATTAATACGTGGTACAATTGGGTGTTTCAAATGTTAATAATTTTTAAAGTATCAACACTTCGTTTTAATAGTTTGGATCCATATATTTATTATTCTTTGATCTTTGCTTTCTTTTGAAGAAATTAATTTTTAAAATTACCTAGTTGTATTTTGTTTAAATATGGATATAGGCACGTATGGTTTCAAAAATGGGAATTTTTCTCAGAATGTCTTTGTCGGTTTCTTTAAGCACTGTTTAAAATAAACAAAGGGATTATTTTAATCAAGAAATGAATTAAGTAAATCTTTAAATATTCTTGCTTTTAATATTTATGAGTTATTGAGTGGTTGATAAGGAATTAAATAGGTACATTAAATTTTGTGGAAAAATAATTTGCAATTTAAAAATTTTATTATTCATTTCAATCAGAAATATATAAATTGCTGTGTAATCAAAATTTTAGTTCTGTACTACACTTGAGAATATTA
The DNA here is from genome assembly GCA_024610705.1 of Tetragnatha versicolor. NCBI lineage: Eukaryota > Metazoa > Arthropoda > Arachnida > Araneae > Tetragnathidae > Tetragnatha > Tetragnatha versicolor. Next base: position 7,175,831 of record JANDEH010000010.1, read on the forward strand.
AATTTTCAAAGTAACCATATTTTTAAATGAATTAGTTTTCTTGTCTGATAAAAATTTAATGTTATTTAAAAATATATTTTCTCAAAAGTTAGTTTGCAAATAATACAATAAGGTTATTCAATTTTCCATTATTCTATTTAACCTTGTAAGCTCGCATGTGAACTCATAGTAAATGATGTTAATGAAATTCAATCTGATTTTATTTTTACGATATCATTAATAACAAAATTATACTTTTATCACCATATCCTCTAGAACTGAAGGTCTATCAATAAAATTGTTGTATTGTGTATTAAACTCGATCTTATCATCAGTTATCTTTGGTAAACAGTTATTATTTCAAAAGATAGTTTTCTTACCTATCTAGTTTCGATTACCAGATCTCCACCAGTGACAGTTATGAGGAAGTGAGGCTTTTTGGAAATCTTGTAATTTACTCTCTTCTGGTTTAACTAGACAGATAATAAACGTTTTCACAAAAATTTATTTTAAACGGACAACTAAGTCAACTGTCATTACGATTAAGAATAAAACTCATAAAGTCTTTAGGTGATTTTCTTTAAAATAATATTAATAAATGACAGTTTTAATGAAAAATGGGATGCCTGTATTGTCGATATAACTTCCTCGTTTTAGTCTAAATTATCAAAGAGGACCAGATTTGTTCAAGGTAAATTTGTAGATACAAAACAAGTCCTTGTCAAGTTATTTTTAAAGTAGCAAATTATCATTTTCACAGGAACCAAAAATCATTTTAAATGTCATTAAGTTTTTGAAATTTTATTTATTTAATCGAGTGGACAGTCCTTTCCAATTCATAAGTTTTAATAACTGTTCAAATAGAGATTTTATTAAGTTGGATACAACCCATAACCTGTAAATGCAGTTATTTTTACTAGAGTTAAAAAATTCCCGGTGAAATTATAGACGTTCCTTAAAGGATCCTAAAATAAAAAAAAATTATGTAATTAACCATTGTGTAAGAAATGTGTACATAAATAACTCGTTTTAAACAAATTCTCGTATTTCTCTTTTAAATTGCAAATAATAGGGTCTAGGGGTAAAATGATATAGGGATTTTACCTTGACTTTATAAAATTTATGTTATTTTGCTTGCGGATTTTCATTGAGACTCAAGAAAAATCAGCATGCCAAAAACATTTAATTTTATAAATATAAACTCTTGAAATCCCGATATCAATTTTATTGATTGATATATGTTACGGTTTAAGTGATAAATTATTTTTAACAACATATAATTATTAACAATCTATTATTAACAAAAATTACAGGTGAAAGTTTCGTGAGTTAATAGTTTTACTGTTTATTAATAATCTAGACAGTTTGGTAAAAGTGATGAATTAAGATTGGTAAATGAGAAAAATCTACAACTCTAACGTAATTTTTGGTATCTATAAACATGTACAATGAATAAATTGTAGACTATATAAAGAAATCGCATTTAAAGTACAATTTTTATTTTTATCAAACAGCTTTAAAAAAAACTTTCAGTTTTCTTATGACATCCATCTATTCTTTGAATTATTATTCTTAAAACCTCATGGGATAGTTAAATTTAATTTTGTTTCCACATATACTATTCGAAGAGTATAAGCACAGCGAATGGATTAATTTAATGTAGGGGAGACCGGGGAGGGATGGGACATATCTTTTTAAATTAAAATTTATGATGACTTTTTAAATATGATTAAAAACCTCAAAGATGGGAGTATTTTACACATTTTAAAGATTTACTACAAAAACATCAGTTATTTTACCCTATATTTACTTCAAAAAATCTAACTTAAGTGAAAAATACAAAATAGTTAGAATTCTTCTTTAATCTAAAAAAATATGTTTTCAACTGCAATACTAATCGGTTTCAAAACAATGATATCTAAAGAATTGTATGCAATAGCTTGTATTTAGGTATTGAGAGGAATTGGGCATGTCCCATCCCACCCCAAGTCATGGTGTCCCATCCCACCCCGGTAGCAACAGTTTTAAAAAATTGTTCTTTCAAAAGAACTGTAGCTTTAAGGCTTAACTCAACTATATATTCATAAAGAATATATTATTCTGTTAAGAAAACAATATAAACCATTAAGAAAGCAACCAAGAATCGGATTGAAAATTCACTTTGAAAAGTGTAATACTTGCTATAGTGAAACCATCTTTTTCATTCAGAAACTTGTAGGAGCTTGCAACTAAAATGGTAAACAGCAACAAGTATGAAGCCATGGTGGCTTTACCTGGTGGAACACTCAAAAACTAATTTTATTTATAATTTTAAGATTTATTGAAGGTGTCCCATCCTACCCAGTGTCCCATCCATCCCCGGTCTCCCCTAATATTCTACTGATAGTAGCACCTTAAAAAATCTGTTCCGACAAGTTTTCAACAAATAGTATTTATCATTCAAAGTATTTTTGGAGATCATTGACATAAGACAAGAATTCTGTTGTTTTACGATACATTTAATATAAAGGTTACATTACACAAATGAAACTTTATAATTTAAAAAATATCGTAAATATCATGGAAATAGAGATAAATAACAAAAATGATTACTACTGATATTGTAAAATATTTATTCCTCATATTACCATAAAAATGCAAAATTTTTACGTCATCTCACATTTATAGGTATTGATGATATAAAATTACGAATACTGATATTTTCAGATACATCCATTATTTATCAATCGATTAAATACAACAATAATTACTATATATTCGATATAAATTTTTAAAACCTTGGATTATTATATTTTCTTGGTGTATTAAGTGAAGAGGTGAGCATCTTCGTTAAAACTCATTCAAAGAGAAATACTTGATCTATTTTCCACCTTGTTAAAAGAAATATCCAGAGTTTTTAAAAATTATTATTTAACTTGCTTTAATAGTTTTTGGAAATTATTTTGAAAGCAAGAGATTTATCTTACTAGGGGGTCCCTATCACTTTTAATTGTTTCAAAATAATTTGGTTAATAAGTTAGACTAGAGAAATTTTTTAAAGTGGTTTTTGTTTAATAAAAAATATAACATCTTTGACAACAGTAACAAAGTAAGTAACAGATTTGATTTAATCTATTAGCTAAAGCGACACATTAATAAATCTGCCTCTGCAGACAAGGAATAATATTATACATGTGAAATGGAAATTTCAAGCTAAAATTGTTGAAATTTATCACTTTTATCAAAAGTGCCTCTGTTATTAACAGTGATCGAATTTCTAAATTTTACCGTTAATATGTATCGCGTTTTTGTCTTTGAATACTGAGCAATCAACTTGTATATTAAAATGTAGTGTTTTTGCAATCCTTGAATTCCTTGATAAAATACTCAGATTTCAGTTTCATCTATTAATAATGTAGGATTCAATATTCAATGTTTAGATAAATTTCAAAATATAAGAATATGCGAAGTTTACATAATATCATAGGTGTATAATTTTAAGAAATTTATCTTAATGTATTAACATTATTAAACCATTTTATAAAAAGTAATCTATGTATAAAATGTGATTAAAATTTCAAAGTAATAAAATTCATCGCTCTAAGTAGTTGCAATTTCTTTAAGACGATATATTACGTTATTCGTTAGTCCCTACAGTTACTTATTATTTAGGTCTCTTTAGACATGGCTACGCTTTAGTTCAATCCGATTTATATTTTTTATTTGAATTTTTTAAAACATACTTGCAATGAAAATGCATGCAAACTTCATACGTTGAAAATTAAAAAAATGAAATTTCAAGCAAGAGTGCTATACAAATGTAAAAGAACTTCATACGTTAAAACCTCAAGCAAGATTTTTATATTTGTCCCATAGGCAATAGTTAAAAAAATCAAATTGCAAACATAACAAATTATAAAGTTAAATCGAGCTAAAATTTATACCTGGTATTGCATTTTATCGTCAGTTTGAAAATCGGAGTTCAAAAAAATTTAATCTTAAAAGTAAACTTAAAAACCCTATAAATCGAAGACAAAACTAAATTTCTGCTTAGTTCACAACACAAAAGGGAGAAAACAAAAGATTGAGACAAATTTTAAGATATTATGAATCTGTCATTTAAGCTGTTAAATGAATATCAATAGTCCAACATTCCCTGGATAAAAAGGTAAAATCCTTTTTAAGAAAAGAGAAACAAATTAACTCTTAAATGAGGCGTTTGCTATCAAAACCAGCTCGTATTCCATTTTTGGAAATTTTACAGGAGACGAACTTCTAGAGTCCACAGTTCTAAAGCTAAATTTCTTTTTAAAATTTTTAATTGTAGATATAACCGCCTATATAGAATTTGATTAGTGTTTCATTTTCATTTCAGGTGCATTACCTTGGGCGTAATTACACTAATTAGTTTGGAATGAGCTGATTTTGATGCAAAAACACGATTTTTCATGCTTTTCTCAGTTTTTTTGTTCAATTTAAGCTGTGTAAAATTGGTTTTTTCCAGTTAACCAGTTAATATTTGTGTCTTTATGAGTTTTAAATAAATGACATCCACTTAACTTTTTAAAGTGATCTGAAATTTCACAGTTGAAATCAGCTTTCACCTTTTTTCTAATTTTGGGTTGGAATGAGCTGGATTTGAGCTATATCCCTTAGTCAGGTTATGAAGGACCCTCTAAACTTTCAAAATATGCAAAAAAGTGGATTTCGGAAACATATGGAATGAGCTTGTTTTGATAGCAAACGCTTCAATTTTTAAATTAAATAAAAATATTCAAGGGGCTATATTTCCCTATAGGGATAGTCATTCCCCCTCTTTCCACTCATTTGTAGATCAAAGCTTTGAGTTTTTTTGACAACGGAAATTCAATTCACAATTTTTTTGGAGTTATTCTTTTTTTTTAAACTGACAATTCAAAATTTTTTGTATAGCAACTCCGCATGATTAAATTGCAATTTGACTCGTATGTGTAAACAAATTCAAATTTAATAAACAAGAACTATAGAACTCACAAAACAAATAGAATATACAAATACGTATAACGCATACATATCCCAAATTATTATTACATATCCCAAATTCATTAAGCTTTCTTTTATCCATTAAAATGGAACCCCTTTCTTAACTTGACTTAAGCAATAATATTAGAAGCCCTAAAACATCTTGAACTTGAGACTCAAAGTTTAATTAATCTAGGTTATGATAAATTGTAGCTCAAAATAAATCTGCACAACTGGATATTTGTATGATAATAGTAATTCTTAAAACTCCGTACTTATAAAAAGGCTATGAAGTTTTGACTTAATATATAAATTATTTTTTACAGAAATGAAATTATAATGTATGTTTTCATTCTGCTAAACATTTATTTGCTTCCTATAATAAAACATTTTCAGACTTAAGAGTTAAATGAATCCTAAAAAGTACAGACTTAAATATACCTTTGATATTTGTATGGTCAATGCCATGATTTTTTTAACGTATGTCATGAATTTCAATGAATACTTTTCAAATGAGTGGAATTCTGTATTCATTTTCCATCATTGATCACGTTTGCTTTTCTTATCATTTCGATGCTTCCAATTTCCACGTAATTTCTACTTCTAACTTAAAGAACTTACCTTTGGACGGATGACAAAAGACAGATAAGATGTCGAGGATATTGTCCCAATATAATATGCAATGACAAGTCAATGAATGGAGATATTGGAAATTATTTACGGAGAAAATACTCGGGGAAAATTTACGGCAGAAACTGAATTTAAAGGATGTTAATTACAGAATTTCTTTTATTTTGTAAAGAAGAGTTGTTGGAGTTCTTGAATAATTTACAAAACTGTCAGAATATATGCGAAATTAGTAATGATGAACATCCCTTTATTCGACGGATTAATATCCTTAATCTTAATAAAGTTACAAAAATACATTCCACTTTTATTTCTGTTTTATTAAAATAACTTCACACATTTATAAATGTTCACTGTTTCTTTAATAAATCCTAATTGGGGTTGGAAAAATTTGAGAAAGAAATTTTATAAATAAGTGTACTATAAAGATGAATAGTTAAAAGTTTAAAATATTTTACATTATTTTTTGCATTTCAAATTTTTATTTTAATAATGTTAGTTAGCTGCCTGGTTAGTTAAGCCAAGACTTATGTTATTCAGAAATAATAACAATCTCATGTTAAAACCCCAAAGAAATGCTAGTATTTTTAGAGTTAATTGATATTCGCCCTATACACTTAATGTATTAATTAACACGACACCTGAAAGTTTTATTTAATAATTGGATTATTTTATTCTAAAAAAATGAACAAATGCACATAAATTATCAAAAGATAAAAAATTAAGTCGCATATAAATGCACATTTTTCTATTTTCACTCTGTATAAATGCGTAAATATAAGAGATAAATTAAAATATGAAATGTCTACTTTTAGAATGATTAACTAATAAAGAATCAGGGTATTCAAATATTGTTATTGTTATACATTAAATTTGTCATAAGTTTTATCTATAAATTTTTCAATTCTTTGCAACAATATTAGCTTTTACATCAACTGTTGCATTATAGGTACAAGTGATGCACTTTTTCTAGCGCTTCTATTACATTATTTATAATCAAAAAACAAATAGTGATATATTTAGATAAATCGTGAATAATTTGAAAAATCACTTTAAAGGTTATCAACAAAACTGTTTAACCCAAGGATAGTTGCATCATCGAACTAAATAAAATATAAATTTTGTAAAACTTTAACCTCTTTGCGATACTCTTGGATTTTTTTTATTTACACGCGGTTCAAAAAGGTTCCTTGTTGTAGCAGACTTATCAACCTACGATGGATCAGCTATGAGTCTTAATGGACCTTTGTTTAGTGGACTTTGACATAGTGACACGCTTTACCGCAAGTAGTGATGACAAGGTTTAGACATACTTTCACTAGTTTGAGGTTGGGACTTTTAATATTTTATTCTTTTTACAAATTATCAAAATATGACGGGTTACCTTAATAGTATTAAGAACTCTATATAATTTCAAGAATAATTTTTATTTTTTGAAAAGTTCATGTCCATGAAAGCATTTCTTAACCAGTTTAAAAAGGATTTTTCATTAAAGTACTTTAACTTGTTTCTTATCACAAATATAGAATGATCTTGAGATGGTCAAAAAATGATAGTTAATTCTTGAGGAAAACGCAACATTTGGATTTAAAAACAAAGTTGTCAGACTTTTTGGATAAATCCTGAACTCACTTCTCAAATGTAAATGGAAAATGTTTATTTTATATCATAGGTTTAACAGTTAATAAACTAGTAGAGATAACTCCAAAATATTGATACAATTAGACGAGTACATCTTCACGTTCATGGCTGAATTAACTACATCCGATTTTTGAACGCTTTCTGTTGTATAAATTAACACTTATGAAATGAAAATTTTTGATAGTTTTTATATTATAATGTAAAATCAAAGGTTTATGGTACATCCATTTCTTAAATTAGTAAATTATTGATGTTTGAATTGTGCTATATATTTTAGTTTTTCTTTTATACCTTTCTTTCAAAGTAGTTCTTTTCGACGATTGAATACAAAAGTAAACCATTTTATGGCGTAGGAAATTAGATTTTTTGATTTTTACCGATTTAAATTTAAGGATACTTATCAAAAATGACATAAATGAATTCGTCGAAGTGCTTTTTTAAAGTTTTTTTTAAAGAAATTCTCTTTCAAGATAAGTAACTTTATCAGTTTTATTTATATTATAAAGTAGAACTTGTGTAAGTTTAAGGCACAGGCGCGCGCCGCGCGTTGAGATAAATTTGAAAAAAAAAATTGGAACAATAACTTTTCATTGAAGGGGTTTGAATTAACCCTCTCGCCACCTTGGGTCTTATATGAGGCTCCTACTTATGAGCTCAATTTTTGTATGATGTAAACTCGCAAATTTTCTTTTCATCAGTGACTTCACTGATTCATGTAGATCACGTATGAGACTTCTACATGGTTTCTAAATTCGTTCCTAAATGGCAGCAAGATGATTTGAATCGTCAGTTTGAAAAAGGGAATAAGTCCAAAAATCAAGTTTTGAGAAAATCGAAAAAAAAGTAATGGAATTTTCATTGTATGAACATCGATTTCACAACTTCAAGGGGCGATATCTCCCTATAGGGGTTAGTTATTTTCTCCCTCTTTTCACCCATGTGTAGGGCAAAGCTTGGAGATTGTTTTGAGCACAAAAAGTCAATTTGTCATTTTTTGGACTTATTCCCTTCTTTAAACTGACGATTCATTTATACCTCAATGTTTACATTTTAAGCTGTGATGCTTGTGAAGAGAAAATACTAGCTAGATACTAGCTTCTGTAGAACATTTTTATAAGATATTTTCTTATTTTGAAACCGTCTAATATTATGACCATGTCTTTTAATAAGTTCTAAACCAAGTATTTTCTGTTAAAATGAAAAAAAAATATGGCCTCGTATGAGGCTCATAAAAATAACTAGGAAGGAGTGCACACAAGAAAATTTTTTTCCAGACAAATTATAGGGGCATTTTCGATGTATTGTGAAGAATAAAAGTTTTTTCACTTTTTTGATGTTCTGGTGCCGAGAGGGTTAATTGGGGACATTTCACGATACTTGTGACAAAGTAATCTTTGTGCATTTGAAAATTTTCCAGACTAATGTTAACATTAGCATGGCAATTGTTTAAAAATTCAAAATATAAATTAAGAACTCTAGAATATAGGCGAAAATACTGTGAAATAACCCTTAGTCGAGATTAAATATTCTGGCTAAAGCGATGCAATACTGAACATACCCAGGCCCGTATTTAGGGTTTTTGCCGCCCTGTGCATATCGATTTATTGCCGCTCCCCCTTTTTCATTTTCTGTTTCAAGAAAATCCCCCCTCTTTTTTTTCTTTTAAAAGTCTATACAGGGTGTTCCATAAATAATGGGTCACACTTCTAGGGGGAATAGTATATACCTAGACGAGTCAGAATCACATAGGATTTGGGGGTCCCAGATCAAATCCCAGGGAGTAAAAAATCGAGCGACACCCCAAAAAAATTATTGAAAAATTCAATTTGTAGAAGAACTATTGGTAAAAATTTAATTATGGTCTCAAAAATTGTGCTTTAATATGATCTTTAAAATTATCCCAAAAGTCTTCACTTTAAAATGTGTTTTATTATGAAAAAAGTTAAAAAACACAAAAAATGTGAAAACTCTGCCAAAACCTTATTTTGTATTTCGAATTCCTTTCTTTTGATTTTTAATCTGAAATATCATAGTTGAAAACCCTTAAGTCCAAAGTTTCACGTAAAAATAATCAATATTAAAAGCTTGAGAGCCTGTTAAAGCATGGTTTAAGTCCGTTTTTTGCGTTCGCAAAGTGCCGTTTTGGAAACGGCTATAGGAAACCAGTTTGCGCACGTAAAAAATGAACTTTAACAGGATCTCAAGCGTTTAATATTGATGATTTTTAAGTGAAACTTTAGACTTAAGGGTTTACAACTATGATCTTTCAGATTATAAAATCAAAAGAGATGATTTCGAAATACAAAATAGGTTTTGGCAGAATTTTCACATATTTTGTGGTTTTTTAATTTTTTTCATAATAAAACAAATTTTAAAGTGAAGACTTTTGAGATAATTTAAAAGATCATATTAAACCACAATTTTTGAGACCATAATTAAACTTTTACTAATAGTAGTTCTTCTACAAATTGAATTTTTCAATAATTTTTTTGGGGTGTCGCTCCATTTTTAACTCCCTGGGATTTGATCTGGGACCCCCCAAATCCTGTGTGATTCTGACTCGTCTAGGTGTCTACTATCCCCCCTAGATGTGTGACCCATTATTTATGGGACACCCTGTATACTGCTTAATGGTAGGGTGAAATTAGCATTTAACCCTATTTAACATTAATTAGGGTTTAACTTTTCTATAGATAACAAATTGGGGTTTCAAAACATTATCTATTTAAATGCAAATTGTAGGATAATTTTTTAATTAAGAAAAGAAAATTTCCTTATTTCTCTATTCGTTTGTCCTTGATACTGTGCCGTGTATATAAATTATTTTACACCTCCAAAGCAAATTTATCGCGTCCAATCTAGCTTTCTAAGAATGTTTTGTTTTAATTTACATCTAAAAGAACTTAATATAAAAAAGTTGTGGTGAGTAACTTAGTTCCAAGTAGCAAAAGGGGGTTTGGGGGTCCTCCCCCAGAAAATTTTTGGAAATTTGACTCTAGAAAACAGGATTTTAGCTTGTTTTGGAACACCAAGTCCGGTTTCAAGAGAAGGGCAGGACCTCCTCAGCCCCCCCCGTTATATAAGACACTGCCTTGATGCACTTGTTGTAATCTGCCGCCCCCCAAAATTTTGCCGCCCTGTGCTATAGCACATGTTGCACGTGCCTAAATACGGCCCTGAACATACCAAATTCCTTTGAAATTAATATTCCAAGATTCTCGAATAGGATACAAGGAAAGGAAAATACTATTTAGCCGATACAACATTGCATACATTTATTTAAATAATAATTGTAAGGATAATGCTCAAATAAAGTTTTACTGCTCACTCACTAATCTGTTCTTCACGTAATTAAATGTATACAATTATGAGCGAAGAACTCTTCTCGATGCGTATAATTACCACACAGAATAATAACTATAGTTGTAAGTTTGATTACCGATTTTAGTTTTAAATGGATAATAATAAGCCTCCGTCCTTTTTAAATTTCGTGCAAGAGTAGTTTAGTTGTCTTAATACCAGTTGAAGGATGCTACGATATTTCCATGTTAAAGATTTATCCACTTAAGCTTTAAGTGCCGAATGTGCAAAATGCGTGTAAAAGTAAAAAATATTTTTAATCGTACCAAGGTTTGAATTGTTAACACACTTCTGCTTTCATGACTTTTCCTAACTTATGGTGGTGATATCATTGTCGTCCAAATTTGGTTCTGTTTGTACAACACGTTTCGGAGATATCGACTAAACTACCTAGAACCCTCAAAAACGGTTATTTTGACTGTTGAATGTTTTGCGTGTTTACATCTTCTTAAAACGCTTAAATTATGACATCTGCTTTGTTGGAAATATCTAATGGGTCCAAATATAAAAATATTTGTTTGTTTTAACAGCTGCAAATGGTTAATATAACATCATAATTCCCAGAAATTTACGTACATCTTTCGTAAAAGCTTGATGTTTCCAACGCTTTTTTCACTAATTATGTTGAGTAATTTATTATTTACTTTTTATAAAAAGAAATATAATGAAATTCTTATCAAACTACCATGATTTATGTGCTTTTTCTTCGGAAAAATTTCATAAATGCAATAATTCAGTCAACATGATATTGCAAAAAGTTGATTCCTTGAAACTCGCATAGTTCACGTTTTTTACTTATTATTTAGTTAACAGAGTTATATCATTTCCCAAAGACATTTATTATAAGTATAAAGGAAGAAATTTGGGTTCAAAAAGTGTATGATTTTATGCGTAGATAAAATGACTACGAAAGACGCAGTAAAAGCGGGACCACTACTATAGCAGGTGATAATTTTTATATCTTAGAACTATAATTTTTAGGTTACATACAATATGAAAACTAGTATAATATTTAGTAAACACTTCAAATCATATCCAAATTTAGAGAAAAATAGAGAATCTAAGGTCTTTAATTCGCATGTATTAATGACGTCAGAAAAACGTCATTGGGGTCAAAATTCAACGCATGAATGGTTTTAAACTCAAAATATATTTAATAACTATAGAAAGAATGCGTGTGGTAAATGTTCTAAAACTTGTAGAAAGATTATAACATGATTGTGTAAAATAATCGCTTTTCCGTAATTTCTTACATATTTAGCATTTAAAAATAAAAAATGTTCTTAAAAAACGTGTTATGAATGTTTTTAATGATGTCTACAAGTATCACAAGCAAATTTCTTAAAATTTATGTGGCGAATGTGTAAAATACGTGTAAACGTAAAAAAATATTTTTTAATCGTACCAAGGTTTGAATTGTTTAAGTTCAAGAAAAGAAGAAAATGACGTTTATTTATGTGACATAATTTAACCCTTTAGCTACTGTTTTCATAATTACATTGCAACTGGTTTTATAATAAAAGTGAAGTTTGGATTCTTAATATTTTTGAGAAGTGGATAAAAGGGAGTCAATCGGAGTTCCCAAACTTCTGATCTTGAACCATCACGGAAAAAAAGCTAAACAAAAATCGGAGGACAATCTGAAAGCGAAGCACCGCGTGTTTCTACGTCACTCGCCTCGGCCAATGGACGGCCTCTTTGAAAACTTCAACGGCCAATCGCATCGCTATGCGACGCGCGATTATCAAGACGACTTCGTTCGATAAACCCAAAAATTGTGCTGATTTGAAAGATCGCAGCATCGGACTTTTCAAACTTTTTTCACTTGTTGACTAACCATGGCTCTGACCGTAAGCCGGGCCCGTGTTTGTGTGACCGTATTGGGATTTCTCGGCGTCATCCTGCTTGTGATAGGAGTAGTGGCCCTTTCGATTTTACCCATCATCTTTAAAATTAAACTTCAGGAGGTAGGATGTTTATCTTTACATTTTTAATTTATCTTCTCTTAAGATAAGATTTAAAAAAAAAGTTTAATTACTGCTTTGTGTTATTGGGTTTTCATGTTTATAAGAATAGTTTTGACAAGAGGGGGAATAAGCGAAAGGCATGAAATGTATACACTAAATGTAATTTGGATTAATTTTTTAACATATAAATATTTAAGCAAAGCGAACATTTCTGATGTGAATATTTTGTAATAAATAATTTTATGCATCGTATTTGTCAAATAAGCGTTTTTAATGTAACAATATCCATTCAAATTTTATACTTTTATGCCGAATAGAAAAGTCTAAAATTTATTAGCAATTGATAATTTTTATTGAATTATTACATTTGTGAATGGCATATTTTTAGTTTAATAATATTATGCTTTTAGTTTTATTTTCGGTCAGCTCATTTGTAACAATCAAGGTGTATTGATACAATTATAGTTTTGATAATTTAGTTGCGACTTTGTTTGACAAAATTTTTATTTTGAGAAGCCTTTCTTCTAATTTTAAACAATTACCTGAGACATTTATTAGGTACTCCTGCATGTAATTGTTTTGTCAACGAAATGGGATTTCTTTAACCTAGCTGACAAATATTTATTTTTCCCAACTTAATGCAACATATTGCACGTTTGTAAATAAATATATTAATATTGTATAAAATCATAGTAAGAGTAACTTAAATATTAAATTAAACAATCCAAAAACTGTCCAATCCTTGTGTCCAACAATTTCAAAACACCCCATTGTTTTAAAATAAAATACCTTAGATTTTACCATGCAAACAAAATAAAACTAGTTTACTCCACAGAAGAATATTAATTTCTTACAAATATATATATTTTTTTAAATACCGCATTTAAAATCTCCATCCCTATCAACATTTAACAGCTTTTCTCGGGTATCCCCAAGTAGTATAATGGAGCTATCTTATGATGACAACTTACCTTGGGGTGTGGCCGGAATTACCGTTTATTTCTGTCACGCGGTCTTTTTCCTTTGATTGAACTTGTGTCTTGGGGATCCAAAGGTCTTCGAGCGAGTGACCGCCGAGTGGTTTTGGAATTAGCTTCCTCTGATGGCGAAAGCTCCGGTTTCCCGCAGGCTGCCACTATTTCCCCCAACGAGTTCTTTCTTAAGTTAAAATGTTTCGGAATTTCTTGCGATAATATCGCCGTAAAATATCGGGTAGATGACCTTTTTATATACGAAAACCAGGGCCTTACGAAAGGAAGTTCAGCGAGATTCCAAGACATTTTTCAGAGTTCACGGGACTACGGAAAGAAGCGAGACAGTTGAGAGTATTGAAATGTACTAATTTTACTTTAACTGTAGCATAATGTCGTATTGTATACTCTATTCATTTAGAATTGGCGCTTGAGAAATAGTGCTTTCCCCCACGCTAGAAGCGTAACCATAGTTACGCTCTTCGAGCAGCCAATAGTAAGCCTTCTTCGCCACTTTGACGTGGATAGTTGCTATGGTTACCAATCGGTGGTGGGGGAAGGAAATATTTTCAAGCGCCAGTTCAAAGTGAATAGACTATAGTATTTAATAACCCGTGTGTTTGGTTGGATAAGCATAGATTTTATGTTCCTACTATAGTCTGTTTATTTAGAATAGGCGCCCGAAACAGGATCAATAACGCTCATCACGCAACTTCAGTGACCGATTCTTTTACAGAATTTTAACTACTGTTTAGGCTGCCTTGTCATTGCACAAGAAAAATATTTGATTATGATAATTACAATAGAACTGGCTTCCAATACCTTACCCCTTAGGCGCCTATTCTAAATGAACAGAGTATAGAACAAGCTCTTTATAAGGTATACTTTGTTTTTAATTTTGCAGGGTGCTTTATATTTACTTTTTACATGAAAGAAAAACAATTGTGAAAAATGGACGGTAGTTAGATTTAGTTTTTAATGAATATATATTTTTGAAGAGAAATGAATGTATCGATCTGGAATATTTTGTTTATCTAATATTAAGTGTACTTTTATGGATGTTATCTGGAGTGTTACTGTTTCGAAAGTAAGAGTGATAAGGGATGAGAAAATCAAGCTGAAGGGAATATTTATTTTTCTTCATATAAGGTGTGTTCTAAATTCATGCAAATTTCAAAAATTCATATTGGAAAAATGCAAGTTTGCGTTAACATAATAAAGGATTTTTTTACATTTGAAAATCGCAAGAACCGCGACTATCTTCTGTGTAACTCTAACCATTTATTTTTTATGTGAAAATATTCTATAAAAGGTTTATTTGGGGGTAAACTAGTGACATAAAATGTTCTTGTCCAAACCGCCATTTCATTAATTTAAGGTATTTACACCAGTATTCATTAGCTATATTTTACCCGTTGTTGTAGCAGTTTTTATTTTCTTTAATTTGAAAACGTTGTTTACTCTAAATTTAACTCGTGTTAATATTAGCAACAAAACAAAAATAATTTCATGGGGAATGTTGTGCTTTAAACAAACTATTTTCACTATTAAACAATTCGTAAAATAAGCACTTTATGCAACACTTAAAGCCGAAGCACTTCAAATCTGTTCGTTTAGGGTTTCGAATAGAAGATTAAAGTACAAGTATTGATAATTTTATAGTAGTGTCTCCTGATAATGACAGCTGTTACATCAGAGATTATGAATAAAGATAGATTTAACAATATGATGACTAATGTAAATTTTTCCATTGATATTTATGGGCGAGAGTTTTGACCCTCCAATGGTAATCCCAATACTTTATCCCTAAAGTATTAAACTGAATGAATTAGGCTTCTTCTATAAGAACATACTAAGTGGGGATATGAAAGGATTTCAATGACTTGTTAATCCGGTGATGATTTTGATACTTTCTGTATTTGTTATCCAGACACACTCAAATGGATTTAGACAAAGGTAACATTTTCTCTTCAAAATCTTATCTTCCTTTACCGATTTAATTTTTAGTTTTGTCTGATAAGAACATGGAATCATGTTATTGATGACTACAATGTTAAAGATTTATATATCAATTGTTAAGATAAACACAATCACTTTAAATACTTCAAACATTTTTGATAATTTTCTCGTCAATATCTGTTGGACTTGGTTACCAAAGGGCTTTAATTTCTTACACTTCCCAGACAATTGGACTCCTAAGCGATCCGAATATGATTATTAAAAAATAAAGTATTATTAGTCATGAATATCTAGTGAATTCAAATTTAGTATTTTACGGATCACTCCCATTCCCCAGATTTTTGGGTTTTTAAAATCTTCAAGGCAGCAATCTTTTACTGTGGATATTTTATCCGTAAACAGTTTAGCCATAATTATTTTGAACTTTGCAAAAAATGATTTAAATATATTTTTTGTTTGGTTCTAAATTTATCTTCTCCCTCTATTCTAAAACGTTTAATTTAATTGAATTTTATTGTATCTGCAAGGTTCCGCAATTTTTTCAAATTTGGAATTAAAGAATTATTAATACTTAAAAATAAAGAGTTAAATTTATCTTAATTTCGCTTTCACAAAAATAAGGTATAAATTAGTGTCTAATTAATGTAAGTTTTGCAAGTTTCTACTTTATGAAAAGTATCGCGTAAGAATCGGAGAAAATTAATATTAGCATTGACTTAATTTTTTAAAAGATTAATAGTTAAATTTCTTAAATGTTTTTAACGCTAAAAGTTAGAGCTTTCTTACGAAAGGTAAACTTTTTAAAAGTTAGATTGGCTTTCTGCGAAACGCTTGCCTTCTACAAAACTACTAAAAACATAAAAAGCTACAAAACTACTACAACCTACAACTCTTTTAAAACCCGTTAATAAAACAAACGAAAGTGAAAAATGGAGCATTAACAATCGTCGATTAGTATCAATTACACCTCTAAAAGGAGTGATTAGACAAACACGCATCCGATGGAATCACTTTCTTTCCCATTGTCCACTTTCACTGCGTTCGGAACTAAGTTTAAGGTCAAACATCCTGAACCAGTTTCAAGCTTATTAAAAGGTCAAGTTCTCCCACTGTCCTACTTGACGGGAACCTCAGAGGGATTCTCCAGAATCGAACAGCTCTATCGGTGTTTTTTGAAGCAAACCTTATGAAGTCAAGCGAAAGTGATCCATAGAAGTTTCTCAAAGCCGTGTCTCCAGAGGGCATGTCTACTCGGAATCTTGTGTTGCTTCATGCTGAGTTTTGGCATTGAAAGTTCTTGTCTTTTAATTGCCCGAATGTGTTAACTCGGGTATTGATCTCGAGTTGAGCAATTTTCGTTTCTTCAATGGCAGAGTTGAGCTGGGGAAGGCTTTGGTTTTTCTCGTGTTGCTCGAAACTTCTTGGGAATCGTAGAGGTGACGGTGATCGCTGGGGTTAAAGAGCATGGTTTTGACTCGGCGAGAAAATGGTTGATAATATGCAGGTGGATAATTGTGAACGTGCAGAATAATGGTGAAATAGGCAAGAAGCTCGTAAGCATTTAATAAAAAACAGTTCCCGCAATAAATTTTAAAGCAAAGCACTTAAGCTATCGTAATTTGTATTTCCATTACTAGGCGAAATCTCTTAATTCATATAGGTCTTTCTGATTATGTCTTGGCGCAATATGATCTAACTTTATTCTCACCCCAACAAAACCAATTTATAAAGGTGAATTTATAAGCCAACAATCGGGTAATTATTCCTTCATAATTTAACTTCCCCTTCATACACTAGTAATTGAATGTGGGTTAAGAATAGTTAGTTAAATGCAAATTAGTTAATATTAGTTAATACTATTATATTGGTTATTACTATTCTTAACACACATTGTATGAAGGGGAAAGTTAAATTTTGAGGAATAATTACCCGATTGTTGGCTTATAAATTTACCTGAATAAATTAGTTTGGTTTTGTTGGGGGTTTTATGGAGTAAGAATAAAGTTGGATCATATTGCGCCAAGACATAATCAAAAAGATCTATATGAATTAAAATTGTAAGATTCACAATGCCAAACTATAAATTGATTATCTTCCCTTTCTGAAGTAAACTCTCAAGTTATTTTTTATAATCCATGTTAAATGCAATTTAGTTAATATTAGTTAATTTAATATGGATGCTACCAAATAACTTGAGGGTTTACCTCAGAAAGGGAAGATAATTTATCGGCGAAGTCATTTTGGTGCGTAAACAATGTAGCTGAAAACTCAGAGTTCTTAAATTGCGCTAAAACAAGTTATTTTGTTGATTTACCGGAACATTGGACATTTTTAACAGTTTCCAAAAGCAATATGTTTTTCTCTATTTTATCTTTAAAGTAAACTACTAGCATCTTTAAATCGACTAATTCTATAACCCTACATAAAATACCAGTGCATTAGTTTTGCATAGTTAATTGCAGAGAAAAACATGCCTAAAGTAACAAATATAATTAAAATTCCCATATTTTCAAATTTGAAAAATTTTATATTGCTGGTATGCATTTACAACTGAAAAAAAAAACGAATGGAAAAAATGAAATATAAAAAGCTTTGGAGTCAATTTGGAGGAGTGTTGAAAAATTCAATCTTTGAAGCTGCTTAAGGAACTGCCAAACGGATTTTAATGAGTCTTGCGAGCATTTGTAAACAGTATGAGGTAATAATTGGTGCAAATCGGGTTCAACTGACTTGAGATTTCTACTGAAGAAGCCTGATTTTGAAACTAATCTGATGACTTCCTCTACCATAAAGTGATGAAGAGAATACTCAGTCAACGACCATTACGTATTCCCTTTATCAAACAAACACTGCCGATTCAGAGAACTTCGGCGTGAGAATGCTTTTTGAGAGTTTTATCGCTGACCGAAGTCATCGGGGTGTCGAATAGGCCTCGATGGGATGGGTGGTGCTGCGTATCTTGTGTCGTTAAATACACATTAAAAGGTTAGGTGTGAGTATTGTGGGGCCAAAGTTCATTGAGAAGCAGTTGGTTCATTCATGGTTTACACTTGCGTGTTTTTGATTTGTATCGGTGTATCGAATTGCGTTCTTGATGTAAACTGAGGTGTAGGAAAAATATGAATGAAGAGAAAATATTTTCTGTGAAGTTTACCTGTCAAGTTTTATTTTATTTCTTCTATTAAGGTTATTAGGAATTTTTGAATTTGAATTTTTCAATTTTCTTTTTCATTTGTGATATTTTTCTACTAGTTTTATTTATGGTTCTTCTCAATTTGCAGTTAAAATATTAATCGGCGTTATGATATCGAAAATTTTAATGTTTATGTACCAAGTGTTTTGTTAAAAAAAGGAACTTTTGTTTCTTGAGTTGAAGTCTAAGATAATGATTCATAAATACTTATTATAAACTTGGATTAAAATTCAAATTTAGTTTTTTTAATAAACGCATAAATATACAAAGTTATACTTAAATTGCATAAATGTTTGCATAACCCTTTAAGACCTGAAACTTTTTTGATAACAATCAAAAGCTTTGTTTTCACCTGCACAATCATGTAGGTTGGGCTTTAAAGGGATAGCTGTGTAAGCTTACTATTTTAATGTTTTCGTTTTGAAAGTAAATTAACAAAACAAAATTTTAAAATATGGAATCTCGTATAGTTTTGAATGTTTCAGTTATTCTTAAACATTTTAAATTGGTTTTCAAATTAAAATTAAATTACCATAACTAAAGACAAATTACTTTTATATTTTATCTATGGCATAGTGTTATCTAGCCTTGATAGGATATAGTTTTACCACGCATGTGTTGTGCTTAAAGCCATTATACATAGTTTTAATGGATGTAAAGATATCACTTTTCTATATACAGTAAAATCCCGTTATAACAAACTTCATGGGACCGTAAAATTTCTTCATTGTAACGGTATTTTGATAATTGAAATAAAATTGTTTGGGGACTTTTTAGACTTTCGTAATAACGGGATTTTTCATTGTATCGGTATTCGTTGTAACGGGATTTCACTGCAGTTCACTTTCCGGTTCTTTTTTTATTGAGAAAAATTTAAGTATATTAATATGCTAGGTAAAATTTCTTTTTGTGCAAATTAATCAAAGATTTTTACTTAATGAATGAAAATAATATTGAAGAGAAAAAATTAGGTTAAAGAAAGTGGGCGATTGAAGTTTTCGTTTGGAATTTTATAAAGTTAAGAAAGTGTCCGGTTTCTAAATGTTCTCCAATTAAAAAGGCTAAAATTTTCTCTTGAGTCGGGTTCCTTTAAATTTCAGCTACAAGTAGTCGTTACCACACCCAGTTAAAATACAAACACATGATAAAAAATTATGTCCCTTAAATGTTAATTGGTTCTACCCAATTTACACTTAAATTTGAAAAAACCCATTAAAATCACCAAAGGCTAATTTCAAAAACATTATAATCTTCAATTAAAGAACTTGAAAAACCATCACCAAATGGTAATCACGGACATAACCATGATGATGAAATCCTTTGGAAGGCTAATGGAAAAACAGGCTTATGCGAGAACTAAAAGAACCTTTCTTGTGGAGTTGATGCCTTGACCACTATCGATTCAGCGCAAGACACCACGGAATTCCTCACAAGTCGGTGACCATTTCTCCTAATGATGTTTCTTTAATTCCTTCAGTGTTTAAGAAATTTCGTGCCGACCTTGTTCTGCTTCGTGACGAAATTCGATGCCTTGTCCGGTTGGTCTCTGATTTTTATCGCTCTGTTCCTTTGGGCTATGAAAAGTGAATTTTTGATCTCAGTTTCGCATTATTTTGATTAGGTGAATGTTAATCTTGATATTTGAATAATTTATTTCAAAACCATGTCAACGACCAAGTTCCTTTTTTTGAGAAACTTCTTAGCAGTTCAACTTCATTTTTTCTGAATAGGTTTTGTAATTTTTCTCTTGAAGTAGCTCTCTTTTGGATATTTGACTGACAATATTTTTTAACTATTTTATTCTAATTTAACTTCGTTACTGCAATGAACAATGTCAAGCCTATTTTTATAGCTTAACTCTAGTTTTTACGGACTTTATTAAATAAAACACAGCAGTCGCAAACGTGTTGCAGATTAGCCGGCATGAACGAAATTCCCTGCAGTTGAAATATGGAAACTACTGTACCCTCTGAAATGTTACTTTTATAGCTTAATTATTAAAAGTTTAGGCCTTTGTTTTCCCGTTAAAACTACCTTGAGATGTCGGATAATTATTTTAACATTTTTACTAACTCAAACTGTTTAAGTTGGAATTTCTTGGGTTTTAAATAATTTTATATAAAAAAAGAAACTTTCATAATTAAAAGACTTATTATAAGCAAGATATGTTATCTTAATTTATCGTTAAGGGGTCATAGGACTCTTAAAACTCAGTGCAGTGAAAAAAACTTTACATTTTCCAAAAATATTAATAACTTTTTCTAATTTATGAAAACTCTGTTTAAACATATTTTTAATCCTCATTTCTTAAACTTTATGTAAAAAAATAATTGAATACTTAATAGACATAGTTAAGTTTATACATTGAGTAAAAAAAAGCAGTTTTGACGGTTAAATAATAGCTTCCATGCATGATAAAATTTGAAGTAATTAGAATATATCTTTCAAACTTTGAGAGCATCAATAATAAGTAGTGACAATAAACCCCTAGCAGTTTTTAGAGTTTTGAACCTATATTGCATTATTTTCTGAGATGGTAAACTTACAATTTTTTTGTGTGTTTTTACACATAAGTTCAAATTATAATAAAAAATATTAATTGACTGTCAAACTCAAAATTTTTGCTAGGGTTTGATTGTATACTCATATAGTATATATGTGAATTCAAATTTTGAATTTTCATTTAATAGTTAGTTAATTATCTTACATGGAAGCCACTGCATCCTAACATTTAACCGTCAAGGTTGCTGTTTCGACTTAATGTATAAAGTTAACTATATATTAAGTATTCAATTATTTTTTACATAACGTTTAAGAAATGAGGATTAAAAATATGTTGAAACGGTCTTTTCATAAATTAGAAAAAGTTATTAATATTTTATTAGTTACAATTCACGTGATTATTAAATCACGTGACTAATAACAGTGCAATGCAAATTATTTTAATATTCTGTACCTTTGAGAAATACTTACCCTTGAACCGTCAGTCAAAAATTACAAATTACTACTGTTTGTACCTTAACTACCGGACTATTTAAATTTAAATTGAATAAAGTGAATTTAGATCTTTTATAAAAGTTTGATTTTATCGAATTTCTTCAAAACCTATAATTTGCTCCTGAATAACTTAAAATGATCTTGAAACTTGTGTACAAACTCTGATATCGCAGAAGCCACCTTGGGAAAGGAGAAAATTGGTTCATTCCAAATTCGAGAATTTTTTATATGCCACTTGTAAAATAGCTGTAATTATATCTCAAAGTGATAAAAGCAGAAGCAAGAATAAAAACGTATGGATTCCGAGAACCTATAGTGACCTACACGAGACTACATATAATTAAAAATTGCGTTACGTATGTTTCATAAAGGAAGAAGCCAGTCCTTTGTGACATTGATATCTTTAAAACTCGTGCCTTCCTTGAACTCTTAAGCATTAAATTGAACATTTCAGTCAATTCATGATATTCAGAGATGTATTACCCAGCGTCCTTGTGTAAATGTGGGTTGTTAAGAAAGTTCATTAAAAGGAATATAAACTTCATCACTTTTAAAGATGGTTGGATAAGATTTAAAAGTAAACCGCATATCACAGAAGAATATTCCCATATAGTAGGATATTGAAATATCCTTTTTTCCTAATATGGTGTAAGTGACGAGCAGTCTAAAGATTTTTACGCCAAATGAGCGAAATTCCGGTAATAAAATAGGATAAAATTCCTCGTTTCTTGTAACACATATTTTAAATTTGTTTTAATTTATTCTTGAAATCTTCATACCTAATTCAATTATAAAATCTTGCTGATTCAAAGTTACTTTATTGCATAAATTTCTTGAGAGTTCTAAGCTCTTAAGTTAAATAAACATCTGAAGTTATAATAGGTTTTACTGTAATTGGTGCTTTCAAAAAATCACTTAAGTTTAGTTACGTCTCTTGAAAGTAGGAGTTATTCATAAAAGCATAAAATTATGTAATTTATAGTCATTTAACTTCAAACTATAATTATCCAAATGACAGGATAGTTTTAAAACTTGATAAGTTTCAATAATTTTAATAACCAAACCAAATCTCTGTTAAGATGTTATTGAGGGCAAAAGAGATTAGGGGTTAAAAAAATTGGAATATAATGTTTCATGATTTAACATTCTAAACATTCATAACATTTAACATTCTAAAAAAGGAATATTTGTCCTTTGGTTTATGCTTGTGTTTAACTGGGAACTTTAAACGGAGGAAATTTCTTACTTTTATATATTGTCAGGTTTAATATGAAGGAAGCTTATTAGCTGATAGCTCCCTGCTCGCTATCACGCACCGACCGCTGTAAACCTGCTCACGCAGGACCTTTTGGATAGCTTCGCAATTCTCTCAAAATCAGTTCACTCCGCTTACTCCATAAAAGATGCGGAAAAAACCTAGTTCCTATTTAAAGAATTTTTCCCTTATCTTTGATCATGAAGATTTTGATTTTTAAAACTAACTATGACATCTTGCTAAAGCGGCTTATAGACACCAGTGTTCGATTGACAAGAGCTTAATTGTCAGAGCAAAAGCAATCAATGTAATGCATGAAATAAACTCCATAAAACGTAAAATAACTCATTAATAATTTAATCAAATATTTTTCCTTTAAAGTATCCAGTAAGCCTACTAATAACTATTGTTTATCAAGATTCTGAAAAACGTATACCAATCAATCTTTAAAATTTGATATTGTAGCTATTAAATCCTGTACCAACTAACCCTTATTGTGCATAGGGAAACAATGAATTGTTATACGTAATATGGATTTGTATTGGGGTCCTTTTATGCTCAAAGGGTACAGCGGGCTAGCATGCCCTCATAAAGTTTATTTCAGCAGTTTCCTTACATTTAAGGACTTGAACAATAGGGTGTATCGAAAAAAACTTTTTTTCGATTTTGATGATGCCTTAGTGCGGAAAAGTTGTCTAAGGTGACAGAGAGTACCTGTGAATTTTTTCAGAATTTTCGGATAATATCTTTAGGTGCCGCCAAGGCCCTGAAGGTCCCCATGTTAATCCAATGGAGCGCGCAAGCCAAGAAGGCCGAAAATTGGTTTTTCGCCCCTCATTTCTACCCTAATCACACGACGAATGTCTTCACTCGAGTTATGGACCCTATATGATCTAGGCTATCCGACAAAACTTGAATAATAGCCTAAATCTCTATATTACGTTTCTTTGTATGCTCCAATTTCGTCGAAAATCGCTTATTTCCTCGTTCAAATCAGAGCCCACAATCAACATAATATTGAGATTTAGGCTATTATTCAAGTTTTGTCGGATAGCCTAGATCATATAAGGTCCATAACTCGAGTGAAGACATTCGTCATGTGATTAGGGTAGAAATGAGGGGCGAAAAACCAATTTTCGGCCTTCTTGGCTTGCGCGCTCCATTGGATTAACATGGGGACCTTCAGGGCCTTGGCGGCACCTAAAGATATTATCCGAAAATTCTGAAAAAATTCACAGGTACTCTCTGCCACCTTAGACAACTTTTCCGCACTAAGGCATCATCAAAATCGAAAAAAAGTTTTTTTCGATACACCCTATTGAACAAGTTATCAGTTTGCCTGTATGAGATAAATTTCCTTGACACATCTTGAGAAGTGATAGGGGAGTTCAAAGTCTCATTTATTGATAATATTGATGGAATCGTCTTTTTCGTGTGTTCGTCCATTGTTTATAAGTGAAATTTTTGCTTTTCACCAGCCCTGTCTATAAATAACCTAAAAACATTGACCTATTTGGGATTGGGTTCAATGAGTTAAAATTATTTATTGAGGGCACTAGAGAATACAGGGCTCTTTTTTTCACAGTGGGGTAAGAGAAGGGATGTAAATAAAATGGTAAAAGTGTTCCATTAGAATATATTGGTATCTACAAGTGTGCTACTAGGAGAGTAAAATATTAAATATATATGTTTTCTGGAATTTTTAAAAAATATTAAAATTTTATAATTTTTGTTTCTTCTGTTTGGTCGTATTTTTGGCTTGCGTGGGAACTACACTTCGGCTGTGAATTATTTATGTCTGAAATTGTCTTGAAGTTATCATTGCCTTATAGAATTTCTTCAGATAGGCAGGCCTGACGAGAGGGGGGGCAAGTGGGGTACTTTCCCCGGGGCCCGGGGCAAGAGGGGGCCCGGCAGCCCCAGTTAAAACCCAGTTTTTTAGAGTCAAATTTTCAAAGTTTTTCTGGGTGAGGGACCCCAGGCCCCTCTTCAGTATTTAAACCTTTATTTTGTTCACACTTTTTTTCATAAGTTCATTAAAATCAAAATTCTACCTAAAAATGTAAGTCTAAATTTTGGTTTACGTGTACCAAAAAACAGTTTGAAACCCTGTTCTTAGGGTCAAATTTCCAAAAATTTTCTGGGGGAGGACCCCCAGACCCCCCTTTCAAACTTGAACCTTTAGTTACAAAAACTTGTCTTATATAAAGTTCTCTTGGACGCAAATTCTACCAAAACATGGGGGGAAAGCTACATTAAACCTTTTAATAAGGATGAAAGGAGGCCTGGCGAGAGGGGAGGGGTTAAATTCCAGAGATTTTCATATTGAGTACTTAGATGAATATCATTTTGAAAAGTTTGGAAATTAATCTGTTTACCCAAATGGGCTAAACTGAGTAAATTCCCAGTTTCTAGGGGCACATTTTCAAAAATTTTCTGGGGGGGTACCCCCAAACCCAGAAAGCATGGAATTGAGCCTCACTCTCCCCTCTCTTGATATGCATCTTAACGAGTTTTTTATGGCTTTGACATCTTCAAGCCGCTAGTTTGGCACGATCCTTCATTGTATTATCAAGAAAACGAAATTTATTGAGTTCATCAAAATCCAAATCTTGCCTGGAAATATTCTGAAAATTACATAAGTCTATGCATGACTGGTGGTACTTCAGAAACTTTCGTCCCCTCCCTCGAAATGAGTGCATGTGACCGGGGCCCGCTTTTTAACTTTGTCCCCGGGGCCCGGCTTGGCTCTCGGCGGCCCTGCAGATAGGTTAGTTTAAAAGCTGTGAACTACTGCCTATAGATTAAAAAAATAATAAACGCGTCGGAATGAGGGCCTTAACCAGATTTGTTTCGGGGGGGGGTCGCCTCAATATTTATTCTGAGGCACCTTCTTAAGAGTTCACTTGCTTACAAAAAGAGTGGAAAATAGTCTTTATTAAGAGTTTATATTTACAGTGCATAAACAATACGAATCCAAAGTAAAATTGGAGGGGGGTTTGGAAGTGCCCTCTCCTAGAAAGGCCCTCCGCCCCTTAAAACAGTGTTTAAGCTTAATTTGAGACCCCTTCGGTTACATCTAAGGAGCTCCGCTCATTGTAAATAGTAGGATTTTTAAGGAAACACAGTATGTAGTATGATAAATGGCAAAGTTTCTAGAAGGGTTAGGGGTTCTAAATTTTTAGAATTCTGCTCCTAAAAGTTGTTTCGACTAATTTTGAGACTGATTTACACCTGAAGAGCACCGCTTCTTGCAAGTCACATAATTTTCAAGGGAAAAAAGAGTAAACAAATTGTCAAAATTTCGAAGGGGTGCTGAACCACTATCCTCCTTGGATACGACCCTGGTTGTAGTTATTTGTTCTGAAAAACATCCTTGAGGAAGAATGATCAGGCATCACGTTTACAATTGAAACATAAAAACAAGCTGTTTTAAAAACGAAACAACGGCATTTTTGTGCAAATTTTTAAAAAACAAGCATCTTTTACAGCGATCAAAAAGAAATGACGCAATAATACTCTATCACATCGATGTACTTAATGGATCCTTGATTAAAAACAAGCAGCTACAAGAATTCAGCGAATTTCGTAGACCACGTGAATCGTCTCTATTCATGCTCGAACGCAGCTTTTGTTAAGGGTCAAAACAGTGGACCTATTTGGCCTTAAAGAAGTTGGAGGTTCCGGTAAAAACTTCGTTTTCCTACATTAGCTACATGTTTTGCAATGAACTTGATACGCGGAAGGAATGGCCGTTGATATTGGCAATTGTGTTAGCAGCCGATGCAAATGGCATTGTTGACTGCCATGCGATCCTTGTTTAATTCAAGATCTGAAGCTAATAAGATTTGGATACAACGTCAGTAGGTCAATCGCAAAGGGAAATACGTTCGTGTTTACTCAAACTAATTTGTTTCCTGCTTGGAATAGAAATCACTCGATGTATCAATGCAATTTGCAGCTGTCACACGGATAAAGGGTGCACTCAAAACGCGGTTTTCGGTTTGTGAATGGCAAACTTGCAAAATAATAAACAATTTGTTCCGATGAATTAAAATATGAAAGCAACGGCATTGTAGCTCTAAAGACTCGAAGTGTTACCAGTGTCCGTCACACGCAATCAACATCCTCGGGGTTTAGAACTTGTAAACATATCAAGAGATTTGAAAGGTACAAGGTGTTAAAGCTAATTTTCATTGAAGTGGTCTTGAGATTAAATACTTTTTAACGCGTTCAGTTTACAAAGTTGTGCAGGCTAAACGTTAACAAATAGAAACTTTCGTTTATTTAGTTTCGATGCATTACGACTCGTATTTAATGGTAGTTTTATTTTTTAAACAATCTTTAATGTTAAATAGGAGTTTACAGGTTTTTCCTAAATTTGTAGCATAAAAATATCAACTAGATTTTTATATTTTGGATAGCAAATTTGAACAAATCGTAAAGGCAGAATCTTCTGTAGTAATTCTAACGATTTATGTTTAATAGTAATTTGATGGTGTCTACCTCTGAAAGAAGCTTAAGTGCCCAATGAAGGGTTTCATTTAAGTTTTTTAGATTAAAAAATATTGTGATAAATTTGTTTGTAAAAATTGTATAGTAAAACAAATATCTAGGTCTTTACGTACAGTTGGGGAAATAAAAAACGACTCAGTTGCGATTTCTGGCGAACCACTTGGGTTAGGAAGACAAATGAGGTGTCATTTTCATTGTTTAAGGTATTCTTTAACCAAAAATATTTTAGAGTCCTTAGGGGGTCGTCTTCATATTAGACGAAACACTAACTTTTTTCAGTGGAGACCCCCAATTATTATGAGATTTTCTGAAAGGCCTCCCTCAAAACCCTTAAATACCCAGTTTCATCCAGATTGATTCACAATTAAAATTTGTTTTTAAAAATAAAAAAATTTAATTTTTAAAATCGTGAAATACTTTTATGGTAATCGATTCAGGTAGTAATTTTATGAAGAAAGCCAAAATTTCAATCGATTTTACCGAATAGTTTTTGATAAAAACGAACTTTAATCTTAAGGGGCGGTATACCGTTGCCGAATGCATACCGCGAATGTTCTTTCTCGTTCGTTTTTATCAAAAACTATTCCGTGAAATAGATTGAAATTTTGGCTTTCTTCATAAAATTACTACCTGAATCGATAACAATAAAAATATTTCACGATTTTAAAAATTAAAATTTTTTTTATTTTTAAATTTTTTTTAATTTGAATCAATCTGGATGAAACTGGGTATTTAAGGGTTTTGAGGGATGGCCTTTCAGAAAATCTCGTAATAATTGGGGTCCCTATTGAAAAAAAAGTTAGTGTTTCGTTTAATATGAAGACGACCCTCTAAGGACTCGAAAAATTTTTTTGGTTAAAGAATACTTTAAACAATGAAAAATGACACCTTATTTGTCTTTCTAACCCAAGTGGTTCCCCAGAAATCGCAGCTGAGTCGTTTTTTATTTCCCCAACTGTACTATCTCGTCACTGCCGCTGAATTCAAAAACGTTATCAAAACCCATTGACTTGAATAGCTGTGCCGCTGAATTTGACAACTGCTGAACGGTCGATGGGATAATACGCAAGTAACTCAAATCTAATTATGTGTTTTAAGAACTTTGATTTCAATATATACATGTAAGTTGAGAAACTTCCTCTTATACAGGATCCTAAATAAAGTATCCTGTGAATGCTGTTTAAAACATTTTTATTTTAAGTTCGTGAAAATAAATCTATAGGATTACCCCCAAAAACAAATGACGGCAGTAGTAGAAAATGGTCCTTTTAATGTTTCAAAAATTTTCCACTTGACATTTACACGATCTTCATCGCTAACCACAATTTCCCATACGCTTTGTGTCATAGTAAACGAAGATGTTGCATTGAAATTTTTTGAAACGTAATAAAAGGTTCAATATTCTGTGTTTCTATTTTTCTAATCCTGTTTAGAACTATTATTTCGAGTTACTGCTAAGCTCCAGAGCTGTTTTTTATTTCTGTTTGGGACGAGTTAAGGTACTAGTATCGTTCCACCGCTATTTGTGGTTTTCAACTGTGGGGTCACATTACATTACCAGAAATAGATTGAAAAGTGAAATTTTTGTTTTTTAACTGAAACCATTAACTTAAATTGGACTGCTCAATTTCATCAAAATATCATTCAGTTGCCCTGAAATGTTGGGTAACTAAAGGCTTTAAATATTTGAAGTTATTTTTAATAACCCTGTACGTTTTAAGTTTAATATTTTTGTTTCATAGACAACATTCGTCATAAGTATAGTTAATAAACATCCTGAGGGTTTTGTTTTGACAAAAGTTTTTTGTTTTCTAACGAGTGATACATTTGACGTGGTGTTTACTCCTTAGTGATCGAAGTTCAGAAAGATTAAAATTAAGTCTGTATATATAGAGTAAGTCTGGAATATAGAGTAAGTGTATATATAGTTAAGTACTGATATATAGAAATTTATTTAGAAAATTTACTGGCTATATATGGTAAATCAAGCATTCTGGTTTATCACAATTACTTTTTTAAATATCCGATGTAATGTGTGATTTTGTAATGTGTTGTGTGTTAGACTGTTACCTCAATCTTTTTCCAACAGTTTTTGTAGTACAAAATATCGTATTTTGTAATTCGATATGGACAGTTCTTTAATACACCTAATTAAAAGTTTACCAACTTAAATTTGAATATTTTGAGCATCTGAATTGAAATATTTTACTTATAGGCTTCCTCCCTTGTTCTCGGATGTATTTTTATTTAATTTTTTCTACGGCAAGAAGAATTTCTTGTGTAACTTATTAATACTTATTTACGCGTAGCTTAATTTTAGAGAAATGTCTCTAAATTAATAAAAATGTGTTAAAGAACTTTATCAAAATTTAATGATGCATTTCTGTCGTGCCTGTACAGACTGCAAACCTCAAATTAATGTTAACTGGTGAAAATTAAATTGGATAGTGCATTTTAGCGGTGTAGTTTCCAACACATAATTTTAACAAGATTGAACAGATCAGCGATTCTTATATGGGTGATCAGGGATGAGTTGATCAGTTTAACAATATATGCTATGGGAACGCATATCTTAAGGTAAATAAATTGTGTAACATATCAATATCCTAAAGCAGGGGTTCTCAACCTTCTTGAATACGGGACCCCCTTTTCAGGGAAAATATTTTGGCGACCCCCTCAGACCTAAAATGTTACGACTTTAATAATTATCTACCATTTAGTCGTCATGTCACTCGCATTACGCTGCCGAATCATCCTATATTTACTCTTCTTCAAAATAGTTCATGCATGAAACGAACTATTCTCTCTAAGAATCTATAAGTTTTGAAAATTGCTGTGTCTGTATAAAAAATAACTCTGTATAAATATAACTGTTTTTAATTTTTGTTTCGCGAACCCCCTAGGCATACCCCGCGACCCCCCAGGGGGTCGCGACCCTCCGGTTGAGAACCCCTGTCCTAAAGTAATAAATTGGCTATCGCTTTTTAACTTGTGCTTTCATGGAGAAAAAATGTAATGTTATTAAAAAAGTTTTATAGCAATAGTTTTAGAAAGGTTTTGCATTGATTTACCACTGTGAAGATAAAAATTCCTTGAATAGACGGTGATAGACTAGAGCATTTCGATATTCTCCCGGTTTCGAGAAGTAAAGGAGATGGCAAACACATTTTCGTCTATGCGGCTGGAATATATCTTATCTCTCAAAAAATTGAAAAAGGACTCGTAATTCACAATGTTTGAACTATCGAGTTTTGGAGATTGATCTACTTTAATGCTATGGACTTTGAATTGTTTTATCGTGTTATTTCCGACCAAGCCTTTGCATCTCGTCTTTTTTATAATGCCGAGTACAAGCTCAAATGCTTTTTGAATGAGATTTTTTTCTACAGATTGCAAAAAGTTATCAGAACAACATTTGAATAATTAATTTCGAATTTAAAGTCAGATAACCTTAAGTGTACATGTACGTGCACACTCTCTCTTAAAATAAGATATAAAATACTACACACGAATTAATGTATGTTAAAATTCATTAGAAAGAAAGAATTTTCCAATACTTTCTAACTCTAAGAAATTGTTTGACACTTTAGGAAAGATATTGCTTTTAAAAATGGAAAGTGCGTGGAAAGATGTTGTGATTTTCACAGTTCGATAGCTTGTGTGGTGTAAAAGTGTGGAAGAAAAAAGGAGTAGAGTTGAGAGTGCACTACACATATTTTTTGTCGGGCTGCCATCTAGTGACTAAAATTACAACCTAAAACCGACCCCACTTGTACTTGCTTCCATAGTAACAACAGACATTTTTATAAAAAATAAACTTTATCTTGTTTAGTATAAATAAGCTAACCAGAGTCTATAGATGCTTTATCTTTGAAACTTGGACACAAAAAAACGCGATTAATTTATCAAATACTAAGAGGAAATGGGGTTGAACCCATGATATTATCTAGTTTTTAGACGGATTCCATACGATATGCTTACTAAACAAGTAATGACAAATCTAAATTGAAATACATAACCAGTTAAAATTTACTTGTTAGTAAATTTCCTCAAAATTAAGATTCTTTCAAAACCTACATACTTATAAATATAAATGAATAAAATTTGTGGTGGAATAGTGGAGCAATTACTAAGTTTTGGGGTACGAATTGGACTTGATATAGTTGATGGTTGTTTAACGAACTTGTGGAAACTGATATTTTGTTCAATAGGAAGCTCGGAAAAATGTTAAGTATTACTAATTTTGTAAATTTTCATCAAAGTATGTTGCCTTTCTATTAAATGAAGACTTGCTACTTGCTGTTAATATAATAGACAAGGGGTATTTCCTAAAATACTTTAGACAGATAGCCTTTACGTGTTACCCGGCGTCGTATAAATCCAGGTGAATTGTCGAAGGTTTTAAATGTTTTTATTTAAATTATTTATTTTTATTTTATTTGAACATGAAGCACAAAACACAAACAAGTACAATTTAATGCAATAGTTTTGGTAAATGGAAATAAAAACTCATGTTTAGGTGAATTACATTCGGGGTTCGTAAAATTGGTCTTGACTGCATTTCAAAAAAGAAAAAATCTAAAAATTTCTTTTCTTTCAGAATCTGTCCTTAGGGGAAGGCAAAGAACTTACTCAAAAATGGACGAAAGCACCAATACCAGTTACTTTCCGAGCTTATCTCTTCAACATAACCAATCCAGAGGAAGTGTTGCAAGGGAAAAAGCCTCATATGGAACAAACCGGGCCTTATGTTTTTGAGTAAGTTTACTTGAACCTATTGAACTAGTTTTTCTTATAAGTGTTCAGTAAATCTTTTTTATTTTAGTCAACGATTGTTTCTGTTACGGTTTTTGATAACTTGACATACAAACGAGTTTAATCTCGAATTACAGGATTTGACTAGTACGATTGCTTAATTTTCTTGTAGCTGTCTTTAAAGAGTAAATTAAGTGTTTGGTTCAAACTATTTTCTATATAGATGGAACAGACTCGAATGTATAAAACAAGAATGATTTTCTATATACATTTCTATATGATTAATTAGGTTTATGAATTAAGATTTGTAAACTTAATGTGCTGGAACAGACTCATAGGTATAAAACAAGAAATAGATTGCTGGAATTTCACAATTGTGTTTTTGTTTTAGTCAGTACCGAAGCAAAGATGTCTTGGCTTGGGACAATGACTATCACACGGTTACGTACAGAGACAAGAAGGTGTATTATTTCCGTCCAGAACTTTCAGCAAATTTGTCAGAAAAAATATACACCATCAACATGCCACTACAGGCAAGTATACACTAAAACTTATGGCTTTAAGTAGATTAAAATGCTGAAATATATCTAATTGCAGTGTTACTACTCAAACACAACTCAGTGGACTGTATAAAATCTCTCTTTTATTTACAAAAACAGGGTATATATACATTTTTAATACATACAGAAAAAGCCATCTAGAAATAATAAAAATATGTACAGAACAGCGCCATCTCACTAAATACACCAATCCCAAACATTCACCCCCCGTTGAACTGTCTAACATTCAACATGAATAATTAACTCTACCAACTCTATACCTATATAAATCAAATTAATTAGTACAAAACACTTTACACTCAATTACATTTAATTTCTTACACAAAATTTAACTTTCAATTGGTAAAAGGCACACTCTAGAAATTGCTCTTTTATACTCTCCACGTTGGGTTTTTACTTTCACAACTCTGATTAAATTATCTTTACCTTTAAATAACTCCGTAATTCTACCTAAAGGCCATTTAAAAGTAGGCATGTTGTCTTCAATAACTACAACCAGGTTACCAACTTTTACATTGTTCTTTTTAAACTGCCACTTATTTCGTTGTTGCAGCTCACTCAAATAACACTTATACCATTTACTCCAAATAAGTTGTACTAATCTCGTGACTCTTTGCCATCTTTTAAGGGCACTCTCGTTCATACTAACTAGATTAGGCTCAACTATAGAGTTCATAGATCTACCAATTAAAAAATGGGACGGTGTTAAGGCATCTAAATCATCAGCACTAGAAGATAAAGGACAGAGGGGTCGGGAATTCAAAATTCCTTCGATTTGTACACAAACCGTCAAAAATTCCTCGTACGTCAACCGTGACCCACTCACTACCCTTCTCAGATGATACTTTACTGACTTAACAGCCGCCTCCCACAACCCTCCAAAGGATGGGGCTCTAGGAGGAATAAATTTCCACTCAATGCCTTCTTCAGACAAAAAACACGAAAGATTCTCATCAGGATTTTTTGCTAACTGTAAAAGTCTTTTGATTTCCTCGTTAGCACCAACAAAATTCCTACCATTGTCAGAATACAATTTAGAGCACTTACCACGCCGACCAAAGAATCGCTTAAGAGTGGCGATGAATGCCTCCGAAGTAAGATCAGAGACAATTTCCAAATGGACCGCCTTAGAAACAAAACAAATAAATATAGCTATATACATTTTATGTAAAACACCTTTTCTTTGACCTCTATATCTAATCATAAAAGGACCACAAAAATCTACTCCAGAACAATTAAATGGATAATCAGGAGTTACTCTATCTTTAGGTAAATTACCCATTAATTGAGAAGTTACAGTGGGTTTCGCCCTAAAACACACTACACATTTATGTGCAATTTTTCTGCACAGAGAACGGCCGTGCACAGGCCAAAACTTTTCTCTGACCAAATGCAAAAGTGCAGTAGGACCTACATGCAGGTGCTTCTTATGAAAACATTCAATTAACATTTCAGTTAACACATGGTCATTAGGCAAAATTACAGGAAACTTGGTTACATATGGCAATTCTGAATTAGATAGACGCCCACCCACTCTAAGAATTCCATCTGAATCTAAAAAAGGATTTAAATTCTTTAACTTACTATTCGATAATACTTTATCATTTTTTAACAAACTTTTAATCTCACAAGAAAACTTGTCCTCTTGAATAACCTTTATCAAAAAATTCTCAGCATTACTTATCTCAGAAACACTAATTGGTCCACACATTTTAGGTTGTTTACACTTAGCATTAGTAATAAATCTAAATACATAGCTTAAAATACGCAAAACTTTTGCATAGTTATTACTTAAACCTAAAATTTGATTAACACAGTTCATAGTCACTTTTATCACAAATGACTTGTTCTCACTTACATTTACTGGATCTCTGAGTTCCGACCAGTACTCGTTTCTTTCACTCGGGATCTGAATCAGTTGATCCAGAGGCATCAGTTCACCCGTCAGGAACTCTGGTCCTTTCCACCACAACTCACAGTTCTGGAGTCTGTGAGGATCCATTCCTCTGGAGACGAGATCTGCCGGATTCTCCTCTGACTTTATGTGAAACCACTGGGAATCACACTCAGACGACAGATTTTGAATAATAGCTACTCTATTCCGCACAAAGGTTTTCAGCTCTGTCGGTTCTTTCTTTATCCAGGAAAGAACGATCGTTGAGTCACTCCATAGGAAAACCTTAAACACTTTGAGTTTTAAGGCCATTAGCACCTTCTTTACTAGTTTCCCCAGTAATACTGCAGCACACAGTTCAAGTCTCGGAATCGTAAGACTTTTTAGTGGGGCGACTCTCGATTTACTGGTTACTAGTTTAACCTCTATGTTGCCTGTTGAGTTGACGGATTTACAATACACTGCCGCACCGTAACACTGCTCGGAAGCATCGGCAAATCCATGGATTTCTATACTCACAGGTTGCTCTTGTTGAATGCATCTCTCAATCTTGAATTGGTTCACACTCTGTAGATTCATCAGAAACTGATTCCATTCCTTCTTTTCTTGATCGGGTACCGGATCAGACCAGTCCAGATTTAGCCTCCACATCTTCTGCATAAATATCTTAGCCTTTGAGACTACCGGTCCTAAGAGTCCCAAGGGATCGAAGATCTTTGCAATGGTTGACAAAATACCTCTCTTGGTGTAGGATTCTTCTAGTTCCACCTTCACCTTGAACAAGAAGTAGTCTTCTACTGGGCACCAGGATACGCCAAGCGTCTTTGTCTCAGTTGAGTCGAACTCGTACATCTCTCGGTTAAATGTGGGGTTCAGCTCTGGGTGGTTCCCAAACCACTTATGCAACGTCATTCCCCCTCTTAGGCAGATAGCAATAAGTTGACGTTGCAACTCTTTAGCATCTTCTAAAGTTGCAGCACCGCTCAAGACATCATCCATATAAAAATCATTCCTCACGACTGGTGCAGCCTTCGGAAAGTCTTCCTCTTCATCATTCGCTAGTTGTCTCAATGTGCGCATCGCAAGGTACGGAGCGCTCGTAGTTCCATACGTCACTGTGACGAGCTCGTAGGTTTTCGGTGACTCGTATTCACTTTTCTTCCATAGAATTCTCTGAAGGCAGTGTTGACTCGGATCAATCATGATCATTCGGTACATCTTTTGGATGTCTGCTGATAAAGCATACACATGAGTCCGGAATCTTGCCATAATGGAAAATAAGTCCTCCTGTATCACACCTCCGTTGTACTGTATCTCGTTTAGGGATCTTCCATTTGAGGTCTTTGAAGAACAGTTAAACACTACTCTCAGTTTCGTGCTCTTCTTTTCAGGGCGGTAAACTCCATGATGGGTCGCATAGTACGATACATCTGGCTCCTCCTTCTCAGTAACTTCCTTCATGTGACCCAGTTTTTCGTACTCTTCCATAAATTCCTTATAGAGGTTCAGATACTCTGGATCTCTCGCCAGTCTAGTCCACAGCGACCTCAGTCTTTTGAGAGCGATCTCTTTAGAATCGCCCAGGCACGAAGGTTCCTCTTTGAGTGGCATTTGTACCACGTACCTTCCCTCCTTAGTCCTCCAATGAGTCCTCGCAAAATGCTCCTCACAAATCGAATTCTCACTACCACCTATTGACTCTAACTCATCGACACTTTCTAATTCCCAAAACTTTCTCAACGTCTCATTTAGATCCTCTCTAACTAAACCACAATGAACCTTATCTCTCACCGACTCATTTACTTTCCCACTAACTACAAACCCAAACACTGTGTTTTGCAGAATCAAGTTAGGATTTTGTATCAAAATTTGCTCCGGTCTCAAAAGTTCGTAAAATAGCTCAGCACCTAACAATAAGTCTATTTTACCCGGCACATTAAAGTTCCTATCTGCTAGTTTTATAGAATTCAAGACCTCACTCTTTATATCCAAAAACTTTTGTGGAATTACGTCCGTAATCCTTTTTACTTCTAACATTGTTAAATCTCTAACAAAACTTTTTTCCCTATTAGCGATCGTAGCAAAAACTCTTTTTGTTATAGCTAAACTTGAATCGTTTACACACGATATTTCTGTGTTTATCTTTTGTTTTTTAAGCTGCAATCTATTTGAGCACTCACTACTAATTAGACAAGTCTGACTCCCGACATCTAATAGACATCTTACCTCCTGCCACTCGGAGTTTCTGTCCTTGATCAGGCAACCAATCGTACTCAATAAAGCGTTCGGCTCATTTTGATGCAGGCTAGATGCTACCACAGGGCATCTTGAAGCTTCACCTGATCGCTCACCAGCTACTTCTGTATTTTCACTAACTCTCTGATTTCTCTGAAAGTGAATTAGACGATTATGGGGTTTCCCGCAAAAACAGTTCCTGTACTTGCAATTAACTGCAGTACATTCTTGACCCAAGCACTTAAAACATGCTTTGTGCTCCTTTAAGATCTCGATTCTCTCTGGAACAGATTTCGCGTTGAACTTTGGACACGCGTATAACCCATGATTCCCCTTACACAAGACACATTTGTTACTCTTAACCTCCGACAAAAATACATTCCCAGCAGGTTTGTTGTACCGAAAGTTCTGGAACTTGGGTTTTGTTTCTTCCGAACTTCTACGAAACCCTTTGGAATTCCACTCACTGTCAAACCTCGACTTCTTCGAGGACAAGAAGATATCACACTCGCGACCTAACTCTTGTGGTTTGAAATACGACTCCCCCTGCTTTGTCCCTATATGATTCGTAAGCTCTCTATCCAAGGTCATGAAGATCCTATCCGACACGATCAAGTCACACAATCCCTTAAAAGTGTCTACTCCTCTTAACTGACAGTAATAATCAAAGATCGCGCTTAATCGTGAAGCAAACTGGACGTAACTCTCGGTAGCCGTTTTTACAGCTTTACGAAACTGGTTTAAGCAGTCCTGAGGTGTAGCTTGAAATTCTTTGAGAACCACACCTTTCAACTTTTCGTAGTCCTTTAAGTCCTCCTCTGTAATGTGAATCATTAAATTGTTAGCCTTTTCTCCCAAAAGGTTCAGCAGGATCTCAGCTTTCAACTCATCCGACACGTTTTTAACTTTAAATGCTCTTTCAAGTGACTGGAAGAATAAGTGAAAGGAATCGGCTCTCGTAGGAACAGGTATACACAAAGTCCTCACACTTTTGATCAAAGTCTCCAGATCTTCCACTGATTCTGGTTTTACTTCGCCTAACCTTTCCTTTCTCAGATTCTCCAACTCTAGTTCTTTCTCCAATTGTTTTAATTTAAGCTGTTCAACTTCTTTATCGGGAACGGCTTGCATCGCTTTTAATTTCTCGATCTCTAACCGTTCACTCTCCAACTTTAATTTATTCTTCTCTAACAATGCTCGTTCATTTTTCTCCTTCCTTTCTAACTCCTTGGCCTGTCTTTCCTCTTCCGCTGCTTCTTTGATCGATTCAACTATCGTTTTTACTAACTCTGTTTCACCTTTGAACACCTCACTATCCTCAATCACGTTCCTGATCTCAATCATTTTACTACTTGTTACCTCTAACCCTAACTCCGACGCCAACATCAAAAGTTCATCCTTTCTCAAAGCGTTAATACTAACCGCCATCTTAAAGC
Organism: Tetragnatha versicolor; assembly: GCA_024610705.1. NCBI lineage: Eukaryota > Metazoa > Arthropoda > Arachnida > Araneae > Tetragnathidae > Tetragnatha > Tetragnatha versicolor. The sequence continues at coordinate 7,214,155 of JANDEH010000010.1, forward strand.
TAAATCAATCCACTCAAACTACACGAGACCTAATCAACCAGATCAACTACCTAAACAACATGCACTTGAACCTACACAATCCGCTCAATACGTTACACAAACCGCTAATAGCTAATCATCGACAGATCAAAGCTACCCTGATCACTAACTACACACCTAAAAACTAAGCATCCTAACCTAAGCAACTAACCTTCTAACATCAGCAGATCAAAACCACAGCACCTACTACTAAGCACCAACTAAGGAAACTCACCCTAACTACGCAGCTCAAAATCAATCACTCCTAACCTAAATCAACACACTTCATCTCTATAATCTCACCTAACACTAACCTACTCAATCCGACTCGAAAATCTCCGGCTCTGCTGACCAAAATGTTACTACTCAAACACAACTCAGTGGACTGTATAAAATCTCTCTTTTATTTACAAAAACAGGGTATATATACATTTTTAATACATACAGAAAAAGCCATCTAGAAATAATAAAAATATGTACAGAACAGCGCCATCTCACTAAATACACCAATCCCAAACATGCAGTATTTATTAAGCATTCCGTCGAATCTTTATAGGGCATCCTGACGTACTTGAGAAAACTGGGGGATTTTCCCCGAAGCTTATTGGTCCCTGTCGTTGAGAATATTTTGGAAAAGTATAACGAAACTTTCTACAGTCACAAGACTCCCAGAGAACTGCTGTTCGACGGATACAAGGTGGAACTAATCCAAGATCTCACAGACTTATTCAGGCCCTTTATTGTGATACCTGAAATCTTGCCCGACAACATGTTTGGGTACCTTTATGGAGTGAGTTGATTGGTTATTTAAGAATCCACTAAGCGTGTGAAGTTTTTATATTGTTTTTTTAGATGGAGGGTTTAATTAGCAGGGGCGTATGTGGGAGGCTGAGTTAAAACACTTGTTTTTCGAGTCAAATTTCTCAAACTTTTCTGAGGGAGGACCCCCAACTCTTTTGTCTTTGGAACTCTATTATTCAAAATTTTTTTAATATTCATTTCATTAAGATGCTATATCATGCCTAAAGATGTATTAAAAACTACATTGAATCTAATAAATATGCATTGGAGGGAGACTTGGGAAATGTTTGGATCCTTTCCCCTGGTTAAAGAATGTAGTATAATGGTTAATTTTTTATAGAACATTTGGGCCTGTCCCTAAATAAATTTCTATATACGCCACTGCCATTTAATACTTAATTATTGAATTGAAATGATGAAATGAATGCTTTTTTAACTGAAGTTCATGTGCAGTTTTATTTTTTAATGAACAATTTTTAATGATTATAACGAAATTCTCTTTTAGAAAAACAATTCTGGTGACGGAATATTCGAAATATTCACCGGAGCTGATGACATTTCCAAGTACTCACAAATTGTGAAGTGGAATAACATGTCGTAAGTGAAATACTCAGGTTTCTCAAAAATTGAATTGTTTTTGTCAGCATAAAAAAATAGCTTCGTATTGACATTGAATGTACTAGCTTTTTGTACAGTAAAACTCAAATAATTTACCATTAGAAATACAAATAGGCTTGAATTGAATTTCTAGTGTAAAAAGTAGTGGGTGGAAAGAAAGCAATTTATTTTTTAACGTTTTTAACAATACTAATTTATTTTTCAGTTTGTCATTTTAACATTTATTTTTCAGACGCGTACCTTATTGGAATGACCCGTACTGTAACATGATGAACGGAACAGGTAAGAATTTCTTGTAATGGGTGAATATTTTTATTCTTCAATTTTGATGAGGTTAAGAAATTAATAAGACACGAATAAGCAAAGGACATCTTGCTTTTAATACGTTGCCTCGATTTCCTGAAACCAGCAAGCAGTAGAATTTATTAGCGCGATTTACCTTTGGATGCTTGTAAAACTAACTTTTCCTTGATAGTTAATAGTAAACAGGAAAATAAATTTACTAAGATCTGCTTTGTATTTTTATTTGCTTTATATTTTTTACTTGACAAACTTTTCTTTAATACAGAAGTTAAGAAATATCCTTTAGTGTTTAATTTTAATGAAAAGAATGTTTTTACACGACTCTTGTAAGAATGAATAAAAAACAAATGTTATTTCCTAAAATTTTTTGAATGGTGCTTTAGTATTGCACTCATTTTACATTTATGCAATTTTAAACTATTTCGAAAAGTGTTGGGTTCGATCAGAACGGCTGGTTCGATCATATAAATCTATTGGCGAGGGTAAAATTTAAAAATAATTCATTAAAAATAATTCCAATTATAATTTTATATAGTTATAAACCATTGTGGAAAAAAAAATCTTGGGTGTTTTGAGTAATTAAATAATTTTTCCTGTTACTTCCAGATGGTGCTCAGTTTCCACCTCCTGTTACGAAAAAAGACGTGTTGTATGCTTATTCTCCCGATCTCTGCAGGTAAGAAGTTAGTTTTGATCCTAAGGGCAACACTTATCTGGATCTTTTGCGATATGTCGCGTAGGTAAGACCATAGGACGAATAGGAAAAGTGACATTATTCATTATTATCAGCCATCTCACTGTTAAAAGGTTAGTTGAAATAAGCTTAATTACCCTGAAAATTCGTTACACACATTTTCAACGTTATGTTAACACAATAATAAACATTTCTTACCAAAAGTGTTTTGTGTTGTGTGAGAAAAATGTAATGTAGAGTTGTAAATGTATTACGAAGAAATTTATGAGACATAAAGTGTGTTCTTTGCGTTTCGATCTAAATTTATGAATACTTTCAGATTCTTAACGCATTTTAAAACACTAATTTGAGAATAAATTTCTGGATAGAACACATTTGTAACACTTTTCAAGCATATTCAGAACACTATCACAACACAATAAGGTGTTCACCATAACACACCTAAGAAGGTGATGTTAACGTGAAAGCTAAAGTGTTATTAAATGTGGTTACTTTTTCGTGGAACATTTGCAGTGTAGTAAATGAACTGTTCAATAGTACAGTAAAGAAAGCCTAATAAAAAGTACCCTTATATATGTAACACACGCACTGTGCTGGTGCAATTAAATAAAACTTGATAGGAAAAAAATTTTGCATTCAAACCTGTTTTTATGCGGTCCTTTTTGGTGCGATTTCTTTTATTTCTGCGGTCTTTTTTTCTGTGATTTTTCGTGCGGTATATGAAGATCGCAAAAATGAAAAATCGCACAAATATAGTGACACAAATAAAAATATCCCATAAAAAAGGACGACACGAAAACACATGTTCGAGTGTACTGCAGTCTGATCATATGTGTATTTTTATTTCTTTAACATTTTATATCCCCATGTTCACCGTTTGATTTACTTAATTCTTCTCTATAGATCAGTTTTCCTGGAGTACAGGGAGGAAACAATGGTTCAAGAAGTGCCTGCTCTAAGGTTTAGTACTCCGGATAGGCTATTCGCCAACGCCTATGACAATCCAGACAATATGTGCTTTTGTACAATGCCAGAGTTTTGCCACCTCAGTGGAGTAATGGATCTTTCACCGTGTAGAAACGGTAAGATAATGATAAAAGTTTAGTACTATTTACGCACCCGTACAAATTTTACCAAAAACATTAAATTAGTAACATTCACCTAATTCTTAACATTTTCGGACTTCAGATGCAATCTACAAAATAAAGACAGTCAACCTGTTTTGTAAACAAACTTTGTAGATAGCCGTCTTGATTGATAGACCCTTTTTACAGCTAAAATGTTTAATTTGAAGAAATTTTATAAAATAGCAACATCTAGGCACTTTAAATCCACCCCTCCAACGCATGCATGCATAACATACGGCTGCCAAGCCACATGTGTGGCCATTTTCATGAAGTTTTACAAAAGAATTCAATGTTATTGTTGAATGCAATGTAAAAGGTTGAAATATCATACGTAATCCCTTTTTCCTTATAATTAAAAGAACTTGTTTTTTTTTGTTCCAGGTGTTCGTCTTTTGCTCTCTGGACCGCATTTCTATCTCAGCCACGAGTTTATTAAGGAAACTGTAGATGGTCTCAATCCCGACCCCGTGGTTCACGATGTATATGTAGACGTAGAACCGGTGAGTCCTAAAAATATTTATGGTTTGTGGAGCAATGAATACAAGTAGCTTTAAATAACTCGTGCAATTTCCTTGGATATCTCCATGAAGTTTTTTCTAAAAAATATTAAAAACTGCTCCTATAGACTTTAAATGATTGATATTAGTTTTTAACGAAGCTTTCAATCCAATTTTAGGATTGTGTTCTCAATGTCCTTATGTGTACCTGGTGCCTTAAAATCCTAATTATGGTGGAAAACAATACATGCTTATTATAAGCTTATACTATATAATTCTAATTTTAAACAGCATTGAAACTTACATTAACCCTCCGTCGGTCGCAACTGAACTTTTTCGCACACCTCATACGTTTTCGTTCGCCTTTCCGTTATTATGGGGGGTAGAAGTCTGAAATTTTTGCTAGTCTCCTATCTTTACAGGATGTGTGGCGCCAACCAATTCATTAAATTCGCGCGCTTTGTTTAGTTTGGTTTTCATCATAATTTTACTATTTGACACATGACGCTCGATCGTGTAACTGGTCTTTAAGGTACGTAATATTATTTTTTGTAATCTCTGATGCTTTTTTATTAATTTTATGAGTGGTTACGCATCAATATTCAATTTTCCTCAATATGTATGTTATTTTTACAATTATTTTTGGTTTATTGCGGTTGAACATACACCTACAAAATCGTACCTGATACAATAAACTCTCCAAAAACAATGTTGTGTAACATGCAAATCTACTCTTACTACCTGTAAATTGACAGTTTAAGGCTAAAATATTGTATTTTGGAGTTATTTTACAATAGCTATAGGGACTGTCAGTGGTCAATTTGCCCAGCCTAGTATTACCTGTTAAAGTTTTGTTTGTGAATGGTTATTATGTGGACATGAGTTCAAAAACAATAATTTAGAATTAATATCCCTCAGGTTTCACATAACTAAGTATATTTTTTGAATAAGATATTGAATTATTTATCCCGCTGAAGTAAGCTTAATTTTATGCTATTTTTAATTTTTGTTCTTAATTATTTACAACAAATATCAAATTTTTTATAACTGAATAATACTATGAACATCTTTTACTGTTTTTAAGACCTTATCATTGAAATTAAAAGGTAGAAAATTGCGATTCTTTCGATTGTGCATTTTGGCACATTGCGACCTAACACGTCAGTTATTGCGACCGACGGAGGGTTAAACTATAAAAATGTTGACGATTCCAATGTGGTTTTAGGTTAATAACTCTGTACCAAGTGAATTTGTAAGAGATTGCTTTATACTTCTATTTAAGAGCAAGATTAGTTTATTCATACTTGACGATACTTAGCACACTTAGCATGCTTAAACGCTTACTTAGCACAGAGTTAACCGAGGTATTTTAAAAATAAAAGTTAATAAAAATATTTATTAAAATAATATTTAACATGGAGTATAAATGGGTTACGTGTCAAAAGTCTGAAAATATACAATACGCGAGACTCTTATTGTTTCTATTATAATAAAAATCTTATTTTTCTTTAGACAACTGGGTTTGTACTGAGAGCTGCCAGAAAACTTCAAATCAACGTTATGGTTGAAAAGTTTGTAGATATGAAGTAAGTTTGTAGGGTTACAGTCTAGTTTCAAATTTTAAATGCTGAATTTCTTAGACCTTTTATGTGAAACTAAGTAAACTTTTCAATATTAATTTCCATAGAAGGCTTAATTTACTTTTATATAAAACTACTTATTATACATCATCAATAAAATATAATTAATATCAATGATTTAATTTTATTGAAATTATGAAATAAATATTAATGAATATTTTCTGTTTCAGGGAAACTGCAAATCTCTCTCAGGCAGTTGTCCCTCTAACCTGGGTAATGGAGGTAAGTTTTTGCCCTTATTTTTTTGTTTATTATTTATAAACAACTAATAAATACTAATGTAAAATAATAGTATAAATAATATATAATAAATAATAGTATAAATAATATATAATAAATAATATAATAATAAATAATATAATAATAAATAATATATAATAAATAATATTATAATAATAAATAATATAGTATAATAATATAATAATAAATACTATAAGTAATTTATAATTAACTTTATAAATTTATATACCATGTGAAAAATTTTGCAATAAATTGGCTTAAATTTTGTAAATGGTAAAACTAATTTACTGGGAAGGTATGGGGGGATACTTGTTAAATGAACTAAAAGTTATTTTGAAGAGAAATTTAAAAATTTGTTTCTTTTTAATCTTTATGGGAGCCAAATATGAAAGTTTAAATTAGTAATGAAGATATTTCATAATGTTGGTACTAAATATATATCGGATGCCTTGTTTTTTAGGAAGCTGAAATTACACCCAAAATGTCGGATGAGTTTAACTCCAAAATGAGGACTCCCATCGCTATAGTAAAGTCTGTGCTGACGGCCTGCATTGTGTTGGGTATTCTGTGGATAGCAACGGCTGTGATTGTCACGATTTACATTCTGATGAAGGTTTGTTTCATTCTAATACCTCGCTACAGTTAGTTAATACTCCCTGCATTTATACTCTATTAATTTTGAATAGGCGGCTGAAAATATTTCCTTCCCTCACCACCGAACTAGTAACCGTGTCAAAGTGACGAAGAAAGGATAACTATTAGCTGCGCGAAGAGCGTAACTATGGTTACGCTTTTACCGAGAGGGAATGCATTGTTTTTCAGCCGCCTATTCTAAATGAACAGAGTATAGAATAGGCGTATCAAGGCCAAGTCTGAAACCTCGTTGCCTTGCTCATGATGCGGCAATTTAAAATAAACACCATTTAATTTTTACACATTAGTTAAGACGGCTAGGAGAATTTCCGATCGCCAACTCGACATTGGTGAATAAATTTTCAATTGTATCTTACTGAAACGTACTGGCTTGGCGTAAAAAAATAAGATTTGCCGAAACCATGGGGAAAGAAGAGGTAGAGGGTTAGAAATTCTACTTACTATACTCTATTCATTTAGAATTGGCGCTTGAGAAATAGTGCTTTCCCCCACGCTAGAAGCGTAACCATAATTACGATTTTCGAGCAGCCAATAGTAAGCCTTCTTCGTCACTTTGACGTGGATAGTTGCTATGGTTACCCATCGGTGGTGGGGGAAGGAAATATTTTCAAGCACCAGTTCAAAATGAACAGAGTATAGGAGTATGGAAGTTATTTTCCTGAAAAATTATTGAAAATTTAATATTTCCCCTTAATCGCATTTTTATTTAGCCATAGCATTCAGTTTTTAGCTCAATTTTCCCCGCGTGTTCAAGTTTGAATTAAGGTTTGTTATTTAAGGAGAGAAATCATAAAGATGTTTGGCTTCATTTTTGATTAAAGAAACTCTGAACTGTGGATAAAATTTTAATTATTTAATAATAGTTTATAATATTGGGGTTTTTAAATTTAAGAATATGATGAGAGAAGATTCTAATATATTTATAAAGTAAAGTAAAGCAAGATGATAGTATCAAGATTGGAATAATTAGGGAATTTTTAATAGTGAATTTTGAAAAGCAAAAAGAAAAAAAAATTTTTGAGAGGAAATATAATTACTCGAAATACGAACTTGCATATGAATATTTTCAAGTTAACTGTCTTTGGTAATATACGTTCTAAAATTTTCGCTGTACTTATAGGAACAAAAGACTGCAAAAGCTGCGATCAAGAGCAAGTACAAGGCCGTTCCTCAAAAACCAGAAGACATCCTTAAACCAAAAGAAAAGAATTCTGTGTAAGTGTTTTGAATCAAAGTTTCTTGAAGTATTTTTTCAACTTCAATTAAATTCACTCAATTCATTTGAACTCAAAACTTTAAGCTTCGAAAATATTGTATAAACTCATTCTGTTTTACTCTGTATAATATCATTAAAATTAAATACTGCAATTTTATACTGGATAAAAAATTTAAAAATAGAGTGTAAAATTCTGTTTTTTACAAGTTTTCGACTAGAATTACTAACTCTTTAATGTATCTTTTTTAGGAATGCCTAGTCAGTTCTGGAACAACAATCTTCATTTCGGACTTGTTTTTGCTCATAGATCATTGTTTGTAATATTTCTCCTTCAGTCATCGTCACCCATCTTGCTTCGTATTCATAGAGAAGTACTTCAACTCATGTCCTCATACGCAAAAGTTTTGAAAACTTTTAAATGTTCAAACATGTTTAGTACACATTAAGTTACTCGGAGAGTCAAACGATATCCCACTTTTTGGCTGTGTAATAGAACACTCGGTATGCTACGAAAGTATCTTGAACTGGAGTTGACAGCATGTCATTTTAATTTTGAAGTCATCCTTTAATCTTATTTTTCATAATCATAAACATTTGTGAACCTGAAAAAACGCGTATCACGCGAAATATTTATTACAACAAACTTTTATACAATCTTAAGTATTTTAGACACGACAAATATAAAATTTTATATACTTTTGTATTCTAGAATACACACAAAATTGTAAGCGACTATAGGTTGAAATTAAGTGTAGAAGCCTTGTCAGGAATCTTAAAAATTTGTTTCATGACAAGCTTCATTATTTTATGAAGCTCCAAGCTTCTTGACTAGATACTTTTTACTGATGATCCAATTGGCACTGTCCTAACTTGAAGCTTGGTTTCGGGTCTCTGGTGCTCATAACAGGTTTTGGTGCCAAGAGAGACACAGCCATGCTTTGTAAATACGTTTTGATATTGTATTTTTAGAATGTGTACTTTTTGATATTTGTTTGATACTTGATTTTGTAAGTTTCATGAACTTTTAAATAAACTGCTCAAATTTTGTATTTTATTATTGAATTGTATTGTCTGTAGGGTTTTGAGGAATACACATTAAGAATTAATGGAATTAAGCTCTAAAACGAAGTATGGAAAACGGTTAACTAAATGACCCAACCAAAAAAATCTGAAATTGCTTCTAAAAATGCCTTAAGTGCCGTTTTCTTAAAGTCTGCTGCTTTGTAATAGAACTTGATATTTTTAGCACATATTTCTAAAGTCATTCTACAGCAATTTTGCAACCAACCAAAAGACTTTTCAGCGATTATAAAAAACTGCATTTTCTAAATCAAAGAAAACAAAATTTGAGTGCTTTTTATTAGTATTAATATACAGGGTGCATAGGGGAAAGTCCCTTTCTTGGAAATTTCACATAAAGGATCTTTGCTATTGTGTCTTGAAAAACAGAAAATGTTTTTGATGTTGGAATATTATTGGCTTAAAAATCCTCTGTTTGAAAATAATCTTCAGACCGTAATCACCAATAAAATAATATTTCTAAAAATATCTTTACAATATCTCAGCTGCTCAGATTTCAAAGTTAAAAGAGCTCACTATACTCTGTTCACTTTGAACAGGCACCTGAAAATATTTCCTTCCCCCATCACCGATCGGTAACCATAGCAACTATCCTCTTTAGAGTGACGAAGAAGGCTGCGCGAAGAGCGTAACTATGGTTACGCTTGGTTTTTTTATTAAAAATACACATGGTTTGAATTTGATGATTATGGGTACATAGGAAACGATTCGAAATCTGATCAAAACGTTTTTTATTTGCCACCTAAAATTCAGGCAGAGTTTTTCTTCAAAAATGGATCATTGTTTGGATGAAATTGTTCCGCTTTTCTTATCATTGTGACCCAGAAAAAAAATCGCGTTACTCATAACTGAATAATAATTTTGAATGCTTATTTTCTAAATCATTTTGCATTAAAAATCCTTTTGACATAGTTTCACGATTTCTAAAATTTTAAAGTTTTTATAAAAATTTCCGATTGCAAGCAAAATTAGTTCCTACACCTGGAACAAATTGCAATGAAAGCTTATGTCGGCTTTCCTTTAGAAATTATCTAAAAAATAACGTACTAAAAATCTAACAAAGGGAAATTTAATTTTTCAAAATATTGTTTAGAATAAACTCAATTTTTATTGCGAAAATATTAAATATTTCTGCATAATATCAAATTAACCTATATATTAATATGTATTAACTGACATACCGTCAGAAGATTTTTTGACCGATTATTCCACATAGTTTTTGAGAAAAGCTTGACAGAAAAAGGTATGACATCTCATCCGGTATGGCATCTTATCCATTAAAAAATTATACAAAACGTCAAAAGGGTAATTTAAGTTTTTTTACACATTACTATGTTAAAAATATCCAAAGCGCATTAGTGTGCACCGTGGAAAGAAATAACTAAGGTTTATAGTGGATATGACATCACAATTTTTGATTAGTAAAAGTAGTGTAAGAGGTATAGTGTTCTTTAGGCACTTCTATTTACTCCACGGAAGAAATATTTCTGGGCAGAGTTAGGGCAGACTAGTCAATCCTTTATCTACCGACGGTACTTGCTAGTCCCACCAACTCTAAAATTACTCTTGAACCAACGATAGTAAAAGGATCACGTGATTTTTTGCTTCAGTATATTTTATTTTATTTAAAATATACTGATATTTTATGTATATAGAGGGTATAACTAAGGTTAGAGGGAGTAAATGTATCCTCTTTCAATCAACTGCCCCTCAGCTTCTTCCTTTCTCCCCTCCGATTATGTCAAAATCACGTGACCCTTTTACTATCGTTGGTTCGACAGTACATAGAATACCCATCCTTACGAATATGACTGACGATACTTTGCAGCAACACTCTTTTAGTCTTCCAGGATAAAAAGCAGCATTTGTTCTATGATGAGTATTTAACGGGAAATGCGAATAGATTGAATTGAAGTTCTGTTTTCAGCTGCCTTTTCGATCGGATTCTCATGATTGTCATTTTTGTTCCCTCAAAAGTAGTCAGTCAAAAGGAAAGTGTATTATTTAAGACTTGAAACTGCGATAAAAAGTCAAGGTTTTTTTTGTATTTTGAGAATATTTTAGCACTACGTGTACTGACAGTACTCAAAAGTATCAACTAATATAATTAGCTCTAGCGGATTAAATTTTCCAAAGATGATTATTTTATTTCAATTTAGTGACTCAAAAAAATATATGCGCGAAAAAAATTGCAGAAAATCAATGCAGTATATAAAAGGTCAAAACACCCTGTACACTTTACAGATGGTTAAATTCGTGTTAGTGGTTATTTTTAGAAAGAAGGCTTTGTTACACTTTTCCAAAACATCTTTAATGTATAAAAAGTAAATAGACAAAACACAAAATGATTTTACACCACAAAGTCATATATAAATACACATTTAAAGGAACATGTACAGCTGAAGCAAAATTGTTTGACGATATGAATAACTGAAGCTAAACTACTTACTCAGCTTTAACAAAACTCACAGAAAATAGCATGGACTGATTGGTACTGCTTGTTTAACAAGTGATTTCAGTGTATTTACCCACAACACGATACCATAAAACATAACGAGATGCCGATATGACGACCAATTATTATGGACAAAAACAAGTATTTATAGCTACTGATTTCTATTAGGGTGTTTTTTGAAGTGAATAGTCACTTCATTATTATGAATACATTTTCTGTAGAAAGAAACCATGAATATTTACAATGTGAAGTTGTGTTATAAAGAACTCCAAATAGTTTATAAATTTAAATAAATACAGTTTACTATAAAAATCACAAGTGTTATGATAATGGTAAAATTGCTGAAATAGCTACTCTAGTTGCTCTTATCAAAAATATCACTAATATCCTCATTAAGATTCATTCTCAAATACATTTTGTACAAAACAAATCGGAAAAATACTGATCAGTGAAGAAAAAATTTGCCCTTTATAATAATGTACTATAGGGCATTCTTCTAGTCAAAAGGATTATATAGTGAAAAATGTGATTGATTCAAGCATAGCTTATATTGATGAATGAAATTGTATAAAGATATCAAAATTCCCGTGAATTGAAATTCTTATAAATTGCAGTAAGTACTGAAATTTTACTTTTTTAAAAATAATTCTTAAAGTAACTCAAAAATATATGAACGGCTTGGATATTGTAAAAACCTCATTATTGAAAATGGCATGGTACAAATAGATTAAAGTATTTTTGATATGAATCAATTGAAAGTTTTAAAGGGAACAACTTTAGAAATAATCCTCCAGTCACCATGTGTTAACCACAGCTTCCACATCAACAAGATTAAGTGTTGTTAGCATAGAGATCTTCTAGTATTATTATAGATATCTAATAATAATCTACTAATTAGTATTACTTTAGGATCCTACAATAGTATTAATATTTAGATCTCTATGGTTGTTTGTCATCATTGGAGTTGTGGGTAAACATGGCGGCTGGAAGGCCCTTAAGCTGTGCCGTTTTAAAGTTGTGAAACAAAAGTGGGTTTTTTTTCGTTTCTCCGAGCACAAGCGCTAAATTCTTGTTGAATTTCTGAAAATAATTCCAACCGCTAAAAGTGTCTCGTTAACTGAAACCATTAACAATCAAGTACAGCGGGTTTGCAAAATCAAAGCAACGTAATTTTCCGCCAAGTGGGGTTTTCTTCGTAAGCTGCAAGTATATGACTTTCAAAAAAAATGAAATTTTGGAAATCACTTGGAATGAAGAAAGAACCTAACAAGGTTTCCAAGTAAAGGGCATTTTGCTGAACAAATAAACTTTGAGTAATTAGGAAAGTGTTTAATGATCATCTAAATTTATCACTTTATAAAAGTAAGTAGTTTTTATAGTTAGGCTAGTTTTGTTTTTTGGGTGTTCCCAAAAAAGTTCAATTGGTTAAAACCTGTGCTCGGATAATCGAAAAGTACCCAAAAATGCCTCTGAACAATATTTATAACATTTCAAAGATAAGTTTTTATAAAAACTGTAAACTATTAAGTTCTTAAACTGGCATTATGTTATTGCTTCTATTATAATAGAAAATTAGACTTTATAACTTTAGTTATCATAAGCTTCACTTAGTTAATTATTTGTTTAAACGTGGGTAGAAAACGTGTAATACTGGTACATAAATTGGGATTGTATTTGGGCTTCGAATAAGACAATTCAGACTAGATGGTACCCCAAGTAGTCAAGATTATCAAAGCTCTGTAGTATTGCCATAAAACTCTACTCGTAGGTAACTTATAATATCTGGATAATATATTTCGAAATCCCAATAGAAAACCAGTCTCTTGATGAAATAGGACACTGTTTAAATCACAGAATTGTATGTTACGATCTTCCTCCTGACCTCCTACTGATGAACCTGTCCTTCAAACATTTGAGGTGGACGGAAGATTGGTGGAAGGACTCATCAGGACATGAGTCCCTGAGAATGCGGTAATCCAAAGAATTCGGGCCAGGCTACAAAAGTGGCATTAAAATAGAGGATTTTGGCAACCCATTACTGTAGAAGTTGAATTGTTTACTTGCCAATAAATGGAATTGGCTAAACGAAACTTCGCCAATAAGTCGCCAAGGCCCGGATTGTCTGGATTTACCGAGATGGGTACCAGATGTAGTGTAACCTTTGAATGCCGGTATATTTACCAATCCTACTTCTTAATGTGTGATCAAGAGCTCTTCGAATTTAGCTCTCAAGATTAGTTTTTCAGATGGTTGGATTTCCCAATATGGGAATGCCAGTCGCTCTGCGACTGGTCCCTTGTTTTGATTGGTCTTTAAGTTGGGATGGAAATCCTAAGAACTTGGATTAGAAAATATTCCTTTTGTGGTGAATTTCTGCATCTTATTTAAACTTGAGATGGTGCGAAAAACTGCCAAAATCATTGCTAAGACCACTCACTTATTGCACAATAAACCTGGGATCAAAATGTTTTTAAAGATTTTTGAAAATTATTTAATGACTATATTAACTGTAAGTGCTATTATGATTTTGGTATTCAGTTAGTGATTTAGTAACAGTGTTCTTAAGCGAACTGTTTCCTACTTTGATTTTCGTACTTAAATGTAACTCTTGTGTATTATGCATTATGTTCATTAAAATTAAATTTTTACAAAAATATAGAAGAGAAGTTTAAATTTAAGTTTTATAGTTATAAGTATTTCCCATTGACATTAATATTTCACCAACACTATTGCTCTCTTGTAGTTCTCCTCCAAAATCCTACTTCTATAATCATGTAATCATCAACTACAGGAAAGCTATATATGCTCCTGTAAAATTAGTGAGTGTACAGTTAGTACTTTTGATCTCAAGAAAATAGATTAACAGGTTACACTAATTCTGGTACTCAAAACAGGACGCGGTACTTAAGAAAAAAAGTTGCTTTTGTTCAATACATATACGAAGCTTTCTCTTTGGCAGCTGTTTTGGCTACTTCATAAACTGTGAAACTGAGCCACCAGGGCTCACTCAGTAAACTTCACATAATGTGGGTAGTTCCTTCTCTCAAAGTCAAACAAAAGGACTGAAGAAAATCATCCTTTTTCCTCGTGAAGGACACCTAGTTTTTGGCTTATAAATTATCGACCTTTCTCTTCGCCATCCTGATTCTTGAACTTCTAGTATCCATCTCCTGATGAGTCATCTGTATTATGAGGAATGTTAAATATGATGAAGAGGTCTTGAACTTGCTAAATAAGATGAATGATGAACTCCTTATCAAGTGCTTTGCACCCTCCTTGAGTTTCTTTGGTTATTTGAGGGCAGGGGAGTAGGATAGCTAAGGAATCTAAAACTAAAAGAGATAAATTGTTAGAGATGATAGATACGCCTGAACATCATGGATACTAATGATTGGATATTTTTTTGGGAATTCTAAAAGTTTCAGCATTCACTGCTCAGCCAGAGTAAAAAAACGGGATATAGCATGCTCCGAAGAAAATGAGATATCGCCTCTCGATGAAAAACGACGTAACTGTAAATTGGCAGAAATTTACTATTCGGGAACTTGGTGGTGAGACTTCTAGATTGGTCGCTAACTTGAAAGTGTAGGGTTAAGATTCATTATTATTACCTTACCTTGGTGACTTGGTAACCACTTTAGAAGTATTCCCGTTTAGCTACAGTAAAAATTTCCCTAATCGCAGATACATTGCTCTTCCTAGGAGAGGCGAAATGTTTAAGGGTGAAAAGCACATAGCCGTCTGAGGGGCGAAAAAGCTAACTCGGTATTTTGTTTTCTACGTGTAGGGAGATATAGTTCTTACGTCTTAGTAAAATCTATTTCAATTTATATTTCTATACGTAAAGTGTCAAAAAGTGCGATGTCGTAATCATCCTGATTTCGCCCGCTATCCCGGCTTACTCTTTCCCGCTTTCCCCCTTCCACAACAATAGACCCGTCTTTCACAATCACGTGATCCGTTTTTCACGACTGGCTGAGCAGTAAGTTAAAACTAACTAAAAATAAAACCGTTCAGCTTTACCTCATAAGTGAGTTTTTTCGGCTGCATTTTTCTCCTCTTCTTGCGGAGGCCACAGTGAAACACTCATATACACTGAATTTAGTGTTCTCAACATAAATGATTGCTTAACATCTTCGGGCTGCACCTGAAATGAAATAAAATGATAAGAAAAAGTGTGAACGTTTAGAAATTATTTTGTAAATTGTAACCTATATTGTTGTATTTTCTGCTGTGACGCTAAAGCGACTTACCTTTCTCTTTATGCAGAAAAGCATCACTATGGCCGCTATTACCCAGAAGGCACCTACTGGCACTAAGGTCATGCAGAACACTTTGAACATGAGCATAGGCGTCTGGACTCGGGATTTGAAGTAATTAGCAAAGTATGTATCTAATTCTGCTTCCTGAAAAGTAACGGAACCTTTAACATAAAATAATCATACTAACATTTAAAAGGGTTAGAATCAAAGTGCTTTAAATCATGAGTCCTCCAATTTAGATTTTGAGCAATAGACGTTTTTTGGAGGTGCCTTTGTTTCTTATTATAGAGTAACTTTTAGTGGAATGCTTAATGTTCACATCCTTTTACTTTTGAACGTCTATATTATGGGTATAGTCATAAAAGTGGTGTTTAGGTATAGTAAAGTGATTATGCCCTATTCTATGAGAACGCTTTCAACTCCTCCTAGCAGAACGGTTAGAATTTAGCGTTTCAATCTCGAAAACTTTCTATCAAACTTTTTTGAGTTAAATACACCAAAATCTTATAAATGCATGTATATTATTGAGGAAATCATTACTGCATATATAAACCGTTCCGAAATTAGTCTAAAAGAACTATTTTCAATTATCATTTTTAAATACAATAACGTGTGCTTTTAATCTACTAATTTGAAGTGAACCCACTTAAAAATATGACTTACCTCACTCATCCACAAAACAGGAACAATCGCATTAGTCACATTTTCTAATTGGCTGTAAAAACAAGAAATTTTTAAACCTCAGTTACATTTTAAATCACTTCTTTCATAATTAAAACATTTAGGGTACTTACTAATAATCAGGTATGTTTTTAGTAACACCATTTAATTGCATGCGAAAGGCTGCATTCAACACAAAACCGGTGGTCTGAAAACAAAAATAAGTGTTAAATAATATATTTTGTCATACATTTACTTTTTATTCTTATAGTAAAATTCCATTTAATAAGTTTCCTTCAAAAACTAAGTTAAGAATAACTGATTTTATATTTCACCATCTCCTCTATTTCAATAAAAACATAGTAAAAATAGACGAACCTCAAACAAATTTCTGCAAATTTTTAAACTTTTTAACTTAAAAATGGCTTAGATACTATCGTATTAAAAATCGACTAAAATTTGCCAGTGGTAAATTAATTTTTTTTAAAATTGACCAGTAATTGTTAAAAATTAATTGTAATGATAAACTTATCAAACCTGTAGACTATTTTTAAAGTATTGATTTTTTATTTTTGCTGCTCTTGTATAATTTAATTTTAACTAAATAAGATATAAATTCTAAACAAATATTCGTTTCAATTTGTTTAAAATTAGCCCTTTGGTTTTTTTACTTTAAATTTATTAATTATAACAAATACTCATTTGTGTTTAAACTCTTATCATTCGCATAATATAACAATTGTTTTTGCTATATCAATGAAAAATAGCCTAAAATGGTTTTACGTAGAACCCTGGATGGAAGGAGCGGCTCGCTCGCTCCATCCAGGGCTTTAGTTTTACGAGCCTGTAAATATTAATTTGAAGAAAAGTTAAAAGTTTAAATTTAAATATATTTTAAAATTTTAACTTTTTAGGGGAATAACTTTTTTTATTAATAATTTGGAATAGCCTCATTAGAAACGCTTCAGACTGAGAGCGCTCGCGTCAGCGGGGCCACAATTTGTAGTGCTGCCATCTACTTTATTTCAGTAAAAACATTTCCTTCACTTCATTGAAAAAGTTTCGATTATCTTAAAATTAGTTAGGATCAGGGGCGTCATTTAGGGGGGGCAGGGGGGGGCAACCGCCCCCCCCAAGGTTTCAACTGTAATGTGAAAAATAGCTGCAAGTCCTTTGAAAATTCTGCAACTTCCACAAGGAGATTTGGGTGCAACTCAAAATGAGTTAAAACACTACTTTTGAGGGTTCAATTTTAAAAAAATTCTGGGGGAGGACCCCCAACCCCCCTCTAAAATTTTCACATATCTTATTTAGTGTTTTCCCCCTTGAAAACTATTCCTCTTACAAGAAACTTTTCTCTTTAGAAGTTCCCCAAAGAGTTTAAAAAAGAAATAAACAATAGTTTAAAGGGGAATTAAAATTCCTGGGGGAGGACCCCTAGCCCCCCTTAAAATTTTGAAGTTTATTTACAACTCTTTTCCCTAGAAAATTATGTGGTTTACAAGAAACTGTTCTCTTTGGATGCAGCCCAAAGGGTCTCAAAACGAGCTAAAACACTACTTTAATAGCCAAATTTTCAAAATTTCCCTGGAGGTGAACCCCCAGACCCCCCCCATTTTTCCTTGGAGTTAATGTTGTCAAATTTTAACATGATATTACCTTAAAAATAAAGTTGAGGCAACCCCCGCCAAAAAAAACCCAGTTACAGCAAGGGCCAGACCCATTTCAAAAAAATTCCTTGCCCCCCCCAACCAAAAACTGAAATGACGCCCCTGGTTAGGATTTTGTGTTTTCAAATTATACTGATAGAAAAGATCAACGGTCGGTATTTTTGTACTTTTCCATTATACCGGCGCAGGCGATAAAGTTGCCAATAATGATGCAACCAACGCCAAACGAAATATTGCCGCTGATAACCTTTTGCCTCCACATTTTCAAAGCAAGTCGCGGCCGCCGTGTGATTTGTTCGCCAAAAAGTCTGCTTGGAGAGATATACGCCGGTGTAATGAAAAAAACCCGGTTTTTTCCATTTGATTTAGTTAATATTTTAGTAGCTTTATCAAAAAGACACCACCCACATTATTTTTAAAGCTTTTACCTACAACGGCCATACACGACAGACATGTATAATTTGTTTCTTTTTATACTGTTAATCCAAAGAATATAGAAATTATTTAAATCTATCACAGTTAAATATTTTTTCCGAAGTGGTTCTTTACTAAAGTTTATATAAAATCTGACTAGCGGCACCGCTGAAAATTTGGTGCTGCCATCTATCAGGCAAGCAGAAAAACGTTTTTCCCTATAAGCGGAAGCTATATTAACCCTTTGAGGACCAGTGTACGCGCGGCGAAACCACCTAGTAATTTCAGAACTTTAACATCTTCCAGAGAATGCCTTGTATTTAATTGGAATGTCTCATAATTAATTTATTAGTTTTATCTAAAGAACAGTATCTAAAAACATCTCAATTGGTTACACTATTTTTTGTGCAACCACAGTATACGATTAAGAATTTAGTACAGGGATAGTAAGTAGAATTTCTCTGTATGCCTCTTTCCTTTTTTTCAAAGTAAATATTTTTGGTAAACAGAACAATAACCGACAAAAAATGTCAAAATAAAAAACAATTATAAAACATAACAGTAAAATAAAATTTGAACGTTATCGATTTGGGAGCTTCTAGTTATTTACAAATATCCAGAAAGCAAGCGTGGATCCAAGGGGGGGACTCTGGACAGTGTCCCCCTAGGACCCGAAAAGGTTCTGAAACGAGTTAAAACCGTACTTTTACAAGACAAATTTCAAAATTTTTTTCTGGAGGAGGATACTTATACCCGCCAGCGGTACCACAAGGGAATCTTGCGTAATACTTTTTAGAAAATTCCCAACATTCTGACATTTTGTGTCAAAAGGTAAAGGTGATGGTCTGCCCCCCTTGGAGCCGTGCTTGATCCACGCCTTCTGCAAAATAGGCACTAAGGTAGTTTTGTTAGATGAGGAATAACATTTTTAGATAAAAAAAAACTTACAGGTTCGACATCCACATAAGTTCTGTGCTTCTCTGCTATTGGCTTGACTCCATCGACACCATCGAGTAAGACTTCATCAGCTTCATACAAATGGGGCAATGATATGACATATGGAGCTCCTGGAAGGAATTTTTAAAGTTTTTAATAAGAATTACCCTTTTTAACCTTTAGCACTAAATTGTCTGATACTTTTAACAAAAATATAATTATATGGATAAAAATATATGAAATTGTTTATAAATCCTCATGATTATTAATTAGAATTATAAAAATAATATTAAAATATTAATGATTTTAAAGATCATAGCCTTTATTATAGACATTGATAATAACAATATTTAAATAATAATAATAATAAATTAACAACTAATTTCAGATGGAGAGTAAAATTATAAATTCGTGTTAATTTTCGTTTCTTTTCTAAACTACATTATTTGTGTAGCTGATTTATGCGACGCACGTTTCAAATTTAGTATTAAAAACAACAAAAGTATTAAATTTCAATCCCGATTGTTTTCAATTGAATATTGTCGGTACTGTTTTCGTTCAGCGTCATGATATTACCGGGGTTATTTATACCACATTAAAAACTAATAAGGAAAGTTTTTTTAAGGAAAACACTGAGCAAACAAGTTGAGCTTAATGGACGGTTAAGGTTTGGACGAATTGCTCGTAAAATACTGTGAATTGTAAGCGGGTTTAGATACATCGTACATTTTTTTCATTACAATAAGATTGTTTAGGTCAATAATTTAGCGCTGAAATAAATTTTTTAAGACTATTGGCTTCATTTACAATTGAATTAGTTGGAATGAATGAGGTGTATATTACCTTAAATAAGTTTGGAATAACACTGAAGGTTTTTTGAAACGGTGTTTGTATTGATCTAGTAAGGGAGTTATTTTGGTGGAAGAAAGGCTGATCTTACTGGTCAGTTTTTTCTCTGTAGACTAGGATTTGTAGCAGAAAGACTAAAAAATGTATCAAAATGCATCTTAAATTTTTATTTTTGAGATAAACACACCAATTTGACCTACAGCTCAGTTAATTTCAAGATCAAATTCCTTATTATCCCTTATCGATCAAATTTTTATGCTTTTTGCGTGTAGGAGAATTCTCGTATGGGAGAAATATTTTTATTTTAAAATGAAAGTTAGTTTGTGGCTTTGCTTTTATCTAAAAATCAGAACCATCTATAGCTCGTACAAGTAAAATTACTTGGAAAATGTGGTAAGCACACGAAAGTATTTTTTTTGTAAATATCTTGATAAAGAATATTGAGTTATATCTTGACTCCGGAAATTCGAGGGGGACTAAGCAATTGAAAAATTAAGTGAACAAAGGACTCATTCACACTGTTTCACTTTCACTGTTCATCCTGTGTGGTTCACTCCCGTAAATCGCACAAGTTCCCATAGAAAAGTGAAATGGTATAAAGAGTGAAATTCCAGTTCACTAACTTTTCACTTTGGACGATTCCTCCAAGATGACCACCAAAAGTGATACAAGTCTGAATGCGCCTTAAGAATAATTAACGACATTTCTGAAGAACTAGAAGGTTCATTCGAGAGTCCAGGAACCTTACGTTTCACGCGAACATACGCGGGTCTGTGATATGTTGACAGTGTTAAGTGCGTGGGAATCCCAAATGTGTTTTCCCCCAATCCTTGAATTGAAAAACTCTTCTCCTCTTTGCATTAAAAGGCAAATATTTTAACAATCTCTTTTATAGCAAGTTTCTAAATAAACAGGGAAGAATAATTATTGCCAATTTGGCCGGTATCATTACTCTGTCGATGGCCCTCGGAATAAGGCAACGCCCTGCAGTTAGCCTTGCCACATTTTTTGGCACATGGTAGATTCTTGGTACAGTCTTTAACTTTCAGGAGATAACTATATGTGTTGATATTTACCAATGCAAATCGGCACCTTATTCCCCCTCATACCATTATCGGCTAACTATTAAGACGAAATAGCCAGAGGTCACCCATCACTCACCAGTAATACGACTAAAACTAGGCATAATAATCAGGGACATAGCCTAATTAAAAATATATTAGTTTTTATTACGGAAGAGATTATAAGGGGGTAAGTTATATTAAGTTGTGTTCTTTGTTAGCTTAAGGTAGAAAACATTTATGAATTTCGTGATGGATATTATATAGCTGCCCGTAGTTTTTCCGTATTTGTTCCGAATTTCAAGTCTTTTTACAAAAATGGAATATTTTATTAAATTTTTCCGAATTTTAGCTTAATTTTTAACCCTTTTTTTAACTAGCTACCTCAAGTTGCTGATGCTGAAGATGAATTACCAGTTTGTTTTTGCCAAGTAGGGCTTTTTTGTTCAATTGTTCCGTAGATTTTTTGCAATGGTTGTTACAAGGTCATGTCTAGATTACCTTTCAATTACTAAAACGATTAGCCATACTTTATAACAGTTAACACACTCGCATTTCCTAAAGTGAAGTGAATTGAGAAAAATACAGTCAAAAGTAATTGTAGTGAAACTCAATAGGACCAAATAATCAGTTAACTATTACAGGAGGTTCACTATAACCGAAAATCTTAAAATTGCATTTGTTTTTATTCAAGACTGCATATAAACAGTAACATCTGTAGCTACAGAGGGTACTGATATAAACCGGGTTCACGATAGAGGAGTTTAACAGAACTCGGGATATAATCTCCCTTTTATTGTTTTTAGTTTTAATAGTCACTAATATTAGAGTTACATTAAATTGTTGAAAAAATTATTTATTTGCTACATGAAAAACGACTCGTTTTTTCAATTCACAATCACTAACAGGGAATATATTACTATATTAGCTGACTGACCTTTTTTGCAATTGAGAGGCAAAATGCCGGAGATGCAGTCAGGGCCTTGGCAGTAACATCGGTTGTCAGGGTTAACCTCTCCAGTCGCCAATGCTGTCTTTGGAATGCCGAAACGCATAGTCTTGATACCGTGTACCGTGACGTCCCGCTCGTAGTGGAGGGGAAGCACTCTGCACAAATTCGGGTTAAATAGGTTCAATGTCGTGTTCCTTGTGACTCCTGGTGCGTACTGTACACCGTCTACGAAAGCGAAGAAATATAAGTCAAGCGAAAACTTATAATTAATGATTCACTTAAAGCCAGCCATATTCACAGCCATCAGCGTTGGTGTCAGAAGTATTCCATCAATTGAATCGTCAGTTTGAAGAAGGGAATAAGTCCAAAAAATGACAAATTGACTTTTTGTGTTCAAAACAATCTCCAAGCTTTGCCCTACACATGGGTGAAAAGAGGGGGAAAATAACTAACCCCTATAGGGAGATATCGCCCCTTGAAGTTGTGAAATCGATGTCCATACAATGAAAATTCCATTACTTTTTTTCGATTTTCTCAAAACTTGATTTTTGGACTTATTCCCTTCTTCAAACTGACGATTCAATTAGAGTCGGTGAAAAGCTAATTTCTCTTTTTTTGGTTAACTGATGAATGTGAATATAGTTGTTATTTTGGGGAGTTATTGAACATACCTGTTCCATGAATGGCGTTACATTTGTCTCCGTTCCACCAATCCACCATACTGAAAAAAAAGAAGCCATCAGTAAGCGGAATTTGTTTTCCTTTATTAAAGGGTTATAACTAAGTGGTATATAAATTTAACTGCAAACTCAAAGAAACCATATCAATCAACCTTTTAAGATAGCTTATATGATACGTGTGTTCATATGATCCCACTTACAAAGGGAAAAAAGCGCTGTGTACTCTTACCCTCTTTTCCCTTATACATGTTTTGTGTATTCAAACACTCATGCCGAAGAGATCTGCCTTCTTTTTATTTACACTCTTTAATTAAACCCCTTAATCCGGGTTTGACTTCTGGGGAGGCACCATAACTTTTAAAACATCTCCAGCAGCAAACAGAAACTCGTATATTTTTGAAAATAATTGAAGGATGATGTAATTCTTTGGCTATAGACCTACACATTAAAGCATTTAAAAACTTCAAAATCATGATTTGCTTTTAGTTTTTTCAAGGATTCAGGGATTAAAGCTCTCTTCAGATGTCATTTTATCCAATAAACTTTTACTCTTCAGGGGGGAGGCACGTGCCCCAGTGCCATGGATTCGCTTGAACCAAAAATTTAAAATACAAGCATGGATTTGGGTTTCTTTTAGATCCCTTATCATTTTTTCCAATGGCAGGTTAGTGAATAGTTACAGATTAACAGAGTTCATTAACCAACAGGCATGCCATAATTGAAGGGCTTAGTGGATGAAGGGGCTATGTTACAAGGCCTGTCCCAAAAGTAACGAGACTGAATTCCAGTCAGAATTAGGGAATTCAATCTCGTTACTTTTGGGACAGGCCTTGTAACATAGCCCCTTCATCCACCAAGCCCTTCAATTAGTACTTAGTTCGCTTTACCCAGTGGGTACCTGTGGACCGAAGCCACGGGGGTGAAGTACTGTTGCCCACCGAGATCCCTTATAATCTCATGTAAGAGTTGTCAAAGTCAACATTTTACCCGTAACAGCAACAACAGCTCAAGGGCCATCATCGAAAACCATCAATTCCTCAAAACTATCTTCGGCGGACTTAGACCACTTTCGTTCCTAGCAGCTCCATGGGATTTTTCATACCATCCAATCTCCAATCTGACAGATCACTCTCCCTTATCTCGCGATACAACAACAACAACAACAACCGTAAGAGAAACCTCGTTTCGCCCTGGGGAATTCGAGTGCAGAAAATGCGGTTTTGCTGGGTTCCCCTCACTTTCCCCATGAACCCAGGGCATTCCCCGTCGGTCATTAATGTCACCAACAGAAAGTCAGTCCTGTTTTTGTGGAGACATCTCTAGAACTGAGGTCATCTGAGATTAACGTGGGTCACTCCATTGCTTTTGTTTCAAAGGTGAGGTCGATGGAGTGAAAAAAAGGGTCTAGAAAAACTCCACCTGGCCTTCATAAGCGATTTATAGAGATGGTTTGACGTTTCGACGGGGTTTATTAGAACGGGCTTGGATTGTAGCTTTTTTAGATGACGGACGAGTTATTTGGAAATTTGATCCCCAACTTATTGGAGATCCTTGAAAATGAATTGTTTGAGGTTTCATTCTAAGGTCAAATTTGATACCGACACTAACTAAATTTTAATTGGGGAATTTTAATGTAAAACCTCGAATTTAACGGTTCAGACGTTGGTTTGATGTCAGGACATTGGGATGTTTCATTTTACCCGAAGGTGAGAATCTTCATATGGGATCGATGTTTCCCCGAGTCTATGTGATGAAGAAATTATACCCGCCTTATTTTAACAAGATTTGAATAATATTTAGGGGTGGCACACTGAATCAATAGGTTTGTATAATGTCACTTCTTGGAGTGTTTCCTTTTGTTTATGTGATAAAAATCATATGCATGCTGAATTTTATGATTGACTAATATTGTGACATGGAAATGAATTGCCAGGAAAATCCCAAATAAAGTTTTATTATAAATTATAAAACAGTTAAGATGTTAAAAAAATAAAGTAGTAACGGTTAAGATGTTAAAAAAATAAAGTAGTAAAACCCTAAAATTTCACGAAAAACCTAATAAGAAATAGCGGGAAAATCTTTAGAGGGATTCGAACCCCGTGGCAAAATTTAGATTTGGTCAATTTTAAAATTGACCAAAATCATCCTTACTTAATATTTTAACGACCCTTTAGTGTAAATATCAGAATAAAAGAAAAACTGAAAACACCTTCAAAAAAAGCGCTTTAAAAAATCAAACTTCTGTCAAAACTTCTAAAAGCGCACCTTCTTGTTCAGTTGTATAACTAGCTAATTTGCATAAACTGCTTGTCCACTTTTCACTGTACAGATTTGTCACTGCTCTGTCAATTGCAGCAATTATCAATGTAGTTTTTTTACATGAATCTAAAAGTTTTCAATTAGCCATCATCTAAATATCAAATCTAATTAAATCAAAAGTCATGTTCTCCTATTTATATTTTTGATCAAGTCGACAGGTTTCAAAACCTTCTTAACTTATTTCCTTGAATTGCAATTGAATGGCATGCTAAATACTTTTAATCTAGTAGCCAAACCTGCTAAATGGTGAGTATTCTTGTTAATTATGGCCATGATTCTCCTCACATTA
The DNA here is from genome assembly GCA_024610705.1 of Tetragnatha versicolor. Classification (NCBI taxonomy): domain Eukaryota; kingdom Metazoa; phylum Arthropoda; class Arachnida; order Araneae; family Tetragnathidae; genus Tetragnatha; species Tetragnatha versicolor. The sequence continues at coordinate 7,239,590 of JANDEH010000010.1, forward strand.
AAATGCAATATTCCCTTATTTTTAATATTTATTTATCTCTATTGGTTCTGTTGAAAAAAAATTTTGCTGATTTTTTTAAACATAAAACTGCATTACTGCATTTTGGATCAGTCAATATGAACAAAAAATTCTTTTATGACTTTTTTTCAAAATATTCCATTAAATTTAAGGTTGGACAAATGGTTAATTGGATTTCTAGAGGGATCCAGAGATAGGTTAACAATATCATAAGTTCTAGCTGAATCAAGTACAAATAGTTTATGCAAACAAAAATCAGTCGTCTATTGCTAAGAAAACGTGAATTTTGATAGTGTTATCTAATTTGTGTTTACGTTGTAGTTAGTTAACACTATATTAGAAAGGATAATTAGTGTGGGAAAATTAAACATTGTAATCTCTAGATTAGACCCCGTTACTTACATCCCTATCACGCCATACAATCTACGTTTCGAAATTTTAATTACCATAAGGTCATGTACTTTCATTTATTTGTAAAATAATTTAATAAGTATTAAATCAGCAATGCGGGAACATAATATACTATTACTTATTTAATTTTCTTAAGAGATTGTGCAGTTGTTGTATCTTAGATACACCAATGTTTCTCATTTTAATTTTTAATTAAGAGAAGAAGGTAGAATTGATTAATTAAATAATTAATAATATTTAAAAACCATTATTATTAATTATAATAATTAATTATAATGGTTATTAATTAAATAATTAATTAAATAATTAATAATAAATAAACAATCAAATCTTAAGGGACTTTCTCCAATGACTAGAGTAATTTCGATAAATCTCAATCTTCAACCTTATTTTTAGTTGTTTGTACGTCCGAAATTGATCGGCAACTTTATGACCCTTTAGGCTATCATTTACAACCAAGGATTTCCCATGATGAAAAATGACTGGATCTCATAATAGTGTTTGTAAACAATCATTATATTTAGAAGGTCATGTAATCTTTGTAACTACTTTTAATTCATTTTATCCTTCAATTCATTCCTTTAGTTTAACTACTCTTTCGAAGATAATCATTCTTGTTACTTCAAATCTATTGGTTATGTGGTCTCTCTTTCCATGTATCTGTGCGGCTAAGTGCAACAATTATAACACTTTGTAAAAAACGTTTAAGTTCTGCTAATGCAATCTGCTTAGGAGTTGTGTTTTTTGCTAAGCGGTTAACGTTAGTAAAAAGAGACAAACCCCTGGATCTAAACTGCTGCAAACATTTTCTATTTACCTCATGCTGATAGAAATGGAACTACTCCAACTTTATATAAATTGGAAAGCATGCAAAAAAAACCTCAAGTCTTCTTACCCCATTTGACTTATAGTAGCTGTTTCTGTTCTTTAAATTTTACAAGGGAACGTTAAAGTTAAATAAACTAAATTAAATGATAATAAATATAAGTAATCAGGTAAATTTTGAACAAGCAAGTAGAAACTATAAGATCTTCAAAAGTTATCGTCTCGCTTCCCAAAGCAAACCACTTTTAATTGCTATGAAATAAAAGATCAGTCATCTTCTCCAACTTTACCGATGGTGCAAATTCGCCTTTATCATTTACATTTCAACGTCTACTTCTTTATGCATTAAATTACGATAAACTTACTACTTTTACTAAATTAATTCGCGTAGTTTTGCTCTAGGGAAACAGGGTCGTAATTCTAGGTTCCACCCCCAAGAGGTCTTTGAATTATGGTGTTTTTTTTACTCAGTGTATCTTTTAGGGATTCTTCGGGCTGGCCTATAAGGGTCATGTCACCACTAAACCTCCCACAAAGTGGTGATTTACCATACACCCCCTTTAATGCACCCTTTTTGATACAGCAACAATGATCATATTAAAACAAAAATGGCTATTCCCTGTTAAACGATCCTTAGTATCACATCTATTTTTTATTAACGTTTCTCGATGAAGCCTCGAAGGTCTTGCTATGAAAGGGTTTCTAAACTGTTGCGGTCAGAACTCTTTCAGATAGTGACACGTTTTTTGTATTAACTGAGTTTGAAAGCAAATTCTTACTATCAATCCTTCATTAGCATACAAAATGGACAATCTTTAACAGAGAAGTACAATTTTTTATTCTCGCGTTAATTGTGTCGAGCTTCGCACCGCCATGGACGCTACAGAGTAGCTTTTTTTACGAGCTGAAGCCTCTGTCGATACTTTTTATGACGCTGTCTCTCAAGGTCCTCGCATCCCGCAATCAGTTCGTTAAGTCTGCTGCAAATAGCATAAGGGCAATGAATGCCAGAGTCACGTTTGAGCAACGCAAAACGGGGACAGATTCCCAGTTTTCTCCAAGAATACAAATTTCCTTAAATGTGGCCTTTGGAAGCTGCGGTCTATGATTTACAATTTCTTAATCGTCTTTTATCATTTAGTTTATGTGTGTTAAGGTTGCTTTGGGGGAACAGTGGCGGCTTGTTTATGTTTAACTAACTAGTTGAACCCGGCGATTTCGTTAACGTAGTTTGTTTTCATTAAGTTTTTCGGTCCTAAGGCGCCCGAGGTTCTTATTGAATCCAATGGAAAAATTGGGGCGGCTGGGACTGAAAAGGTGATTTATGTACCTTTTGATTCTTCTATTTCTTGAATCGCGCGAATTTTAATTAAACAGGTTCTATTTTCAATTATTTAATGCTGTACCTTTCTTACCTTGAAAGTTTACCTCATATTAAATAGTTACTACCACGCCAGAACCGCACTGTTCTTTTGGTACTTTTCGGCTAGCTGCTTTTTTGGAGATACTGACAAGGAAAAATTCCCAGGCTAAACTCTCAGAAATGAACAAAAATTTTACAGGCTCTAGTAGTTTAAAATCGGCCAATCAAAAAAGGTTCACTACTTGCAATCCAATTGATGTTAACTGAATGGGTTTGGCAACTCAACACGCATTTTTCAAAATTAATTAACTCCTCTCCTATTAAAATTCCGCAGGTAATTTTTTCACAGTAAATGTTTTGAGTCATCTTCTCGTGCCTGTAAAATTTTCATCCTTTTCTGAGAGTTAAGCCTGGGAACGTTTCCTTGCGAGCATAATTGTAAGAACGACAGTCTTGCTTGACTATACTCTATTCATTTTGAATAAGCGCCTGAAAATATTTCCTTCCCCCACGACCGATCGGTAACCACAGCAACTATCCTCGTCAAAGTGACGAAGAAGGCTTACTATTGGCTGCGCGAAGAGCGAAACTATGGTTACAGTTCTAGCGAGGGGGAAAGCACTATTTCTCAGGCGCCGATTCTAAATGAACAGAGTATAACTTTGAATACGTTTTTTTCTCGAAAATAGAAAAACCACATTCGCGTCACATTGATGTGGTGGTAGCAGTCCAAGATGAAAACCGATCACACTAAAAACACGCATTTTTATATTACTTCGCAAAAAAACCCCTTTTATATACAAGAACAGTTTTCCGGAGCAATACATCTTCAAACGTCACTGTCCTTGTTTAATGACCCAATTTGTCCATGGATTCTCATTTAATTGAAAAAAAAACCCTAATATCATGGCTGGAGGAAGGTTTGCAAATCGTAATTATTTAAATCTTATGGATGGAGTTTCAGGGCAGCTGATCTTTTCTGATAGTTGTATGTCTGCCTCTAGCCATGAAGTTTCAGAAACTTGTGCTCTAATTTATGGTATGGAAGGTTTCGATTTGATGATTTTTTCTACTCTTACTATTTATTTACTATTTAAAAACTCACCTTTTGTTATTCCATTGCTGAATAGCCGCATAGTCATCAATGGAGTGCAATCCAGATTTTATGGTAAAAACACCGTCACCAATATGCTTTCTCTGAAAAGATGGAAGATATCAGATACCGATTGCAGAGGTTCATTAATTCACAAATTTTTACTTTATACATTCTTTGTATTAAATTATTATACTTACTACTTTTTTAAAGTTTTTTTTAGAAAATAACTCAAAATGTCATCAGTTCAATAAAATATGGTTATATGATCATCCTGTAATTATCATGCATTAACGATTATAACCATGTAACTGTAACTGGTTCGACTAGAAAGAACGGAGTCTACGAATTCGGGAATGTATACTATACTAGACAGCAACTTAAGTTGATACGTCACTAACAAAGTAGAGTTCCCATCGCGGTGTCTGAATTTCGAGTGAAACAAAGAACGTCAATTTTAAAATATGATTATTTCTTTAAACCCATGTATAAATAGTGTCTTTTTATCACGATTCGCGTATCGAAATTCCCCCTATCAACCCAACAGGCTTTGTGTTTACTCAACGCACTTCAATTAAAGTCGCTAAATTATCAAGAGCATAATCAAAGATAAAAAAGAACTAAAATCCAAGCAATAGCAAGATTCTTAAATAAAATAGTAGAATAACAACAAAGAAGAAAAGACTTCTCCCCCTCCTAAGGAATTCACAAGTTAATATGTAATTCAGAAGTATTAGTACCGAAGACGTAAACTGAAGACGAAGCGACAAATTTTGTCAGCAAATGTCTCAAATCAATTTTCAACTTAACTCAACTCCTTCCGCTTAGTGACGTACTCGGTTAAGGAAACGTTGCTGTGAAGTATAATACAACTTGTAAATAATACTGTAGATATCAATGTAATTAAAGCTCTTTAACCCACTGAGTAGTTAAGGAATCCCGCCAACAAGCCGATACGTGACAGTAATAGTAAATCCTTCGCTATCGCAGAGTTCGAGAATAAATTCTAATAACTATTATTATTCATTACTAATTATGTTACATACCGGCAACAGAATTAATTATAAAAAACTTGTAAATTAAAAATTACATGTTGAAAGGTATAAAATCATCTGTTTTGTTGTGTTTTCTTCCACCTCGACAAAAATGAGGGCAAGGTCACCTAAAATGATAACGGAGTCTGCTTCCATTCATATGCATTGCACCTTGTGTGTGTTGGAGCCAGTTTTTGTGCCTCTGGCCGTGTCATTACAGCCGACTCTCTGCTCATAATCGTGAAGAAACATTGCATCTTTTCATTACGGATCGGAAAGGAAAGTGGATGGAAACTGATTTTTTATGGGGTATTTCGCGGTCAAAATATGCGCGGTACTTAAATGCTGAAAACCTAATAATTTCTCATGTAGTCAATCCTTTTCTTCAAAGTTTTCAATAATGCTTCTATGTTTTTTGCAACTTTTCTTTACTGCTGCACGTATCCTATCCTTATGATGTAGTTTTTCTACTTCCTATGTCTAATATGGTGGTGTTAACTCAAACAAAGAAAAACTGTGAGAGGTAAAGTTTGAAAGGCTAGGCTACGTGAAAGTTATGACTTTAATCCTCTACTGCTCATCATGGTATAGCAAATATGCTACCATAAGTTAAGCTTCAATCTTCAGCAAGAAGCAGCAAATTTCAGCATGTTTTTAGCATGTAGTTAACATTACAGGGTTAAACGACCAAAAAATTATCCATATTGTATCCCCAGAAGTTGCGCAGCTTGATACCTATTCCGTAAAGGTCAAATACTCCTTTCTTTCAGTGCACATAAGGTAATTCATCTTTTCTGATTCAACTGAATTTTGAAATTACTACCATGAGCTATCCAGAATAAGTCTTTGTTGAGATATAGGATTCTTCCATGCTGGGGATATACCACAGGAGAAAACTACAACAGTCCATCTGACTTAGTCGTAATTTGGAGATACCTCTAAATCCAAACATCCCTCTGACTTCATATAATTCCGGTGCTTAAAGTGACCACCCTGCTAATCTAAAGGAGTGCCTACATTGATCAAATTGATCATTTCAATGTTTTGAGCCACATTGCCGCAGACACACTATAGACGGTTCAGACATGCACCTCCGGACATCGTGTCCACCTTGCACTTTGCGTGAGGTGAGTAGGTCTTGACCCCATTCTTGAATGTCATGGATTCGAGGTGTCCGGTGAGCAGTCTGGGGAACTCGGAAGATCAGGTTCGCATTGAAGACGTCTTCTCCTTCTTAAGAATACTTAAGAAGTTTCTCTTTCTATAGAGACTGGTGAAATGTTTTAAATGTAGCGGAAGACTGAGAATGGAGCGAAGAAGTTTGTAAAATCCTGACCTTCGAATACTTGTCTTAAGATCTCAAAACTTCCGCTAAAAATCTCGTCCTAAGACTTCAAACATTTTGGAGCTACACATTATTTAAATTTATCGTAACAATTACAATACTTTAGATTTGCATTGAGTCTGTATCGTTTAAGTATGTTTGTTTTGGAAAAAATATATTTTTTCTAATTAATTTTTATTGGAAACTAAAAATACCAATCAAAGCGCACTGAACTAATAGTAATTAATTATAACACCCACGTGGAAACTCAATTAATAATTTTAATTAAATCGATGAATAATGGCTTGATGCAAATTAAAAGAAAATACAAATTTAGAAAACAACCTATCATTAATCAACATAATTAAAAAATTTAGAACTTAAGAATGTTGCCGAATTTGCGCTGATTGTTGCTACTGGTTCAAACAAGAGTCACTGTATTAATTTAATATGATAAATTTATAACAAATGGATAGGTTTAAGGGGTAATTACCCCCCTAAAAATGCAAAAAAATCGTTAAAAATAGTAGGAATTGTTATAACCAATTTATTTCGCTTATTTTTTACCCAATTTACGTTTGAAGGGTCCTAACCCTTCACCAAGGACCCAAATTTGATGGCAATATGCAATGATTTTTACTAATAACTGTTGAGCTGTTAACGCCCTCAAAGCACCCACGGAAGGGTTCAATGCCGCACTTAGAGTTAAACTGCTGTGCAAAATTAAAGTCAAAATGCCCCTGACTGAATTTCAGCTGATTCTTGTGTAAAATGACCTGCTGAAGTCAAATATGACACCCATTTTCCTCCATCACCCTCAGTTTTTAAGAAGATGCTCCTTAATTGTTATCCACAGCCGTGCATCTATTAACATCTTGAAACATGGAATCCTCACTCCCTAAAACCGGTCAGTTGTTGAAGAACTGAAGAGTTTCTACTTAGGATAGACCCAAAATATAAGAAAAACATCATTTGTAATCTTTACAAAATAATCAATATTAATTCCTGAGCTCGCGTGCGCCTCGCGATTCTGGGAGTCTTCCGAACTCTTCCGCGGGGGCTTCTGGGACGCTAACACCTCAACCGCTTTTAGTAAAAACTATTGCTGCATTTTGTCATCAAATTTGGGTCCTTGGGGAAGGGTTAGGACCCTTTAAAGAGGAATTGCGTAAGAAATAAGAAAAATAAATAGGGTATAACAAATCCAACTATTTTTAACGATTTCTTTGCGTTTTTAGGGGGTAATTACCCCTTAAACCTATCCATTTGTTATAAATTTATCAATTTTTATTAATTTGAACCTTTCCTGTCCCCTGGGGGGCAATTTGAAGACTAAAGCAATGCTTTTTGACCCAGAAAATCGAGTTTACAGTTATTAAGTCGTCGAAAAGCGTAAAAAGGGGAAGGGGCTGTTCCCTGAAAATCCTGAGTCAATTGAGAATTTTAATGGTGATTTTCGTATTCAGCGACCCAAAACCTATGAGAAATGACTATTTTCATCAAGGAAAAAATTTTGAAGGTCAAATTTGCTGAACAGTTATCGAACTACTTACTCCCTTTGAATGTAAAATACCTTATCTTAACTCCGTACTTCAGAAGCTAACTATTGTTTCTCGACATATTACAATCAGGTTCGCGTTAATATTACAATCGATTATTATGTTAATATTACAATCAGGTTCGCGCACTAAGTGAGTGATTTTCTCTAAAGACTAATTTAATGCCTTCATTTTCGGAAAATTTAAATTTTGTCATTGATTTGAAAATGACATCTTTCCTACTTAGCAAAACGTTCTGTCGAAATATAACTGGTTCATCTCTCACAGTAATACGTGAAGAACCTAAACAGATTTGGAAACAGAAGGATATTACGCCTAATATTAAATAAATACAAATGCTAGTTATAAAAAATTAAAGGCATTGTTGCAAGTTTCACACTTCAAGTCTAATATTTTCGCATATTTGTGTAAGGGACAGCATTAGGGGTCAAACCCCTTCTTCGTGGGTCAAATTTAAAAAATTTTCTGGGGCAAATCCCCCTCCAAAATTTTGACGTCTTTTATAGACTTCCCCTTGAAAATTCTGCCGCTTTCCCTTGAAACCCCCACCCCCCTCTCGAAATTTCAGCCTCCACTTATATTAATTTTTTCCTTGAAAACTCTGTAGTTTACGAGGAGCTTTCCTCTTCGGAGATGTAACCCAAAACATCTTAAAATGGGATAGTGAAACACTTCTTTTAGAGGTTTTAAATTCTGCTGGGGTTTGAAACCCCCATATTTACTTGGAGCTCACATTGTGAAATTTTAACATTATGTGCAACACAGTTCAAACTCAACTTTTAAGTGATCTAAAACTTAACCATCTACTGCCTATGGTAGCATATATTAATAATTAGCATACATTTAGCTTCAATTTTCAGTCTGTTTTTAAGTCATTGCAGCAATAATTGCCCCTTCAGGTGCAAGTTTATAAACATTATTAAGTTTAGGCTCAGTCCCCAATTTCAAAATTAAAATTTTTTAAAATCAAAATTAAAAAAATTTTTTGGGGCATTTTTATTTTATTTGACCCCAAAGTAATAGTTTCCAAAAGTTCAAATAGTTACATAGTGACCAAAAGTTTCATAATAAGCCAAAAAAATAATTTTCCCCTTGTTATTCTGGATAGTGGGTATTAGAGGGTTACCGTATAAATGAAGGTGGGTTTGCAAAACTCAACATCTCCACTTTCAGAAATTTTTCAGGAGAGCCCAAAAACGTGATACATAGCCCATTGGCTTCAATGAAATCACTCATTTCCCCCGCTTTTTTGAGGGGAAATACCCCACTTCTGGAAGAAGAGATTTTTACCACTTGTGTAAACCTGGAACCTCAGTCCAAAACAGTAATAAAACCTATTTTGGTCGGGGGTGGAGATGTTGAGTTTTGCCAGACCCACCTTCAAATGTACTCGGAGGAAGGTACCTTAGAAAAAACGTTGAGTCAACCCTTCCCCGAAACCAAAGTCTGGTTGCGGATTAAGGCTAAGCGCGCACTAGAGACTTTTGTCACGGCGACTGAGACAAAATTATCACCCTGGCTATTGCAAGAAGCTAGAGCGCTCGCATTAGGCGACAAGACTCTTGGCCGATTGCCAAGATCTCGCTATAGAGATACATTGCTCTCGAGTGACCTAGTGTTAGAGTCGCCGTGACAGAAATCTCTAGTGCGCGTTAAGCCTAACGATTACCAAAAGCAAAAAGTGAGCTTATTGATTGACTTGACTTACCTCATGTAAAATGCCAAAAGTGTCGTTGACGAGTTTTAGTGGAATAGTCATGAAGTTTTCCACCACCTGCATGAGGTCGGCCACCATGGGCTCGTGGTAGCCTTCGTAAACCAGTTCTCGGACCGTACGGCGGATGACCAGGGTTTCGTTGTAGCTTTCAAAAATCCCGTTGATCATTTCCGCCACGAATGATCTAAGGAAGAATGGCGCGTATTCCTCGACGTAATTGACAACAGCCTGCAAAGAAAAACATGCTCGATACATCATACAAAATTAGCTTTGACGACGCGAGTGTATCAATAATTTTCTACTAAGTAAGAGATAATGCAAATGTATACGGGAGGGATTTAAATGAATAGTTGAATATAGAAAATTTATTCAATGACAAAAATGGTGTAAATGTTTGTATGATCGAAATTTTCTCTGTTTTTTGCCATTTAGACATAGACATAGAAAAAGTTTATTGTTTTGGGCGTTGCCCGTTAACAAATAACACAAATAATTTTAAAGAACTTGACATGATCTTTGAAATCAGATTAAAAAAAAATTAACATATTTTCAAAAGAGTATATACAAATCACTGTAATACAAGTTAAGACAGTACAAGCCAAGTGCAGGAACAAAATATAAATTAAAATAAATTAACTAGAATCCTCTCCAATGTCCCGGCGAAGCCTAAAAACGGAAGTCAGGAAACATAGAATATTGAAATAGTTAGCGTTAGGATCATTCAAGACAAAGGGAAAATTTTTTACATTTGATAAATAGTTGTTTCGATAATAGCTTTGCCATTAACGATTATCCTTTTTCCATTTAACGATTTTTTAAAAAAAGTTGGCTAATTGGCGCCATTCATTAACGCAACCGTTTTCAACAGGCAGAATTTCAGAACCTTAAGAAGGACGTATACGTGTTTTCTGTTGATTTTGGACTATCAGACATTTTTATTTGTTTAGTCGTAAATTACTCATTAGTTATTGGCGGTAAAATATCTTTCAACATATCTTTACATGGTCTCCCATATTTTTTTGCCATTCACATAAAATTAGTCGATTACACTACTACAAACACAGGCAGTTTGTTACATTTGGTTCTTGATTGTAAATCTAAAATAATAATTGTAAAGTACTTCACTGAACAAAAATAAAGTAATTTATTGTATGTAAAAAACTTCTTGAGAGTCCGATTTTAAAAAATTCAATTTTTGGTATTATTTATTTTTGCTTCTTTAACTCCCAAATTAAATTTACTAAATTTAAACAACGCTTTAGAAAGTATAATATAGCGTTTAATTTTTATTACACAGCAACTTATGTAAATAGTTTTATTCCTTAAAAATTTTAAAATGACATCATATCATGTAATTAAAGTGAAAGAAATGAAAAAATTAAAAATGCATTAACTCCCATTGTCTACATAATGTAATGTGGACATAATTGAAAATATATGTTTATCGCGGCTATAAACATCTTGTAGTCAAACATTTTAACGCTAAATAAACTATTTCTACACACCATTCAACATAACTAAGCAGCCACCTCTAATTACCCCCTTCTCATTCGTTAGTAATGAAGTAAGACCTCCAGCCAACTCGTTTCCTAACACGATGAGCTCATTGATTGAGGCTGCCCAAGGCATTGGACACGAAACTAGATAAGGTGTTAATTGCATAACTGTTAACTCTTAAGTCAAACATTGTTTGAGAGTATTGATTTATCTTTGCTCCTTTATCATCTGGCTTTCCTGCCTGCTGTCATTTAGGAGCACAGAACAACGAAGCTAAGTTCCGAGTTTGGAAAGTTTTACAAAGATTTCAGTAGAAAATTAGAAGTTTCTCTGGGATTGTTAAAAACAAAGACGGTTAGTTGTATTGTTGTTGCTTCTATGAGCTCGTCGTAGAATGATCTTTATTTTCGTAGATGATAAATATATGAGAAATTTTAAAACTCTTTGAGAGAATTTTCAGAGGTGTAGGAAAAATAGCTACTACTAATAAAATTATTATTGTTTAATTTATAAAAAGAAACAATCCTACTAATTTTTAAAATACTTATGTTATTTGACTTTTTGAAGTTTGTTGAAATTCAACGGAAAATCATCCCTATTTGAGACGATGCTAAAATTTCAATTTAAAATTATCTTATATTGATAAAAATACTTTTGAAACTTTTTTGTTGAAATATTTTGAATACGTACTACGAATGAACATTTTTAAAATAGCTGGAAACTAATTTTGATGATAATAGATTTAATAACAAAAATGTCTTTTATTTAAGTCCCTAATTTGATATTATATTGATCTAGTCCCTCCGCGTATTCATTATACGAAACTATCTAGCATTTTTATTTTTGAAAGGGATTTCTAATGACACTATTTTTAATATAACTATTTAATCCAAATTTTAACGGTTTTTCGGGAAGTCTCGATATAATAAATAGAGAACTTTAGTCAAACTATTATTAAAATTAAGCACATTACAAATAAAATACTTTTATGTGTGGTAAATTAGGGCAAGTTACATTTATATTACAAAGTGTAAAGCAAAGTTGCAAAATCTCTCTCATTTAAAACGGTGGATTACTACTCACCAGAAGAGGTCCGTTCAGGGTATATACCACCTCCTCTTGGTCGCCAAACGATTTTTCTGGCATGAACGTGTATTCCTTGATGTCCTTGTAAGTGACGGTCCCTTCTTCGTCATTAAATGCAATGTCTTCTTTTGCCCATCGGCCTCTGTGGAAAATCTTAAGTTTGTATCAGAAGAAATAGCACCGCTGAAAAAAAACAATCACTACCGCACTCCAAATCAGACTCTTCATTTTTCCATACATGTATCTGACGATGGTTCAAACAACACAGAGGAAGAATTTAGTTTGCGTAAAATTTCCATTTAATACTTTTGTTATTTCTTGCAGTCCTGCGCATCCAACAGAATAATAGAAATTTCGAGTAAAATTTGCAGAAATTCACCCATTCAAATTACTCACAAATGAAGAGTTTGATTTGCAATGCGTTGATACTTCAAAATGATAAGTTATACACCTACCTGCATAGTTAATCCGAATAGTAATTAACTCATATGTTTTTCAGAGAAATTTACTTACTTCAATCTGCACAGGAGTCCTTGGAAAAGAGACTGAAACTTACCATGAGTTTGAATTCCAACTCAAGAAACCCCTACTTAGGCTAAAGAGCACTGCTGATGCGGAAATACTTATCAGGTAAACTTGTATTGTTTGATAAGTTTTTAAATGGTGTTTTTAATTACGTTGATAAGCGTTATACTTAACTAAATTTGTCCGTATTTTACACATAAAACTCAATTATGGTGTAAACATGTAAATGTTTTAAATCATCATAACAAGAAATTAAAAGAGATCAAACTATTACTTAATATAACTAATAAAACAACTTCATTGACAAATTTTCATTGAGTAAATTGGCATGAAAAACTGTACTGGAAATTTCTCAGAATAGATATGAATGTTGGCCATCTAAATAATAAAACTAACCTGAAAACGTAGGGCCCCAGTTCTTGTACGGTTGGCTTGGCCCCTTGAGCAAATTCTTCAGGATTGGTAATGTTGAAAACGTAAATATTTTGGTAAATGGGAATCGGTAGCTCTCTCCAAATTTCAAAAAATTCACTGCCTGGCTTGAGTACTAATTCCTAAAAAAGAAATCAAATTCATTAACACTAATTTTATGAAATGGAACACTTAAAGGTGGATGGGAAAATGTAAAATACTATTTTTAAAATGAGTTTAAATCTCTTAAAATGATAAAAAAAATTTACCCTGGGGGTTAAAATGTATATTTTGTGTGTAAATTTGCAAAATGGGCTACTAATACTTAGAAAATAGGAAACGTTAAAAGTACTTTTTCACTTGTTTGAATTATTCTTATCAGTGAATAACTGAAAAAAAGTCAAAACAGTCTTTCAAGTTTGTCTCCTAACTTAACATTTTTTTCTATTAAATATTACATTAAATTTTTAAGCACGATACTCAAAATAGAGATTTTTTCCATTATCAATAAATTCATATATTTTTCTCAAAAACAAAAGCAAATTATGTGCCACTTTTTTTTTAAATGAAAAAAATTCTTTCAATCCACCTTCGCAAAACACTGACCTAATGACTAATAAAAATATTTTAATAACTTTATTAAACCCTTTGGGCTACATCCAAAGAGAACCACTGCGTAAGTCATACAATTTTCAAGAAAAATTTATATTTATTTAAAAATGTTGGGAGGGGTTTGAAGCTTGAACCCCCTTTATATAAGGCCCTGTTTGATAGTCAATTCCCCGAAGTCTGGTTACGGCCGCTGCGTATAGCCATATTGTACTTTGATAAAGCCCCTGTTAATTTTTTAGCGTCGGGATAACCGGCTGTCAGTCCTTCTCTTTTACGGCAGAAGGAAAACAATATGTTCTTCTTTTGGGGGTTTATCAAAGTACAGTATGGCTATACGCCCCCGCCGAAGTCTGGTTACGTCGCTGGAGACGCCTATTACGGTACTACTACCGAAGTTATCAATGAAACCTCAACTGGTTTGGACTCCAGCACATTTCCAAATCCATCCCAATCAGAGTGAAAGCGCCGATCTGTTCATTAGCATTAATGTCACAACCGCCCCAGAGAGGTCACGTGAGTGTTGAAAGCGGCCTTCGTTAATAGGTTCACAACTGTGGAGGAAGCTTCTTAGGCTCCGGACACAGTCACCGAAAAACGCCGCGAGGACCATTAAGATCATCATCATTGTAGATGTAGAATAGATGTAGTAGATTACTCCTGTACCAGAGCAGTCGAAGTTCTCCTGATATATAGAAGGGTAGAAAGAAGGGGACTCGAGAAGAGATGTAGTAGATTACTCCTTTAGCACAAGGCAGTCGAAGTTCTCCTGATCTATAGGAGGGAGAAAGAAGGGAACTCGAAAATAGATGTAGTAGATTACTCCTTTAGCCCAAGGCAGTCGAAGTTCTCCTGATCAATAGGGGGGAGAAAGAAGGGGACTCGAGAAGAGATGTAGTAGATTACTCCTTTAGCACAAGGCAGTCGAAGTTCTCCTGATCAATAGGGGGGAGAAAGAAGGGGACTCGAGAAGAGATGTAGTAGATTACTCCTTTAGCACAAGGCAGTCGAAGTTCTCCTGATCAATAGGGGGGAGAAAGAAGGGGACTCGAGAAGAGATGTAGTAGATTACTCCTTTAGCACAAGGCAGTCGAAGTTCTCCTGATCTATAGGAGGGAGAAAGAAGGGAACTCGAAAATAGATGTAGTAGATTACTCCTTTAGCCCAAGGCAGTCGAAGTTCTCCTGATCAATAGGGGGGAGAAAGAAGGGGACTCGAGAAGAGATGTAGTAGATTACTCCTTTAGCACAAGGCAGTCGAAGTTCTCCTGATCAATAGGGGGGAGAAAGAAGGGGACTCGAGAAGAGATGTAGTAGATTACTCCTTTAGCACAAGGCAGTCGAAGTTCTCCTGATCTATAGGAGGGAGAAAGAAGGGAACTCGAAAATAGATGTAGTAGATTACTCCTTTAGCCCAAGGCAGTCGAAGTTCTCCTGATCAATAGGGGGGAGAAAGAAGGGGACTCGAGAAGAGATGTAGTAGATTACTCCTTTAGCACAAGGCAGTCGAAGTTCTCCTGATCAATAGGGGGGAGAAAGAAGGGGACTCGAGAAGAGATGTAGTAGATTACTCCTTTAGCACAAGGCAGTCGAAGTTCTCCTGATCTATAGGAGGGAGAAAGAAGGGAACTCGAAAATAGATGTAGTAGATTACTCCTTTAGCCCAAGGCAGTCGAAGTTCTCCTGATCAATAGGGGGGAGAAAGAAGGGGACTCGAGAAGAGATGTAGTAGATTACTCCTTTAGCACAAGGCAGTCGAAGTTCTCCTGATCAATAGGGGGGAGAAAGAAGGGGACTCGAGAAGAGATGTAGTAGATTACTCCTTTAGCACAAGGCAGTCGAAGTTCTCCTGATCTATAGGAGGGAGAAAGAAGGGAACTCGAAAATAGATGTAGTAGATTACTCCTTTAGCCCAAGGCAGTCGAAGTTCTCCTGATCAATAGGGGGGAGAAAGAAGGGGACTCGAGAAGAGATGTAGTAGATTACTCCTTTAGCACAAGGCAGTCGAAGTTCTCCTGATCAATAGGGGGGAGAAAGAAGGGGACTCGAGAAGAGATGTAGTAGATTACTCCTTTAGCACAAGGCAGTCGAAGTTCTCCTGATCTATAGGAGGGAGAAAGAAGGGAACTCGAAAATAGATGTAGTAGATTACTCCTTTAGCCCAAGGCAGTCGAAGTTCTCCTGATCAATAGGGGGGAGAAAGAAGGGGACTCGAGAAGAGATGTAGTAGATTACTCCTTTAGCACAAGGCAGTCGAAGTTCTCCTGATCAATAGGGGGGAGAAAGAAGGGGACTCGAGAAGAGATGTAGTAGATTACTCCTTTAGCACAAGGCAGTCGAAGTTCTCCTGATCAATAGGGGGGAGAAAGAAGGGGACTCGAGAAGAGATGTAGTAGATTACTCCTTTAGCACAAGGCAGTCGAAGTTCTCCTGATCAATAGGGGGGAGAAAGAAGGGGACTCGAGAAGAGATGTAGTAGATTACTCCTGTAGCAGAGCAGTTGAAGTTCTCCTTATCAATAGGGGGTGAGATATAAGGGGACTCGAAGAAGAGATGTAGTAGATTACTCCTGTAGCAGAGCGGTCGAAGTACTTCTCACTGGCAGTGGCCGGTTGCTGTCATCTCACCAAATGTAGTCTACTACATCTCCCCTCGAGTCCCCTTCTTTCTCCCTTCCTCTTGATAAGGATCTTAGTGGCCCGCGCGACGATTTTCGGTGAGTGTGGCCGGACCCTTAGTCGCAGTTTCCCTCACCTAAATAGAGGAATCTGGCTTTGTAATTGATACGAGGTGGTTTGTCTGCATTAAAATCGTATGATCAATAATTAATGCGAGTGGTAATGAAATAAAGATTCGAGATTGCTTTCTACGCTGATAGATTTGATTTAAAGTAAAAAACTGCTGGAAGCAATTTATTCAAACACTAAAGGACATTTTTCGGCGTGAAGCCCACTTTAACGCATTTATCACAGAACCTCTAATTATTGTGAGCAGGTACGTATTTGCCGGTGTAGTCATTTATTTACTCATTTTTTCATGCCATCCATCGATCATCTGTTTGTGGTTAAACTTAAAACACGTGATCTTGTTGATAGAAATTGCATGGCACCAAAGATGACCTTGCATTCTTAATTGCGGATGCTATCAGGTATTTTGAAGAGAGTATTCTAAAAAAATAGTTATTTTGAAAAGAGCACGAATATGGGGAAAACAGCTTCGTTATGTTAGAAATTTTCGCGGTCGTTTTTACACAAAGCCCTCTATTAACTACAAAATTCATAACAAAAAAGAGGTTTGCAACTTGCAAAAATGTGAAAATTTAACACTCCCCCTTTTTAGAATTCTGGTAACTTTAAAAATTATCTTCCCTATTGACTTCATATAATCACTCAAACATATCGTCGCTTATGATGACAAGAAATTCAGGACCGTATTCAAAATACAGAGCAATCATTGAAAAAATATAAGTGTATTCTGTTATAAAAACGCTGATGGACTTACTCCCTTTTTCAACCTCATGAAGTTTCAGCAGAAGAAAAATCTTAAAAACCACTTAAAATGAAAAATTTAAATTATATTTCTGCTCAGTCCCCAAAAAAGAAAGAAATAGGAAGAATAAGACAAATGAAACTCAAAATCATTATGAAACTGATTCATAAAGGCTGTATCAATGGAGTAGGTGAATATCAATGGGGATCAAACATTCACCGGTTAAAAAAAGTGTGCAATAGGAATTGACCCATAGAAAAAAAGCGTTAGTTAATTTTAATAGTTGGTTAGCCGCAAAAAGTTGCCACTCAGTGCCACACTTCATGAACTGTGAAAAATCCTTTTAGAACTCTACCAGAACTTTATATTTCTTTTAAGAAAGGTTATTTTTTTTAATTTCTCTGGTAGGCCTTATAATTTTAAAATGTCCCACTGAATATTAGATTTAAATTGCTGTTCATCCTTAGTGATTTACTCCTGTGAATCACTACTTTGCTTAGAAAAGTGATGAAGCAAAGAAAGAAACGGCAATATACGTTTTCACTTTGAATGATTTCTCCTAAATGTGAACACAAGAAAGTGATAAATCTGAATGAGCCTCAAACGTACGATTAATGGGCAAAAACCCATTAGACAAAAGCAAGGTAAATACAAAGGTTTTCCCAAAATTTACGAACTTTTTCACGTGTCTTATTGATACTTTCAACTTTTTCTGCTAACAGACATCCAAACTTTCGCTCCACCCAACTCTGGCATCTTAAACAACGATAAATACTCTTCAAAAAGCGGCAGTTCACTGCAAACATCCATTTTTTAATCCCGCTACTCCTGATGAGTTATGTCATTGAGAGATAATTCGATCTGTTTGGGATCGGATGATCAATTGAGTGATTTTCCAACGGCACATTGATGAACGTCCTTCCCCAGGACGTGACAGTCCTACCAAGCGAGCGCTCTTCGGTTTCGCAACGCTTCGAAATGGCCACTGAACTTGTTAACAGCTTTTATTTACCTACGGCTCGGCAAGCAAATTGTTCTAGAAGAGCTGCGTTTGAAGGTAAAGGAGCGGAATTTCAATATTAACACAAACAGAGCGCATTAGTATTTTGAATGCGAGTCCATGTTTTACATTTCAACGTTGAAGTAGTTCGTTTTTTATCATGAAAAGTTATTTTTTCTTTCATGGTCAAAGAAGATCTAAAATAACCAGAAGAGTAATAAATTAAAAACTGAGATGATATTGAAAATATAAAGCTTAGTCTAATTAAAACATTTTCCAATTTTTTGCTATCACAATAAATCAATTATTTTTTTAAATTATTCCAAATATTTATATTATACCTAGTTAAATTATTTTTTATGTTTACGTTAATTACTTAAAAGTTGTATGAAATTATCTATCTCGTGTAGGAAAATTTTACTGTGCATTGGATCTTTTAGACTACGATATTTACGCATTTTATTAATTTTAATTATTTTATTGTAAATGCTTAAATTGTGCAAAAGCAGTTTAGTAATAAGGTCCTTATTTTGACCAATTCTCAAATCTAAATTTTTACATTTTAATCAGTTAATGTTGTTTAAACTAACGATTTTATTTATACTAAAAAAGGACTTGGTACCTCACCCTTTTCTTTATATCCTAGTAAAAATAAAATCGGTATAATGAATAATATACTACACTATAAGTCATACACTATATCATACTAATACCATTAATTTATCTATTTTTTTTATCTTTTAATCTCAATAGTCGTAATTTCCTCATGCTACATCTCCTTCCGACATTAAAAGATATTCAAACTGCAAATTTTATTAATAGAACTCTCCCTAGTTTAATCACATGTTACTATAATAACAATAAACTTTCTTCACGTGTGTTCTAGATGTAGATTGTAGAGAGAGAATGGTTCTAGTCCAAGGTCAAGACTATATAGCCTACATAGCCCTTTCAAAAGCCTACATTTTAATAGTTAAGACTAAACTAACACTTAAATTAGTGTATAAATCAAGTTGTTAAATTTTTACCATCTATTCATCTTTTGAAACAGATTTGCTTTAGAAAGCCTGCAATGAAATAATTTACTTTGAATTAATTATTTAAATGTATTTGAAGTATACTTTTGCGAAATTTGCTACAATGTTGGAACGTACATTGAATGTTTACTACATTTTAAGAGGTTCTTAAATATAATGTATACTTAAAATGTATGATACAGGTGTTAAATCGTGCGATAGTCGTAAAGAGTAACAATCAACTTAATTTTAGATGAATGAATTTTTAACTTAAGGGATATGTCAGAAATGTAGATACAACATTCACTCAAAAACAAAACAAGTTTGGCAAGCTATTGGATAGCCAGCAATCCTAAGTGATCGAGACATTAAGCCTGTTCCTTAAATGCAGGTGCAAGTTCAATGGCCAGCCAAAATTTTGAGACCTAGCCTTCACTTTTCAAGTTCAGCTATGACGTCAGAAGAGAAGTTCTAGAACTAGCCAGATGCAAATTAAATTCCCACCGTTCTACCTGGAGGATGTCTATGTCTATTCATAATATACAACCTGTCAAGTTGTTTTCTTTGACACCCCCCAATCATAAGTCGTATGAATAGAACTATGAATGAAGAAAAACAGGTTTGAATAGCATTTTTGTCAAAATCCGATGTGTTTTTTGGAGTGGTTACGTCGTATTCATCATATTAAAAGTGAATCTTAAGGGGAATTGGCTTTTCTTCTATATGCCTTTAGGGAAACCATTTAATGATAATTAACATGGACTCTTCTAATAAATTATAATTTGTTTTTAATATTTACACATGATAGAAAGTTTGTGAGTATGTACGTTAAAAACGAGTCCCTAAAAAGCTTTCGGCCACCAGATACTAAAAATCGAAGTTTAAAAAAGATACATATTATAAAATTTTCTATACCCTAATTATTTAAAAAAAAAAGAACTTGAAGTCTCAGTATATGGTTTTAAAAACTACTTGATACCCCTTACCCCCTTACTCAATATTGGTTTTAAAAAGTACTTGATATCTCTATATTGAATACTTAAAAGTATTTACTCAATATTAATTAGCATATACGAACAAACACACATGTAGGGGATTTTATTTAGCTTTAGTGCAAACGTGAGGTGTAAAATTAAGTACACTATTTTCTTTTCAAATATATTTTCCACTGTTAAATTATCTTGATCTTGATATAATAACATACAATTTTTCAATTGTATGCGTATAAATTATGTCGCACCAGCCAAAACATGACACAAGAGTTTCACTATAGCTGATAAGATCAATTGTATGGACCATTATTACCATTTAAAACCATCAACACTTTCTAAGTCATTTGAAGTCGTATGATCCCTTTACAACCATTTACTACAGCAATTTAGATTAGATCCTATCCTCCTACAGTTTAGTCAGAATAAGTCATATGTTCGAAGTCATAGTCACTCCGGGTAGTGCAACCGTGTCGTTTATCAAAAACCCTTCCCAAATTTATCGTCGATTTCTCAATATCTCATAAAACTTCTTGAAATCGATGCAAGAGGGACCTGTAATCTGAGGCTATAACGTTTAATGATAGAAGTCTTTGACCTGTTGATTGTTTGATTCGGCACGATACATGGCGCTAATTATATAACCTTCTATCGGGTCCCTTTCTTTCAAGCTGTAGAAATGACCTCTAACCTTCATCTCCGTCAGGTTGTGTCGAAACGGTGCCGTAATAATTCAGAGCTCCACTAAGATGCCTCCGGAGACGAACGGAATCTTGTCTTTTCAAGACGCCTTTTCAGGGTGATTCATATCTTTTGCAGCGGCGATCGTTTTTCAGTGTATGTCAACAAGGGACGTGCGAAGTTATTGATCATTATTTACTTTTGAGTTGTTTGAACTTGCGTTTATTTCGCGTGTTATTCAGAGTTATTTTTGATATTCTACGAAATTAATCAAGTTATTTATTAAAAAGTGAGGAAATTGATTTTTTTCATTCAGCCCTTGAAAATTTTGAATTTTACAAAAATTCAAATTCAAATTTATTCAACAACAACAACACATAACACGACAGTAAAATATGCTACTAAATTAACAACGAAGAAAAAATATTCTTATATTATCAAATTGAAAATGCATTCATTTTTTGGTTTGGTTATGATTTTGTTAACATAAATTAGTAAAATTAGATAATCAACATTTATTTCAGCATAAATTGCAAATTTCCGGAAAATATATCTCCAACTATAATTGAATATTTTCACTATTTGTATACGAGTTTCATCCAATTTTTTCTGCATCACTATTAATTTGGGTTTCATTTTTTTAAGTATTATTTCTCGAAATATAAATAATAAAAGTTAACTAAAACAGAAAATAAATGTCCCTTTCAATTTATTCAAAATACTTAATAAGCTGCAATCTAAATAGTGCTTGGACTGCATACGGCCACCATGTGGTATGTGTATCTAGGCGGTTATGTAAACATAAAGAATAGCATCATCTCGCCATTATGAAAATCCAACTCAAAATTTTACTCATTTTAATATTTGTCTTATTTTTTAATATTTCAATGTCCATCTCCATTGGAGGAAATGCTAAGTGTCTAATTATTTCACCGCAAAGAATCGGCTTTTTTCTTCGTTTACAATTGTTTTTCCTTCAATTTTTTCTGCTCTGGCCAATTGGGCTGAAATGCGGCATTTTGCACCGGGAAAGAGGCAAGGTTAAAACCACCAAAGGTCGCCAAGCAGTGTCCTAATAGTCTTTTGTACCTAGTTAGCTTGAGTGCTATTGTGGACAATCGTTCATCCATTTCCTTGAAGTGAGGCTGGTTCCTCAGTGCCAAAAATCAGTTCTGATGCTCCTATTGTCCAAGTAGCATTTCCTCTCAAAGAAATGGGGGTGTTTATTAAAATATGCGGCTCGACTATAATCTATCTACACTGTATTTTTTTCCGTCCAAAAATGGAAATTGCCGGCGTTGTTGCCTGATTGTATCCATCATTTGAGGTTTTTTCTTTTTCCGTCGTATGATTTTAATGCGCTCAAAAATAAAATACTAATAGTAACTACTGGTCTTGGTTGAACCCAATTGCGCTATCTTTGAATTTGATTCCCTTGACATTTAATTTTCTTTTCTCCGGTTTTTCAAACTTTAGAGTAGAATTCATATCATGTTTCAGGTTTCAGGGGAAGCAACTACATTTTTATATTTTTTAGCTATTTTTGTTTTACATTTTTTTACATAGTTCGGTATATTTACATATTTTTTAATATTTAAGGCTTTCAATATAAATTTGAATACATATTTATCAGTTATACCTATATCAACTAACACGTTCTGTTGGGAAAAAAGAGGAAAAAGACGGGAGAAGAAAACATCTGAATTTGATCAAGTAAACTATTAATAAGCGTATTTAAACTTTTACACACAATGATTTTAAAATTGAAATATTGCTTATTATAAGTGGTTTTTTTAATTTTAATCACATAATTTTTTATATTTTAAATTACTTATTTTATGTTTTCAATTGCATAAAAATCACACATCTAGTAAATAAAATTGTTTAAAAGATCATAAACGATACTTCTTACGTAAAATTTTGATTTTTCTCTTTTTTTATGCTAAAATAGCAATGTATTGTATATGTTACGGGCAATGTGGTAAATCGGGCCTTATTAATAGTGCCCGAAGTGGAAGAGGGCAATGTGATAAATTCAATGGCATTTATCAATGGAATATATCACTCTGGGGATTATTAATAATGCCCGATTAATCACTTTACACGTAACATTATCAAGGTTCCGTTCGTTTAAAATGTTTTGTATTCTCAGTATAGTGAGAACTTTGTCCAATTGGACGAGGTTCAATGACGAATTTTTGGGGTGAGGGAGCATGAAATAACAACTTAATCCCTATGTTGCTATTAAGTCCCTTCATCTATTGATTTTTATATCAATATAATGGGCTGTCAGTTTAATAAGTCTCCAAACATGAAAATAATAAGGTAGAACCTCGTTAAACTTATGGACCTATAATCAAAAACAATCTTTCTCAATTACAATAGACCCCCTCTTAATCGGACCCCGTTTAACCGGATTTCAGTTTATTCAACAATAATTAATATCAATTACGATATAGATATAATGGAAAAATTAAGCTGCAGGTCGTCATATTTTGAACATTTAAACAGAAAAAAGTGAATGAAGTTTATTATGTTCCTCCTGATGGGATGAAATTTTTTGTACTAAGTTGACATGTTTAACAAGTGCTTCTTTTGACCGAATTTTTCTCACAAAAGTAAATTTCCTTCAAATATTAATCTATTTTTTTCCTATTTTCCACTTCAAAGGGATATTTGTTTAAACTGTATATTTTCAATCCCATATTATCCGATAGAAATAATTCAATTTTACCGATGGGAAGCTAAACTGAATCCCAGTTTATGTACTTACTAACTTTTATACAATTACCGTGCCATGTTGATGTGAATACAAAAATGTTACTATTCAGTTTTTACATTTAATGTGCAATTAAATGTGCTTTAAATTATTTTAACAGCTACGTATAAAAACTAAAGAAATTTCACGATAAAATATTTGTAAACATTAGGTTTTTATTTACTTTACTTGAAAATAAAGGTTTTGACTACATAACTTTTAATAGTTGAAGAGGTAACCCTTTCTCGAAATTCCGTACTTACTTTTTTATTAGTTTTATACATAAAAGTATATCCCGTTTTATCAAACACCAATAAAACCTTTCTTTACGAAATTTCGTTTTTTTATTGCTGTCACCATGGCAACGACGCGACAGTATAATAGAAATTTTATTGCACTGCCACGTCGTTGCCATGGTGAAAAACCTCCAATTTTAATTACAAGGACTATAATATTATAAATAGAAATATCTAGAAGAAATTCTGACATCTTGTGACGCATTACGACTTTTCAGAAATCAGACGAACTGAACTAATTGATTCTTAATCTCCTCGGGTGGGACATTGTAAAGTGTGCCTTATTTCCCTAACACATGTGACTGAAATGAATCATTGCAAAAGCAAATACTGATTGCTTCCTCCATTGTGCTGAAGGGTGTACCCTTAGAAAATAGGTTAGGGCTTAGTAAAAACCTGAATTCCATAAGTCAAAGAAGTAAAGTTATGGATGGACATCATAGAAAAGGGAATTTAATCGTAGGAATTTTTCTTGAAATAGATAAATAAAGAAAAAAATTGAAAATAGGAATGAAAAATGTTGAGTGCCAAAAAGATTAACCCCTTCATAAAATAACCCCTAAATTTAAAACCTAATTAATATGTTAAATATTCTGTTTGTGATAAAAACAAAAAGAAGATGTTGGTTTGGTATTCCAAAAGGACAAGGAATAGTAGATCAATAAAAATTTCAAGCAGTGATTTTCAATTTTACCTCTTTGACATTATCATCTAATTAGAAATCCATGATTTTAAATTGGTTATTGCACTTTGTCCGTTTACCGTCAACATTAAACTTTCTTTCAAAAACAACGAGTTTAAATATTAGGGGGAAACGAATTAAACACACAAATCATATATGAGAAATATTTGCAAAAAATTATTAATTTTTAAAACTTTAATAGATTTAAAAAAATAGCGATTTCATAATTAAACTTTCATTTTAACAGGAAGAAATAAAATATACATTCAGTTCGCTCTCTAAATATCAGATGCAAAAATGCTAAGACTGACCTTAAGATAAATTTGTTTGTTTTGATTATAAAGCAATTTTCTTTTGTATAACTCTGCATATCAGAAAATCATTCCCTCTTTCCTTCCTATTCCCTTTCATTGAGAAGAAAAACCGCGGCAGCCCCAACAAGAACATAATCAAACACGGATGAAGACAAGACTCATTTGCCAGCAATCAATTCCATCGGGACATCTTTTAAACAATAGACTGTAACGAAAACATGCACTTACTAGGAACTTGCGGTCGCCAAAATCACTAGTTGAAAGAAAGTATACATGCGTTTGACTCAGATCTGTATTTTTATCTCAGAATCGTGACCTATAGAGAATTATTATATTGTGACAAGTCTACTGAAAGGAAGTTTTGTTTTTACGGCAATTTATCGTAAATCACTTTCCTTAAAATATATGCTTGAGGTTTAACTTACGTATGTTAAGTTTTAATGATATGATTTAAGACTTTTAAAAGGTTTTCACCACATTGACTTTTTTGAGAGAAGGTCACGTGGGGAAAAGGCTTTATGTAATGTAATAGTTTAAGTATAATTATATGAAGAGCTTTTTTATTTAGGTTGATTCAATGTAGAAATTTTCAAGGCTTTTTAACTTCTTAACAATTATGCAAATAAATTAATATTTCAGTAATGACATTTTATTAAAAAACGTATTTATTAATTAAAAATACTAATTGTTTGTATTGTTTCCAGGTCTAATTATGGCAAGAGACTTAAAATTGTACTCAATTTTCAATTTAGTCTCATTCGTGTTTCATTTAATAATAAATTAAGGAAAAATTTTGGTCTGAAAAGATGTATTATGCATATCATACTTCATCATCTCATGTTATGTATTGCTTTAGAATACTAATATTACCGCATTACTTTAGAATACTAATATTACCGCATTACTTTAGAATACTAATATTACCGCATTACTTTAGAATACTAAAATTACCGCATTACTTTAGAATACTAATATTATCGCATAACTTAATTGTAATGCATATGTAATACTTTCAAGTATTGATACATTTTTTCAATGAAAAACTATTTAAATTTTTAAAGCCATTTGAAAACTATTTTATCCAAGATCTATTTTATCTATTTAATCTAACTTATTTTACCTCTCAGATGGAGAAGATAATGAATCTATTTAGGATATATACTACAATATTACTTTAGTACATTAATACTACTATCATGTTCTTCACATATTACAAAGTACTACAATATTTTTCAATTAATTTTTTTATCTTTTGAAATCTTTATTTTTATTTCTTAATTTATTAAAAGGAGAAGATACTGAATCAATTTAGAAATGATACTACAATATTATTTGAATATAATCATATTACTATGTTTTTAGAGTATTAATATATTGTTATCAATGATTAATTTTTTTAACTTTAAATTCATTTAAAAGTTGTTTTATTTCTTTTCCTATTAGAAAGAGAAAGGAATGAATAATTTTAAATTAAATAAAGAAATTGTTTATAGAGTTTAACTCCTAAATACAGAAAAAAACAATATTGCTGTTTCATAAATTCTTTTTTAAATGTAAGAAAAATTAATGGGAAAGAAAAACAGCAAATTTTTTTCAATGACAACATTTTATGCATCTATGTGCACATTTCATTATATTTCAATCAAGTTTATAAAATTATATGGCCCACCTTTATCCCAATTTTCCGCATACACTTAACTTTTACTTACTTACACTTTTTAGGCTACAGTAAAGTAAATTGGGATTCAGTTAAACAAAGTAAAATATATATACAGGGTGTTTCAAAATTGCGTTGCACGGCTTTTATTTGGAACCAGCGCCTCCCAGGGTCATGGAAGTAAAGTCTACCCCTAGGTAAGTGACCCTGGAGAATTCATTGAGCTGACTTACAGCGCCCCTAGTGGCCAAATTAAAAAGTTAAAAAAATTAATTTAAAAACTAATGGAGATAGAGCAAAAACCCCAGTGAGAGTATTGTTGCCAACGTCAAGAAGAACTCACTGAAAAAAATTTATCGAAATATCTTGAATATTCGCGGAGATATTAGCATGTGAAAATAGCACTTTTTCAGGGGTCAAAAAGTAAAAAGTTCACATATTTGCAATTTTTTTTTATTTTTTGATTAAATTTTGTGTTCTTTCAACTAAAAAAACACAAAACTACACAATAACACTGAAAAATTGGCAAATATGCGAACTTTTTACTTTTTGACCCCTGAAAAAGTGCTATTTTCACATGCTAATATCTCCGCGAATGTTTAAGATATTTTGAAAAAAAAATTTTCAGTGAGTTCTTCTTGACGATGGCAACAATACTCTCATTGGGGTTTTTGCTCTATCTCCTTTAGTTTTTAAATTAATTTTTTTAACTTTTCAATTTGACCACTAGGGGCGCTGTAAGTCATCTCAATGGATTCTCCAGGGTCACTTACCTAGGGGTAGACATTACTTCCATATCCCTAGGAGGCGTTGGTTCCGAATAAAAGCCGTGCAACGCAATTTTGAAACACCCTGTATATTCTTTAGTTATATAAAATATACAATATATTCTTTAGTTATATAAAATATACAATACATTCTTTAGTTATATAAAATATACAATATATTCTTTAGTTAAACCGCGAAATGTAAATTTGGGGTTTATAATGCTTATCTTATCTCTGGAAAAGGAGTATTAGTATTTCTCCCAAAACCTTTTGTTGGTGTTTACTATCCCTTTTAAGGGAACTAAAAGTAATTCATTTGGCATGACAACTCTTCTATGACTGTTTGAGCGATAGCGCGACTATAGTGTAAATTCACGTGAGTCGTCTTAGGACTATCTCAAATCCCTTCTACTTGCATGGTTAGGCTATCGGCTGTAAGAGGACAGAACATTCCTGCAACTACTCGGGGGTAAAATCCCAAACTGGGGACGTGACTCCCCCCATGCCCTTACATGATAAAGAATGGGATTCCGCGGGGTGTAGCGTCTATTGTGCTCGGACAACAACAGATTCACAACAATGCTGACCGTGGTTAAGCTGATAAATGTGACGCCGACCGGTGAGGGTCAGACCTTTGAGCAGCAATGTTATCGAAAGGTATCGCTTTACGGAGATTCATGATTGAAAATTTCACTCAAGTATAACTTTATATATGATTTTACTTATGGACTGAGACACATATACATTAACTTTGTTAACTTATCCCATATTGTTGTTTTTCCCGGTCGCCTTAAAAACCCCAGGTCATTAGGGTATGTTTTCAACCCCCGATTCCTAGTCGTCTAGATGTCCCCTAAAACCTCTAGTATTATGTCCCTCTAATTTTGAATCACCCTTTATTCACGGTGAAATTGGATAAATGTCACAAAATGAATATTTATAGTTTTACAAAACTGGATAAAGTGACCTCCATTACTACAAATAATGGAGAATATTACTTTATTATAAAGTCCTTTTCTTTAAAATCGTTGCAGTTTACATATGATTTACATGTACCCCGTTTGAATTCCAACTTAGTTTTATAATAATTGTATAACTTATGGCGAATTTTAAGGCATGAATTTAATTTTATAGTTAGGTTTCCATGTGAATAGCAATTAAATAGTTATAAAACAGCAGTAAAATAAACCGTTGAATAGTAATAAAACAGCACTTATTTTACAACAACCTCTAAATTCAAACCCCATATCATCACACCTCTTTCTGACCCCAAATAGCCTCCGTATAATCCGATTTCAAAATTACGGTCCAATCTTTGATTAATGGAATCTCACGACATTCGTGCATAATTTCTCAAAATAAAAAAACCTATCTAATTGAATAGGTAAATTTTCGCTCATTAAAATGCGTTCGTTACTGTCCTTGGCAAGGATTCCTCGGAGGCAAAAGTGGCCTACTTGGGCCAACACTCGAACCTGCTCCCTGCTCATTCGCTTTCCAGCCGGCCAGCGGGAAATACCTTACTGAGCGCTTCTCCCCAGGGAGAAAGTTTCTCTCCTTCTCTCACTTTCTCCTCCTGCTCTTTGCCGTTCGCCTTGCGCGTGTTTTGATCCGCGTTTTTGCGGCAGTTTTTACTTTCGTCAGCTTGCTTGGTAAGGTCGCGTCGGTTTGTGTCCTATTCAGATCGAACTTGTTTGTGGATTTGTTGGTGTGGGATGTTTTTGTTTTGAAGGAGGAATGAAGCGAGGGTTTGGTTGTTTACAGTTTTTTCCCTTACCTCATTGAGTTTTTTTATGTAGTTATGCGCTTAATTTAAAAGGAAAAGGGAAAATGTACGGATAGTATCGTTAATAATGCACCTAATCTCACACATCTGTTAATGTCATATTGTTTTGCTTTAATATTTCCTAAAAACTAATGGGCATTGTATCTTAATACTAAAAATACCATTAAATTAATTATACCAACTCCTTCCTCAAAAGGAAAAGCTTCAATGATATTTTTAATCGGGTTGAAGTTTAAAAAGTAATAATATCGGATAGTAATGAAATCAATTTTATCATTAAAATCGTATGTCTGTATAGAAACACTTGTAAATGAAGAACTTTTATATCCATCAATTTCTACATTATTACACGTTTGAATTAAAATCGTACCTCTGTCAATATCTAATTGTTTTAAGAGGGAATTTTAAAATAAAGAAAAAATGTTTTGTAAGAAACGCACTTAAAGCAAAACTCTTGGGGTGTTTAGATAAAAACCCTTTGCGCATATTAAAAATTTAAGTATAAAAATACAAAGTACTAAAAAGTTCACAACCTTGAAATATTTCTCAAAACATAGAACAGAGAGAAAAATCTACATTCCGATCTATAATGTCTTCATATATAAGAACAAGTGCTACTTAAAGATCTTGATAAGAAACAACGCAAATACTTAATAGAATATCCTTTGGCTTCCTGATTCAGAAGGAAAAACCTCTGATTGCGGGATAATAAAGATTCATGAAAAATTCCACTCTAAAAGATTCCTCAAAGTTAAGAGGAGAAATGATTGTGAGTGGGGAAAGCACGGAAAAACCCTTTTATTTAATGTATACTACTCGTGGAAAAACCTTTGATTCAATTAAAGTACAATAATTTTTAAAACGCATGGAAAAGCACAGTAAAACTATTTTATAATTTATAATACTCATGGAAATAACGTTTGATACATTAAAACACAAAAAAAAACATGAGAAATAAAAAGTATAAAATTTTAAAAGATTGTTTTAAAATGCATAATTAAAAATTCACTTACTTGTTTCATGAAAATTCGCACTATTGGGTCATAAAATCCTAATAAAAGTGAAGCTATGAGGGTACTAAAAACACCGAAAATTCCAAGTCCAATGACAATGAGTCGGCCTCTGTGTGCAATCTTCATGTTAATTTTTACCGAAATGGGGTGCCAGGGTGGATCTAAGCTACAGGTTCGGGTGCTACTTAAGGAATGGAATCTTTTCAGAAAACCAAAATCGTATCCATGTTTTATTTTGCGCGCTTTCACAAGCAGCGCCACCTGGATGACGTAGCGTGACGTCGCCCGATAGGGGCGGAGCTATCCCGTGGCGAGGTTATGGGGCGGTATTCAAGTAAACACAGAATGGGAAAAGGAAGAAAACAGCCAAATTAAAAGAGAGTTGCCACCATCTTCCTCATGAGATCTGTTTAACTTCGATCCCCCCGTTCCTCTCTTCCAAATTGTTCCATTTGACGTCAAAGGAGGCTCGAAACCACAGTTTCACGCGAAAACCATCTCCGCAGCTTCTTTAACTGCTGGTTTTCCCCGCGGAGGCATCATTGCTGAAAAACACTTTTGAATTTCAATATGAAAGGGATATGAATAACAAAGTTACTATGTTACTTGTCAAGAGGGGTTTTTTTGTTTGTTTAGGGCTGTATTCATGGGGAGGCAAGCATATTTCTACTTCTTGTTGATAAGGGCTATTTATTATCTTCTTCAATTGATCTTTGAATGTGGACCTTTTTACCGTACTGCAAGCGCATTTCAGAACTTGAACATTCTTCAACTTTCATCATTTTTAAATTGATAGGTATTTAGTTAAACTTTATCACCATTTTTCAGTCACTTTTGCACATTTTCTATCCTTGTCAAGTCTATTACCGATAACGTTGTAACGTTAAAGCAATAGTCCTTGTGGAAACAGGTAAACAAGTCAAAATTTCATGCAACGGTTTTTAATCCACAATAAAAAAATATTTTTACATGATTTTTTATAGTGGATTAAAAACCGTTGCATGAAATTTCGACTCGTTTAACGTTGTAACGGATTTAACATTTTTAAAAATATATGAAATAAAAAAGAATAACCTATAGTTTGAGACTAATAAAACTACAGAAACGGAAACTAAAAAACATTTTTTCAATTGCATAAAAAAACTATCTATAAAAACTAGACAAAAAACAAAATACCTTTAACTTCGACTACTTAGTCTAAAAATAGCAGTTATATTTTGCAAAGAAGGAAAAAAAAGTGACTCGGAATATTTCCACTAAAAACATTGTCATTGAATAATTGTTTCCATTTTAAGACAATAGTAAAAATTTTAATTGCGAGATGGTAATGGGGACATACACGCTGTGTGTAAAAGACAATATTTCATTGTACTATTAAATTTGAAAACTTTATTAATATAGTAGTAGATTTTAAATGAAATTCAACAGTTTTAAAATATAAAAGTAAACTTTTTTTTGACAAAAACAAAACATATCGCCGGCATCATGAGATACCTTGTATAATCGCAGTGGGAATGGATACTGTATTGTAGATTGGCAAGAGTGTGTTTGCGCCAAAGGTTCCAATGAGGAATTACTTACAACCAAATTTATTTGCGAGTGTCAAGTCATTGACACCAAAACAAGGGTTCCACGGGGAGCACCAGAAATCATCCTGTAACCCTAGGAGAAGTGAAGCTTTTTGCTTTGATTTCACACCTGCATTTTACTAAAACTTTTCTTCACATCTAAAACATAAAACAGTTCTCTCTTGCTCGTGGCTTGGCCGGCCAGCTGGAACAAAAAATTTATCTCCTCGTGAGAGATTGAAACACCTGTTTTTTTGCTTTAACAGCTCATTAAAATTCTCCCTCCACCTATTGACCACGAAAAACGGTCTTTGGCAAGGAAACGAATCTCTCTCACTTATACTGTATCTATCCTGACTTCGATTATACGAGGTTATCTCATTATGCCAGCGATATATCTTATAAATTTTATATAATTATAAAGAGGCTAGCATTTTGGTCAGATTTATAAATATTATCAATTATCAAACATTTGAACGTTTTTATGGATAGATTCTTTTTTTACGTAATGAACAGCTAAAATAAAATTTTAAATATTAATTTTTATATATTTCTGTGGCGGCATATTTTACCAAATTAAAAAATAATCCTAAAATAAAACTACACTGGTGTTTAAAATTAAGAGAAATTGAACGTTAGAGTGATTTTCTCCAGATCTGCAGGACAGATTTGGATGAAATTTGGTATAAACACAGGTGTATATAATACCCAAAAAATAATTATTAAAAAACTATCATACACACGCATGCGCGTGAGTAAAAATAGTCAGAGTTGAAGGGTATAAAATAGCAGAATCAAGCAAAAAATTGGGTTTATAGGGGTATGATTCCCTCCTACTGACACACAGGCCTATACTTGAGTGATTTTATACCGTGTATTAGGCAGATAATAAAATTTTCTGTTCCTAAACCCGTGTTTCTTAGAAACCATGTTTTGAGGCCCTTAAGGGATTATGGAGGGGGTAAGGAGTTGCCATTGCCCTATCTAGAATCCCCATACCTGCTCTAAAGGGCTTAAGTCTAAAAATCTGGCTGCCTGTTCCATATGGCGAATATCTTCAATTTTAATGGAAATTGTCATACTTTTGAGCTCCATTAAGCAAAGAATTTCCGTCCACAAGAAAAGAAAATTAGGGTAGACAAATTCCCTAAAAAAAGAATAAAGGTCTCCAAGATGTCAACACATTACCTGAAACTGTCGTGGTTCCTTTTTTAAGAGATGAAGCGATCTGCAGCCGTTTAGCAGGATGCAAAAATCGTCATAAATCGAGTACAATTCAAAGGTTGAAAATTCTACTCCCTGTTAAGTTTTAAATCAGTTGAAGGACTGTTTTCAATGTAATCTGTTGTGGAGAAAAGTAGAAATTCTCTACCAAACTTCTCTCAGTATTTGTTAGTTATTTGAAAGAAATTTTCTTTAAAATGACATTAAAATCAACAAGAAAGCTTAAACATGTACTCAGCTATTTATTAATATGCCGTATATTAAATTATCTTTGAATATTGGTCCAGAAAGCAGTGCTATATTTAAACGCATATTATTTTAGTTTGTCATAATTGCACTAACTTAACTTACGGTAAAGTGAAAGAAATAAGTACAAAAAAATCATTTATGACGTACTCGTTTCCTTACACGATTCAATAAGCAAAATCAAATTTCAGTCACTGGCCGATGGTGCTATTTTCAGACTTTATTATCCTTTCCATGCTGATCTGTGATATCGCTGGTTATTTAACAGCTTACCTGATGGCATAATCTACTATGCCTATAAATTTTGACGCTATTTGAGGCTTCTGTGGTTGTTGTTGTGTGCCACTTGGAATACCCAAGCTCCATAAGGATTCAAGGCAAAGGGGATGCGGCTCCTGAGAAAGTGAGGCCCATACTTTCTCAGGAGCTAACTTGTACTATTTAAAGTTAATCAGCTAGGTGGCCACTATTGGATCAGTGACCCCTATACCCACATTTGCCTTATTCGTGATAGATTCTACCAAAACGCCGACTGTTAAGATTAAAGATAAAATTCCTCTTAATCCGCTATAAAAACTGTTATCAGGTAAGAATGAATGATTATGCCCTAAACGCATACCGAACTTACCCAAACGCCTCCTGTGAGATTAAGGATAAAATTCCACTTAATCCGCGATAGGTACTGTTATAGGGTAAGGATGAAGGATTACGCCCAAAGAGCTATAACATTCTATGCTGCCCCTATGCGTTTGCAGATTGCATACCCATAGAGGTAACATACCCCTTGCATAGCCCCAACATTGCAGAGCTATGCAGTGCAATGTTGGGGGCAATCAGTAATAGCAATATGCAATCCATACATTTTGCGGTATTTAACGAATACTTTTTCAATGATTGACTCAAACATTGAATATCAACTGCTTTGGTTGCCTACCTATGGAGGCCTTTTTTTAATAATTAAAATGTTGACCCAATTTGTGATTTATACAATTAAATGCATCTAAAAACTATGAATAATATAAAAAATACTTAAATATTAATTTAAATTTTCATATTATTGAAGAATTTATGCTTAAAAATCACAACAAACAGCCTTTCTGCAAAACATCATAACTCAAATTTATATGAAGATATTTTTGTTTTGTAAACTTTATTATCCTCGTAAACACATATTTTAGGAGACCTACTATTTTTATGTATAAACTATTTTAATATCAAAAGTTATAGCACTAAACTTGAAAAATTAAAAAAAACACCAAAGTTCAGTAAAGTTTGAAGTTATACTACTCATAAAATAAAAAATATTACACCCACAGCCAAAAAAGAACAGTAGGACTCCTAAATCATATTATGTCAAGTATTGTGCCCAAGTTTTATAGAAATTCACTTATAATATTTTGAGTTATGTAGTTTTGCGGAGAAGGAAAATATCAAAAATGTGATTCTGAGAAAAACGCGAATTTCTTTATTTTTTCCTTAATAAAAGGTCTTTTTAGTTTCAAGTAAAATTTCTGTAACTTTGGTTCTAGAAGACAAAATTTAAACTGATTTGAAAAGCTAAATATGTGTTTTTTGAAATAAGATAATAATTATTTTTTAGTTTTTGGCCCGAAACGGCATGGTAGGCAGGCACCTTAACTTAGTTTATGCAATTTCCTTTTCAAAAAGAAGGGTTAGGATTAGTTTTCAAAAGAAATTGAATAGCCATATGGCTATTGAAATTGAAATGCATAGTTGAAGCCATGAACGAATGAATGTATTAATAACTCTCTCTACTACTACTATTGCATAGTTAAAAATTTTTTTCCAATTCCAATTAATTTTTCATTACTTAAACTTTGTTTCAAATCTGGCTTATATAAAAATTTAAATAGTGTCGAAAACCAAAAAATCCGTGATTTATTTCATAAACAAAAATTTAAGCAAACAAACCCAATGTTATTCTATTACATGCCATTTACGAGTGAACTGTTAAAACTAATTCTTCTATTAATAGACGATGTTTTTCCTTTACCTTCTTAAACCCAAATTCCCTTTGAGTTTGAATTTGGTAAAGGGATTCACAATCAAGAAAAATTAAGTTCATCAAAAGACGTAATTAAAAAAGTATATAACCAATTATAAGGAACATATATTTAATGCTATTCATATTTTCAAAAAACTAGAAAGGTATTTTTTTAGTTTGAAAGAGAAAGATTGATCCAACCGACGTCATATCTATAATGATATTCATAACGGCTTGAACAGAAATTTTTCAGAGAAAGACCCCTGTAATTAGCATTCTACTCAGGTCATATGAAGCTCTAGGCTAGCTTCTACATATCCTGTGCAACTGGGTTTTGTTGCTCGTGACGTAACAGACCTTGATTTATTATCGTCTCATCTTGATCGGATGCACCTACGGTATGGCATAAATAGCCCCACAATAACGTCTATGCAAAATAATATTAGACGTTTGGGAAAGACCCTTTTGCAAGACTCAAAAAATATTTCTTCTAGGGGAAAAACGGATTACTATAAACGTATAAATCGCATCACAACTATGACGAAAGCAATTTTTTTCTTCAGATAAATTAATTAATCAAGCATTTAAATTAATCGTCGAGTACAGAATTTAACGTTGCTGTTTGACCGATTAAAACAGCTAATTGGTACTTTAGGATAAGCCGGGTGCAAGCACCAAATTTTATTTTAATATTACGACATTTATCAAGTATAAAATAACAATAAAATATCTCAATTAGCAGTGTTTCTTTTAATCATTGTTATATTTTTATGTGTAATTCGTAAAATTTTGCCAATGGCGAGATTTGCACCCGGCTAAGCACAAAGTACCAGGTAATTTAGTAGCTCTTCGATTATAAATTTATAATTATGTATTCATAGTGAATTATAAGTATATAATTATGTACTCATAATCTTACATAATTATTAATTTTCATCTCTTTTTATTTACTACATCCATCCCATCCTTACAGTTTCCAGAACCTTAATAGACACATTAAGATTCGGATCATTGACTTAGCAATCTCAGCAAAAAATCAAGACAACCCTATTTGAAAATTGATTCAGTTTAAGATTAACTTGGGTATATTAAAACACCAAATCACTTTTGACTGTAATGGATGGTGACATAAAATTGTCATCGCTATTGTGTAATGAATTTTCCTTTGAGTCATTTACATTTAAGTGGAAGACTTCAACATAGTAACGCGTAAAATATTCATCATCTTGTAAAAATGATAGGCTTATAGTGTTAAAATATTCACAATAACCATTTATATATATATTTTTCATATTAGAGATATGCAGGAATAGGTATAT
Source organism: Tetragnatha versicolor (assembly GCA_024610705.1). Lineage (NCBI taxonomy): Eukaryota > Metazoa > Arthropoda > Arachnida > Araneae > Tetragnathidae > Tetragnatha > Tetragnatha versicolor. Next base: position 7,275,871 of record JANDEH010000010.1, read on the forward strand.
CATGAAAATTGTAACTATTTGGTAAAATTTGCAAAATAATGAAATATAAATCATAAATCTTTATATTGGTCTATATTCAAATAAAAATATATTAACATAAAATAGGTCTTCTGTAGATTTTACAATGTAGTTTTTCGTTAAAGGCAAATTTGTCAATTTAAGTGCTTTAAAATTTTTTTAATGATCTGATGAATATCATATGAATCGCTTAGCTATAATTCCCAGCATAGCATCCTTATGGCTTTATTCACTGCCACTTAACCAGTGGTTAACCATCGGTTAAAGAAGGATTCCTCAAATCAGAGTCAGTAAATGCTCACTTTGTCTCTTTAGCTGCTGGTTAACTGCAGGTTTAGTGTGGCAGTGAATAAGATCATTAATCCAATAACAAAATACGTAGATGCTAATTTTTTTACATTTTTATCGTATTGCTTTTCTTTGACACGTATGGATATGTGACATGTGACACATATTTTTAAATTCAGTTGAAAAAGGAATATTTCTTAAAGTGAAAATTTGTATTATTCACTTTATTTCGATATTATTTTTTCGATGATAAGTTTAAACAATTATATTAAAGAAATTATAAAATTTGAAAACACAAGATAGTTAGAACAACTGAATGTTACCTTATCTATTAAATAGAAAATAGCACAAATTAAGGCCTAACCTCAAATTACAACAGAAGTCATTTTCCTCAGTTTTCACAATGAAATATCCTATAAATGGTTTTCTAAAAATGTATGTCGAAGCACAAAAGTATTGAAATTTATTAAATTTTCAAAAATGCTATCAAATACTTTAAAAGAAAAAAACTATCTGCAAAAAATAAAGATTTATGATACATGATTCTAATATAATATTGCTATTCAATCAAAAGAAGGAACACACTAACTACTTTTAAGCTGTTTTATTAGATGAGAGAAGTTTCAAATACGATATTGGAATAATATCAATTCATCTAAAACAGTAAAACAAAGCTCTTAAAAAATCAATCAATTTAATCTTAAAATATAATTTTCTTTATTTCGTTATAATTTAGAAATCACATAAATAAAATATCAAAATCAATCAAAATCTTTGTGAGAATTTTACTATATTTTTACCAAAACAAAATGTTTTATGTTCGTGTTATAAACTTTTGAAGTACTTTTTGAAGTTTTTTTCTGTGTTATTGCAGATACTTTATAGTTATTTAATCGAAAAGAAGATGCATTAAATTTAACCAATGAGAAATTAAACTAATTTAATCACTTTTGAATATTGGCCTTATTCTCATCTACCTAACCAGCGTTTATCCATCGGTTAAAGAATGATTTCACCGTTCAGAGTAAGCGAAAAGCTTATTTTCTTTCTTTACCTATTGGTTAACTATTGATCAATTGGCAGATAATAAGGCCGTAAGAGTGGTTTTTAAACTTTGAACAGCAATATTTCTCTGCAATATCATTTTACAAATTGTCAAAGGGATAAATCAAAATAAAATAATAAAGACACCTAATAAACGTGCGCACTCTTTTTCCAAATTATCTTTGACAAAAAGCATTATTAGATGAAATTTCAAATGATTTAAATTATCTTTCATTATATTTTAGTGTACATTTGTTATTAATTAAAATATCCCCAAACTCATTTTTGACATAAAAACTCCTAAATATGTATTATATCTTTTGTTATTAAACTTTTTTGAACACTGTAAAATCTTATTTCAAAGTGGAGGCTATTACAATCATCTTTAGTCTCAACATGTCATTTTCTAGATAAGATGTGAAACGTTGTTAAAAATAGTTGACAAACCTTTTGATTCAAAGAGGGAGATGACGAGATTTCTAATGAGTTTAATCTTTTTTACGGTTATTTTTTTATTTTCTTATCCACAACCCCATGAAAACATGTATTGAAATTAAATCTCATTTCACGAAAAGAAATGAACACTTTTCTTCAATGAATTGATTACATTCATTGTTTTCACATGTTTTAGAATTTATAAACTAAGGAAGCTTTCTAGCTTGCTTTGCATAATTTGATAACTGATCCCACAATGACGATCTTAAAGGAAGAGTTTATCAATTAATTGAAAGGTACTCGGAACAATTAAAAATTGTCAGGGATCGAAATATATCCTGACAACTTGAAGCGTTTAAGGAAACTCAAATATCTTTTTACAAAGGTTTTAAGTGTAAAAGAATCAAAACAATTAGCATAATATAAAAGCATCTTCTTTTAATTTGTGTCAATTAATCGGTTTTCCTGGACTAAACTTCCCCTAAAACTTTTCAGAAGATATGAAATGGCTTTATAGAAACATCTAGATAAATATTTCTTAGAGAAAACCATGTTTAATTTAAATTGACGTCATTCAAATGTTAAAATGTGTCTTTTTACATTGATAGTGGATATTATGACCACCCACATTGTGTTTCAAGTTTCTTAAGTTTTAAGCTTAAGAAATAAGTTTTCTAAGAACTGAGACTTTTGGACAGTGATGAAGAAATTTGGGATTCAAGTTTATTTGTAACTTGTTTATAACTCGTGCGTCATTTGAATCGTCAGTTTGAAGATGGAAAATTGAATTTTTATGCTCAAAAAATATTTTTAAGCTTAATTCTACACATGAGTGGGAACATGAAAAAATACTTTTGAATTTTAGTAGTCTTAGTTTTTCTATTTGTCCGCTTTTGTGTTGTGAGAAAAGCAGAAATACAATTTAATTGTTAATTTATGTGATTTATAAGATTTTTCAACTAAGCAATATTTGTGTGTATGAATATACTACACTATTTTTTATGATTGTTCTGTATTTTAAATAGGATCCTGAATTTCCTGTAAATATGTGATTGTTATACAATGAAAATTCCATTACTAACAGTTTTTTTTCTATTTTCAGAAAGCTTGGTTTTTGGATTTATTCCCTCTTTCAAACTTACTAGTCACTTAGTAAGTGGCTTTATTAATAAGGAATCAAAGAAGAGTACAAGAAATTCTGAATAATCAGAAACTGAATAAGGTAAAAACTTTTCAAATTTTGTTAGAAATTATTTTTTAAATTCTCTAAAAAAAGTTTCCTTTTTGTTTAAAAACATGCAAGCAAGTAAACATTTTGAACAAAAACAAATTTTTTCTACAAATATTTCATATTTTCTTTACTTTTTGGTCACTGCTTTATGTTTTTTATGACTTTTTTAAGAAACACTTGGGTGGCACTTTAAAAGCCCTTGTGAGTCAGCTTCTTTCCCACGATTCAAAGTTTTACCACGGCAGACCCAGAACAACTATTCCAAAGTTGTGAAAACAAATTTCCAAACTGTTTAGTTTCTATCTTTTTTAATGAAAAATAATACATAAAACCTTAAAAGGCATAACAATACAAAAACCCCTAACATAAAATCAAATTAAAGAAAGTTAAATGAATATGAATCTTCAAATCCTTAACTATTTTTATATAAAATTTTTAAATGAGTAAGAATTAATAAAAACACATCCGTATGTGTGACTACGGTTATATCATATAATGAATAGGGTAGTTAATTATGAAAGTCAGAAAGGAGAAAACTTGATTTTGATTATGTTATTCTCTCACTCATTGTCTCATTATTAATGAGAAAAGGATTAGAATGTTCTGAAGACGTTTTTGACACTTGTCGCTATGAATCGCCCTCTTTGATAGCAAGTTTTTGTATCGTGTGCCTTTGAAAAGGGAAAGAAAAAAACACCTTCAAAATAGAATTCCTCTCTATAAGAGTTGAGCAGGGAGAAAGTGTTTTTATGTTTTAAGAGAAGTGAAGATGTGTTCTTTTGTTGCTCTTGTATTAGTTTATTACGACCAGTTCATATACAGAGGTGTGCTCCACGCGTAATTTTTACAATTTCTTACTTTGCCATTATGACTTAGTGTTTCACCAGATGAGATATAAAGCAGTTAGAAATTGGGAAAATAAACCCTCCTGGTCCGGCGGACCAGTGCTTTGCCAAACTTACTGGTCCTCAAAAAAATTACTGGTCCACCAAATTGAAAAGGACGTGTTTAAATTTTTTTCAACCCTTTATTGATCGCTGTCTTATATTATACGCTAAACGCAAAGTGGACCAATTTCGTAACAGTCGCACTTCATGCGACGGGCTAAAATTTTGCTAAGCTATAAATTACTTCGTTGCTGTAGTTGTCTCAGTACATTTTCTCAGCTCATTTCCCATTCAATATCGAAAGCAAAAAATGTAAGGGGCGAGACAAACTAGTCTTGAGAATTACAAGTCTTAAAATTTTCACGTAGTTTCACACCTGTGTCTACCCTCCCTTGTCCCCTGAAATTTAACAAACCCATCTAGAAGTTACTTGAAATTTTGTTGAGAGATGTTCTGGACCATCATCAATGATCTGTGTGTAAAGGTCAACAGTCGAAGTTTATGTTTTAATACATTTAATCAGGTGTATTGCAGGGAAAACATGGGGCTAGTGAGTGATATTTTTTGCCACTGGTAGACGGACCAGTGAGTTTCTAACCTTAATGGTCCGAGCGTTTTTAAGTGGTCTCAGACCAGCGGACCACCGCAGTTTCGAAGACTGATATAGTCTATACTGCATTTTGGAGGATAAAAATGTTTTTCTAAGTATCAGATCATTCCGAGTAAACAAAAAGATAATGAACATTAGAACTCGATTATCCATAACACTTGAACTCTTTCAGTCTTAGACTGCCCAAAAATGATTGAATCATAGGATAAAATTTGGGGCGATTAGGAGTGAAACGGTTAAACCAGAACTTTGTTTTTCATTTTCCTTATTTTTCGAATTACATTGTATTTTCTGACTTGTGCAACATCTATTAAACTAATTTATTGTTTAGAATTACGATTATGTAATCAATACCATCACATTTACTTTATTTTGTACATAAGCCCTTGTTGAACGTCCATAGTTACTTCGAGATGTTTCTTTAAAGTGCTCTGTTTATATAAAACCTTCAGTTTTCCACCGGAGATTACAATGGTTCTAGTGCTTGATTAAAATAACTTTTGACGTTTTTCCTAATTTCCACAATCCATTACACAACTTTTTTTAAAGTTGAAAGATCTGAACACATTTGGAAGAAAGCTTGGTTATGAAATCACTTTGAAATTCCTTTACATAATAATGGTAGGGAAGGAAGAACTATTTCGAAAAATCCAGACTTACCACACCCCTACGAAATTTCCCTTTCTCATCATTAGCCCAACTGAACACAATAAATGACTGAAGGAAGTGATTGAGAAGGGGGGGTGCTTCTTTTTTTTATTATTATTATTATTATTATTAATATTATTATTGTAAATATTGTCCCGAACCACCTGCTGACCGCATTGTGACTCCTTTGTGACGCTCAGATTGAAATCACTGTGACTGACGAGTGTACGGAATTTGTGATCAAAATCTGTGACCACTTTTTTTTACTTCACTGTGATGTCACTGAGACAGTACAATTGTGGCACGAAAACTTTTCTATGAAAACGCAGAGTTGTCACTCAATGCTGGTCACAATACTGCCGTCCTAAGCAAAAGTGCACATAAACTAGTTTTCTTGAGATTTCACTGTCTTTCCCCCTTGGCACGTTTTTTAATTTGGCGGGATTTCTACTTTCAAGCCACTCAAACGGTTGTCTCAATCATGAACAAACCCCTTAACTATCAGAACTGGAAGCAATTTTGTAAAATTGAAATTAATATGTCAATTTAAATAGAAAATAATTGTTAACTAAAATAGAACAACTTGTCTTGTCTTTAAGGTTTTGTTTTTTCCTAAGGCAAAGCTTTCACGTGTACCCCAGAAGAGAAAAAGCAGAATAAAAATCTTGAAAGTCTAATTGGGAAAAATCATTTGAATTTTTTTTTTTGGAAAACCTTAATTTTCACAAAGCTAAATTTGATTCTTGGTTTACTGTAAAAAATATTTTCAAGTTATGATAGGATTGTTTTTTCTTATTTCTTTAGGGTTAAATAAACCATTTTTAAAATCCTTTTGTTTTTTATTTTACATAAATAATTTCAAAATAAAGTCACCATTAACTTCTTAAAAAGTCAACAAAAAAGTCAAAAAGTCGTCAAATAAGACGACTAAATAAAATCTAAAAAAACGAGTATCGTCACAAATTTGTTATTGAAACCTGTTCGCCTCTAAGATTGTACTGTACACATTCCGGACTCTAACTCCGGCCAATATTTGATCTTAAAAAGAGGTGAATGAAAAATCTAGCCAAAAATAATTTTGGCGAGATTTTTCTCAAAGTAAATCTGAGTGAAATCTCCTATATGTGCCCTTTCGCTTAGGACGGCTGTATGAGTTTCAAGTTAAGATTAAACAAGATATAGAAACTTTACAATTTTTTACTTTATGTCATGCCTTTGCGTTTCAAAATATGAGTTTACAATAGTTGAAAAGGTTTATATGTTTATAGGTAGGTTACTTTAAGTAAAGATTTTTTCTAGAAGTAAAAATAATATATATTTTATTTTTATTAAGTTCTTTTCATGGTTTCCATATCTCCGAAAGAGCAGCTGATTTTACTAAATTTTGCTCGATGTTTAATTTGACACCTGATTTTCTTGATTTGCAGGGTGTCCCAATAAACGTGTCCAACGCCATTAACTATTGAACGCCTATAGTCCTAAAAGTGGTATCTAGGTGTAGTAAAGTGTCCATGCGCAATACGATGCAACAACTTCCAACGCTCCCCAGTGGCAATGTAGGAGTAAAAATTTTTATTTAAAAAACTTAGATATTTGCTAAATTAGTCAATTACAAAGTTGTACAGCAGCATCGGGTTTTTTACGAAAAGACACTTTGTGCTGAGAAATGCGTTTAATAGACCCTAAAACTCACGCTCAATTAGGCCTCCTAAAACGCTCCTCATAACCCAAAAATGAGAAATTTTCATTTTAATGGCTTTGGTAAATGATCAAAAGTATTCTTAGATAAAAAAATCTGAAGTTCTCAATTGTATAATCCATACTTATATATCCATAATCCGTTCATTATATACCCATGGTACAGTCATAGTAACACTCTATTCCATAGTCACACAGTAACGCCCTATTCTATAGTCATAGTAACGCCTTATTCCATTGTTATAGTAACACCATATTCAATTGTTATAGTAACACCCTATTCCATTGTTATAGTAACACCCCATTCCAAAGTCATAGTAACGCCCTACTTCATAGTCATAGTATCCAATACCCTATTCAAACTTAGGAACATGAAAGAAACTTTTGAAGAAGAGTGAGAACTAGGAATTATATTCGTCTAGCGCAAGGACGAGCCGTTGCGACTTTGATTGTAATCAGTATGTACCTTTCATTTACATACTACTTTCCCTAATCGTTAATGTTTCCATATTTAACAAAAACAGCACAAATTTTACATTTATTTTTCCAAGATCCATTTTATAACATTTGCCGAAAGAGTCATCATGCGTTCTATCCTTAAGGAGTAGTTGTGCGGTTTTCGTGCTAGTTTTAGGGTAAATATTTTAATACGAAGGCAAACTCTGGTGATCTTTAAAAAGTCCTCTCATTTTAGAGAGTTTATAGCTCATTTTTATACAGTAAAATCTCCCCCAAAATGAACTCAAGGGGATTTTAATATGGAATGCTTGTGTAAAAATTTTACAGACAATTCAAATAACAAATTTTTGGGTTTTAAATGGCAATAAGATCTCCATAATAGTAACGGTTCAAAAATAATTGCTATTTTTTTCTTTCTTTAGATATTTTAATTTTATTTCTCTCTTAATAAAATAATCTATTGCGTTTTACTGTATTTTGAAAAAAATCTTACTAGAATTTTATTTTATGTGCAGCTATATTTAAATATTATAATACCTTTTAAAAACTTTACTTTTTCTACTTACGTTTTTGATAGTAATGATACAATTTTTATAATTATTTTAGAAGCTATAATAATTTAATTATCTTAACATAATTCCGATTTAATAAATAAAGTTAAATGTATATGTTACCGCTAAAGTTGATAATTAGTTAATCTGAAGAATACCTAGGTAAACTTAAGATTAACTGATTTCTGTCGTTAATGTGCGGATTTTTGAGTTTTTCGCATTTTACCTAGGGAATCTACACTATAACGGCCTCTTGATCGTTAAAGTTCAAAATAGTTTGTTTCGTTCAATACTTTCTGTTAAAATGTTGAGGTGCTTACTGCGCCATGCGCTTACCCCTGCGCAGTTGGGTTTCAATACGTAGTTTGTTGTCATATTTGGTGTTTTGATTTCAAATTTAGAGCGTAGCACTGGTAGTTGTCATGTTGAATGTTAAAACAAAATAATACAAGCAAGTAAGTACTGTAAATTTACATGATTAAGTACAGTATATTACTACTAAAACGGGTATTTTGAAACAATTGTGTTGAAGCTCCGACTTCAGAGTGACAGAGATTTCTTTTAACGAAAGCAAATGTCCCAGCTGTTGAAATATCTTTTCAACAAACGTTAATTCAACAATCGCTGGAACCTGGGCAAGGGTTTAACATATGTAATCGATCGCGAATCCTAGCAATAGTTCAGTGCAGGCTGCCAGCCGATTACACCGCGCTTTCATTAAGATTTGCTAGTTTAAGTGCTCATTGAAATACGCTGTCAAATCGAGATCGAAAACCACAATTGATACAAATCTCAGTTGGTACTTTAATATTCTATTATTATTGTTTTTATATTCTAGTTTTAAAATTGCTATTTCATTACTATTTTTGTGGGATTTGCGTGTTTTGTGTAATATGAAAAAAGTACCGATCCCCCTTTTTTGATTCGTCATTGTTACTGTTTACCCCCAAAACGAGTTTGGTTATAGTTAGGGCAGGGGGGTTTGGGGGGGAGGCAGCCCCCCCAACCTCCTTAAACTTTTTATAAAATAAAATAAAATTTTGTACTTTAACGGATCACCCTCGTTAATATGTAAAATAACTGATTACAGGTAGTATGCAGATTAACGAGTGTCTAGTCGGTAGGGTGCAGAATACCTAGGTAATTTCAAGATTACCTAGGTAATCTTAGAAATTGAAAACAAATTCGCTTTTTAACGGATCACCCTCGTTAATCTGCAAATTACCTAGGTTATCTGTAAATTAACTGATTTCCGGACTTTAACTGTAACATATACATTATTTTATTAAAATTCAAGAGGAGTATTTATTTAATAGAAGAAAAATTGAAAACTAAGAAACACTACAATATTAAAATTTATTTTAAATTAGTTGCATAATATTGAGAAATCACTTTAAGTATTTTTATCTTTGTCAGATTTTTTAAAGAATTTCAATAGCTCAGCTTTTACATCTAAACATATTAATGAATACTTTTTTACCAAATCATGATACATTAATCAATGTATACTTATTTTATAACCCAACGTATAAAGAAACAGTAATCATAAACTTTTAATGTTCTTAATTCTTTAAGAAATAACAAGATTAATTTATCCTCTTTTTATTATATTTTATCTTCAAGAGCTTATGAAATAGGCCAACGTATACCTCAAAAAGAAACATCAGATGACGATAGAACAAAACTATATTTCTATAATATTCAAAACTAGATATTGTTCGTTTCTAAATACTTAATAAGTACCTTTATAGTTCCCGAACTTAACCCCTAAATACATAGCATCACGATTAAAGAAATGTTATGCTAAATAAAAAAAAATTTTAACTACATAGTACGCAACAAAAGAAGGATTTCATTCCTTTAAATGTTCTAAGAAGAAATTTCTCTATTTAGCAGAATGAATATTTTATTTCAGATGATGAATATATTTTCAAAACGATAATATTGACACTTTAGTTTAGCTTAAGGCGTATTCGACGAGTAAGGTCTACACTTACATATGTATTGCCTATAAAAACCCAAGCTTAATTACACCTTCTTACATGTTAAGATTATTCTCATCATGAATGAAACTATCATTAATACTTTCGCTTTCAAGGATTATAAAATAGGTGCGTATTTTTTTGTGTGTTGAAATCGCTTCCTCTTAATGTAATGGAGTACTAATGATTTCCGATCTCTACATTTTTTACTAAGAGAGTTGTAAGTTACTTTTTATTTTATACCTATACTTTGTAACTTCCGTGGCTATTGTGGTTACTTATAATTTTCCTATTATGCTTGTTTTAAATAAAAAGCTAGATTCTTTGGATGTTGTAAATTTATTGATGTAACTATTATATAAATGTTAGTGACATGTAATTTCTCTCCAGATCTGTTTATCGAGTTATATCGACATATTAATAACTTTTAATCGATAGAAAAATCAAAATAAATCCATGCAATTTATATTGTTATTCTACAAGTATTATTGTTATTGGACACACAATTTACTTGACTAAGAAGTAAAAGATAATTTTTATAAACACTTGAGTGGCAACATCGTGGAGTATTCAAAAAGTATTTATTTTGCCAATGAAATTTGAAATATCGTATGTTATTCGTCACATTGCGAATAAAACAAATACAATATACTTATGCTCCTCTAAAAAAATACTCATTTAAACTTTCTTTTTTTATTCTATCTTGATTGTTTATATAACTATCATGGAAAGGGTAAATATTATAAAAACATTAAATAGGATATTATTCCTATCGCAATTTACATTGGAGAAAATTTTATCCAACTGTTCAGGCTATAAACGACTTATACAATTAAAAATTACCGTCATTTTGGTAAATTTCGAAAAACTTCTTAAGTGCAATCTTTTACCCCCACCTACCTTATACAAGTTATGTAATGTATTTTTTAATCCAATATTAATTTTTGGATGATAATAAACAAAAATATCAGCTTTTAATTACCTCAAATTAAGTTTTATGTTTTTAAGCTAAATAAATTATCTTTTTAGTAAATAAGTAAAAAGTTTAACTGTTTGTGATTGAAATGGGGTAAATTATCGATGTATAAATAATTATTTATTTCACATTCTAACCAAATTTTTCCACCGGTGTCCAAGTTGCAATATGTTAATTGAAATCCACCCATTAGTTCTAGTTATATTCTACTTGGAGAGTATAGTATATAAAGGAACAGAAGCAACAGAATAAACACCATAAAATCGGTGCACACTTATATTATAAAAGTCTTTCTCAATCAACTCTATTGTGAACTACTTTTAGATTTTACAAATAACGAGTTATTGTTATACGTATTTTATACCCCTTCATTTAGTTATATGCAGTCTGATGGTTTAAAAGTTCTAGAAGTCACTAAAGATTGATTGTTAAGATCTTAGAAAAGCATTCTTGCTTTTAAGATTCCCCTCAATCAAAAACTTAATTCGCAATTGACTTTCATGGATGGTTTTCCCACCGATCTATTTTTCTATTTCTCTTCCCTTGACGTAATAGGTGTCTGATACGTTGCCCTGTGAATAAACTGTAGGGTCATCCCGGTAGTACAGAAGACGGGCTGGGCCGAATTTTTTCTTACCGATGCACTTAGACTACGTTTGCATGACGTCCATACGGATTTACATACGCTGGTCACGTCCGTAGTACCACCGGTAGGGTCAAAATAACATGTTCTAGGAAGTTCAATTTTAATGTTGACATATTTTATCTCTCGGCTATACTTATCAATCGATTTAATTGAATCGGAACGTCGATTCTAAAAAGAATATCGAGCTTTTCTCTCCTCTTATTCACTCTCTCCTTTTTCTCTTTAATTCTCTCCCCCTTTCTCTTTATTTCTCTTTCGTTTTCCATTAATTTGAAGGGTGTTTATTATTTTTCCTATGAGTCCGTCCTTAGCAAAAGTGCACATAAATTAGTTTTCTTGAAATTTCTCCATCTTCCCCCCTTTGCGTGTTTTTTAATTGATGAGAATATATATCGCTACTTCCAAGCCACTCGAATGGTCAAAATTATAAACAAACCCCTAGTTTATCAGAATTGAAAGCAAACAAAAATTATTTTTTAATGAAATTAATATTAATTTAACAAGAATATAATAGAACTAAAATATAATAGTTTAATACGCATCGCTGGGGTTTAGTGTTAAACAAATTAGAGTATTATTATATCTGGAATATGGGAGTCATTAGATTTCCATCCTTACTGAAAGCTACAACTAATTTTCCCTTGACTTGTTTTGGATGGTTTAGTTTGTTCCTGACCCAAAGCAATAACAAGAATTCAAGGGTATTCCAGAAGAGAAAAACAGCATATTATTAAAAAACTTGAAAGTTTAATCGGGCAACTTTGTGGTTTGAATTTTTACATAAATCCCCATTTTTAGAATAACTAAAATTTATTTTTGGTCTTGGTTTATTGTAAAATAATAGTTTCAAATTAAAATACAATTGTTCTTTTCTTATTCCTTTGTGGTTAGATAAATTATATTTAATAAACCATTTATTTTTTACGTATGACATCAAAGGTAGCATTGTTCACAAATTCGTAATTGAAACCTATTTTCCCAAAAGATAATACATAGTTCGGACTATAGCAGCTCAACGACGTAGCCGATTACAGAGATGTTTTTTTTGGTGCTGCCAATATTTTATCTTAGAAGGAGGGTCTACCGCACAGAATGAAATATCCTTCCAAACACAATTTTGGTGAGATTTATCTTTAAGTAATTCTGAGGGAAATTCCCTTTATGTGCACTTTCGCTTAGGACGGCAGAATTACGTAGTTTTATTCTTTGCGATGATAAGCCCAACGGATGATGAATTAATTAGTGGTGTACTACTTGCCTAGAGGTTACACTCTAAAAATATGTTGATTTAAAATTTTTGTCAGCTGCACTACCAGAAAATCCCAGTAATATTTTGCAGGGAAATCTTGTAATTTTATACAGAATCTGTACTTGGTGTTACTGAAATCAGTTTCATTGGCTCTTAGGGACTTGGAAGTAAGGTAGGTGAGAAGCTAGACTAATGAATGTAGCTGAAGTGACCAATGCTGAATCCATTAAGGCCACTTAAGGCGTCTATAGCGGCAAAATAAGAAAGTTAAAAACAGTATTTAAAACTAAAAGAGGTAGAACAAAAACCTCAGTGAGAAAATTTTTTGCAATATTTGGAAAAAATTACAGAAGAAAATTTCATGAAAATATCCTAAATATTTGAGGCGATATTAGCAGTTGAAAATAGAGCTTATTTTTTAAGCCTCAAAAAAAGAAAAGGTTAGCAAATTGGCAAGTTTTTCAGTGTTTTCATGTAATTTTGAGTTTTTATTAGTTAAATAAAAGCAAATATCAATTACAAAATTGCAAACTTTTTCTTTTTTGAGGTCTGAAAAAGTGATATTTTCACGTGCTAATATCTCCTCGAAATTTTAAGACAGGTAGATTTGCCTAGTGAATGAACACTTAGCATTTGCGATTTTCCCATTTTATATATAATTTTCTTGGCATTCTCAAAGTCAATTCTTTAAAATAAGGTATGTTTCCATACAGACCTTTTCTCTGCAATATGGTGAAAGTACTTTCAGATCACGGAATTTAATAGATTTGAAGTTATTTTAATTTCAGTGAAAACATTGCATTAGGCCCAGTAAAATGAACTAAGTTCGATTTAAATTTGAACACCCGATGCTCAGTGAATGAACACTGAACGTAGTCACCACACCAGTTTAATTATTTTTGAGTATTTAGTTTATAAATTGTTGAATAAACCAAATAATGCTAATGAACTTTTATAAAAAAACTAAAACTGGTGACTACTTTTAGTAAACAATTTCTTATTTATAAATATTGATTCTTTTTTAATAAATTATTTGGGCTTCTAATACTACATTCACACATGAAAAGTTAATCTAGTTTAAGTGCTAATCTAGCTTAAATATAACATTGTGACAATGCTATATTTAAGCTATATTAGCACTTAAACTAGATTAACTTTTCATGTGTGAATGTAGTATTAGAGAGCTATAAACCATCTTAATGCATTCACCATGGTCACTTTACTATCGGAACACCTTATTCCACATTCCCATGATTCTACGAGGCGTTGGGTTTAAAACTAAAACCATGCGAAGCGAACTTTCGAAACTCCAAGTATTAACATAGACTTTCTGATCAACTCTTAATTTACTGGAAGGGCACCCTGTATGAAAACCTAAACGGATAATCAACGGGTATTTTTAGGGTAGAATATCTTAATACGAAGCCTGGCATCTGAAAATTGAATCTCCACTCGGGTAGGGATGTTTTTGTGTGGGGATCTATGGACGAGAATGAATTAGTTAAACCATCAGCAACGGTTATAGTGAAATTTTTTTTAATTTCCAATCTAACCCCTTTTTTATTCCCGTAATGTGATCTCTGAAGTGAAAAACCCAAAAGGTTGTAGAACGGTACCTGTAGGGTGTAAACTCGCCCCTAGAGAGACAAACTAAAATGGATATGGAGCCCAGCACGTAGTCTTTTGTTCTAAAAACGCTAAGAAAAGTGGAAAACATCAATATTGACAGAATAGAAACAAAGGATCAAATATTAATTGTTTCTCAAAAATTTTTATACGTGACATCCTTCCTGACCTTATTGACATCTTCCCTGACCTTATTGATTGTTTTCCCTTTTTTAAGCCACTTTAGATCCAATCTACTGGCTACTACTGCTGGGCTCCATAACCGTTTTTATTTATCTCTCTAGGAGCTGGTTTTTCTTCAGAGATCACAATATGATAATGATAAAGGGAGTAAAAAAGATTAGGAGTTTAAAAAAATACTTATCCTTTTAAATAAAAATACATAAAAATTTGATTTAAAAAAAGTTTTACCTGTAAAACTAAACTTAGAATGTGTCTGTTATGATATTATGATAACCAAGAAACAAATTATCATAAGCACGTATAACCTGAATCATTATTAATCCTTTTCTAATGAGACCTTAAGATAGTTTTACAAGGACAATACCGGAGGGAATAAACCTTGTCAAATGCAGTTCTTAATAAGAAAAACCCCCCTAATAGTTCACGTCTACCTTTTGAAATAAATTCGAGATGATAATCCGATGCTTTTTCTGTTGCATCTCATTAACATCAATAGCTTTCGCACAGCGTGAAAGTGGACGACTTCCTCATAACTACCGGATCAGGAAGATAGACACGTTGTGTCTTGGAGACAGTGAAAAAGAATGTTTGGTTCCTAACCTTGACCCTTGAAAAGTCGCAAAGCGTGAAATGACCTAGCTCGGTGCTTGCTAGCACTACGGACATTGAGGGAGGTCAAAGTTTGACCATTTGGGGAATCCTACGAATCTTTTTCCGTCATCTTCGTGAGTAACTAATAGTTTACCAGCACTAACTGATTGTTTCGTCAAAGGTTGAACAGTAGCTTAAAAAAGTATCATCAATTCCTGGTTATTTATTCTATTCAATTTAATTTTGAAACTATTAATTTAAGTTTCTGAAAATTGTTTGAATATTATTCCCAACAAAGAAATCTACCTTGAATTTCTATGCTGCTTGGTATTGCAAACATTTTTATTCAGCATTTGGTAAATCCTTTTAGTTCTTTGGTTAATAAAAGGTTGAAGTAGCTTTTTGCCTCTGGATATTGTAAGGATTTCTAAACGATCCCATTGAGAGAGATCTTTCTCTTGTTCCTCAAAGCAATAAGCTTTTTTGAATCAAGCAAGACTTGTATTTCAACAAGATTTTTACGGAATATTACTGTAAAACATAACTTACCGATCAGACTTAAAAATTTGATTGTTGGAGCGGTATTATTGAAAATTTATTTTTAAAATTAATGATTAATTACTAATATTTAAAGAGTGCTGTTTTAGCAATTTTAAAACTTTAAAAGTATTTATGTGGTGGTTTTTTTCAATTAACGAATGTGTTCAAATGACCATGGAAAATATCCCGAGAATATAAAAAAATAAATGCTAAGGGAATAAGCACAATTTGCACACATGCTGCACTACACAAGTATGTACCTTTTATCTTTTGGCTTTCCAAACTT
The DNA here is from genome assembly GCA_024610705.1 of Tetragnatha versicolor. Classification (NCBI taxonomy): domain Eukaryota; kingdom Metazoa; phylum Arthropoda; class Arachnida; order Araneae; family Tetragnathidae; genus Tetragnatha; species Tetragnatha versicolor. Next base: position 7,291,819 of record JANDEH010000010.1, read on the forward strand.
GTAACAGTAATAAAAACAATAAAATTTAATACGTTCATGAGGATTTACTTATAGAAGTTGGAAAAAATTGGAGATGGGCAGATGCTTACTTTTAGACTTTTAAGTTATAAAACTTGCACTTCACCTAAAAAAGTCCCTTTACTAGTAAAATTTCCTTTCAAGTAAACTCAGGTCTCCTCAGCCCTTCCCAAGGCTTTTATGCCTCCTTCTTCTTTGGTGTGTTTGTCTTGTCGCAATACGGACCTGTAAAAAAACATAAACAACCAACCAACCTCACCGCCTGCCCTAGTAGGTGGTTGAGCCAAATTATTAAAATAAAAACATCTATAGGCCAACATACTGGCCTAGTGGTTAGAGTATCTTACTGCGAAGCTTTACGTCTGGTGTTTGAATCCCCGTTTGTCACGGATGTTATTATCTGTCCTTGTTGGATGAATGTGCCCCCTTTAAAAAAAGGTTGAGCGAGCGAATGTGTGCTGGGCGCGGGTAGCAGTACCTCATCTCCGTGCCTCGGGTCCACAGGTGCCCACTGGGTATCGCGAAGGATGATAAATCCTAATACCTGCCCGTGGGTTAAAAAATATCAATGAAAACTGAACAGTATAAATCAATAATCCGTTGGCCCTATGAAAGCCTTTGGAAACCCTACTAATTCTAGTCTCAGGCCGGAGAACCCTGGGTTAGAGTTACAAGAAATACTTCATATAGTGTCAGACTAACAGTGAAACTTATTCCCATATCTTGACGGTGTTTCTCTATTGGTGAAAGTAATAAGCAACCAACTGGGAGTTGCGCTACAGGTGGGTCAGCGCACTTGGAAACAATTCCGTCCCCAGATCGCAATTAACTGTTGCCCAAGTGGTTCCTCACTTGCTGAGAGGAACTGTCATTTGGTGATTAGCAAACCTAAATGATTTCATTGCGCAAAGAGACCTATCGATTTTCCAAATGACTAAGAGTCAGTCTACAAAAGGGCATCGCACGTTAAATGAGATATGAAATTCCCTACCTTATTTCCAAAACAAGTCCTGGCCTATATCACGTGTTTAATAGACGAGGGTTGCTTTTCTTCGTTCAGCTTCTTTTTAGAAAACAGATTTTAGAAAACCAAATGGTTTAATTAAGAGAAACAGTACAAACCTATGTTGACATCGTTACTTTGTAGATTTAAGCGTATTTTTAATGGGGTTGATGTGAAATCAAATGAGCTCTCAATACAAATTCGAAATTATACGAGTGTGAAATGTTTTAACTTTTTCTCTTCACATTTAATTTAAAAGTTAACACGGAAAAAAGAAATTAAAAGAATGCAAAAAGAGTAATACTTTTTTACTCTATATCCCTACCAGTATTTTATCTTCAATCCATTTTTATTAGTGTTGCTCTTTTGCAGAAATATCAACTTCATTGGAAACCCGTAAAACTGTTCTAAATTGGTATAGTGTTTCTTTTTTAACTAGATTTTACTATATTAAAATTTTCTTTCATTTATGTGTTACATCTAACAATGCTACTTTGTTTTTATAAACTAGGGAGCTACCGCCCCCTGCTCGCTATCACTCGCCTACCCCCGTTAACTGCTTACGCAGAAACTTTTGGATTTCTTTGCAATCTTCACAAAACCCAGCTCACTGCACTTACTCCTTTAACAAAACATTCTTAAAACAGGGCTACTACATCTCCTGGGTATTCTTTCAAAAATGGCGGTTATTCAGTCAGTGGCGGAATTTTAACAGTTCCTTTATGGGAACATGAATTGGCGGATCACCCTTTAATTCCGAGAAAATTAACAGTTGAACAATGTAAACATTTTTTTACCCCAAGGTAATGTTTTTTCACAGATCTATTAAGAAGCACTGAAACATCTCCGGAATAAATTTTACTCTCTTAAAATTTGTAATGATTTTTATCGATTTGTTGTGAAAGATGTAGGTAGTTATTGTAAACATCACGAAATTTTGAGGACAAACAAATGTCGAAGTTGTGTCAGTTTCATACTAATGACACGAATGTCTAGACTTCAAACATTTTTGATTTTTATCTTTATGTTTAAAACATTCACCCGTGATATCTTGTTTTTTTTTTCGTTTTGGCATTATGAAATAAAAAGTTACATTTTACTACCTTAAAAACATACTTGCAAAACAGAATAAAAATAATAAGTTTTGTATTAAATAAATGCAAAAGTTCAAAATTTCCGAAAGCGAGTTTTATTTATTGTAAATAAAATAGCAATAATTAGGTTGCTACAACAACAAAGATAAATATAAAAATATCAATTTATTATTTAAAAAATAAAAGATAAATTAATTATACATTAGTTTAAAATATAATGAAAATCGTTTGAACAACAAAGATATAAATATCGTTAAAAATAATCCAATATATTTTTTTAATTGTGTTATAAATAGAAAGATGATTATTTAATGTACTATTTGAATATTAAAAAACCAGTGAAAATGTTGTCAATTGTTTTAAAATTCATAGTTTCTTGCTTTGTAACTGCAACCTTATCTGAAATCTGAAAAAAGGGAAATATTTTTAAATTGAGAATTTTTTTTTAAACCCAGCGGCCTACTCGGAAATCCGGGAAGAATCCGGACATTTTGATACCCGATATGTGTCATTCGGTTCAGTAATTAAAAAGTTTTTCTCTGGAAACCGTTAGCCCAAAACTTTTTTTAGAATAGAGAGATAACGGTTAAAACAAAGAAATGTTTCACCTAGTGGAAGAATAATAAATATTACTATTTAACAAAACTCTCGAGACTATCTATACTCTAACGGCCGTATTCACCGGTAACCTGACCGGCGCGGCGGTCTGGTCAGGAAACCATGGTTACAGCCTCTGATTGGTGGAAAAATAATTCAATATTTTCCTTCCACCAATCAGAGGCTGTAACCATGGTTTCCTGACCAGACCGCCGGTCAGGTTACCGGTGAATACGGCCGTTAGTCCACGATGTATTGCTTCCCTAAATCTTCTATACAGGGTGATTCAGAAATAATCATCAATATTTTGGGGGGAGGTAGAAGGGCCCTAGACAAGCACATTTCGAATAGGGATGGTGGGGCGCAGCCTTACCGTTAAAGAGCTAGGACCTAATGTAGTGCGAGCGCGTTTCAAAAGGCCGTTTTAAGAAGGCCCGTGTGACGAAACAAAACATAAAAAAATGAAAAAATATACTGCATGAGGTAAGGAAGTATCCCTACTACTTACACCATGAATTCGATAGAATTTGAACCACTTTCTAAACTGTGGAGTGAGTTTCAAAAGTGCAATATTAATCTTTTAGTCAAAGAATGGAGTTCCCTTAATGGTATTTAGAAAAATGATGATCGGGGAAGGAATTTTCAATGATCGTAACATTGATCATTGAAACTGTTTGATCATTGAAAGTTTCTTCCCCGATCATCATTTTTCTAAATACCATTAAGGGAACTCCATTGTTTGACTAAGAGATTAATATTGCACGTTTTAAAACTCACCCCACGGTTTAGCAAGTGGTCCAATTTCTATCGAATTAAATATTTAAGTAGTAGGGATACTCCTGTACCTCATACAATAATGTTATTCATTTTATTATGTTTTGTTTCGTCACACGGACCTTCTAAAAACGGCCTTTTGAAACGCGCTCGCACTACATTAAGTCCTAGCTCTTTAACGGTAAGGCTGCGCCCCACCATCCCTATTCGAAATATGCTTGTCTACGGACCCTCTACCTCCCCCCCAATTATTGATGATTATTTCTGAATCACCCTGTAGATAGTAGATAGCCTTGTAATTCATGAAATTTTGTTGTGGACACGTAGTAATGAAGAAAAAACCCATGATAATACTGCCTTCCTAAGCTAGAACGTCCTAAGTCCATTTTTTCACTTTTTTAGATAAGGACGTGGTCTTGTAGATCTCGGTCACGCGCCTCTTTTAAGCTAGTCTAGAAAGTCCTATGTGCATGAGGAAGCCATAAAAATTTACTTTGTAATATGTCCATTTCATTAAATTTGCTGGCTGCATTGTTATAAAAACTCGATTATCTCAAAACTTGAAAAATGGACTTAGGACGTTCTAGCTTAGGACGGCAGAATAGTAGACAAGCTTTAATTTATTTATTTCAAATACGATTTCTTTATAGAAAACTTATTGCTAACTAAAACACCACACTAAAAAAACGAAATCGTGCCTTCTGAAGAAGCAAGAGTGAAGAAATGGTGGTTTTTCCATCTTAAAAACCCACTTGATGATAGGATCACGCTTGCTTGTAGCTAACTGTGTGAAAAAAATCTCTGGGTACTCTTTTCACCCCCTCTTAAAAATACAATCAACCAACCAACCCCCATCTCAATATTAATATTTCTTTATTGCTCACCTTTTCCTCTATTTGTATGTAAAGCACATAAATAATATGATTACCTTATTCATTGTACGATTTTTCAGGAAACACAATCCAATCTCGCACTATTGTAAGTCTTACCAAGGTGAAAATCCCATTTTGGTTTTCTTTTGTACCCAAATATCAGTTTGCATAAATACTCGGGGATTACACGAGCGATGAGCTTTCCTCTGACCTTTCTCCGAATTCATAAATTTGCTACACAAACGCTTTCTTTCCTTCAAGTCCGAAAAGGAAGTCTGGACGCAGGAAAACCTGAGAAGCGACCTCACTCCTCTTCAACGCGCTCGATCCTTATCAATCAAAGAACCTCAACAAAAGAGGCTGGGTCTATTTGCAGCAGGAGCGGATCCAAGGGGGGGCACTCTGAACAGGGCCCCCCCCCTTCGGACCAAAATAGTCTCAAAATGAGTTTAAAATATATTTTTATAGGTAAATTTCGAAAAATTTCTGGGGAGGACCCCTATACCCCCTGCAGTACTCTTTTATACTATGTTCATTTAGGATAGGCGGCTGAAAAATAGCGCTTTTCCCTTCGGTAAAAGCCTAACCATGGTTACGCTCTTCGCGCAGCCAGTAGTAAGCCTTCTTTGTTGCTTTGACGTTGATAGTTGCTATGGTTACCGATTCAGTGGTGGGGGAAGGAAATATTTTCAACCGCCTATTCAAAATGAGCCGAGTATAGTGCAACCCAAAAGGTTCCACTATGAGTAAAAACACTATTGTTTAAATATTTCAAATATTTTTCAGGAGGAAGACCTCAAACCCCTTCCACCTTCGAGATTTTTAAGTCTATTCATGGTCTCCTTTTTCCCAAAAAATTCTGCGGCTTAAATTTGACTGAATTGCTTTGACTTCGGTTTTATGCTAATTAAGCGCTTTAGCTGATCAAAAATTAGTTAAGTAGGGTCTAATTCCCAAAACTTTTCTGGGGGGACCCCCAGACCCCTTAAAATTGCGTTATATGTTGTCTACAAAATGTTCACATTCTTCACAGATACCATGATTTTGATTGCAGTGACAGTTTGATACATATCGCCTCTCCCGTGCAAGACTCACACAATTGCAAAAGTTGAAAGTTTTACTCTACGGGAGCTTGGCGCGGAAGGACTTCTAGATAAGGTTGCCAAGTTGATAGTCGAAGCTAGAGTTTAATCTTTGGTGATTATTTCAATTGGGCGCTAAGATAAATCGCCAAACAAGGCTTTTTATGTTTTAACGCGTGAATCATGGCTCATTCTTGACTCAAGTTAAGCACCTTCAGCCACAGTCAGTACTTTGGAGGGTGACCACCAAGTATTGGCACGTTCTTTTCCCCTTTCTCGATCTCATATTTGCCTACGTTTCTGGAAAGGACCTATACTTGACATTGAAATTATTCTGCCCGTAATAATGAATGTGTATAATAAAGTGCACAATTTACTTTTTTAAATACTTGGATTTTATCAGAAATATTTAATTTTTCTTGAGATTCTTAGCAAAATAGGAAAAGTATGAACCCTTTTTTTTTAATTTAATTAAATGGACAACCCGACAGGTGAATCTTCAGGGGTCAGTGTTATATTTCTTTTTTTTTTTCAATTATTAAACCTCATTTAAAGCTAAAACTATTTCCAACTTAAAAATAATCTTTAAATTTTAAATAAGTTGGTTGACTTTCTGTATTTTATAATCTTATTTTGATGGATTGTGTGACCCATGCCTCCTAACATTCTCAGCATTACCACCATCGGTTTGTTCTTTCTTCCTCTGCTCATACCTAACTTTTGCCTACTTTTCAGGAGAGTATCGATACCTATTATATGCCCCGTGTAAAGTAAAATGCACGTAATTTTGTAATCACCTTTTTTAATGAATTAAAATTTTTCTCTGATCGTCAGAGTTTAATTTCAAAGACTGGTTATTGTTTCAGTGCAACCAAAAGGTATTTCATGATCATGTAGCATAATTCTCACGAGGAATACACAGATAGTCGATTAAAAAAAGGTTTTTCATGATAATTTGCTCAGGAAATAAAGTCTACCTATGAAATCGGCTATAAAAGAAACGTAATTTAATTAAAAATGTAAATATATTTCTATGATCATTTATTATTTAGGGCAGAATATTCTGATAACAGATAGATCCTTTCCTGAAAAATAAAAGCAAATGTGCGCAAGGAAAGAGAAAAACAACTCAGCTATGCTTGATTTGGTCAGTGGTCACCCATTTATTTTTGACATTCTGCTTAATATCTCCGCGAATATTCAAGATATTTTGATCAAATTTTTTTCAGTGAGTTTTTCTTGACGTTGGCAACAATACTCTCACTGAAGTTTTTGCTCTTATCTCCTTTAGTTTTTAAATTAATTTTTTTAGCTTTTTAATTTCACCGCGCTGTAAGTCATCACAATGGATTCTCCAGGCTCACTTACCTAGGGGTAGACCTTACTTCCGTCACCCTAGGAGGCGTTGGTTCCGAATATAAAAGCCGTGCAACGCAATTTTGAAACACCCTGTATAATGCTCTGAAATATAACTATTTTAAGAAAACCTTAACTAGATCTCGCTATAGTTAGTAATTTATGTGATTTAAGTAAATCTTCGGGAAATCCTACAAAATTGTAGCCGAGGTTTTTTTTTCAGAATTCTTAATTTCACTTTAAATATTTATACTAGAAGAAAGTATTGTAAACAATTTAGTGGTAACTGTCATCCTCACAAGTTACACAGCCAAAAGTATATTTTTTCTTGTTCAGTTCATTTGAATTTCTATTATTTATCGGAAGTTTTTTGGGAGCTTCCGGGTCCCACCACGGACCCCTTCCAAGACTTTCACGGACCACCGGTTGGAAACCCCTGCTTAAAAGAACCTTTATTTTGAAAATTGCGGTTACACCCACTGCAAACATCTACCTTAAAATTTACAAATTACTTATAAAATATCTTTAAAAATTATTGATAAGACTTTCACTTAAACTCCACGCGAAAAAAATGATGAAGTTAAAAATTTAATTAAATGAACAGGTGAAATAAAATCATTAAAACAATTTAATGAAATTATGTGTTACATTTTATTAAGAATCAAATATCAGGAAATCAAATAATTTTTCAACTTGTAGTAGTAGAATGAATGGACAAAAATATAGAGTTCATGAATAATACAAAGAAAAGAAAATTATAGATAAGGCAGACTCTTTGGAAACCTAGATCTAAATGAGGAACGTAGTTTGTGGATCTATCTAATGAATCTATTATCTATTAATCCATCTATTTAATGAAACTTGAACTTTTCTACAAAATGCTTTAAAAAATGCAACAAAACAAACTTGATAATGCCGATAGGTTCATTTTTTATAGAATTGAATATCAGTTTCTCTTTCGAAAGTTCTATGCATCCACTTCTCATTCAAATTAGAATAAAAAAAAGTTGTTTAGACTTGTCCATTATTAAGGTCATCCACTCGTTTAGGGATTTCTTTCAGAGAGCATTCTCTTTCGTTTAAGATAATCAGGTATTTTCATAGACAAGGATTTCTTTATTTAGATTTCTTTCAGATGTAAAAGATACAATTGTGTTTTGGGGAATCAATAAGAAGTTAATTTTTAAATTTAGCAACTTTCATAAAATGGCTTGGCATGAGTTTTCATCTGTCCATATGCAAAACTCAGTATTGAATCTTTAATTCGATAAGATTGAAATGCTTAATGACCATTTTTTAAGAAGTTCAAACTTTACTTTTTGAAAACTTTAATTTTTCTTTGTTCTAATCCTAGTCCTATTTTTATGCCTGTGCTACAAAAACGTAGCTAATGCGTTATGAAATTCCTAGTTGATATTCAGGAAATAACTGACACTATTGACATTCACTAAAAGGTTTTTATGATTCATAGTATTTTTTTAGTTTAATTTTTGTGTTTTCGTCTTTCTTTTTTCATATTCCTGCTTTAAATTAAACAATTCAATTTTAATTTACTATCTCTAGTTGATAAACTTCATTAACTTTCATTCAACTGACGTAATGATCGTTTCCATACCCTTTAATATATATTTCGTTTATAGTTTGTTTTAATCTTTAAAATTTTTTTCATTAAAACTAACTGAAATTAAATTAATTTTTAATTAAACTAATTGATTTTTAAATTAAGTTTAAAGTTCATGTTAAAAATAAGGGGTGAAATCCTATGTTACTCACTAAAAGTTGAAAGTGCAGGTTTAAAATTTTTACAATAAATTCAGCAATTTTTCAGTTTGTAAACGGGTCTTAGATTCAACTTAAGTTATTTTTTAAAGATTTTTTTTAATTGAATAGGCTTATTACTTAATTTGTAAAATCTCTATCTACAGAATATCGAAAATTTTAAGTTCATCTTTCATAAAAACTATAAAAGTAACAGAGGTAAAATAAAGACAGATTTAATGAAACTACAAAACCCGACCTTTGAAAATCTGGTGATTTTTTAGTGTTTGGCTGTGATTAGTGATTTCCATATTTTACTCACGTTTATCGCTTTCTATAGAAAGTCTTTTCTTAGCAGCAAAGGCATGAACGAATAAGAGGTGTGATTCGTGGTTGCGTTAACCTCATACTTTTAGATATAACGAAGTGATGTATTTCAGTATTTTACAGCAAAATTTAACTCGCTCCGAATAAATTGAACATTGGTCTGTGTCTTTCTTTAGTTTGGGAGAAATATCCTGGTGTAATCCACATTTCTTCAAAAGATATTAGAATTATAATCTAAAAAAAACAGAGATCTCTAAACAGTAAAAAATTCTTTCAAGTAACAGAAAACCGGCAACACTGTTGTCGTTTAATTTCTATAATTTGAGGAAATATATATGTGTCCATTCTTCTCTTTCAAATGAGAGAAACTTTCCGTTTCTTGAAGAAGAGCTTGAGAGTTCTTGTAGATTAGTTACATTAAGCGGCCTTTTGACAATCATATTTATAAGAATAACATTCATAATCCCGAATGACATTACCGACAAACCTATTATACTCCTAGCTAAAAGAAGATTAGTCTTCTTTAATCTAACTTTCTAACTGAACACGAATTAGGACTTGAACATACTTGTTTTTAAAATTTATTCTTTTAGTGGTGATTTTATTAAATCTTTTCTCTCTTTGTGGAAAAAGTCAAGGCACCTTTTATAGGCACACGGAAAATTTCTGTCAAAAACAATATACAATTTACTGCAAAAATACGAATTTTTTTACAGTGCATGGTTTTTTCTCATTTCCTTAAATAACTCTATTTCTCTATTAATCTCCGTTTAACCTTATTAACCTTTATTATTTCACGAAATGTTTGAACAAAGGTAGATAATACGCTACTCTAATAGCTGTTTCTCCACCAAAAACGACCCGAAATTACAGGCTACACCAGAACCACCATTATAAAATCTCATTTTGAAAAGTAGCCATGAACTATCCAATGGTCAGACGCATTTCAACACCCCCTTTTGAAAGCGATTCTTCAACAATGAACTCCACCAACGCGAGCGGCTAATGCATCGCCTCAAACGAAAATTTTCAAAACCAAGAAAAATCCCGAGTGTCGCAAGCCGAGTGTCAACGGCAGACCTGATTTGCTTTTCCCCTTTGGATCTGCTTTCAATTAACTCGGAAACCGATCTTTTACGACTTTTCTACCGGCCGAGAACTGCTTTCTCTCCTTTTTTTATAATTTTGTTGGGAAAGGAACTGTTGAAACCGCCAAGGTATTTCTTCCTTCCCCGAGGGTCTGAAAGAGATCACTTTGTGGTCATAATTGTCTTCTAAAATTAGGCTTATTAACGGAGAGCTGACCGCTGGAAGATGTTTCATTTGTTTTTATTATGGGTATATTTTAAAACTCGACTCTTCTTTGTGTTTACAGTTTGTACTTTATATCTCTTGAGAGTGCATTGTGGAGACCAGAACTTAGGTTAAATGTGGTCACGTTGGAGTATCTCACCTATTGACCTTGAATTATAATACTTGACCTTGGAACGTTTTGTTTTCAAAAAGCACGTTTATTCCTCTTCAAGTGATCAATATTGATGTTTCCAATCGGGTGCGTCGCTTATTCACCGCAAAAGAATTTTGGACCAAACAGTGATTTTCCAGTATAAGTAGGAAGTGGTAAAAGCATTTATAGCACCGGGATTTTCTGTAGACAATATTTCAATAATTAGTTCTTAAGATCCGAAATTGAATCCACGATTGAAAACATCAACACACAGATCACATGATGAAGACATTTTTCTGAAAGATGTTCCAGCAGTAACTGCCCACATAGTCCGTCTATTTCTCTTCTAAGGTCTATGGTCTCACTATTTGATCACTGTTTTGGCAAGCGACGTGTATTACTTGACCAGAATAAAAATAGTAGCAAATAGATAATCTTATTTCGAAGACAAATTTTAGAGACATAAATCAAATGCAATTGTTTTTAACAAAGGAATTAGATGAGGAATAATACTAATGGAGATTGGGGTAATAAGAAATTTTACCTTTCGCCGCCTTGGGGGTGAGCGCCTAAAAATGTGAAACGTTAATAACACAGATTATCTTAGTGTAAATTTTATTTTACGTCCCATAAAATTATCTAGTTCTAAAATAACTATTGCAGTAAAAGATTGATAATTGAAGTTAATACCTCAAACTAGTTTTTTTAGTCATGCTTTTTAAGTTTTTCAGTATAACTTTTAAAAAGGTTAAAAAGGCTATATTATCCACTTTTTATTTTATAATTAATTGTTACATACTTTTAAAATGCTTGGCTCTTCTTGCTACATTTATACAAAACTTGGGAGTTAAAGGAAACTTTAATATTTTAATGCCGTGAAAATATTATTTAGCCAATTTTTGCCTTTATTTTGTCATTGTTTTGTTTTTTATTTTTAAAGTTGAGTGTAGTTGAGTTTCTCTTCGCCTCTTATCTTGAAGACTAGTATTAGTCTAAGACTTGACCTCTTATCTTCACCTCTTATTTATAAGACTAGACCCCTTATCTTGAGTTTCTATACTCATGCTCATTTAGAGTCCTTGATTAATCTATCTTTTCTACTTGATAGGACTTTAACATTTTCAATAGTTTTTGTTTTTTAACCAACTTTCCTAAACATGATCATCTTTTGATTATACATCCTTGTTTTCCTGAAGACTATTTTAATAACCATGTTATTCCATGAAACTTTTTGTTTAAAAATTAGAAAAATGCTCAAATAAAAATATAAATTATAATAAATATGTTTTTATTGTATTCATATAACGAGATAATTTACTATTTATTGAATTTTAAAACGAGATAAGCAAATATCTTTGGGCTATAAAGCTATTTCAGCAAGTAATCATAAAAAAAGTTTCAGGGGTCATTTGGGAATTTCAAAATATTGCCTATGTGTTTCCTTGGAATTTTTTTACTTATGTATATCAAGTTTGGTCGGATATCTGAAAAAAAAACCTGTAGATTTGTAAACCTGTAGATGAAGATTTGACACACACTCAAAAAAGCAACAAAAAACAAACATACACATTATTTATTTATACACATCACTCACAATAAATATGCACACATTGAATTTTATTACATAATATTAATCCAATTATATGAATAAAAGATAATTCAATGAATATAAAAATATTTTTAATTAAAATTGTACGACAATCTCCCCTTTTTTTATACTTGTTTAAAATTATCTAGTTCAATAATTTTATTTTCATGTTATAGCTAAACAGGATATCGCTTTTTAAATAAAAGTAATACATAGGGTCAAAGGACCAGCAAAGATAACAGCCTCAAAAAGAACAACTTCAGCAGTTTGAGAAACACTAAAAATCGCTGCTATATTTAATGTGTGTAAAAAATATGTGTTTTAAAAATTGTGAATTTAGCTATTTACTCATTTTCATATTTTGCAGGAATGAAGTTTCCGCCGTTACACATCCCAAAAACTGCTCGAATTCAGGAACGCCGTCACAAACTACAATGAAGTGTTCTAAAGAAATAAGTGAAGCCGCTTCTAAAAATGTATGAAACGCATCTATCAACAACAGGATTAATATTGACTACTCAAATCAAAAGACTGCAGTTGTTATTTCTATTTAAAGTCTCGATTTTGTAAGCAGTTTTCTTTCTGCATTTGCCTTGTAAAGATACCCCACGCTGGGCATCTTTTCGATTTGTTTAACTGTATCAACTGGTGGGTATCCAATAAATTATTTTCGATCTTTGAATGTCTTGTGTAAATTTCAACTGATTCAAGATAGGGGAAAGCAGTTTTAAAACTGACATCTGTTTTGCCTCACATCTTACTAAGTTTAATTAGGAAATAAGCATTTAGAAAAAAATGGGTTCTAAAAAACCCAATAGAGTCATTCACAATTATCTCGTCAGTTTAAGTATAGTCTATATAAACTAAAGAACACAAGTTTGGAAAAAACTACAAGTTACACCATTTGATAAATTTTGAGAGTTGAAACAGTAATATTTAACTTGGAGGATATTTTGAAGCCTACTATTACTTTTATCACTTTTTGAAGTAATGTGTCAACTTCAAATTAATTAGAGAACGTGAGTGGTTGCAGGAACGGATGGCTTGGTGTGTTTGTGCATCAGTATGCTGTATCCATAAGGCCTTCAGATCGAACCTCCCTCGGTTCGACTCTGATCCATTTGTTATATATTTTATTTATTAATTTAAATTTAATAAGGGAGGAAGCCACAGTGGTTGCAGGTGGCTCCATCTGGAGGGCCTAAGATAAAATAAGTTTTTTTAAAAAATGGTGTATCAAAACTTCAAATTAATTAGAAAACCTCTTTAGTTGCAGGAACCGATGGCTTGGTGTGCTTGCGCACGTACCATCATCCATCACAAAGGCCCTCAGGTCGAACCTCCCTGGGTTCGAGTCTGAGCCTCTCCCCGGGTATATAGCACTCGGACATAAATGCAGTTGGGCATTTATAAATTTGTTCCTGCTTACCCAAAGTGCGGCACATAACGTTTTCTTTTTCAACCGTTAACTGTAACCGTAACTGGCAAATTCTTTGAAAAAATATACCATTTTCCAAGATTTTAATGAAAAATAACTATTTTTACAAAGATTTTAAATCAATTTTGGATCTTTCAAGGCCATTACTTTTGACCCTCAACGGAAACTTAAGAATCCAAGAGAGTGGATGAAGACTAATAGTAGTACTCCCATCCACAAACCCCAACCACCGCCCTGCGCGTCGCTTTTACTTGAGAAATTTCTCTTAATTTATTAAGTGGTGACTTTAGAGCATATACCGTTAGATTAAATGGAAAGATGCTTCACTTATAATATTTTACCTTATTCTTTGAGTGGTGACTAAAGCGTTGGTACCTTTAAGTGAAATAAATAAAACATGTTTGGGACCTACATAAGAGTACGTTTTTCCCAATTCTATCTTTTAGTGAATATAAAAACCAACAAAAATACTTAGTCAAAGTCGTACAACACTAAAAATCGACCTCATCCAAACAGAATAGTTGCTAGCACAGATGCTGTCAGATGCTGTGGACGTTAAAGAGAAAGATATTTAAGTTAAAATCTTTTTCCTAATTTTTTGAGTGGTAACTAAATAACTGGTATCACTAAAGAAATGGTAAGATGCTGGATTTCTTAAAAGTTTACTTAATTAAATACATAAAAAGAATTTAGTCTGGAACCATGTTTGACTGTTAGAATCAGCGATTTTATGACCCAAAAGGCGCCCGGAGGCCATTACCGGTCAATTAGCCAATTAGCGCACAAAAGGAAGGATCTCCTCTCACGGGAGGCAAACCCCCAAACAGCCATTTCTTTTTTTAAAGAAAAATTATACTTGATACCATTAAACGAGGGAGAAAGTATGCTGTACTTAAAATACTTTTAGTAGCTGAACTTTTATATTTTTTGAATGTTTCTACTGGATTCAAGGGGGATCTATTCCATTTTTCCCTAAAAGGTAACTGCAATATATGTTAAACATACAAATCTTTTATACTTTTAACTTAAATTACTACCAAATCAAAAAATTAAAAGCACAGATATATCTATAATTCAAGAATCAAAAAATGGGTTTTTCGAAAGTTTGGGAACCCTAATAATAAAATTTCTTATACGGTTCCCCTCTATTATAATAACTTAACGTTTAAAATTAAAACAAACAAATTTTTTTACAATAATTAAAGTAATTTCGCTCTATGAATGTTACACAATTCTATTTAACACCGAGATAATAAACAAGATAAACTAGAGCTAGTTAGAGATGGAAAAGGAAAAAATCTTTCTGTTTCTTAACTAAATAAGCAAAACACTCTACGGAAAAGGAGTATGGAGTTCTCTTTCTAAAATCATTTGAAAATAAGACCTCTAATATGAAGTAAATAGTTATAGGTTCTAAATTGTGAGATATTTTTTCTAAAAATATTCTCATCCTATCCGTATCTATAAGAGTTCGCGGCGCACAGTTTAGGAAACACTGCGCTGACACCGGATTTTTTAGGCAGGGGATAGAATAACACCAATAGCAATCATTTTTGCAGAAATTTTTCTTAATTATTGATTTTAAGAATTGGTTTTTCTGACAACGCTGGAACTAGTATTTCGGAGGGGAGACAGGTGGAAGTTAAAGGGCAGTTAATCGAAAGAGGAAGAGACATTTGCTTGTATATAGAAGCAAGACCCCAACTATCACCGGTTACCCAACTATCGGCCGTGCAAAGTCTGTAAAAATCACGTGACCCTTTTACTATCGTTGGTCGAACAGTATTTCCAAATATCCAAACTTTCCGTCTTTAACGGAAACTAAATTATGAATTTAAGAATCTTGGAATGTCAGACGAAGGAAACTGCTTTAGTTGTATTAATTTATTATATTACAAATACTTACTTGTAATATTTAGATCCTTTTTTGGTAGCTCGTCATCGTCAACCATGATGAGTACGCGGAACGGTTCTGCTTTATGGAAAATTCAATGACGAGATTATTAAAAACTTATGGATATACAATTGAGGACTGGACTTCAAAAACAATCTAAGATCCAAAAAGTGAATTTTCTGCAATTGATCGTTTTAAATTTGATTCTTCATAGGAATACACATAAAAAGCCATCTTTTGGGCTAATTTTAAACTACTTATAATTGTTGTGGATCTAAGCCGACTTTAGGTTGTTGGATATGGTACTTAGATTGTTTTTTCGGGTTTAACTCGTATTTTTTACTTTTCCCACTTAGCTTCTTTTTGAAGTCTAGTCCTCAATTATGTTACGTTGTTCACACAGTCACAATCATCACTTCAAGAATTATGGGAAAAATAATTTATTTATAAAAACTCAACAAAAATGTTAACTTTAAAAGTAGTTGCAATTAGAAACTCGTTTTGAATCTATAACTGAAGAACTTATTTTAAAACATGTTAAACGTCACTTTTCTAGCTTTGAGGAAAATGAGAAAAACTGAATATAAGTATAAATGATACTGGATCCAGTATAAATGATACTGGATCCAGTATAATTCATACTGGTTTATGGAATACCAGAAAAAATTTTCCGATAGGAAAAGGGGGGTTTTATTATGAACTGATGGACCAAACCTCAAAAGAATGAATTATTCCAATCGCGAATACTGTTTGCATATAATAAAATAATAAACAGAGTCCCAAACAACTTGAAGATGACCCGGAATGAACGAAATTACCCACACTTTAGTGCAGAACCCAGACAAGCGACGTCGCTTGACTTGTTTCTACACTAAAGCTGAAACTTAGGATGTTGGAAAATAATTTTAAAATCCCGTTATTTTTATTATTCTTGCACTAAAATATGCGTTTACCCCTACAGAATTTCATGACACTAATAACTTATTTTTGAAAAAAAGGTGGCGTTTAACAAGTTTCAGAAATAAGTGATTCAATTGAATTCCTGGCTCGATATATAAATTAGTAAGGTTACTTGGGGTAAGTGGGTCACCTCCCTAAAACTGTAATAAGCACAGGAAATTTCACACTTAATCACATTGATTATGTTGCAGCTTGTCACACCGATTAGTTTTGCATATATTTGAGATTTGTTTAATTTATTTTTAAGATTATAGTACTAATTTAAAATAGATTCCCATAATGGATTTTTAGAAGAGTTCAAGACGCATTTTCAAAGAAGTATTTCAAAGTAAGTTTTCATAACATTTTAATGTTTATTGAACTGTTTTGCAGAGTTTGACCTAAAATACATACTACAATTTGAAATTTTTCAAAATTTTTAATTTTGAAGTGTTTAAGAGGGGTGTCCCACTTACCCCATAGTTTTAGCATGGTTGGGGGTAAGTGGGATCCCTCTTTATTTTGTAAGTGAGACCCCTTATTATGATATAAGTGGTTCTAGAGGGTCCCTTATGATATAGGAACTATTACTGAAGACATGGGCGGATTTCAGGGGGGTTATAGGGATAATTTCCCCTAATATTTTCGGAAAATTTCGATTTATAGTATCAAGACCTTTTACTCACCACTTCAAAATTCATTAAAATTTATAAATAGTTTGATCGACATTTTATATCAAATTTGCGTTTTAATTTAAGCTATGGTGAGTAAAGTGAAATATTGCAGCAACAGTGTTCATTCTCATTTAGTGTGTCCGATTTCTTTTTTATCTTACAACGTGTATTAAAGTGTCAAAATAAATCTTAATCAACCTTGTTATTAGGGTTCTAAAAAATCGTTCGATTCGATTCCGGAATCGATTCCTGGGGTTCGATTCTTTCGATTCTTCGATTCGATTCCTGAGGTTCGATTCCAACCTGGAATCGATTCCTTGACGCCAGAATCGAAAAAGTAGAATCGATAAAAAAAATCCCAAGTCGAAACAGTAACCTGCTTGCATGTGTCCTTCAAGGTCGATCCCCGAATATCT
Organism: Tetragnatha versicolor; assembly: GCA_024610705.1. Taxonomy (NCBI): domain Eukaryota; kingdom Metazoa; phylum Arthropoda; class Arachnida; order Araneae; family Tetragnathidae; genus Tetragnatha; species Tetragnatha versicolor. Next base: position 7,309,096 of record JANDEH010000010.1, read on the forward strand.
CCCTGCAAATCAATGAGTTTTTTAACCTCGCGGAGAGTAAGGAGAGGGGTCAAGGGTCATCCGGGGGCCCGGACCGGGGCCCGTGCCTCTCCTCTGCGTGTTATTTTTTGTCGCTTGTTTGTTTTTCGGAAAGTGTGGGAGAAGAGAATTGGAGTGTATGTTTTCGTTCAGGCTCGGGCCCGCCCGCTCGACACACGATCGGGCCATCGTTTTACATGAAAAATTCCTGAACTCAAACTTGAATTTCGAAATCGCTCCATTTTTTTACGTTCTAAGAATCGAAAAAATTTCCATTATTAAATTTTTAATTAAATTATGTCATTGACTCCAAGGAATCGAAAGAATCGAACGATTCCATGGAGTAAATGACATAAGTTACTACAACTGAAGTCGATGAATTTTTCACACCCGCGTCATCGACTCTTAGAATCAAAAGAATTTCCCATTATCAAATTTTATATATTAAATTATGTTAGACTCCAAGGAATCGAACGATTCTATCGATTCCTTAGAGTCAATGTCAATGGCATAAGTTACTAAAACTAAAAATTTTGAAATTGCTCCAATTTTTACTTTCCAAGAATCGAAGGAACTTTCGTCATCAAGTTTTTATTACACGTCATCGACGCCCAGGATTTCAAATATCCAATGTTCAGTTAGTTCATGCATTATTTTATTCTTTCAATTCCTGCCTGGCCAAGGAATCGAAAGGAATTTTTTCGATTATTTCGATTCCTGGCCCTGGAATGAAAAAACATTCCTTTCGATCCCTGGGCCAGGAATCGAAAGGAATTGTTTCGATTCTTTTGATTCCTGGCCCAGTAATGTAAAAAATTCCTTTCGATCCCTGGGCCAGGAATCGAAAGGAATTGTTTCGATTCTTTTGATTCCTGGCCCAGCAATGAAAAAAAATTCCTTTCGATCCCTGGGCCAGGAATGAAAAAAAATTATTTTCGATCCCTGGGCCAGGAATCGAAAGGAATTGTTTCGATTCTTTTGATTCCTGGCCCAGTAATGTAAAAACATTCCTTTCGATCCCTGGGCCAGGAATCGAAAGGAATTGTTTCGATTCCTGTCCCAGGAATGAAAAAAATTCCTTTCGATCCCTGGGCCTGGAATCGAAAGAAATTGTTTCGATTCTTTCGATTCCTGGCCCAGGAATGAAAAAAATCCTTTCGATTCCTGGGCCAGGACAGGAATGGGAAGAATCGAAAAGAAATTATTTTCGATTCCTCCTGAATTGAATATTTGATGATTTTGAAATATCTCCATTTTTACACTGCTTAGATTTTATACACGAATGTAAACAAATTTCATTTCCCTTCAATGAAAAAATCTTCCCATCAATGAAAAAATATATAAGTTCCTAGTAGGGTTCTAAATATTTCTGAAGGAATCGATTCCGGAATCGAATCGGAATCGAATGGCTTGGAATCGATTCCTAGGAATCGTACCTCTCGAGGAATCGATTCCATCAGGAATCGATTCCAAGGAATTGAACCTTTTTTTCAAATAAAAACCTATAGTTATTAAGTAATTAAACTGTCTAATTATGTTTCTGATTAATTATTATTTCCTTCTAAATTTTAATTAATTAACTTATTAAACTAATTAATAATTAACTATTTAGTTAATTTTAATAATAATCAATGTTTCCTTTTTAATTTTTATTATTACCAACTGATTTTACAAGATTATTGTTTAATATAAATAAACAAAGCAGTAATTGTACAATAGTACGAAGTACCTCCGAACCAAGAATTTTCGATACCACTACTTTTAAATTAAAAAACAATAATAAAGCTAATTATAAAAATTCGACTGATGGTCGGTTAATTTTCTACGTCTAGGAGTGTTACCAGAATCTGGAATTCGAAACGGTTCTGTTTCTGAACATTATTTAGGAAACTTGACGCTTTTCTAAGACCCTGTTTTGCGTACTGCAGTACTATTGGGAAAGAGGTTTTCTTTAAAAAATACTTTTTTTAATTGCTTTCCGAGGAATTTCGACAAAGAATTCTAGTAATACACCTGGGTCCGAGAGCAACATATCGAATTTTCTACACCGGGAATTACGTGATAGGGGCCTTTCCAAAGTGCGATTCGGTAGTGCAGTAGAGAATCGCTCAAAAACCAATTAAATCAACTTTCATCGGGTCGGCGACCTTTGAACCTTCATTACATTTCCATAATCTTGTAGAATCAGGAGTTTTGTGAATTTAAGACAAAAATTAGGGTCCCTGGACTCGTGCGTAAGTCGCACTAAAGTCGTGATTTTTACCAAAATTGAAAAACGATATTAAATTTTCGACCTTAAAATCTCAAAATATACCCTGCCATATACCTCATATTCAATTTTGGTGAAAATCGGTTGGTAATTAAGGCACTAATTGAACTTTGAAAAAAAGTTCAGATTTCGACAAAAAAACACAAGTCCAAAGAAAGCTTATAAATCTGAAAATATTAATATAAATTTATTTTTTAATTTTTTTTATAGTAACTAATTGGTATGGCAAAGTTTTTCCAGAATTCCGGGAATCCACGGTGATTGTTACGTCATCCAGAATTTTTAGAACAAGATAAGGGCTTACTTGTATTTAATGCCAAACATTCTATTTTTTGGGACAAGTCGTGTCAAGAGAGTTTCGGAAAAAATTCGACCCCGCCCCAAGTGTCTTACATGGATAAATCGATAATTTTTCACAGATTACGGATATGTAAATCATTTTGTGTGGAATAAATTATTTTGGGAGTTTTTCCTGAAAAACCGATAATCCAAAAACTCCGTTTTCCCCGGATAACACTCGAACCGCTTGCGCTAGGTTTCTGAAATTTCGGTATATGTGCATCCTAAAATTAAGGAATCGAACCATGTATCGCATTAGGAGGTGAGTGAAAATTAAAATTTCTACTTTTTTTCCCGCCAAAATGATCCAGGACCGTTTGCTCCTTTTTCAGGAATCTCCAGATTGTGCAGTATTCTCTTTTCAGAGCAATTTGGTCCCGAAAATTCGAATTTCGTAAACTCAAAGCTCTACATTGCTTGGTTCTAGAGAAATTTACGAAAAACCATCGTTTTTTGACCATCTAGCTATTTTTTTCGATATCGGGAACTTAGCAACTCTTGAAAGAAAGCTTTCAAAAAATTTCTTCATTGAATCTAGGAACTTATATATTTTTTCATTGATGGGAAGATTTTTTCATTGAAGGGAAATGAAATTTGTTTACATTCGTGTATAAAATCTAAGCAGTGTAAAAATGGAGATATTTCAAAATCATCAAATATTCAATTCAGGAGGAATCGAAAATAATTTCTTTTCGATTCTTCCCATTCCTGTCCTGGCCCAGGAATCGAAAGGATTTTTTTCATTCCTGGGCCAGGAATCGAAAGAATCGAAACAATTTCTTTCGATTCCAGGCCCAGGGATCGAAAGGAATTTTTTTCATTCCTGGGACAGGAATCGAAACAATTCCTTTCGATTCCTGGCCCAGGGATCGAAAGGAATGTTTTTACATTACTGGGCCAGGAATCAAAAGAATCGAAACAATTCCTTTCGATTCCTGGCCCAGGGATCGAAAATAATTTTTTTTCATTCCTGGCCCAGGGATCGAAAGGAATTTTTTTTCATTGCTGGGCCAGGAATCAAAAGAATCGAAACAATTCCTTTCGATTCCTGGCCCAGGGATCGAAAGGAATTTTTTACATTACTGGGCCAGGAATCAAAAGAATCGAAACAATTCCTTTCGATTCCTGGCCCAGGGATCGAAAGGAATGTTTTTTCATTCCAGGGCCAGGAATCGAAATAATCGAAAAAATTCCTTTCGATTCCTTGGCCAGGCAGGAATTGAAAGAATAAAATAATGCATGAACTAACTGAACATTGGATATTTGAAATCCTGGGCGTCGATGACGTGTAATAAAAACTTGATGACGAAAGTTCCTTCGATTCTTGGAAAGTAAAAATTGGAGCAATTTCAAAATTTTTAGTTTTAGTAACTTATGCCATTGACATTGACTCTAAGGAATCGATAGAATCGTTCGATTCCTTGGAGTCTAACATAATTTAATATATAAAATTTGATAATGGGAAATTCTTTTGATTCTAAGAGTCGATGACGCGGGTGTGAAAAATTCATCGACTTCAGTTGTAGTAACTTATGTCATTTACTCCATGGAATCGTTCGATTCTTTCGATTCCTTGGAGTCAATGACATAATTTAATTAAAAATTTAATAATGGAAATTTTTTCGATTCTTAGAACGTAAAAAAATGGAGCGATTTCGAAATTCAAGTTTGAGTTCAGGAATTTTTCATGTAAAACGATGGCCCGATCGTGTGTCGAGCGGGCGGGCCCGAGCCTGAACGAAAACATACACTCCAATTCTCTTCTCCCACACTTTCCGAAAAACAAACAAGCGACAAAAAATAACACGCAGAGGAGAGGCACGGGCCCCGGTCCGGGCCCCCGGATGACCCTTGACCCCTCTCCTTACTCTCCGCGAGGTTAAAAAACTCATTGATTTGCAGGGAGATATTCGGGGATCGACCTTGAAGGACACATGCAAGCAGGTTACTGTTTCGACTTGGGATTTTTTTTATCGATTCTACTTTTTCGATTCTGGCGTCAAGGAATCGATTCCAGGTTGGAATCGAACCTCAGGAATCGAATCGAAGAATCGAAAGAATCGAACCCCAGGAATCGATTCCGGAATCGAATCGAACGATTTTTTAGAACCCTAGTTCCTAGATTCAATGAAGAAATTTTTTGAAAGCTTTCTTTCAAGAGTTGCTAAGTTCCCGATATCGAAAAAAATAGCTAGATGGTCAAAAAACGATGGTTTTTCGTAAATTTCTCTAGAACCAAGCAATGTAGAGCTTTGAGTTTACGAAATTCGAATTTTCGGGACCAAATTGCTCTGAAAAGAGAATACTGCACAATCTGGAGATTCCTGAAAAAGGAGCAAACGGTCCTGGATCATTTTGGCGGGAAAAAAAGTAGAAATTTTAATTTTCACTCACCTCCTAATGCGATACATGGTTCGATTCCTTAATTTTAGGATGCACATATACCGAAATTTCAGAAACCTAGCGCAAGCGGTTCGAGTGTTATCCGGGGAAAACGGAGTTTTTGGATTATCGGTTTTTCAGGAAAAACTCCCAAAATAATTTATTCCACACAAAATGATTTACATATCCGTAATCTGTGAAAAATTATCGATTTATCCATGTAAGACACTTGGGGCGGGGTCGAATTTTTTCCGAAACTCTCTTGACACGACTTGTCCCAAAAAATAGAATGTTTGGCATTAAATACAAGTAAGCCCTTATCTTGTTCTAAAAATTCTGGATGACGTAACAATCACCGTGGATTCCCGGAATTCTGGAAAAACTTTGCCATACCAATTAGTTACTATAAAAAAAATTAAAAAATAAATTTATATTAATATTTTCAGATTTATAAGCTTTCTTTGGACTTGTGTTTTTTTGTCGAAATCTGAACTTTTTTTCAAAGTTCAATTAGTGCCTTAATTACCAACCGATTTTCACCAAAATTGAATATGAGGTATATGGCAGGGTATATTTTGAGATTTTAAGGTCGAAAATTTAATATCGTTTTTCAATTTTGGTAAAAATCACGACTTTAGTGCGACTTACGCACGAGTCCAGGGACCCTAATTTTTGTCTTAAATTCACAAAACTCCTGATTCTACAAGATTATGGAAATGTAATGAAGGTTCAAAGGTCGCCGACCCGATGAAAGTTGATTTAATTGGTTTTTGAGCGATTCTCTACTGCACTACCGAATCGCACTTTGGAAAGGCCCCTATCACGTAATTCCCGGTGTAGAAAATTCGATATGTTGCTCTCGGACCCAGGTGTATTACTAGAATTCTTTGTCGAAATTCCTCGGAAAGCAATTAAAAAAAGTATTTTTTAAAGAAAACCTCTTTCCCAATAGTACTGCAGTACGCAAAACAGGGTCTTAGAAAAGCGTCAAGTTTCCTAAATAATGTTCAGAAACAGAACCGTTTCGAATTCCAGATTCTGGTAACACTCCTAGACGTAGAAAATTAACCGACCATCAGTCGAATTTTTATAATTAGCTTTATTATTGTTTTTTAATTTAAAAGTAGTGGTATCGAAAATTCTTGGTTCGGAGGTACTTCGTACTATTGTACAATTACTGCTTTGTTTATTTATATTAAACAATAATCTTGTAAAATCAGTTGGTAATAATAAAAATTAAAAAGGAAACATTGATTATTATTAAAATTAACTAAATAGTTAATTATTAATTAGTTTAATAAGTTAATTAATTAAAATTTAGAAGGAAATAATAATTAATCAGAAACATAATTAGACAGTTTAATTACTTAATAACTATAGGTTTTTATTTGAAAAAAAGGTTCAATTCCTTGGAATCGATTCCTGATGGAATCGATTCCTCGAGAGGTACGATTCCTAGGAATCGATTCCAAGCCATTCGATTCCGATTCGATTCCGGAATCGATTCCTTCAGAAATATTTAGAACCCTAGTTATGCTTTTTCAACACTATTTTATATGCTAAAGTAAAACATATCCCTTTGGCCTTTCGAAACATTCTTTAAAATACTTATTTTGCTTTTCATTCTATTTTTACCTTGTCATATTGATTTTGATGTGAGTATATTTCTCACTCATGGATATACAGTTACAATAAAATATTTATATTGAAATTTACTGTATATTATCAAGTAAGACCCACTTACCCCATCTCTTGGGGTAAGTGGGTCACCCACCTCATTATTGATAAAAAGCCCAGTTAAGAAAAATGTAAAGCTTTATTATATAAACTACTGATAAAATTTTGTTTATCGATAGACTCTTTAACGAAATTAGTCAACAAGTACAAAATAAACCCTTTCAAATTTTGCTCCAAAAATGTACTAGGCCAAAAAGGGGTCCCACTTACCCCAAGTAACCCTATGTATAGTCATACCGCCACGAGAAAACTTTTGAAAAGAAGTGCGAAACTAAAGGATATCCTCACAAACTAGGCAAAAAATGCTTTTCCAGCGTTCATGAGATACCATTACCCCAGAGTTGAAATTTGAGTTGAAAAATCCTTAAAAACTACTAAAATATTTTACAACCTGTAAAGTTTTTCTCGTGGCGGTCTGACTATAGTAAGACTTTAGTATCCAAACTACAATTATAAATACTACATAAAATCTATATCTCTGAACATTCTGTTTTCGACGGAAACTAAATTTAAATTGTTATTACAAATACTATTTTTTTTTTGCTGATTTCGTATTCTAAGTACGTAAAAACGTTCACTGTCTCCTAGACCTTTTTTCGCCCTTATATTTTAAAGTAGATAACCTGTAACCATGTGCAACATTATAAGCTAGTTTCAGGCTTTATCTTAATCCCTGCCTTGATCTGTTTGGAAGTCCTTTCCGTGTCATGAACATTTCAAATTTGTTTTGTTCTAAAGAAGATGGCTTATCTCATTGTCTGTATTCACTTAAAGGCTAAAACAGCAAACATAAAAAAATTTCTAAACTCAAGAGAAGAACCCACCTTGGCCGAAAACTCAAACATGCATCTTTGTCCGGTTTCTTAATATATGCGGAAAAATGCTGATAGTCTTTTGAGACAGTATTTATGATTATTAATGACAGAATGAGGCCAGAAACTCATGACAATTCAAACTGCCCATCAAACTCTTCGAGATTGGCAAGGTTAAGGTTAGTACTGACTGGTTGGCACTTGGTAAGACATCAACAAATTTCAGTTTGAATACTTTTTGTGAAAAAACACAAATTATTAATTTTTAAAACTTTTCAAGCGTTGTGTGATGATAAATGCCAATAACTTCTGATGATAAGTAGAGGCATTTGCAGCAACAATGAACCAACTCCAATCTGAAGTTGATCAAGTTAAGCCCGTTGTTTGAGTTTCAAAAATTATGATGCTGTTTCTTTTCAGTGTTCATTGGAAAATTCATTATAATTGTTATTTTAAGTACATATTTTACGCTTTTCAATACATATTTACTTTAAAAATAAACACATTATGTGTGCATATTTTGCGTTATTAATTACATGGAAATCACAGTCTTAATAAAAAATAACTTTGATAATAACTATTATTCATACCCAACAAAAATATACAAAAAAAAGTAGAAGAAACAGGTGTAACGCAAAGGAGGAATAAGAGAACATTTATAATAAGAACTATTATTATCAATAGATATAACACTCCCGATAGCTATATTTTTGGGGATATATCTCTCTTTTTCCGTATATTCGAGTGATATATATTGTACAGATTCTACTTAACATAATACACTTTCTTTTTAGGTATTAACGGTAAAGGAAAAAGGGATCACTTCCACTGTAATTTTAAGCAAAGGTGTAACTTAAATATTTAAAAATAATTGAATCGTCAGTTTGAAAGAGAATTAGTACAAAAACCAAGTTTGAAGAAAATTGAAAAAAAAAATAGTAGTGGAATTTTCAGTATAAAACCACCAAATTTTTACTGAAAATTCAGGACCCTGTTTGTAAATACAGAACAATCATAGGGAAAATACAAGTATATCTAAAACTATTGTACAATTAAAAAAAAATGATGGACTTATTACCTTATAAAAACTCATGGAATTTCAGCCGCAAAAAAATCTTAAAAACCACTTATAAGTTGATAATTAAATTATATATCTGCTTAGTTCACAGTATAAAAGTAGAAATACAGAAAGACTGAGGCAGATAAAATTTAAATTTATTTAATGCAGTTTAAGGAATATTATTTGAGTTTAACATCCATTGGATAAAAATGGTAAAAAAAACTTTCATGTAAACAAATTATTTTGACTCAGTTAATAGCACAGAGAGAAAGCAAAAAGACAAATTAACTTAAATTTAAAACTAAACGCTTAATCTCACTCAATTCAAGGGGTTCATAAGGAGTGGAAAAAATCATATCTGGCAATAGGGTTTTGTTATTTGTCCCTCTTTCCATTCATGAGTAGAGCGAAGCTTAGAGATTTTTTTTAAAACTTAAAAAGTCATTTTTTCATTTTTGGCCTCTATTCATTTTTTTAAACTGACAATTCAATTGTAATGCTTAACCCTACAATGCATGATTTTTTAAATTCACTTGAAAATCATTTATGTGACTTCTATTATGGTGTACATTAGTAAAAAAATACTAAAAAAATTTAATTTAATTTTTTTCTACTTTTTATTGGCAAAAAACTTTGTCCTTGTGAAATTAATTTGTGTCTCTTGTGAAATTAATTGTGAAGTGAAATAAAACCAAATGCTCTAAAAATATAAAAAAACAGCTTATCTTTTCAAAAATTTTTTGTTCAAGCTGAAAATTTTTTTTATTTTAATTTATATGGTCCTTTTATTTTGGCGTTTTCTGTGTCTTGACTTTCGTTTCACTAGCTGGGCAATTCCACGGGTAGACTGACATTTTTTAAGAAAAAAGCTTAGTATTTTGTTATTTTCTTCCCAAAAATAAATGATAAAAAAATACTTTCCACCCAGTTTATTGCTTTCTTGTTAGCTTAATCTAATGGCACAATTAAATTTTCAAAATATGTTTTTATTGATTTTTGAAAAATTTTAAACGACGTGGTAACTGACTGACATTTGTGGAACATTTATGTCAGTCAGTTACCACGTCGTTTAAAATTTTTCAAAAATATATAAAAACATATTTTGAAAATTTAATTGTGCCATTAGATTAATCTAACAAGAAAGCAATAAACTGGGTGGAAAGTATTTTTTTATCATTTATTTTTGGGAAGAAAATAACAAAATACTAAGTGTTTTTCTTAAAAAATGTCAGTCAGTTACCCGTGGAATTGCCCAGCTACTAACAAATGTCTCAAAATAGTACCCCTGCTGTGATCTACTGGCGATCTAAAGTGCTAATACAATGAAATGTTATATCTATTGTACTTATTGCATGATATGGCCGTTTGGAAATGAAAGTTCGAGTAGGAAATGGGGAAAAATGTCGTGTTGCCAAATGGCATCAGTATGCACTGTAGGGTTAAGTTAACAAAATTAGTCAATGAATCTGTTTCCTTAAATTACAGGATAGTTATAAAACAATGAAAATAACATCACTAGGTACCGTTTACCGTTCAAATAACAATTCTAACAACGCTTCCATAATTAAAAACGAAGTGTGTGAAGGAACTTAAAGTTGACAATGTATAATACACAGCTTTTCTAACACTTTCTAGCATTAACTAATCACCTACAAGGTTGATTTTAAGAAAACAAACAATTTGTTCGTCAAAGAAACCCCGTTGTTCGGAAATGACGCAAGTTGAATGTCATCTTAACAAACCCCAATAAATGATATTAAAAAACTAGTTTCAATGTACGTTCGATTGTGATATTTCCTTATCAAAAAGTAAATTGGTAGCTATAACAGCGTAATTGCCGGTTAAAAATTTCTTTTTTTATAAATACCTTATTTTATAACGCATAAATTGACATATTGACACTGACACTTTCCTACGAATATAGTTATTGGGTATTTCCCTTTCCCGATCACTTGTCATCTTTAGGATAAAATATTTAGCCGCAGGTCTCTCGAAAGGCGCGAAATAATAAAGCAAGGTTTCGATGTTTGATTTAATGGAGGAAACTTCGAATCCATATCTGAGCGTTGTTTATGTTAACTACTTGAAGTATTTATCAATTTAGACATAAATTACTTTGTTAAATTTTTGGGTGTCGTAAAGTAATGAACTAATCAGGAGAATCAATGAGAAATCAGGGAAAACTGTGGAAATGATTAGGATTAGTTTTTTCTTGATAGAGCTCTTTTACCTTTAAAAATTCTTTAAGTGAAACTTAACAGTAAAAAATTTTGTTCAATTAAAAAATTATTAAAAAAAACTGCAGACAATCTGCCCTAAAATGTCTATCTCTTTAAAGACCCTGATCCATCTGAGGATAAAGGGTGAAATGCCAGTGAATGAACAGTTGACTATTTAATCTCAAATAATAAGGAATTTCATTGCTCTGGAGGCTCCCAATAAAATTCAGTAGTTGCAGGAAGATGTCATAAATGTGGAACAATCGTTCATTCCAGTAAAATCTTTGAATTGTAACTGTGAATTTTTTTAAATTGTGACCTAGCTGAATGTGATCGAAAAAGAGACCTGTCGGTTAAGAATTGACATCTTTCAGTTCTGATTTTCTTAAGTTTTAATTGTGCAGCTTATACCTTTTTATATTTTAATCAATTATTTATAAGTGTTTTTCTTCGTTAAATAATAATAATGTAGAACGCTTCATTTTTTGGAAAGTGGGGGAGATATAGGACATTATGTTCATTTATTGGAACGGGAAAACGAAATTTCCCAGTGAATGAACGGCCCAGCCCGTTCATTCACAGGGAAAAAAGCCTACCTCGTGAATCTTCGAGATTTTAAGCTTAAAGATCTACTGCTTAGCTAACGATAGTAAAAGGGTCGCGTGATTTTTTGCTTTAGTATTTTCTATTTTATTTAAAATATACTGATTTCTTATGTATATAGAGGGTCTAACTAAGGTTAGAGGGAGTAATTGTATCTTCCTCTTTCGATCAACTGCCCCTCAGCTTCTTCCTTTCTCCCCTCCAAGTCTGTCAAAACCAAGTGATCCTTTTACTATCGTTGGTTAAGCAGCATAATGATATGAAATATAAGCTACATGTAATGCCAAAGGCTTAAAATTGTGCCCTTTCAGTAAATGAACGGGGTGTGTTGATCACAAAGTCTACGTTGATACATGGTGTTTCGAAAGTTCACTTTACACCTTTAGTTTTAAACAACGCCTCCTAGAATCATGGAAATGAGGTATTCTTACAGTAAAGGGGCCATAGTGAATATACTGCGATGGCTTACAGCGCAACGCTTTAAGTGGCCTAATTAACAATTTAAATAAAAAAATTAAAGATAGTACAAAAACTTCTTTTGGAAAAATGTATACTGAAATCTGTCACCAGGTTTAGTATTTTGTAAACGCCTTAAGTCTAGGTTTGGATTATTCAACCATGTATAAGCCAAATAATCTATAGACTTTTCCAAAATACTAAAACAGGTGACTACTTTCAGGGTTCATTCACTAGGAAAACTGCGTTCATTTTCTGGGCAGTGTTTTAACTAAAATCAAAATACATTCAAAGCTATCAATTTCTGTTACCTTAAAGTGCGTTCACCATATTTCCGAGAAAAAGCCTGTATGGAAACATACCTTATTTTTAAGAACTGGCCGATAAAAAGAATGTTCAAAATGGGAAAATCGCATATCTAAATGCTAAGAGTTCATTCACAAGGAAATCCACCCTAGGACTTTCTGGAAGATTCTGAATCATCCAACTCTGCTTATTATAACTCTAACAATATGTAGTAGAAAATACTTATACTGAGGTTATCAATCGCTTTCTAAACCGCATTGTTCCTTTTTGTTCAGAAACCATTGAACCTTCCTCCATTTGTTTACATTCCCAGCAAATTGTCTGTTATTACATTTTCAAAAACTTAAACTTAGATGTAATAGTAAGTATCCCAAGAAATTAGGGTTTTCCTGTAAGAATGTTCCATAAAATGATTACCAAAAGAAGATATTCCAAATGAGGAAATATTTGGTATGTTAACGCACATCAGAATTGTTGAACTCCAAGAGTACGCACGAAATTGTGCTTCAAGACTTTCAATGCAACACGCAAAAGATACGATAGAATACAATTTAGAAGAGTAGAAAATAAAAACAATCCAGTCAGGGTAAGGGGAAAAACTATCTGTTTTCTCAACTGACTCTTTGGAGCCTGCCTATACCAAGATAAAAGTTTAACTCAAGAAACATTTTTCTGTTATCTATCGTATATACAGGGTGTTTCAAAAGTCCGTTTCGCGGCTTTTATTTGGAACTAACTGGTCTTAGGGTCACAGAAGTAAGGTCTTCCCCTAGGTAAGTGACCCTGGAGAATTCATTAAGATGGCTTACAGCGCCTTTTTTTATTAAATTTTGCCTTCATTCAAACACAAAACTACACAAAAAACACTGAAAAATTTGCAACAAACTTTTTCTTTTTTGAGGCCTGAAAAAGTGTTATCTTCACATGCTAATATCTCCACGAATATTCAAGATATTTTCATGAAATTTTTTTTTCAGTGAGTGCTTCATAATGTTGGCAACAATATTCTCTTGAGGTTTTTACTCTATCTCCTTTAGTTTTTAAATTAATTTTTTTAACTTTTCAATTTCGCCGCTAGGGGCGCTGTAAGTCCTCTCAATGGATTCTCCAGGCTCACTTACCTAGGGGTAGACCTTACTTCCGTGTCCCTGGGACACGTTGGTTCCAAATAAAAGCCACGAAGCGAAACGGACTTTTGAAACACCCTGTATGTTACGGGCAATGTGATAAATCGGGTAAAATTAATAATGCTCGAAGTGGAGGAGGGCAATGTGATAAATTCAATGGAATTTATCACTTTGCTCGCCTCAACTCTGGGCATTACTAATAATGTCTAATTAATCAATTTGCCAGTAACATTATGTTTTATACATTCCTTATATGTACCGTGAGAATCTGAATTATATACCCTTAATGTGAGCTTAACTGCCGTTTTGAATGATTTTACAAATTATTTTTTAATCCAAGTAACTCTCCAGGCTGTTTTTTCATCCAGATATTCTGTCGTCAGTCAAAGCTCTTTACACTCTGATTATTTGGTTTTGTTTAAATAAAGTTTGAAACTTATTATAAACAACTCTATAATCATTTATAATTTCTTAAATAATTAGAAATTTTAAATAACTTATGCATTTTTTCAAACAACGTTGAATACTGTTTTTTGCAGACTAATTTCTCAAGCTTTTCTTTTAAACCTCAGTATCCAAATGGAGAAGTAAATTCTAATCACATTCTTAAGAATTAATTTTTCATTCAATGCTTTCTTTAGATGAAATTCCTGTGAGTCATTCCTGTGAGTTCTGCCTGTTAAAGCATGGTTTAAGTCCGTTTTTTGCGTCCGCAAACAGCCGTTTTGGAAACGGCTATAGGAAAGCAGTTTTCGCACGCAAAAAACGAACTTTAACAGGATCTCAAGCGTTTAATATTGATGGTTTTTACGTCAAACTTTGGACTTAAGGGTTTACAACTATGATCTTTCAGATTATAAAATCAAAAGAAATGATTTCGAAATACAAAATGAGGTTTTGGCAGAATTTTCACATTTTTTTGTGGTTTTTTAACTTTTTTCATAATAAAACAAATTTTAAAGTGAAGACTTTTGAGATAATTTTAAAGATCATATTAAACCACAATTTTTGAGGCCATAATTAAATTTTTACCAATAGCAGTTTTTCTACAAATTGAATTTTTCAAAAAAATTTTTGGGGTGTCGCTCCATTTTTAACTCCCTGGGATTTGTTCAGGGACCCCCGAATCCTATGTGATTCTGACTCGTATAGGTGTCTACTATCCCCCCTAGAAGTGTGGCCCATTATTTATGGGACACCCTGTATATACGCCACTGGAACTTTTTACGCCACTTTTTGGAAAAACTCTTAAACAATTCAACATGAAATTAATGAAACATTATTTTATTTGTTTGATGAAGGTTTTCCAGAGTTATATTTAAAATTAAATTTCCGCTTGCATCTTTTTTACCTAATTTTTAACTGAGCATATCTATAAAGGTTTTCAATAAAAATTTCGGAAACTTATGGAGTTACACTTAAGAGATTATATTAATACAACCGTTTGGTTTTTAATTGTTTCATTTAGTAAAACAACAGACTTGTATCTTATTACCCCCAGTGGAGTAACAAGATACAGTGATTGGGGTAATAAGACTAAGACACAAGTGAATGATTCTTTTCCACTTTAACTTGGCAAACTCTTTTTTTTCTAAAAACAAAAAGATAATAAAATTTGTGTAAAAAATCAGCTTCACAAGCCAAAAGGAAAACCTGTGTCGTTTTCGTAGGTTTCTAATTTTTTAAAACAACTTGTTAGTCCGTATTAGAAACGCTAACAATAATTTTTCTAGAAGTTTTCCCAAGAAATCTACTACTAATTGCAATACCATCTACTACTAAATGAACTCTCAAAGAACGCGTTAGAGAAACGTTCTAGAAGAATGAAGAATGAAAGCTTAGTTCTAAAAGTGCGTG
Organism: Tetragnatha versicolor; assembly: GCA_024610705.1. Taxonomy (NCBI): domain Eukaryota; kingdom Metazoa; phylum Arthropoda; class Arachnida; order Araneae; family Tetragnathidae; genus Tetragnatha; species Tetragnatha versicolor. The sequence continues at coordinate 7,324,281 of JANDEH010000010.1, forward strand.
TTGTGGTTTAGATCACGTTAATTTAGTGTCAAAGATGTCGGTTGGGTTCCATCTTTATAGTGTGTCCCAAGGTCTTCAAAGTAACTTTAATAAACATTACCTATACACAATTAAACCTATACACAATACATTCCCATACTCTTGAAAGATAAAAATATAATAGGCAGTTAACATTATTCTAATGCCTGCAATACTTTCCTTCAGGGAAAATTTCTTTGATTTTTGTTTTAGTTCTCTTGAGGAAGATTTCAAGTGGTTCACAATGTTCAAATTAGATACTTGTTGCCATTCGACTATCAACAAATGATGCCCAAATTATCTCAACAATATTATTCTTATTCTTTCCTAAGTTAATTAATGACCTTAAGTTAGTATGGGTATTTGAAATCTATGGAGGAAATCAAGTAATATTTTTTTTTAATGTTTAACAAATAATGATTTTATCGGTGAGAGAAGGCTCATCAAAATACATTTCTAACCATTTAATAAAACTTAACACGTATAGTTTACATTGTACAACCTCAAACATAGCTAGCTAATTAAAAAGAACTTTAGTTTTTTTAAATTTAGAATCTTTAAAAGATTAATCATCAGGACCATTCCATGTAACTTACGGGACATTTCAACTATTTTTTACTGAAAGTTTATGCTGCAATTTCTCTACAAAAAATGTTTTCAGAAAAAAATTTAAGATTGTCTAAATATACCTTGGGTTTGATTTTTGAGCTCTTTGTCAAATTTCAATTCCTTTAATTTAACCCTTTAAAATATGGGTAAAGTTGCGTCACTTACGGGACAGCCCAGTCCACCACACTGTTGACTTAAAACTTTAAAATCGCAAATTCAGATCTTGTATCGCATTAAAAATTAAAAAATCAATATGTTGCATGCTTAAGAAGTCAAATCAAAGGAAATAACGCTCGATTAAAAAATATTACTCTGACAAATGTTTTAGGGGCATTTTTTTCACGTCACGTACGGGACCAACTTTTGTCACTTACCGGAAAAGTTGAAATAACATGGAATTCTATAGGAAAGGACTATCAAACTTTTTAAGGGAAAAAGCATTTTTAATTTGATGTAATTAAGACATTCATTTAAAATCTATGTGAATGTTATTAATAATTAAAAATTTATCCATGCACTCACACTACGCTTGTTTTAACGAACCTCGGTTTTACAAACTCGTACGAAATGCTTGAAAAATTCGTAAAAATAATCAAAGAGGATAGAAAATTAGTAGATTTCCTTCCCATTTTTAATTAAACTATCTCTGTGTTATAAATGAACAATTTAAGATTGTTTTAAAATAGCGTCATTAAACTTAACAAACCAAATTAACTGGTAGTACTCATTAGAAGGTGAAACTAAAAACGTTATTTAAGGTTTAGATTATCCCATGTATTCCTATGGGAGCGTCACTTACGGGACATTTTAAATGTTATTTTATCCCAGTCTTAAAATAAATAAAAAAGACAATTTGAAGATGATGTTTGTTTACTCTCTTAAAGTTAGAGAACGTACCCATACTACGTGACCCATTTTTTACCATTTTTGACCCCCCTCCCCCCCTTGGTGACCATCCGTAGTATATGCCAAGACCCCCCTCCCCCTCTAGTTTTCACGTAGTAATTCATAAATACGGTTTGCCATCATTTATTGCAAACATAAAGTTAAAAAAATTAATTTTGCTTAATTTGTTTAATTTTAATAATTAATTTGGCCTTATTAGTCTTAATTTGGAAATTTCAATAATTAATTTGGCTTAATTTTGTCGTATTGACTGGATGAAATTGACTACGTGACAAACCCTTAAGCCCCCCCCTCCCCCCTGTGACCGAGCATGGTATTTTGAAGACCCCCCCTCCCTCCCCTGAATGGGTCACGTAGTATGGGTACGTTCCCTTACCTTAAAAATAATATTAGTAAACATTTTGCACAATATTACGTATTGTAAGATGAAAAAAATTCAGATTTTCCGTCACGTACGGGACATTTTTAAGGCACCATGTTATGTGATAAAAAAAATTTTATTTAAAAATTTCTCAAATTTGTGTGGAACATGAACTCTCTTCTTAGGGTTCTAAACTTACCCCTCAAACAAAAAAATATAGGATTTTTCTAAAATTTTATTACATTTTGAAGTTCGGCTTTTTCTCACAGTAACATTATAAAATATGGTCTTCTATTTGGTTGACCTTCAAATACCAATAAGTAAAAAGCTAATTTTTATAAAATTGTTGATTTGGACATTTAAGAACACTTCCAGTGTCAGTTCATGGCGAAATTTTGATTTTAATTTTTCAAAAAAAACTTTGTACGCCGCCGTGGAATGGCCCATCAGGTAATTTTGACAATACATACAGGGTGTATCTGAAATGGTGCAACAAACTTTCAGGGATGATAGTACTCATCAAGACGAACAAGAATCGGTATAGAAAGGGGTCCCAGACCAAATCCCAGGGAGTTAAAAATGGAGCGACACCCCAAAAAAACATTGAAAATTATATTTGTAGAAGAACTACTATTGGTAAAAACTTAATTATGGTCTGGAAAATTGTGGTTTAATATGATCTTTAAAATGACCTCGAAATTCTTCACTTTAAAATTCGTTTTATTATGAAAAAAGTTAAAAAACACAAAAAATGTGAAAAATCTGCCAAAACCTTATTTTGTATTTCGAAATCATTTCTTTTTATTTGATAATCTGAAAGATCATAGTTGAAAACCCTTAAGTCCAAAGTTTCACGCAAATACAATCATTATTAAACGCTTGAGATCCTGTTAAAGTTTGTTTTTTGGGTGCGTAAGCAGTTTTCTAGAGCTGTTTCCAGAACAGCTGTTTGCGCACGCAAAAAACGAACTTTAACAGGATCTCAAGCGTTTAATATTGATTGTATTTACGTCAAACTTTGGACTTAAGGGTTTTCAACTATGATCTTCCAGATTATCAAATCAAAAGAAAGGATTTCGAAATACAAAATAAGGTTTAAGCAGATTTTTCACATTTTTTGGTGTTTTTTAACTTTTTTCATAATAAAACAAATTTTAAAGTGTAAATAATTAAGTTTTTACCAATAGTAGTTCTTCTACAAATTGAATTTTTCAATGATTTTTTTGGGGTGTCGCTCCATTTTTAACTCCCTGGGATTTGGTCTGGGACCCCCCTTTCTATACCGATTCTTGTTCGTCTTGAGGAGTACTATCATCCCTGAAAGTTTGTTGCACCATTTCAGATACACCCTGTATAAACTTTTTATTTGAGAATAATATTAAAAACAATTTAATCTCAATTTAACTACCATATATTATCCATGAAGAAGAAAGCCGCAAAAATCATTTTAATTTTTTTTAATTTCGTTTGGCTTTTCAATGAGTTTTTGAAAAAAAAAGTATAAAGATATCTTAACTATAGTTACACACATAAAAACTAGTAGGATTTAAACTATTAAAAGGAAATTAAGCTGAAATTCAGAAAAAATATTCATCAGTAAAACACACACATAGTACACTTTATAGTTTAAAATCTCATATAATTTGTTTTAGTGTATCAAAAAATAGTTGAAAATTTGGATTTTGAGTTAAATAAGAGTCCCATAATAACCATAATAACGTTACCATGAGTTCCTTGTAGTATATCGTCAAATGATATAATTTTCATAAGTGCATATACTATTTGTTTCTGGGAGGATGCGAAAGGGTTACCAGAGTAAAATTACTATCTATGTAGACAATTCTCGGACCACTAGTTTTTATACTATACCGCACATTGGGTTATTAACTCTAATTATGTAACAGAATTTTGTCAACTCTGTTGATTCAAATTTGCCTGTTAGGAAAATCTGTACGTGTAAAAAGTTTTGACCTAGAACACATACATAGAGGTATCTAATTAGATTCAAGGTAACAATATGTCTTACCCAGTGATTTTCAGAAAAGGATGAATAGTGAACAAGCTAAGAATTATTCCTTTCGAGACATTAGAAATGCAGTGGGAAATAGAAAATGTAGTAGACTTTGCTTTAAAAAGTAAAATTTTAAGAACGATTTATTTCTCAAGTCTTTCAGACATCATTAAAAACTATCGCAGAGTTCGGTAAAAAGTTTTTTTGAGTAGTTATAAAATAACACACTAACATCCATATTACAGCCATCAGGTTAACCAGCAGCTAGGGTAGTGGTACCATTAACTGGCACTTTAAGAGCAATAAAATTAATTAATTAATTAGCTATAGCTACTTTATAAAAATATAATGCTAAAACTTTTGTTTTGAAAAATTAAATGAAGTTTCAATATTTTTTAGAGTACAATTCGTTTGAATGAGGAAACATTTTCTATTTTTTAAATATTTTAAGTTGGCGTGGTGGTAGCAGCACCAATAACTGACACACCGGGAAATTTTTTGGCACCAATAACTGGCATGTCCTGCACCAGTAACTGACACTTTGAAATACCTTTAATAAATAAGCGTATAATTACTAATTAGTATAAATGTAATGAAAAACAGCTGCTGATACAAAGAAAACAATATTTAACTTAAAAATCCAATGAGAACTTTTCAGAACATTCTTTTTATGATAAAATTTATTTTGCTCTTCTGCTTTTATAGGTATCAAAATTTAATATCCATTGTATCGAAGCATTTTAGATTGGATTTAGACAAAAAGATTCAGTTGAAAAACATAGGTATCCATAAAAGTATAGAAAAAAAACGAACAAATATAGAATTCTAAAACTAAGATCTGATTAATTTAGTTTAATAATGGATTTACTCAAAAGTTTTTGTTTATTTACCTTCAATAATGATTCATCCAACTGCAGTCCAGTTAACTTGTTTTGTTTTGATTTAGAAATATGTTTTTAAAAAAATAGTCTGTTATTTAATTAATTATCTTTGTAGTTTTATTTGTATTTTTTAAAAAAAGGGTGATTATATGAATAAGTATATTATTATTTCAGCAGTAATGACCCCCATGTCAGTTACTGGTGCAATTCATTTTTTGTGAACTGTCACCCCATTTTAATTTTTTTTCAAAAATAACAGCTTAGCATGATTTTATGTACTGTTATCAATTTCATGTTTGTGTTCAAATAGGTTTGAAAAGAAAAATTTGCTTAAATTAGACCCAGAACAAAAATATATTTCCTTAATTTCAGCACTAAGCCAATCATTGAAAATCAGAAGTTTTTTGACACTAAATGGGAATTCTCAATTTATTAAACTTATAAACCCTTGGTATAAAATAAATACTGCATGAATTTCAAAATAAATGTCTAAAATGTAAAGAGACATTACCCTTTATTTCAAGTTCACAATATTAATCTTATTATTATGTATTTATCTCAAAGTGTCAGTTACTGGTGCGCTGTCAGTTACTGATGGTACCACTACCCAAAGAAAGAAAAATTAGCCTTTCGTTGACTCTGATAGGTGGAATCCTTCTTTGACCTTAACGCTGACGCTGATGACAGTGAATGTAGCTGTAAATCTGCAAAACATAAGCAGCACAGACGTTCAAGATTCGTCCAATGTGTTTGTCATGTATGGTACTTGTAGCTGCAGTTACATAAACTCAAAATATTTTATATGAGCTATGCTACTATAAACTTGCGTTGCCATAAACATTAACACGTGTGTTGATGTGATCGCCTTTTGCCTCTTCTATCTCCCTCTATCGCAGTCATTTCAGTGCATAATCAGTTTTCGTGGTCTCGGTATACCTTCCACAAGGATTTCCTTTTCTAAATCTCATTTTCTCTAAGCGCGTGGCACCAAAGGCGCCCTGAATGACAATGAGGTTCTTGTAGACGGAAGTTCAAGGCCCATTCAAGAGGAATCTCAATATCCTGGAAATCAGCGCAGAAGATTCATTGACTATTAATGTAATCAAAATGTAAATTATTATCATTTTCATCGACGCCTCATTGGGCTGTCAGAGGTAATTAACATTTTCAGCAGGTCGTTAGCATATTTTAAGTTTTAGTTCTTCCCTTAACGTTAAGTTTATTCAAAACTGCTCTTTTCTTTATTTTGTTAAAAATCATTATAAACATAATGTTCAAAAATTATTTTTAAAATTCAACAAAAAGAACTAACCACCTGACCTAGTTAAACTTTCTTTATGATGGGGTCCTAAACGACGGTTCGGAAAAAATACTATTTTCTGGAAAAATTGACTAAAAAGTTTGAATTTATCTGATTTGCATTTCTTATGACCTTCCATCCATGATTTAAGACCCCTGACAAAAATGTTTCAAAACCCCACGCTAAAAATAATAAAATATTGCACAATATGTTTAAAAAACAACCTTATTTCGCCATATTAAACTCCTTTAGCCGTTAAAAACAAGTTTTTCTACGAACAGTCCGGAAACGAAAAAAAAATAGAGTAATTAAATTTTCTTGAGGGTCACCTTGTCAAATGGGTTACCAAACGCACATGGTGGGGAAAGGCAGAGAAACAAATAATTATTGTTTCTAGAATTATAAATTATTCCTTTGGGGTTTTTAAGAATCGAGCCATGTGGGAGGACGGAGTGCGGTGTGGACTACCTTCCTTGACCTCTTTAAATATGCATCCGAAGAAACTCAGAGTTGAGAAAGCAGAAAACCATGATTTATGTAACATGGCTCACCCGAGATTTAATGAGATCTTCCGTATAACCATGTGGTTTTTGCATGTTTTAGCTAAATAAAGAAAGTTTTAAACAAAAAAAACAAACAAACTTGCAAATTTGCGAATTTTTCCTTTTTTGATGCCTGAAAAAGTCCCATTTTCACTTGGTAATATCTTCCCGAATATATTGAAGATATATTCATGAATTTTTTTCTGTGCGGTTTTTTTATGAGTGATATTTCCAACAATTTTTATTGCAGTTTTTGTGTTCTACACCACCTTTAGTTTTTAAATTAATTTTTAACTTTCTTATTTCCCAGATAGGGGCGTTGTAATCCACCTTATTCTCCATGGTCACTTACTTAGGGGTACACCTTACTTCCATAACCCTAGGAGACGTTGGTTAAAAATGAAAGCTGTGTAACGGACTTTTTAAGCACCCTGTATGTGAAACCCGCTTCAGAAAATTCCTATATTCAGTATCTATAAATTAAAGCAGCGGTTTCAGAGTGCTTGTGAGATGTAAAGAAATTTATCCACTATTTAACTAATTCCACTATTTAACTAATTCCCCTATTCAACTAATATCTACTATTCAAATTACTGATTATAGAGACGGAGAAGAACTCAAAATCGGATCAAAATTTTTATTTTTCACTTTTAAAAATAGGGCAGCGTTTTCTATCCATCACGGATCATCCTTTGGCGATCAGAAAAGAAAAAATTACATCGTTATCATTAATAGTGATCATAACTTTAATGACTATCTGTGATCATTATTATCCAAGTAATATTACTTTGTTCCAAGAAATTAAAATAATTTTAATTATGTGAAAGAGTGCTAAATCACCCCCAACAGAAAGAAACCTCGATTATTCTTAAAGAAAATACTGAAAACGCCTATCCTCGAAAAGTTAAATTCGGTTTTGGTGAGGTGTAAACGATAAGTTTTTGCGTTGTTTGAGTTTTATTTTGTAATCGAAAAATTTTTCATCATAAATTAATCATTAACATCGGAGTAAGACCATATAGCTCAAAAGAAATTATTACTTTTAATCGTAACTTATTAAAATCGAAACCTGATCATGATATTTTTGCCTCTAACCAGACCATATTTTCAGGAGTTTACTCTTAATTTAGTTATTAAACCAGGTTTGGGTGACAGAGCTGCTATTCAGGATAAAGATTAAGCAAATTTCTCCACGGAGTACTGGAAGATGATGTTACACGGTGCATAGTTTGGGAACTGCTGGAGGGAGAAAAATGTTGGGTAACTATCTAATGCGTAGTAAACAGAAGTTATCGATATGGTAATTAAAAAATAATGGATCATAACTATTCCAATTTTCCTACTACATCATTAGGAAAAAGAAGTTTTCTGTAAAAATTAGAGTCGTCTTGGTGAGGATCAATAAAATTACGCAAGGTTATAAAATCGGGGATTGGCTTGGAAAAGTTTCATTAAAGATTCATCAACGATTCGTTGGTTAAACAATGGATAATAAAGGTCTTGATAAAAAAGAGATTACATATATTCATATTTTCATAAACAAGGCATTCCCACTTGACTCAACTTTTTATAAATATTTAATTAAAACGATATTTATACCAATGGGTCGCAACTCGAAGAGGTCCATCACGTACAGTCGGAGTCAAAAAAAACGTTCCAAGGACTGTTAAGAGGAATCTAGACCTTAACCCCGTACGCATGGTATAGGAAAATAGGTTTGAAATATTTCGCCAGTCCCGATCGCCAAAGGTTTGCCACTTGTTAAAATTACAATAACCCACAAAACTAAGCCAATCCTTTAGTTATTTGTAATATTTGCGTCTCTCAATGTAGATCCCGGTAGCGTAACGGTTAGAGAGCTGGTGTTGTATGAGTTAAGTCGAATTTGAACGTTTTCTGCAACTTCTTGTGCTGATTTTATAATTTTTAAGAGTTAGAAGTTATTAATAAGTGATTATAAATTATATTTAGTTTTTATTGGATATTTAAAAGCTTTTTTTAATCTTATTTTCTATTGGGGTAACCTTTTTTACAATCGTCCAACAAATATTTTTTATTTTTGACATTAGGGGATCTTTTATTTTTGTATTTTTTTAAACTTAATAAAAATGTATTTTCAAAAGCTATTCTTATTTTAGCTTTGTTGTTTTTTAATGTTTGATGTTTGGATTCATTTAGTAGAAGTTTTTAGAAATACTCTTTATTTTTCATCCAATTCGATCCCAATTTTTCTCAATTCGTTGTTAAAATAAATTTTAAAAAATTCCCCCAGAAAATTATACATATACAATTGCGGAGTAAACGATTCTGATGAACGCCTTATAATAAAGAAAAATAAAATGAAGCAAAGATATTTTAATTTAACTTCGAAATAGATTTATTTTCAAGTAGAATATCATAACTTTCCTTATTTCCTTCTATCAAAAAACAATTTGTCGTGAAGGACAGTTATACTTAAATCTAGTTTTGGTATACAACCATGGAGGGATACAAAGTACAGAGAGTGAAATCTGGGGGCACACTGTAAACCTTCGGGATCGGGAATTTTCTGGGGGGAGCTTATTTCCCTCCAGTGACTCCACCCCGTGCGGATTCAGGGGGATGGCACTCTGGAATATGACCCCCCTTGGGAACCCAAAAAGTTTTAAAATGAGTAAAAACCCTACTTTTTACAGGTCTAATTTCAAAATGTTGTTCTGGGGAGGACCCCCATACCCCCTTTTAGTACCACAAGGGGATCTTCAGTGATTATTTTTAGGAAATCCCCAATATTTTGACATTTGGGAAAAAAAGTAAAGGTAATAGTGTTGAAAAGTGCCCCTATACCTCTAATGGTAACACAAGGGGATCTTATATAGAAAAATGCCCCCCTTGGAGCCGTGCTGGATCCGCGCCTGCTCCTACCATCTATACAACATGGAAAAGTTAGGGAAGCAGCATGGAAGTGTCCGAATGCCTCTTTCACCCCGAGTATAAATGGTTACCGCATCTGGATGCAGCTTGAGCCCAGGACGAGGATGTCTGTCGTGAGATATAGACTGGAATCATTAAAATAATTTTTAATAATTTAGTGGTGACCTAGTAACTAAAAATATTATTAAATCTTTCTCTCTTTATTAAATCTCTCACCAATCTTTAAACAAAACTTTCTTGAATAGGTAAAGCAATAAACCTACCCTTTCATTGGCTGGATCAATCTGTAGCTGTTCATTCATGATCATGTATCACGAATGAGGGATGGCTACATTGGATTGAACTCGCATGTGTTTGTGTAATGCTTTTTAGAAATTTTAGAAGCCGAACATTTTAACTGGAATTCGGGAAGAGGGGAGGTAAGAGAGAATGAATTGAGAGACATTATAGAGGGGGAAAATTGTGTCCTCCCTTCTAGTTCTCATAAGTCTATGGAACTGTCCCTCAACTCCAGGGGATACAGGGAGGGGTAGCTACCCTCTAAATCATGAGAGTAAATTACTTAAACTTTAGTCTTAAGTAATTAATTTTCAAAAATTTAAATTATGAAAACTGGGATCACTTGGGTTCACCTATGTCAAAGAGGATTAAAAATCAAAAATAAGAGATCTCCCCGGGCAGTATCTAGGAGGCGGTTAGGGAGTTGAACCCTCTATAGAGTTCTTATGTCTATTTATAGGCATTTTCCCTTGAAAATTCTAGAGATTATACGAGTGATCGATCCGGGGTGTTACCTAAATATTCCCCAATGTCCCAGAACAATTCACAAAGCTACTCTTTAGGGTCAAATTACAAAACATTTCGGAGATGGACCCCAGACCCCCTTTGTTTGGGGCTAAGTATATTATCTTAAAAACTTTTGCATTATTTTCACAAAAGGTCCAAATCCCATCTCGAAGCAAAACTCTGGCCCATCATCCCGGGTTTTAAAATGGTTCTCCACAAGCACGAGAAAGATCGACTATGCTTGCTTCGCCCTGAGCAGAATCCTGGGTACGCTTATGCAACTCAACCAAATATCTGTATATTAGAAATATAGCTTGTTCCCCACCCCCGAGACTGCTTAGTACAATTTCAATAGTCTCCAAAGCAAATTATTTTTTAATTTCTTAACAAAACTACTACTACTAACTTTTACTAAATCCGTAGAGTTCCCATTATTAAGTCATATAATTAAAATCCGTTACAAATACAAATACAAATTAAGTCGACCAACTACAGGCTTAAGCCCAGCAAGGTTGGTCCAGTCTTTTTAACTCAAACTACCGGAATCCCAGTATCTGTCAATTTTCCTCTTGAACTCGTTTACCCCTCTTGAATTTACAATTGTTTCAGGCAACGCGTTACCCCACGATTTAAAAGAATTTATAATTATTATTTATTTAAAATAACTTTAAAAATAGTTAAAATAGAATTATTTTCTGAAATAGTACAAAGAATTATGTTTAAACTTGTATTCGCCTGAATAAGCTTGGTAAAAAAATTCTTAATAAATTTCTCTGATTAAAAAATTTCTTTAAATAAAATATTTTTTCCAGTGTGAAGTTAAAAATACCTTTAAAAAATTACTTACTTATCGGAGTTGGATTTTTTAATGATCATAGTGGAAGATCCAGAGTTCCAAGTAAATTTCATAAATAATTATTTTAAGATTTAGGAAGAAACTTTAACGGCTGCTGAGAAATACGATTGAGTGCTTTGAATAAAAAATCAGGTAAGAATACTCCTCCACAGAGATTGGATCATCCGTAAATAAATTTCAACATCAATCGTAATGACATTGAGAATGATCCGCATTGAGGATCGAACCCGCGAACTTCCGATTACTAAGACGTTACTCTAACCTCCATACTACTATTTTAAAGCATTTTTATTCGAAAAAAAAACTGCGCCAAATCATGGATAACCAGCCAAATATGTTTCCTTAAATTAGATATTAGAAAATTGTTCTAGCCAATCTTTTCCTATATTCAGCGATTCGTTGAAATTTCAAATCCTGCAATCCCGTTGCTTAACTTTTGGAACGATTTTTTTGACTCCGACTGTACCACTAAACTTAAAATTGGAATCTATATGAACCACCCTTGCACGGATTTATATGATGGAATATAACTACAATTTAAGAAAAGTTCAATTCTATCTCACAAGTATTAGTAATTTTTTCTATGATATTTCAAGTCTTCCGAACTACACAAAATGTCATCGTTTTTTTTTTCAGACAACTCTTGGTTACTCACATAGCAGTTGAAAGTATTGCTAAAATTTTATTGATGACTGTTATCCCCACAAATTAAACAGCTCAAATACTCAGCAATCGAATCCTATTTTTCTCATGTGTTCAAATTTTATTTTATTTGAAACTTTTTGCATGCTACTTTTCACTGATCACTTTTAAAACTCTCACAGACCATATATTTCAAACCACTGATTGATAATAATGGTTCTTTTAAAACCCCTGGTTTGAGAACAGGTTTTTTCACCTCAAATGTATTTCAAAAACATTCGGCTAAACAAATACGATTATTGAGGGAAAGAAACCATAATCTCTTCAGTGACAACAAAATCGGCTATTTCTGGCAAATCCCCCAGATAACTTCATAACTTTTAAAGAAAGTTTGAAAACAATTTCTGAAAAATGAAAACTGTGAAACAAATAACTCAAGGCTCATTCACGCCTTTTCCCTTTCTCTGTTCATGCTGAGCGATTCACTGCTGTGAATCGCTAGTTTGCATTAGGTTCGGTAAGAAAAGGTGAATTCACACTTTTCACTTCACATGATTCCTCAAAATAAAGATCAAAAGTGAGAAAAGCCTGAATGAGCCTTAAGTGATTACCAAAACAACAAAACATTTCAACTCATCTTAATCGAATACCTCTTCTTCAGATAACCGAGCCCAAATCCACGTTTATATAACTTCTCCTTCAAGTGATCGATTTTCACGTCGAATAAACATCAACAACGATGCCACCAAACATCGCAAAAAAAACGGTTTCCAACCACTTTTTTGCCGACATCCGCTTTCCAGCGCGGTAACAGGGAGCAGCTAGCTCTTTTCGATCCCTTCGGCAAGGTTTCTAGCCGAAATTAACGCTTCCAATCTCGTGACGGTTTTCAATACATTTTTTAACGATTACTCAGAATTCTTTTTATACCTGGCAATTTGTCAAATATTTTTCTTGCGAATATTACCGCCTCGTTTATGCTAATGCTTGAACTGTACTTGAGTTCATTGTCAGAGATCTTTCGGTTCTTCCTCCCTCTTATTGATTAACACGTTTTTGCACGTTAAGAGAAGAATCGAGAGTAAATAATAGCTAAGTTGCGCCGCTTGGAGAAACTACTCTCTCAGCAAATAAATAATATTTAATTTTTATTAAAACTGTTGGTTATATTAAACTTCCAAGTTTTAGTGGATTTTTAGAAAGATAAATTGTATCTAAATCTTATTTTTTAATTAACTAATTTATAACTTTCTAAAAGTGGAGTACGGATGTATCGATAAAACGCGGATTTGTGTATAATACTTTTTTTACACTTTCCCTTAATTTTCTTCGCAGTGTAAAACTTTTATTTATTCGAAGGGAAAACCATAAAATTTCTTCTGGTTATCCTACCATCATCTCTAAAGTATCAGTAAATAAAATTAAAACTGTCGGCATATTAAGTGCCTTTTCGTGACAAAATGTTGCCTGGCGAGTATGAGAAGATTAAAAGATAGGAGGGTATTCACCTGTGTTTTTGTATGATTCTCTTTTTCAGTTACATGAGTACTTCACGTTTATTCGAATGGATCTATCTAAAAGTACTTCTACACCAATTAATCTATATAAAATCATTCAAGTTTCTCACCTAAAACCATTTATATGTTCCGTTATATTCCAAACCAGAGGTTAACTCATAAAACCGCAAGAACAACAAGGACGGATTAAAGGGGGGCTGAGGGAGCGACCGCCTCCCCTAGAAAAATTAGTTTAATTACTGTTTTTAGGGGTCAAATTTCAAAAATTTTCTGGGGGGACACCAAGACCCCCCCTTTGTACTTAGATGTCTTTATCAGCTAACTCCAAACTTTTTAAACTAGGGTTATAAAAATAACTATATTTACCAAAAAACGTTCTACAACACATCTTTTAACACTTTTGGATGCCACGGTCATCTCCCCAGGAGCAAAAATCTAGCTGAGGGCCTGACGTTGGGGATGGATATTAGGGGTTTTTGAAAAAATTTCTATATACGCCATTGGTCTCACTTTCTGCCTCCCTATCCCGCTTTTCGGACTAAATTTCATCAAATAAGAGACTTAAATTTAAAGTAGTAAAGAGAAAGACCTAGATTTTTTTTAATTTTATGGGGAGTTAATCTTTTAAAATTTCTTAAGCTTAATTTTTTTTATTAATTATAAGCTCTTCTAGAAGTTTTGGGTGGTTAGTTTTGTATAATTTTTCCCCTTTAAAATGGTGTTGCTTAGCAAAAAGTCAGTCCATCCTAAATGTCTAAAAATAAATCGAAAAACTATTTTAAAGAGTCAATTTACAAAATTTTCTGGGGAAGGACCCCCCAGAAAAGTGAAGTTAACCCCATCCATATCATTCTGATTATGTTGACTTCAAAGTTTGTTCAAAGCCTAGGGAATTACCATTTAAAACTCGGTTTTAAACGACATTTACCGGCGGTAGAGCAATGGGCATTATTGCCTAAGCTCTTTTCCCTCTACCCCCGAGGAAGAGGGAGACGCCACCCCCAAGTTAAGTTGTTCAAAGCCGTTTCTAAAAACAATGCGTCAAACAATCTTGAAATGAAATAAGCTAATTTTAGAATGGCATAAAAAGACATTTAAGTAATTTAACTGAATAAAATCATTCATCCTTCTTATAATAAGCTATTGATTTGTAAAAAAATGACCGAGGAAATCAAAATAACCATAATTACTGTAAACGATTTTCCTCCAGACAAATGTTGGGTTTTAATGGCCGATTGAATTAAGAGATGTTCAATTAATTTCGTAAACTGCCTTTGTTGTAAAATAAACCTTCCTTCTTTGCTCGAATTGGTGCTCAACTTTTCCAAACAATTTCCTCAAAAAATACAGTGTTTGGAATGATGAAATAATAAACCCGTCCAAGCCATAAGCAAACCCTCATTACTACCATTAGCTCTATTAGGTGGCAGCAATTTTGTGTCATGTTTTACCTCAAAGGTCCCAATTAACCTTGGATGTTGTGGTTCAATTATTTCCACAAACCCCTGTCGGACGTGGTGGACGCGAACATTCTGGGCACGGGGGCGATGGACATCGGAGGTGAGCAAAAAAAAGCTTCCCAAGCAATGGCCGACCTTGAATCCGTTTGTGACAGCAACAAAAGCGACCTTGCTCACGAGCCGATGGGATCTTCGAAAGTGGAAAAGTCAATTTTGTAGGTCATCGAAAGCGGCTTGCACTTGCTCCGGCTAATTCGGATGTTTTGATGTTGTCGACCTTTGCGGGAATTCCTTCAAAACAAAGAAATCAAAAGACGAAGGCATCTGTCGCAAATCAACGTCGTTGAGAAATGTTTTCATGAAAATAACGTGGCTGAGTGAAAACCGCAGGAAGTTCTACTCGTTTCGACAAGAATCTCTCTGGAGGCCAAGGATGACCACTACAAATATTTTTCATTTGCGTGCGCAAAACGTGAGATGATCAGACGCTTAGTTACATCGAAGTCATTAATAGAGAGTGGCTTGTTGCACTTTTCTATGAAAGGTTGTTTTGATTGGGAGTTTTTTTACTGACCACAACCCTTTGACTTCAAATTGCCCATTACCGAACTACAAGAACACAGTACTTAGCTCATAGGGATTTTTTTCCAGATTACAGTTTTTATCGAAATATTTTCTCGAAAAAGACTTGTCAAACCTTGAGATTCTATTTAGGATTAGTTATAGGGTTTGTCTCTCAAACCTTGCAATTATTACTCAAGGAGTGTCTTATTTCATTTTGAAACTCTTTGGGGAACTCTGAAACAGAATGTTACAACACTGTTACTGTTATAAAGACGTTAAAATGTTAGAGTTGGGTTTGGGGGTTCTCCCCGTGAAAAGTTTTATTTTAATTTAATCATCAAGAGTAATGTTTTAACTACTTTGAGACCATCTGGGTTACACCCGAAGAAGATTGATCCTTGCAAGTTGCAGATTTTTCAAGGGGAAAAACAATATAAGAACTTATGACAAAATTTCGGTGAGGCTGAACGCATTGGCTCGCGGGCCGTAGGTTGTGATGTGTAGGTTTGCTTTAAAGGAAATAATTCCTTTGAAAACAACTCTCTTTTATTATATAATATGTAAACAAAGGCATCTCAACTAAAGAAAAATATGGAACAAAAACCTTCAAACACGCTTTTCCTTAATTATTTCATGTTATTCCAAAGTGGTCCGCAGTGTTAGAAACTAAAGGCCGCGCGACCCAAAGTTATCCTTCGTAATCCAATTTTCTCATTATCTGCCAATGATAGTAACACAATATCAATGGGGGAAATCCGATTGCGAACCTAACAAATAAGTCACATTTCAGAAAAATAATTCCTTCAAATTACGTTTTTTATTGATATTAGTACGTTATGAAATTTTCCGAAATTACATACTTAAGACAATAGTGCTGTAATGCTCACCAGGAAGCTAGGCTCCTAACACTGCCAGATGCGTTCGTTCATTTATCAGATGCTTTGGGAACCTTTGGGGAAATCATACGGCAGTGATTTTAGTAGAAGAAAAAGGTTTTATACGATAGAATCTACCAAACTCAAATAAACAAAAGCTTGTATTTTTGATAAAATAGAACATGCATGAGTGGATTTTTATACATACTCTTATCTGTCTTCTAAAATAGTTTCAATGGTGGAATGGATTAAATAGTTATTATGTTACAGATGCCATTCAAATTCAGGAAATTTTATAAATTGATTTTCAATATTTTTATCTTAATTTCGTATTTTTTTTCCGGGATTAGTCATGTTGGTCTGGGGAAACTTCTATTGATAGATTAGAATCATAAAATCATGTTATTGAAAAATAAAGATTCGAATGAGACATCTCAATTGAATGGATGCAATTTTTACAGATTTATGCCTGTGTATTTCATTCCATGTGTTTAGGGAAGTTTTAGGTCGACATTAATTTTTGCATATATTCGAAAGAATCCATAAGTAAAACGATGTGAGTTTGCTTGCATTTCTATCCCTTAAAGGCTGTTTAAAATTTCTGCTGCTTATTAAAATTAAAGTGTTTTATAGCATAAAAAAATTTCAACAAAAGAAGATGAAGTTTAGAAATAAGTAAAAAATATTTTTTTCATGTTAATCAGTTTTATTCGGTATTTTTTTATGATTTATCGGTAAAATTTGCTTTATTTGGATTGGGACTCTATTTTGAGTTAAAAAGTAAGTAATTGAAAATTATCCGGTTTTTCAACCAAATAAACCCCAAAGAAAATGTTTCTACGTTGCTTTAAAAAATATATGATTATTCAAAAAGTCTCCAAATTTCTCATTATATTCATGAACTTAAGATAGCTATTCAAATAGCACTAAATAAGATGCTCACTGATATTCGACTAATATAAGATATTCCATGACTACATTAGATTATCACATTTTACTCGTTTTTTCACTCTTTAATCATTGAAAAAAGAATACAGATCCCAAGGAAGTTCGTTCACAACCATTATGTAGTATGTAATGTGATGTGTGTAGCTGAGCAATATAATGTAAAAGAATACCCTTCACGCCGTATAAACGACGGAAAAACATCAATGGGAATAAATATCAATAGAAACAAAAGTACTAAAGTAATTATATTTTGAGAACTGCTTAAAATTTTAACAATATTTTTTTTCAATAAAACTGTGTGTTTAGAAATGAGAATAAAAATAAAGTAACATAACAAAATGAAATTATGGTAATTCAGGCACTAAAATAAAGAATTGCATATTAATAAAAATTTCCTCTACTTGACAAATCAATCAATAAATAATAATGGCAAAGTATCAATGCAAAGCACACCCCAAGTTCAAATGGCCATCATAAAAGTTTCCATTTTATCTTATATTTTCACCCCAAACCTGGAACCCCACTCCTCAAAACCTGAACCCCTTCAAAGGGTTCGGGACGAGTAAATTGATGTTTCTGACAGTATGGCTGAATAGTGGGCACCTCTGAAGTGACCACTGACTCGTGTAAAGGCTAACCTCATGAATCTTAGGAGTGGCAGAAACTTAACAACAGTATCCCTTTCAATGTGAACGTTTCCAGTTTTGGTGCAGGCTCTCCTTCCTAAAAAGGGAATTTAACGTTACCAATGTGAATGCTAGCAACTCTTTCTCTCTCTTTCATTCATGCACATGATCGTAACATTAAAGTATCTATTGATCTATTTTCTTCCTTTGAATTCAATAACAGTTCTTCCTTAAATGTTAATTCGTTTAATACTGTATTATAATAATATTATCAAAATAACATTTTGTTATATCAAGTTAACCTTTTTGTATGCTTATCCCTCAAAAGAGATAAGTTAATCTAAAGATATTTGTACAGGTTAAAATAATTGGGTTGAAACGAAAGCGAAATTGTACAATACTGTGAAAGTTTCTCTCATTTAAATAATAAAACGATTTATCCATGTTAAATAATACAATGTTATAATAGTCTCTATGTTTAAAAAAAAAGGGTTTGGGTGAACGGTATCCGGAGATAAACTTTTTAATCATTAATCCGAATGACACATTTTGGTATCAAAATGTCCGGATTCCTTTGAGGATTCCGAGTAAGCTTCCTCCTTACGAATTTTTTAAAAACAGTTCTCAATTTTAAAATTTGAAGTCGCAGTTTTCACTGCCCGGTCACTGTGTTCGTAATTGTTCAATACATCAACTATACAATATTTATTTATAATGCAAATTTAAAAAGTGTTAGAGGTATTATTTTTAAAGAATATTTTTATATTTTTGTTCAAACAATATTTATAGAAAATTTTAAACTATGTTGAATTGAATAATTAATTTATATTTTATAAGTTTTTTTTACTTTTGAGGTTAGGGGTTAAAATACAGAAATTGTGTGATGAACAATTTCAGTTAAAAATGGTTAACTGAATCTCGCTTGATAATTAAACCTTATTTAATAGGATTCTTTCATCTGACGTCAGAGGTCACATGTTGTAGGGTAGAAACCATTGCATGGGCCTATCAGAACGTTTGCAGAGCGACCAGATATCCCAAATAAGTTTAAGTGCAAAACAAATTATAATAAAGGACGTCTCTAGTCTATTGTAACTATACCTTAAAGTTGTACATCAACTTAGTTGTGTTATCAACAAAAATTAAAACTTTATAGGGCTAGAAGAGGGAAAAATTACGCAAATAATAATTAATACAAAAGCTTTTTATCATATAGTAGGATTTTCCATCTATTTCACATACAATTTTTTCCTCAAATCTAACTTTAAACTAGAATCATGAATGAACAATAAACTGGTAACTGACATCGCTAAAACTTAAAGAGCAAAGGGATATTTTAAAGCTAAGAAAATAAACCTTACACACGATTAGGGAAACTTTATTACATAAGGTAGCACAGACCCGTAGTTCTGAGAAGATCTCTATTATTCGGAATGTTCAATTGTCTCTAATAAGCTAGATTTATAATTTTGCGTCACAAAGTGAAAAAACGTGAGTTTTTAAACGACACTTTTTGCCAGAATTCTACTCCCATTCACATTTGACGTTTATTTCAAAAAATTATTTCGTTGATACATTAGAGGAAAGTCTATGAACTATGACTTGGGAAAGGAAAATTTATTTAATTGTAATACAACGTCCACTTTTGTGCTTTGGAAGACTAGTTGCAACTAAAAGAAACAAAGTTTATAGGTAATTTTAAAATTCACACATTTGACTTTATTTCAAAAAATTATTTCGTTGATACATTAGAGGAAAGTCTATGAACTATGACTTGGGAAAGGAAAATTTATTTAAGTGTAATACAACGTCCCCTTTTGTGCTTTGGAAGACTAGTTGCAACTAAAAGAAACAAAGTTTATAGGTAATTTTAAAATTCACACATTTGACTTTATTTCAAAAAATTATTTCGTTGATACATTAGAGGAAAGTCTATGAACTATGACTTGGGAAAGGAAAATTTATTTAATTGTAATACAACGTCCACTTTTGTGCTTTGGAAGACTAGTTGCAACTAAAAGAAACAAAGTTTATAGGTAATTTTAAAATTCACACATTTGACTTTATTTCAAAAAATTATTTCGTTGATACATTAGAGGAAAGTCTATGAACTATGACTTGGGAAAGGAAAATTTATTTAAGTGTAATACAACGTCCACTTTTGTGCTTTGGAAGACTAGTTGCAACTAAAAGAAACAAAGTTTATAGGTAATTTTAAAATTCACACATTTGACTTTATTTCAAAAAATTATTTCGTTGATACATTAGAGGAAAGTCTATGAACTATGACTTGGGAAAGGAAAATTTATTTAAGTGTACTACAACGTACACTTGTGCGCTTTGGAAGATGACTAGTAGCAACTGAAAGAAACAAATTTTATAATTTTAAATTTGTGTTTCAGTTTTATAATTGAAATTTAATTATTATATCTACTTTATACATTTTACTTTTTTAAGTGTGATACTTTAAAAGTGTTTTCAATTTCTAAATTTTTCACTTTTTAAATTTAAATTTTGTTATTTTATTTATTTATGCGTTGATTTATGTTTTTTACCCCAATCATCCTATAAACTTTTAAAGTAAACCCTTAGGGGCCATTCATTAATTACGTAAGGATGATTTTGGCAATTTTTGACCCCCCCCCCCTACCCCCATGTAAGGGTACGTAAGATTTTTCATACCCCTCCCCCCTATTCTTACGTAAGATTCCATTTCGTTTTTCAAAATAATAAAATGTTAGAAAAGGATAGGCTAAAACTCTCATTTTGACGTAAATGATTAACAAAAAAAAGTTGAAACAAAAACTAATAAAGATTTCTCTATCTTTTTACTTTCTCTTGTTTCGACTTTTGACAACTGGAAGATGGATTCAACAGTTTTATTTTTTATCGTAACTTAATGCTACTCCAATAAAAGAGACACATCTGATGTACCTTCATTTTTTCTAAAAATTGAAGCTTCGATAATATACCGAGATCGTCAGCATTTTAAGTTTTTCTTGGGTTATTCAATAGTAATTTGATTAGAATTATTGGAATTTGTTTACATTAACTTGGAAAATCTTACGTAAGAATGGGTTTGACCCCCCACCCCCCAAGTAAGGGTATGTAGAGATTTTTCCAACCCCCCCTCCCCCTCAGGACCCTTACGTAATTAATGAATGGCCCCTTAGCACGTATTTGTGTTTAAAATGCAAAATATAATATCAACTGAAAACAAAATAGCCATATTTGAATGACATCGAAGAGATTAGTATTATATTCTAAAACTTCTGATGATAAAATAAAAATAAAGCCTGTAAATGTTGATTTTCAAAGTAGTAGTTAGCTAGAAAAATCATAAACGAAACAAAAGGGATTTTCTTTTTAAATTATATAAAATTTAAAACTTTATGGTTTCGCAGGGAGTGAATATCAAATATGAAAAATTCATTTACGATGTATCATTTTTTTCACCAAGTGATTTTTGATCAATACCTTTTCTCTCCTTTTTTTTATCCACCCCAAAAGTGTTCCCTACATTCCTTAACTCGTATATCCTTCCTTTCTCATTCAAAAATTAAGGGCGGCGAGGTAAAGTAAGCAAGAAAAGCGTTCATATCACTGAAAAAAAATCTAGTAATCGTGTCTGCTTGAAGTAAACAAATCCTACGAAAAGCTCTTAACTCAATCGGTGCATTCCAGAATGTTTTTTTCAAATTAGACCACTGCCTAAAATCACTCGATACCGAACTATCAATACCATAAAGAACCAGCTTTACCTATCTCCAGACTACTCACTATCAACCTTCTAAACAAGAGATTGTCTTGGTGACCTTAAAGCATTCCTATCACAACTTACAAATCCCCTTAGGAACAGCTTTGAGGGTGGAGCTATATTTTGTCCCTCAAAAGGACCCCCCAAAAGCCTCGAAGAGAACCTAACTCAAGGTGAGTCCGTGTCCCAACAATAAGCATTTGGGGCAGACATCAGGAATGTGCCTCTCCACGGTATCAGGAGACGTCTGGACTGAGGCTATTTATTTATTTGGTTATCGTGTATACGTGCCTACCTGCATGCCCCGATAGCATCGGGCAACACAGGTGACTTTGGGGGGTGTTTGTCCCCTGGGATCCACTGAGGTTAAAAAGTGGGGTCAGATAAGCCAGCCACAGGTGGGGCCGATTGTCCCGTTCACTTGCATCCCTCAAGTGACAAAAAAGGCCCCCCGGACAAAAGGGGGGATTAACCGGTCAAGGTTGAAGACTGCCCCGTCTGGAGGTGGTTCAGAAAGAAATTCCTCTACAATACATTAATCATTCTAGCAGTACATTTTACTTGGACGAATGACCAATATTAGAATGACACCTATATAAATTGGCTTTACTTACAAGCACTGTCTAATACCTGTACCTCAGATCGAGGAGGACCTGTCTCTGTTTCTACGATTTTAAGAAAACTACGATTTTAAAATTTAATTTGAATTTTTGAAGTAATTATTTAATTCAACCTTAAATTGATAAATTTCAATTAAATACCTTAAAACCATGATAACTTCACTAATAATTATTTATAAACAATTGTATATGGTGTTATATATAAGTTGGATAATTAATACATGTTTGTCAACTAGGCTGAGAAAAACCATTTATTTGACTAAAAGAAATATAACGAGTAAGAATAGTACACATAATAATTAAAAGTAATAATAATAAAGGAATATAATAACACCACCATACAAGCAAAACAAAAACATGAAATAGTTTGCCTAATTCACTTAAATGTGTTTCTCATTTAAATCAAAATCAATGAAAATTCCAAAATCTTTAATGGTATTTTCTCGTTGTAACAGATAACAATTACAATTTTGAATAATATTTCAGGTATAGGATTTTGAAATTTAATATTGAGGTGGATAAAATTTATTGTAAAGTGAAGTATATGTAGTTTTATTTCATATCATTTGAAGAAAACCACTTTCTAATTAAAATAAGGTATGATTCAATTAAAGCATTTAATTAATTTAAATCCGGACAAGAATATAATACAGAATCATTAGCATTTGTAATCATTTCATGAAAAAGATATAGATTTCATATATTACATTTATAAAAATTATAACTAATAATGGACCTAGAATAGATTTATCAGAAGGGTATAAAAGTGTACTGTGAAAGTACATTTTTATATTCGTATTAGAGAGAAGCAAAAAATAATTTTCACTAATGATTAAAAAACCATAAAAATTAGTATAATTTCATTCAGTTTTAAAAGTTTAGTAAAATCTCTCTCTCGATAATCTTTTAATTTATATATTTTTATTACAGACGAGGTTTAAATTTTACCGTCATTTAAGTGACTTCGTTGTCATGACAAATTCGTTTTTAAATATCCCTTATACCTTAGTTATTTTTTCATCAAAAGCTTTTGGATAAAATCAAATGCAACCAAGTTGATAAATAGATTTAGCAATAGAATAGACCTTATAAATTAAAACATATACCTTATTCTATAAATATAGATTTATTTACTTTTTTTAGACGAAATAATACGTGCCGTAAAACGGGTGAATCGGATTTTGTCAAGGTGAATTCCCCCATTGATTAATATTTTAATTATGTAAGCTGTTTAAGCTATTGAAATTAGCCAAAAAAATGCAAGAAGTTTATATTATTAGAACTATTATAATCAATGTAGGGATTTATTGAAAACAGAAAAAAGCCGCAATACAATGTCCTATTTAACCAAGATTTGTTACAGAAAAAGTATAATCTGTATGATAGTATAAAAATGTCAAGGGCGAAATCTGGGGAAAGGGGCTATGAGGCTGCAGCCTCCTAAAATTATAAACCACAAAGAAATGAATTACATATATTAGAGACAAGGATATACCCAGGATTTAATTAAATTTTTCCTATTTCGCTATTTTAGTTTCTTTCCTTTTATGAATAAGGGTGACATCAAGTCATTTCTGAAGTTAATTGATGAAAACAATTAGCTAAACTGGAAAATAACTTTTTTTAAAGTTAATGTGATACTAAGTTTTTGGGGATCTCAGCTCCCCAACACCACTAAATAACAGCTTCAGATCTATGTATTACATGTTTGTATTCGCTCCTCTTCAATGGGGATGTCTACTACAAAATCTTATTCAGAAAAAAATTTTAAGCGGTGTTCTGATCCACTCCTATCTGTGAGGTAAGTCGGAACACCATTCAATTTAATAAAAGAAAATAGGGATTAAAAATTTTTGTAACAATTTGTTTTTGCTCAAAATTGAAAGAATATAACAAGACAGAATATTCCAATTAAATAGTTTCACGAAAAAAGTTTTATTACTTATTTTTTTATATTGAAACTTGCAAAATCATTCCGATTCAGGCCGTTTTTCAGGGTAATATAAAAATTAATCCAACAAAAAAAATTTTAATTTATAAAAAAAATTAACGTTTTGTATAACAAAACAATTACATAAAAACACTAAATCATGCCTAACAGTAACTATGCTGCTCAGACAATTAAAAAAACATTGACAAATTGCACAAAAACAATAGAAAAAGAACGCATTTCCCCTTTTTGTAAGAATCACAAGACATAAATGTGTTCTTCCTTTTTGATACATGCGTTCTTCCTCACTCCTTAGGTTCATCCTGCAGGTAGTGAACCTTCAAACGCGAATACATAATAACAACAACAAATTCATAACCAAGAGATAAGTTCTTCAACCCATGCAGAGCTTAATTTAACAAACCCTCTATGCCTGCGCTTTCCGTGCTATTAATTTCCGAGATCTGCAATTTAGAAGTAGCTTTTCTCACCCTTCCGACGGAGATTTCGGTCACATAAAGAGTTCGATTATCAAGGTCCCACGCGAAGGTCACTCTGAAAAAATTACCCTACTCCTCGCTTACTAAAACATGGAAGCTAAGCATATATCGAGCTGCCTCGAGTTTGGAATCCTAATTGGAGTTATTTGCTTGAATTGTAAAATTCTTCCTGCGAAGGTCAGAAGCTGAGGGTAGGGATGAAAAAGATTATTAATGAGGTGCATATCCTTAAGATCCGGCCGTTACTAGGGTTTTTTGAGGTGTGAATGAAAGAGCTGATCGACCAGCTCTTTCATTCACCGGAGGGTTTTTGAGGTGTGAATGAAGGAGCGGATCGACCAGCTCTGGTTAAATTGTGTAAGATTGTCGCTAGATTTCCGGATATCACACTTCCATGTTTAATACACTTGAATCACTTATTTATGAAACATGCACTGGGATAAATGACAGTTTCAAATTTGAGGAAATCGATGTTCTCATTTTGGTATGAAACTTTTTGGTTCAAATATGACGACCCAATGCTTTCAATTTTGAAACACCAGACATACTCAGTTTCAAACAATATAATAGTCACCACTTACATTATGCTTATTTTTAGTTTATATTTGAAAATTTAAATATTTGCAGTCTATAGAAAGTAACATTAAGTTGTGGTGTGTTACCGTGCAAAGCAACGTCGCACTCAACTTACTGGTCTACTTCCCACGACTTAGTAGCGTGGTATATGGTCACCATAACTGTAACACATTGCACCCTCTATATAAGAATGTTATGGAAGAATTAGGAAATGAGTACATGATGCTTTATTTTGGAGTATCTGAACCTTTTCAAAAATGAGTACAGTTGGGGAAATAAAAAACGACTCAGTTGCGATTTCTGGCGAACCAATTGGGTTAGGAAGACGAATGAGGTGTCATTTTTCATTGTTTAAAGTATTCTTTAACCAAAAAAATTTTCGGGTCCTTAGGGGGTCGTCTTCATACTAAACGAAACACTAACTTTTTTTTCCAATGGGGACCCCCAATTATTATTAGTTTTTCTGAAAGGCCACCCCCCCAAACCCTTAAATACCAAGTTTCATCCAGATTGATTAAAAAAAATTTATTTTTCAAAAATAAAAAATTTTTTAAATCGTGAAATTTTTTTATGATAATCGATTCTTTAAGTAATTTTATGTAGGAAACCAAAATTTCAATCGATTTTATCCAATAGTTTTTGATAAAATGAACTATAGAAAGAGCATTTGCGGTATGCATTCGGCAACGGTATACGGCCCCTTAAGATATTAGGTCGTTTTATCAAAAACTATTGGATAAAATCGATTGAAATTTTGGTTTCCTACATAAAATTACTTAAAGAATCGATTATCATAAAAAAATTTCACGATTTAAAAAATTTTTTATTTTTGAAAAATAAATTTTTTTTAATCAATCTGGATGAAACTTGGTATTTAAGGGTTTGGGGGGGTGGCCTTTCAGAAAAACTAATAATAATTGGGGTCCCCATTGGAAAAAAAAAGTTAGTGTTTCGTTTAATATGAAGACGACCCCCTAAGGACCCGAAAATTTTTTTGGTTAAAGAATACTTTAAACAATGAAAAATGACACCTCATTCGTCTTCCTAACCCAATTGGTTCGCCAGAAATCGCAACTGAGTCGTTTTTTATTTCCCCAACTGTACATGCATATTTTCAAAATTGAGTAAATTTGGATCGGAGCTTGATTGAGTGCATGACATACTCAGATTTGAGTAATTTTTCTCATTTTTGAGACTGTCGTTTTAAGAGTGTGTCAAACGCCACTTTTATTCTTTTGAGATAAAAGATAAAAACTGTATAGCAGCTCGCTACATTTTTTTGAAGGTTTCGTATGTTTTTCTTAAAGTAAACCTCATTTGGATATTTTACCAAACAAAAAAAAATTTTCAGAAAAATTTATCCTTTTAAAAAAAATATTGAAAATTTTACATTTGACAGGTTTAGGTTTCTAGAATAAACAATGTGTTCAAGCCTATTTTCATAACTTAACGCCAAATTTTTTTAAGGAGTTGGTAGTTAAAATGGGAATATTGATTAAAAAATACCATTTCCTTTTTGAATACTAACGGATGAAATTATTCTAGTCTTTATTTTTTCTCTTTTCGTTTGCAGATGTAATAAATATGTCCACTTATACACTTATAGATATTAATCATGTCCACTTATAGACTCAAAAATTGGGTCAATTTAATTCAAAATGTTGAAACAGAAATATTTGAAGTCAGTTAGATAGGGTTTAGATGTAACTTTGTAGATAGTGAAACGGTTTTGCTTTAAAAGCTTACAAAAGAAGTTTAATAACATGATCTGGGGTGTATAGATTTGATGGTCCGTTTTATATTTCATTGAATCCGTTAATATATGGTAATAGAGTACATAAAACTTCTCTGACCTAATTTTGGAAATGAAATTAGCAAAAACTTGTTTGAAAAAATTAAATTCAAGAATGCTTGTAAATGGTAGTCGTTCAAACAATGAAAACGTATTTAATTGGTCCGAAACAAATTTGTATAAAAAATTGTCCTTAAAAGGGTATGTAAATAAGTAACCACCAATAAGAAATTCAAAAAAATAAATACCTATACTATATAGAAGTAATAATATTCACCCGATATCTCGGTGACGAAATGTTATTTTCACTTCAGTAATGTCATGCATATAACCGAACAACCGCTTTGGTGATAATATTTATAATAAAGAATAAGTTGTATTGTTACTTAAGGACTATACTATCCGCTTTCATTGGAAACCCTTTGGTAAATAGTTTGAGTTGGTAAAATAGTTTTGGAAGTATACTGACAATGTTTTTCTCCCTAAATTCGACAAAATATCTAAATAAATTGATTAAATCTCCACCCTCCATTTTCAGCACCGACTCTTTATCTGATTAATTTAAAATTTGAGACTGGTAGCGGATATACTATCGCTATGTATCATTAAATTAAACATGATGTTTTCAAGCTTTCACATAGAAAACTTTATATTTTATGGATTCCGTTAAGGGGAATATTCCAATGAAAATCATTGTAAAAAAAGTGCAGAAAACTTCTCTGACCTAATTTTGAAATTGAAATGAGCATAAAATTGTAGAGGGTGTTGCAGGGTGTCCCAAGGTAAGTGGCCACACCCTTTAACTTTTGAACCCCTACAGATATAGTCATGAAAGGGGGGTCTAGGTATAGCAAAGTGAGCATGCACTATCCGATGCAACAACTTCTAACCCCATCTAGCGGAAATTTTAGGAGTTGTAAATTTTATTAAAAAAACTATTAGAGATTTGATACATTTTTCAGTTACTAAGTTTTAAAGCAGCAACGATTTAGTAGGAAAGACACCTTAAGCAAAAAAATATCTTGAATAAAACCACTTAAACGCAGGCTCAAAAAGGTAGAATTTAAGTAGTTTTTATGTCTAAAGAGTGGTGAGTATTGACGGGAGCGTGCGGGTAATTTAGCTTGCTTGACCATCTTCAATTGAGATTCGGCGCGGGTAATTATTATCGTAGAGAGATAAAATTTTATATCTGAATAGGTCATAAAAAATTGGGGGTATCCTTATTCAAATTCGCACAGAGACAAAAATTCTGTCATGAAAGAGACACATTGACCGTCTTCAATTGAGGTTCTGCCCCAGGGTTGGCTGGATTGGACCCAATGGGTTTTTAAAAAAACCAGGTGAAAAAACCACATTTTGGACCTCTTTTTGGGTTTTTTCAAGAAAAATCAAGATTTTGTCAGTTCCTTCAAAGTTTAATGTGTTTTTAAAGTTTAGGATATTTTTAAATTTTAATAGGTTTTTCAATATTTAAACTAGGTTTTTTTTCAATTTCAGGGAGTTTCTTTAAAGTTAAATAGGTTCTTTCATTATTCAGTGGGTTTTTTCATTATTGAATGGGGTTTTTTTTCAAAATTTAGGACGTTTAAAGTTCAAACTAGATATAAAAAATACCGGAGAATTTTTTTAAAATTTCAGTGGGTTTTATCAAAGTTGAATAGATTTCTTTCAATATTGAATGGGTTATTTCAAAGTTTAGGATAATTTTAAATTTCAGTGGGTTTTTCAAAGTATAAGTTTCCACTTAACTGTGGAAAAACTGACGTTATTTTGACAGAACACATTTAACATAGAACGAACTCACTAAAATTTAAAAAAATCCCACTTACTACATGGTAGAAAACCATTTAATTTAGAAAAACCACACTTTTTCCGAAAAAACCCAGTTTTATATGGGTTTTTTCAGGGTTTTTTCAAAAAAACAACCCAGTTCTGCACAGGTTAATATTATTGTTGAGGGATAAAATTCTATATCTAAATCCTTTCAAGGAACATAAAAACCTTAAAAAAGGACTTCGCAAAATAACTCTTGAACATTTTACAAAAAATAACAACAATCTCTGATTCCGGGAAAGTCTGTGCCGAAATCGCTTTTCCAAAGTTTTTGAGAATCCGAAGCAACATTGACTGTTCTCAATCAGAAGATAGCACTGATGAATTCTTTGATCAATTCTTTTGAGATGGCATGAACAAAATTCCCCCCGTGTAAGTGCAGAAACCAGTCAAGCGACGTCGTTTGACCTGTTTCTGCACTAAAGCTGAAAAACTATTTTAAAATAACGTTATTTTTATTATTCTTACTTTAAAATGTGCGTGTACCCCTACAAAATCCCATGACACTGTTGAGTGGGTACAAAAGTTACCCATCACCATTTTATATTTTATAAGTCCATCGGCCTAACCAGGTGTACATTCCTCAATCGGGTCAACGTGTGAGGTCCAAGGATAGCCCCCGAAAGCTATATTTAACAATAACCATAGATTCCAGGTGCAGACATAAACCCTTCGTTTAATCGTCAGAAATCAGAATAGAGGTCCCCAAAATTTATTGAGGGGGTAAGACGAAGGCCCGGGAAAAAGTGAATGTTAATAAGATGGGGGAACCAACCAGAAGGCTTAATCTCTTGACATAAACTCCAAATGACTAACCACTGGGAACCCTAGATTTTTGAGGGACGTCCGTACTTCGGACCAGGACCAATATTATTATCTAGGAAATTCTAGGTGGGCGGAGTAATCATAAGAAGGGGCCTATAAATACTCCTGCAAGAGATTATTGAGAGAGTTCCCGTAAATTTTCATAGTGCCAGATTGATGTGTCCACTCTACGTCCAACCACCAGAATGATGAAAGTCTGCAAATGGGTAAGTGGATACAGTTACCCCGATATTCACCAGCTCTCTCTCAGTGTATATATGTTATGAATTAGATTATTGTTTTAGTATTGAGAATCCAGCAAAATATATAATAACTTAATTTGAAATTAAATATTCTTAAAGATAAATGATAACTGT
The DNA here is from genome assembly GCA_024610705.1 of Tetragnatha versicolor. Taxonomy (NCBI): domain Eukaryota; kingdom Metazoa; phylum Arthropoda; class Arachnida; order Araneae; family Tetragnathidae; genus Tetragnatha; species Tetragnatha versicolor. The sequence continues at coordinate 7,354,288 of JANDEH010000010.1, forward strand.
CTAAAATTTGTATAGATGCCACATATTTATTCCTACTGTTTAAAATTTGTGTAGTATTTGTGTTAAGTGTAAATAAATGTGTTTTATCGTAAAATCCAAGCCTTTTAAATCATTTCCTAGATTCCATTGTCCTGGGTATTGTTAGTATGTTATTTTATGTTAAATGTAACTTTTAGTAAATCACAACGCAATCTAAACTCTATATAACGATCTCGGCTAATATAAATGTTGGTAGAAGGTAAGGGCCACCCAACAAAAGTGGTGCCGTTCCCTTTTAACTAAATTAAAGTGGGTTGATCATTGATAAGTTATAAGAGGGAATGGATATCATGGAAATCTAGATTGAATGATTTGGGAAGACTTGGATACAAATTATGAATTTACTATATTGACACAACTGTGTTCACCTACTTATTTAACCAATGCAAATGAGGGTAAAATAACATTATAAATTGTGTGTATAAATATTTTAAACTGATAATTCGGGAAAGAGAGTAGGAAAGGGACTTTTAGATACTTTTTGGTGAAGATAAAACAAAAAAAATTTTTTTTTTTGCTGAGTACTAAAAGAAAATGGCACCCCCTGAAACCCAAACCCCCTTGACTAATTCCCAAATGGAAACACCCAGTTTGTCAAAATTAACCGCATTCCAAACCTTAATTCCCGCTTTTGACAATGCATCTGCTGTTACAGTAAAATATTTTTTTAACACGATAGAACAATTAGCGAATTCCGAAGAATTTTCGGATGAGGAAAGGCTAATCATTGCGAAGTCGCGTCTTCGAGGCGAGGCCTTAACTCATTTGATAAACTCAGCCAGCTTGTCCAACGAAACGGACTATAAACAATTCAAAGGAAAAATCATTGACTTTTTTGAGGCAAAAATAAGCAGAGCCACATCACAATGTGAATTTTCAAAAATAAAAATGCACCCCTCTGAAACTGTGAGGCAGTACGCCAACCGGGTGGAAATTGCCACAGAAAACTTTTTTGGCGAAACAGACGTTACTTCAGCCCCTGTGCTTAAATTATTTGAACAAACTAAACTATCAAAATTCATAGAGGGAGTGAAAGACGAGTATAAAGCTCATATTCTACTAAAAGACCCCAAAACCATCATTGAAGCCGTAAAATTTTTAGAGATTTTAGAATCTAATTGTAAAATATTGCAACCCCAAATGCTAAATGCTGTAGCCCCAAACGAGGGATTGTTCAACCAACACATACAAAACACCCACGAGCTCATAGCAGGCATTGCAAAAGAAGTAGAGGGATTAAAATTAAAGAATAGGCAAGAAAATTCCTCCCAAATTTTTAAAACTAAATGTGAAATATGTCACAAAACTAACCATATAACTAGAAACTGCTTTTATAACAGTTTGACGAATAGACAAAACTCACCCAGATTATATAATGAGGGATCAAGTGGAGCTCAATATAGAAATTTTCAAACTAGACCCCAAACTAATAGATGGATTGGGAATGGAGAGAGACGGGATAACAGAGGTAGAGCTTTCTCTCCCAACAATAATTTTAACCGAGGGCAAAGAAACCGTAGTGTAAGTAGAGAAAGAGTGGGGTGGTCTAATAATTCTCAGCATGTACAAACTCCTATAAGAAATCAGGGAAACTTCCGTCGGGGTCGATTTTAAAAACTTCTCAAAAATATAGTGTGCAAAATCAAATCGACCCCTCACTAAGCTGCGAACCCACTGCACACATAGTAAATACAAAATTCGTAAACACACAAAATGATTTTTTCCTACCAGTAATAAATACCAAAATAAATGGGGAAACTTTAACGGGTCTTTTGGACACAGGAGCGAGTGTATCCATAATACAAAAGAAAACTTTTGATAAGATTAAACACGACCCCAAAATTAAACAAATACACAAAATTCTGAAAGTAAATGCAATAACAGGCCATGAGCTAAATATTATTGGTGCTTTTAAATTACCTATTGTGTTGGGCAATAAAAATTTCTCCCATTTATTTTATGTAGTTGAGCAGGACTTCCATGCCAATTATTCTTTGGTTATAGGTTTTGATTTTATTCAAGCCCATTCACTCATTATTGATTTTAACGAAAAGATTCTAAAATCAAATAACTTAACTATAAAGATAAGAGACGCAAATGCAGTACCCTCAACAAATAACATGCAGGGAAATTCCGCAAAATTAATTCGTAAATGCATTCTGGAACCTAACCAAATAAAAAACGTATCTGTACTAATTGAAGGTCCTGTTAAGCAAGGTGATACAATCAGTATCACATCTGTCCTAAATAACCCTGACATAAAAATCCAAAATGAGAGAGTTGACGTAGATGAATATAAGGAAGCCCATTTAACTTTAGTAAATAAATCATCGGATAGGATATCTTTAAATAAACATACTAAAATCGCGAGTATTTCTAAGCCAGATTGTCTTAGGACAATGGAGGATATAAGAAAAAAAAGAATAAGAGAGTTCAACCCCCAAAATTTTAAATTAAATCATTTACAACCATCTCAGAGAAACTCATTATTAAACCTGTTAAAAGAGTTTGCAGACATATTTAGTGATAATCTTGAGACCATAGGGTTAACAGACCAAATCTCACCAAACTTTTCAGTTGATTTTTCTAAAATTGAAAGTAAACGGGCTTATCCAGTGCCACACGCGCTGAGAGAAGAATTACAAACTCAATTGGAAAAATTGTTAAAAGCGGATATAATTGAAAGGTCTGATTCGCACATAGGACACCCTGTAATTCTAGTAAAGAAAGGCACCTCCAGTCCAAATAAACCTACTTATCGTATTGTCCAAGATTACCGCGCAACTAATGCAGCTATTAAGTTTCCAAAATATCAAATGCCCATCGCGAACCACCTGTTAGAGAAATTACGAGGATCAAAATTTTTCGCATCTTTAGATTTGCAGAGTTCGTTTTTTCAAGTCCCACTTGAGCCTAAGGACAGGGCCATAACTACTTTCAATACAGTTTTCGGAAACTTTGCTTATAAAAGATTACCACAGGGACTTAACTTCTCCCCGGGAGTCTTACAAGCATTAACCGATAAGCTTGTGGCAGATATCAAAGAACTAAATATCGCAAATTATATTGATGATTTTTGTTTAGGAAGTGATACTTTTGAGGAAATGCTCGGTAAATTAAAACAATTGTTTTTAAGAATACGGAAATTTGGGTTGACTATAAATCCCCAAAAATGTATATTTGGTGTACGGGAAATAAAATTTTTAGGGCATAAATTGAATTCTAATGGTATCACTCTCACGGACGAAAATTTACGTAAAATAGAAGATTTTCCGCGTCCAACCACGGTACGGAAAACGAGACGGTTTTTAGGTTTATGCGGTTATTATAGACGATTTTTGCCAAATTATAGTGATATAACCACTCCACTTACAGAATTAACAAAGAAAAAGAATAAATTTGTATGGACTGAAAAAGAACAAAACGCGTTTAATACTCTAAAAGATTGGTTAGCCAAGAAACCTATTTTAACCCATCCTAATTATAATAAACAGTTCATTTTGTCAACCGACGCCTCAGATAACGCTATTGCAGCGATGTTAGGCCAAAAAGACTCACAGGGTATAATTCACCCCATTTCCTATTTTTCACGTAAATTAAATACCACTGAGTTAAAATATTCCATAATGCATAAAGAGCTATTGGCTATTGTTGAAAGTGTAAAGTCCTATACACATTACTTATATGGAACAAAATTTATAATTCGGTGTGATAATTCATCCCTGCAAACCATAAAGAACCTACCAAACCCGGCAAATCGCGTTAGTCGCTGGCTTATGTTTTTGGCTGAATTTGATTACGTTTTTGAACGAATACCCGGAGCCGAAAACTTTGCGGCAGATATATTCTCGAGGGATTTCCACTCCGTAAACTTAGTTAGGCATGTGCCAAATTTACAGGAAATAATATTAGAACAAAAAAATGATCCAAAATTGGCATTACTTAGAAATAAAATAGAAACACGACCAGAAGAACTAACCCCTTCAGAAAACAACTACTTTATTCATAATGACCTAATCATGCACTTGGGTTTGATAAAAAGAAGTATAGGAACTAACGAAGTAGAACAAATTGTTATCCCTGATAAATTAAAACCAGTGATTTTAGCTAATGCTCACAGTGCTCACTTTGGTCATGTTAAAACTTATGAGAAAATTAAGGAAAAGTACTATTGGGAAAATCTGTACTCTGATTCGAAAAATTACGTGCAAAGCTGCACAGAATGTATAGGTTTTAAGTCACCAAATAGACTACAAAAAGTCCCAATTCAAAGAAACTTAATCCCAGATCGACCAGGTCAGGTCGTGTCGATAGATTTTGTAGGAAAATTACCGCGAACCGCGCAGAATAACCAATATATAATGGTCGTTATAGACCATTTCACGCGATATATGAAATTGTATGCGATGGAAAATCAAACAGCAATAAATACAGCTGAAAAACTATATAATTACATAACACAGTTTGGGAAAATGGAATATTTACTAACTGATTGTGGGACAAACTTCACAGCTCAGCTTTTTAAAACAACTGCCGAAAAATTAGGTATAGACAAATTATACACTACACCATACCACCCCCAAACAAATGGCGCTAATGAGGCCAGTCATAAAGCCTTGCGTAAAACAATATCAATTTTAGCGCGAGAGACCCTACAATGGGATAAGGAACTCCCAAATTTTGAAATGTGTTATAACAACACAATTCATTCTACAACAGGGGAAAAGCCCAGTTTTCTTTTATACGGATACGATATTGATCTACCAGATGATATTAACCATAATAATAAACCAATGTCAGATATCAATAACCCTTACCCTGAGTACATAGAAGCAAGGATGCAAAATTTGGCTAAAATTAAGAGAATAATTCGCGAAAATCTTTTAAAATCAGCTGAAAACCAAGAGAACTATCAAAATAGAAATGCTAAATTAAGGGAATTTCAAATAGGGCAATTAGTGTTTCTACACCAACCCCATTATGACAGGAACTGTCACTTACCTAAGAAAAGGAATTTTAAAGGTATTTTTCGCATAATAGAAAAACATACCCCAGTAAATTACTCTATTGAAGAGATAAATAACCCAAGGGCTAAATTAATGAGGGTTCATTCCTCACGACTTATACCCTATACCTCAAGAAATGACAATCTAATAATTAATGAACAAAATCCAGAAAATATAGAACAGACATTACCCAAACAATTACCCCATGCTGTCTTTGATGAAGGGGATTACACTCCCTACCCCATTCTGTCTGATAATAGACGGGGTACCAACAGATTAGAAAAACAAAACTCCCCTAACATACCCACAATGTCTGAAAATATTCAAAGTGATAATGGAGATCGAATTGATACGGGAAATCATCATATAGTTACAGAAAATCGCGATACCAATACAGAGAATCAGGCAAATACTCCACAAAACAATATTACACCACAGGTAGTAGAAACTAAAAATAAAGAGGATGATGGAAAAAGTAATTCTGACCCCAATCAAACAAATGATCCAAAACCCAAAAGAAAACGGAAACAGATTAACGAAAATCTGCCAAAACGCGATTTTTCCCTTCGACCACGGAGAGACAATACGGTGGCGGAGGTGCATGCAGAAGATTGGGGCACTCGTTTATTCAACTGGGCGGAGCGAGTCACGCGCCCACCGGAGGAAGAAGTCCGAGAAGGACAATCCTCAATACTGACCTTTTTGGATAAAATGGCGGATAAATTAAAAGGTGATTAAGAAATATAAAATCACGATACAAATAATTGATATTTACAAAAATTGTCAATTGATTTTTTTTCTAACTAATAATCCAAATCCCAGAATATATTTTCTCTCAAAACCTGTTGCCAAACCCCCCAATAACAAAGGAAGCGTCACCGCCAGAATATTCCCAACCCCTCTCAAGGTCGAAACCCCTGGAGCGGCATGCTCAATAGGTCGACCCGCTATTATGTATACAATTGACCTCGGGAAGCAAGCGACACTGTCGTGTACAGTAAAAGCAGCACGGATAGGTAATTGTAGAAATAAAACGCGGAGAGGAAAATAACTGCGACATGAACGGGAAAATGTGTATAAGTTAGTAGAAATAATCTTGGAAAGGTATTGATGAGAGAAAAAAAAAGATTAAATTGTAATACAAAATAAATGAATAATCATCAAAATTCTAATAAAAAGGAAAAAATTGAGCCATTGCATAAATGTAAAAATTACTCATATATAGAATCAAATATAAACCTGTAAGTTTGCGATTGATAATGTGTACCTATTACAAAGAGTACTGAATTGTATTAGGAATAATTGGGTTGAAGAAAATTTAATGCATGTGGAAAAAAAGGAGAAATAAACGAGAACAAGTATTAACAGACAGATATATGGAAAACCTGCGGGTCAGGTTCTTCAAGTTAAACAAAAAATAGCACAACAAAAATATATAACTATAAACACCGTGCAACTCATCCAACTAAATATAAAAAATAATAAACAAAAAATAAATGAGGAAACTTAATAAATAAATGTGGAAATAGTGTAATAAAAATAGTGATAATCAATGAAAAACAGCTAAGATAAACCCATATATACCACAGGGTACCATGGGGTGTATATGTTGTTTATGTGTTGTTTATTCAATGCAAATATGTAAAATTTCACACTAATTTAATAAATTCTCTGAGGTTCACTAGACATTGAAATACGGCCTGATCAACCGGAAATTAATGAATGGTGAATCTGCTTACATAATTTATTCTAATAAACTACATATAGTGAAAATTGTGGAAAAAAACATAACTAAATAACTTACGACGTCGGATTAACCGACAGGATTCTTGAGACGATGGTAAATTAAAATTTTCAATAATAATATCTTCCTATTAGCAATTCAATATCCTATCTTCTCTAAATAATAATTCCTATGCAACTAAAATATTGGAAAATAAACATCAGGTCATAAATAAACAAATAAAAATCATAGCGCGTTAAATGAAAAGGAAAAGAACTAAAATTACACGGTGTAAACCGCATTAAAATTTGCAACATAAAAAAAAATTGCCATGAATATAATAGGTTTCAAGACTCTTAAACATGCAACAATCTCATGAGGTAATTCCAAGTGCTAAATAATCATATAAAGAAAGAGACAATATAAAAAGTAATGTAAATTTGAGCCCTATGAGACATGATATAAAGTAGATAGAAAAAGTTAAATAATCGGGGAACGATACGAAAATTTTACCGAGGTGCTGTCCAACGACTGCCTCTTCAAATGTGCTCTGTCACAGTGCAAACCAATGTTAGTAACATCCCTTCGGCCAAGGAAAAGTGTACGGACAACATACGGGCCTTTCAAGGGATCAAACGACACCGCTAAACACCATGAGTGCAAAAGCTATCTTACTAGTACCCCAGAGCTATGAATTTGTCGTGGGAATTAGTCGATTCACAACCGCGCCAGCCCGACACAGACGTTTCACACAGGAGGGGAAGGTAATCACACTGTACTACAATGGGGAGGTGATCGTAAAAAGAGCGAGGTAATTGGGCACTCGGAGACACGAAATTCGGGCAGAGAAAAAGCATGTATTGGAAAGTATATAGCGAATGTTTAGGATACTTTGATAAAAACGGGACAAACATCCCAAGGACTAAATGAATATATCTAAACGAATGATAAGAATACAACGATAATGAATTAGAGAAAACATAATGGTTGAAGGAAAGGTTGAATAATGTGTCATTAATGGTAAAAAAATGATATAAATGAAAAATGAAACACATTTATGAACATATTGTACGTTAAAAATTGCAAATGAATTGATGATTGGAAAAAAAAAGAAACAATCCAAACAGGATTGAGATTGAATTTGTAAATATATAAAACAGTTGGGATGGATACTCTACTTAGTGTTGTAGATTTGACAGAGTAAGACATAAGGACAAATAAAGTTCGTAAATGACTTTTTAAAGTATTGTCTTAATGATAATTTGTCGGTTAAATTAATGAAAGGTGAAAGTTCAAATCAGCTAAAGAATTTTCTGTTAGTGTGTATATATGTTTCAAATTTAAATTATTGTATGTGCATTGTGTTAATTTATTTTTAATATTAAAAGTGCAAGCCTTATGAAACATTCAGGGTAGATAATAAAATGAGGTTCTGAGTGTAGGCGAGAAGTATAATAAAAAAAAATGTGCTGACATTAGTTTGAGTAACAGCAATTAATTAAACTAGATAAATTTGCTAATATTGATCTCAAAAGTGATTAAATGCTTTTAAATTTGTATATAAATGAATATAAATAAATAATAATATGAGGAATGAATTAATATTAGTAAGAAAATGAAATTTAAACTATGTACATTTGAGAGAGATGGTGTTGTTGGTCACTGTTTGTCCACTAACCCTTGCTTACAGCCCACAGCTCTCTAATGACATACGCTGTGTCAGAGACCACGAACATTTTCGAGAAATGAGGTCGAACTCAACCTCTGCAACCTTATCTCGAATAACCAGCTGAACCTATAGACTGGAACTTGGGTAATCGGGCTGATAACCAATGCAAGCCCATTACAGTGAACCAAAAAAAAAAAAAAAATGGGGGTCACACCCAGAAACTTCTATGAATTTGTGTGATTGCCTGAAATAACCACGGGTATCTTATGGACAACAGTTTCGGTAACCGACTCCACCGGATCCATATGGGCCATCCCCAGCCGGGAAGATGCCCTTCCATTGGACTGAACCTTGCGCCTGCTTAAGCTTTATAGAGCACTTACTTCATCCTAACGTTGGCATCCTCCCTTAGCGGTGCCTGTTCAGGAGCAACCTGCAACCTCGAATGCACTCAGGATGCTAGAAGGGTTCTCCATCTCAAACCACCCATTGCTAGTTCCTCATGATGCCAACCGGCATTTATGGCTGAACCACAGCGGTACGACCGCGGGTGCATATTACGATTCATCCTTCGCTTCAAAAGTCAACCGTTAGTACCTCATGCCAATCGGCATATATGACTGTCCACTGCATCTCTATCCATACGAGGAGTCATGCCACTTCCCACTGCTGAAGGAAGACATACTACTAGATTCGGCATCGAACTTAGTGCTAGGACTCTGTGTTTGTGGTGCACACGGTTATCCAATAACGGACGTTTTGGGGTGCTCCGACGAGCATTCATCTACTGATAAAACTGTTCAACATCCCCATCGAGTACTCCGAATAGTTCCGAACTGCTCCAGTTCTCAAACTGTTTGTGCTCTATAGTTATCCTGCGAACATTAGTGACTTAGCTTACCTGAGTATCATTGAAGTCGAGTGAACTGTGCAAAAGGAAGAAAACATTGAATCCAGTGAACTTTTTTTTAGTACTTCCTTAATTTTTAGAATGATTCATATATAAGTGAATTAATACTCTTTATGAATAACTGTTTATTATTTTATCTTATTTTATGCTATTCAGGTTTCAGGTAAAACGCTTTATATATTCTAGAAATTCAAATATTTGGTTGTAGTAGTAATAATGTTTATAGACTAACGAGATTTAAGGATTATCCCATTGAAAAAAGAACCTAAATTTTGAGTTATTACTGTTTTTATCTCTTTAAGAAAAACCAAATTTTTACTACTACTTTTCACCAATTTTCTGTAAATGTATTGTGTTGTCTTGTATTGTGTTTCTATTGTAACTTGTGTTGTTTAAATGTTAGGGTATAGCATGCTACCTTCATTTAGAGAAGTTGACACATTAAGCTAAGAGAGATACTGCTGTGACCCAAAAATTTATTTTCATTTAAGGTTGAATCCGCATAAAAAAAAATATTTCAATTTTTTTTTCTTGGAGAAGTGGCAGGAATGTTGAGTGGGTACAAAAGTTACCCATCACCATTTTATATTTTATAAGTCCATCGGCCTAACCAGGTGTACATTCCTCAATCGGGTCAACGTGTGAGGTCCAAGGATAGCCCCCGAAAGCTATATTTAACAATAACCATAGATTCCAGGTGCAGACATAAACCCTTCGTTTAATCGTCAGAAATCAGAATAGAGGTCCCCAAAATTTATTGAGGGGGTAAGACGAAGGCCCGGGAAAAAGTGAATGTTAATAAGATGGGGGAACCAACCAGAAGGCTTAATCTCTTGACATAAACTCCAAATGACTAACCACTGGGAACCCTAGATTTTTGAGGGACGTCCGTACTTCGGACCAGGACCAATATTATTATCTAGGAAATTCTAGGTGGGCGGAGTAATCATAAGAAGGGGCCTATAAATACTCCTGCAAGAGATTATTGAGAGAGTTCCCGTAAATTTTCATAGTGCCAGATTGATGTGTCCACTCTACGTCCAACCACCAGAATGATGAAAGTCTGCAAATGGGTAAGTGGATACAGTTACCCCGATATTCACCAGCTCTCTCTCAGTGTATATATGTTATGAATTAGATTATTGTTTTAGTATTGAGAATCCAGCAAAATATATAATAACTTAATTTGAAATTAAATATTCTTAAAGATAAATGATAACTGTCTAAAATTTGTATAGATGCCACATATTTATTCCTACTGTTTAAAATTTGTGTAGTATTTGTGTTAAGTGTAAATAAATGTGTTTTATCGTAAAATCCAAGCCTTTTAAATCATTTCCTAGATTCCATTGTCCTGGGTATTGTTAGTATGTTATTTTATGTTAAATGTAACTTTTAGTAAATCACAACGCAATCTAAACTCTATATAACGATCTCGGCTAATATAAATGTTGGTAGAAGGTAAGGGCCACCCAACAACACCAATAACTCAATTTTGAAAAAGTGACGTTTGACACGTTTCAGAATTAAACCATTCAATGAGGTATTCTCACGTTTTGAGATTAAATTTTATTAAAATAGTAGATAAAAAACCATGAAGAATGACGTTTACATCAAGTATTTTCGTAGCCTAGTTTCTGAGATATGAATTTTTGAAAATTCATTTTTTATTTGGGCGCGAAAACACTAGAATCCCAAATCATGCGCTGTGAGGTCACTTCCAATAGAAGCCCGTTTTCCGATCACGTGAAAACAGTAAACACAATGGTTTTCATGCGCTGTGATGTCACATCCAATAGAAGCTCGTTTTCTGACAACGTGATTTTTTTGACTTTTTGACAAAAATAAAATTGAATTTTAAATTATTTAAAAACACATCTTTGAACTTAAAAATCAGAAATTTGGGACTTTTAAACCATAATGTATCAAAAAAGTATAAAATCAAGCAAATCCTTTACTCATAAAAATTTTCGTCAGAAATCAAAACCGTAGAAAATGCTATGAGAAATCAAATAAACCTAATTGTAATTAATAAAGTGGTGAGCCTTCGAACTAAAATTGCACTTTTCAAACCGTTAAATTGAGCTTTTTTATCGCAACTTCGAGGACCTGTAACTCGACTTGTAAGCAAATACCAAAGACGGCCCTTATAGAACAGGATTATACTCTAGAAAAGTTTAACCAGTAACAATTTCAGATTTTTAAACTTTGTTCCACCAGAGATATTGGGGGTCAAAGTGGTGAATTTTTTGAAATGATCCGATTTTGAGAGTTCATAATTCTAAAAATAAACGAATACCGAAGTCAAATTTTTTTTAAAGTAAAGTTTAGGAAGCATACTACACTTTCCTCAAGAAAAAAATAGAAAAATAATAGCTCCTTTAACAAAAATATGCGTTTGAAAAGTGAAAAATGACCATCTTAAAGCTCGACTTTGAGGGGGATTTTTTCTAATTGGGACTCAATACCCCTTATATTTAATTCAACCATCATAAAGCCTGTATCTTTCTGAGTAAAATGGCTTTTTTCCATGAATTAAAGTTAAACCATTTAGGAATAACGCTAGTTAACGTAAACCCTTACAATCGCTGTTCCGTAGAACATCGATGGTTGCTATAAAAATTCAAATAAAGATAAAAAATTAAAATTTGTGGTTTTGGACTATCTAATGATATAAGAATCAACACACAAAAAATCATTCGATTATAAAATGGTCGAGCGACCACCTTTGGATCACTTGATATGGATTGACCCAAAGGTAAAAATTTTGGGGTCCTTATTCAATTTTCAAGTATCATGGGAGAAAGAGTCACATATTCCCCTCTGGGGTCTTTTATACCCCAGGCTCGAATAAGGTAAATCGGTATCAAATGATGCATAATATTTAAATTTTTGTATTTCTTTTATAAAACAAGGTTCTTATATTTGTTTTAAATGTTTGGAAATTTATAAGGTTACAATATGTTGGTATTTTTTTTCAATACATAGATTTTGAGAGAGCGCATTGAAGTGCTCCTATCATCTTAATTTTTTCTTTCATATTCTGAGAAAATGTGCTATTTATATAAAATTCTTTTTTGTAACTGATTGTGGAAACAAAAAAAGCCTCAGCCAACTGGACACCACGATTTCCATCGGCAGTTGGCACTTAAAAAATGAATAAATTTTTATCTTTTTATAAAGTGATTCATATATCCAAAATCTCATTCACGTGGATGAAATAAATGGCCGAAAGCATGAAAATTTTGAATATATTACTACCAAAACATCCTGAGTCTTGAGATTCGTACAAAACCTTAAGAAGATGGTTTTATTATGGTCTGATGGACCAAACTTCAAAAATATTAACTTTTCCTTCCGTGGATACGTTTGAATGTAATAAAATGAAAAACAGTAGTCCCAAACAACTTGCAGATGAGCTGGAATGAACAGATGTTGAAATCCGAACAATAAAATAATTTTTATTTTTCTTACACTAAAATGTGCGCTTACCACTGTAGAATCCCATGGAAACAATAACTCATTTTTCAAAAAAGTGGCTTTACTTTTAACATATTTCAGAAATAAGTGAGTCAATTGGTATTCATTTTTCAAAAACCAATTTATAAAAAAATGGTCCAGAAATTAGGGACATTCTTAGGGGAATTCGCCAGTTAGAAATTAAAATAAAGAAATACCTATATTTTACAGAAAAATATATTTTACACCCTACATCGCGGTGAAAGAACGTTGATGTTTATAATTGAATCCCTTAATTCTGAAACGTGTCAAACGCCACTTTTTTCAAAAGTGTGTTATTGGTGTCATGGGATTCTGTAGGGGTAAACGCACATTTTAAAGTAAGAGTTATAAAAATAACGCGATTTTAAAATAGTTTTCCAGCATGTTAAATTTCAGCTTTAGTGCAGAAACATGTCAAACGACGTCGCTTAACTGGTTTCTGCACTTAAACTGAGGGGAATTTTGTTCATGCAGTCTCATGTGCAGCTTGTTTAGGACGGCTTTTTCTTATTTAATCGCATACAAACACTATATGTGATTGGAAAATCCATTCTTTAGAGGTTAGGTCCATCAAGCCATAATAAAAACCATATTTTTAAAGTTTGTGTACGAATCTCAAGACTAAGGACGTTCTGGTAGCTATATATTTAAAATTTTCTTGCTTGTGGCCCTTTATTACATCCATGTGATTGAGATTTTGGATTTATGAATCACTTTATTGAAAGGGGACATCAAATCGATACCCCAGATCATAATATTGAACTAATTAACTGATTTTGTAGGCTTTTAAAGCAAAATCGTTTTACTGTCCACAAAGTTATATCCAAACAACTATCTAATTATCTTCGAAGATGTCTATATTACTTCTGATGTAATTGTACTTCCTTCATGAATTCTCCAAAGAATGGCTCTCCAGCAGGAACTGGTTCATTATTTGCGCTGATTTAATAAAGTATGAAATTAATAGGTATTTGCCGTGATTATATGATAGAAAATTTTAAAAATTTCTATGGTTATGGATCAATGATGTTAGGTACTTAACTCTATAAAAATCGTATGCTCTACAACAAGAATTCTTGGTTTAATCTGAGATAAAATAAGATTTTTTTAACTGAAATATCTATTATGGAAACCATATAATCTTCAATGAAGGGATTGCATTTAATACGTTCATAATTCGGGTTATGTGTACTAATATTTATACTAATAAGATCTAAATTTCAAGAATTCTTGTAAATGGTAGTCGTTCAATTATTGAAAGCGTATTTAATTTTTATTCATTTTCAGAAACCAAAAACGCTCAATAATTCTAAATAACGCTCATCACATAACTTCAGTGACCAATTTTGTAACAGTATTTTAACTACTTCTGTTTAGGCTGCCTTGTCAATGCAGAAGAAAAATTTTTCTCTTTCTAATATATTAGGTCTCAGGCGTCTATTCTAAATGAACAGAGTAAAATATTCGAAGACTCTTCTGATTTATTGAAAATTTCACATCAATAGCGGATATATGTATTATCTCTATGTATAATTATTGCAAGCTAATTAAATTTACAGGATATTTTCAAGCGTCCACATAAAAGAACGCAATTTATATTTTATTGATTCCGTTAAGGGCGAATATTCCAGTGGAAAACATGGCAAAAATGCATAACTTTTCTGGTATAATTAACTTAAAATTAATTATTAAAAAATGCATTTGAAATTTGGAGAAATCACGTTTTGATCGAACAGAGGAAACATTATTTGAATGTTTCCAACATGGACAAAACACTTTTTAATGAAAAAAATTAATCCTACTCTTCTCAAAAACTATTCTTTTTATTTCTTATATACAATGTAAATTTTTAAAATAAGCATTAGGTAATAGCTATGATTGGCTGTGACTGGAGGAATCACTGTTTGATTGAAAACAGGCCCTGGAGGAAACACTTTTTGATCGAAACATCAATTTTATAAGTAGTTTTAGAATAGGTTAAAACTTGTTTTAGGGGGGGGTTGAAGATAATAGCATTATTTTGTGCAGTTTAATGTGGAGATCATGAAAATAGCATTAACTCATTTTTTATTTTTTTTGGAGAAAACACGGTTTGATTGTTTGCTCCTCATATTTTCACATATTTACATATTTTTACATGTTCAACCTGCAACTACATATTTTTATTACATATTTATCCATTTTCAAGTTTTTCAAAAATAATCGCACGTTTGACCTACTTTCAAATTAAAGTAACCCATAAAATAAAATACGCATTCAAATTGTAGTTAAAATTAGCGCACTCAATGCTGAATTTAACTTTTAAAAGGGCTGAAGTCAGAAAGGATTGTCAGATGAAACGTGGCAGGTCAAGACCCTCTATATAAAGGCCTCCCAACTCGGCCGTGCAACGTCATAACTTTCACTCATCTTTGACGTCACTCCATAGACTTAACATGGCAATTTTCACCCACGTCTGACGTCATCACCCGGAGTTGGATGGCCATGTATATAGAGGGTCTTGGTCAGGTGCGCCGAGAAGGGAAGTAGACACATGGTTATCGTTTTTTTTTTCTCGCGACAAGGCAGCAACAAAAAAAACATGCGCTGTCGGCAAATAGCAGAAAACATCTTTCCCTACTATGTGCTTGCGTAATATTTGGAGAGCCCCTTTAAAAAAGTTACTTAACATTTTCTTTTTATTATTACATATTTGGCATTTTTAATACATATTTTGTTAAAATAAACACATTATTAAGTACATATTTTGTATTTTTAATTACATATAAATCACAGCCCTAGTAATAAGTATAAGAAGGATTATTCTATCCGCTTTCATTGGAAACCGATTTGACTAAATTTGATATAAGTAGCGGATATACTATCGCCATGAATAATGATTACCATCTAATTAAATTGTCTTGTATTAAAATTTGTCCTAAGAAAGGGTATGTAAATAAGTAACCACCAATAAGAAATTTAAAAAAGGAAATACCTATACTATAAAGAAGTAATGAAGTATGCAATAAATTGTGATTAAGTTTGAATGTCATGCAAATCACCGAACATCCGCTTCGGTGATAAACTTTATAAGAGGAGTACTATTCTATCCGCTTTCATTGGCAACAATTTTGACTTGGTAAAATAGGGTTTCTTCCCAAATTTGACACAATATCTAAACCAATTGCTTTATTTCACCACCCTCCATTTTTAGCCAAGTTATTCCAACTAATATTCCAGGACTCTTCTTTTGCTTAATTAAAAATTTGAGGTAAGTAGCGGATATACTATCGCTTTGTATACTACCCTACAGTAATGGATCGGACACCAGACAATTTTAAAAAATCCGACTGTATCTCAATTTAATATAAATTTAAAACTTGAATCAACACGTTAACTAAACATGAAAATAATTCTTTCATCCACATATATTATTGCGAAGAGACTGTATAGAGATGAATGCGGTTTTTCCCAAAGAATATTAAATGAAAAGTTTCCAATAAATTTAAGTTTCAATAATGTAGATAAACAATCACAAAATTTGTAATAAGAATATTCATTTCTTTTTACTCTCTTTTATAGATGAGAAAAAAATTAATTAACATACTCCAATTTGATTAAGTGTGACCTGATTTTTACAGCATCTGAAACCTGCTTAAGCATTAATCGATGTTACAATGGATCTTCTAGCAAGAACGCACCACAAAATTCCTTATGAAAGATATATTTCTTGCTTAGATACTTCTACTATAGTGTAACTTGTTCAGGTACTGAATGAGCAACGTTATTCCATACAGAAAAAACACTTATTTTTTTTAAATAATAAACAGTAAAATATAAATGTTAAAAGCTTTTTTTTTTGCTTTCTAAACCTTCAATAAATGTGTTGTATTTTTTCAATAAAATGCTTGCTTTTCTTTCTCAAAGTTACATTCATCGGGAAATAAAAAATAGCATGATGTGGGAACTTTTATCCTAAGAATAAGTCTATCAACTCTTTAGTTCTGATAGTTAAAACTCACAACCGTAACACATTCATGGAAAAAGCACTGTTCAAACGAGAATAAAAAAGAACGGCGAATACTGTATTATTCCTCGATGAGAGGTTAAAAAACATCGAACTCCATTTTTGCTCCATAAACTCTCCCAGCGCTATTTTTCTTTCCATTGCACAATCGAATATTTCAGAAGTAAATCATCGTGCTCTTTCATCAGCTATGATAATTTCACCACCGGAACATAAGAAATGTATAAAACATCACGTGATTGAAATAATGTAATAACTGATTAAGCTCTCATATCATAGCATAGCTCGGTTTTATTCCTAAGCGAGGATCCATCAGATACGTTCCCTCATTTGATAAGGGGCCACCTATGAGCTTTTAGACCCTAGGAGCCGTACAAAACCAGAAATTATCGCACAGAAAGCTGTTTTTTGTAGATAAAAAGGAAAATAGAGCTTCTTTTAGGGATCTGAACAGTGCCAACTATTGCATCTTTGTTGTAACTAGAACTTTTAAAACCCGATAGAAGCTTAATCTCAAGCATTTTTGGAACTTCAAAGAAAGCAAGTTATTTACAGTTCGATGGTAAATATGGATATAAGTAAGCGGAATCATCAAATGAGGCATTTACCAACCCCTTATGCCAAGAAATTGAGTTGCAATTCGCAACTCTACAGATTGGTAGTACAGATTAGGTAATTTCTTATTCATTTTATTTATTATGGATCTTAAATATATTTATAACAAGTAAGTTTTTATTTGGACATAGGCTACTTAATTTTTTGTTTTGATTACCATAAACTTTGTGTTCCCAAATTTGTTCAATTTTAAGTTTAGAAACATTTTTAAGCTAATTTGTTTGTTCGTAGGTTGTTATTATTATGATAAATATTTTTATGATGAGAAGTATTCTAAATCATTCAATGGAGTACATGTTTATTGTATGGAGTTTGTTCTAAATTGTATGACTGGGGGACTCAAAATTCAAAATCATTACAGCTTTGTTTGTGTATTTATCTCAATCCGATGCAATTGAAGAAAGTTAAAGAATATCCGGAAATAATATAAAATCTGTACTAGGGTAATTCCACGGGTAACTGACTGACCTTTTTTAAGAATTTTTTTTTAATTTACTTCCCAAAAATAAGTTAATAAGTTAAATATTTTTCACCCAGTTTATTGCTTTCTTGTTAGCTACATCTAATGGCACAATTAAATTTTCAAAATATGTTTTATTTATTTTTGAGAAATTTTAAACAACATGGTAACATTTATGAAACATTTATGTCAGTCAGTTACCATGTTGCTTAAAATTTCCGAAAAATAAATAAAATCATAATTTGAAAATTTAATTGTGCCATTAGATTTAGCTAACAAGAAAGCAATAAACTGGGTGGAAAATGTTTTCTTATAATTTATTTTTGGGAAGAAAATTACAAAATACTAAGTGTTTTTCTTAAAAAATGACAGCCAGTTACCCGTGGAATTGCCCATTATTAAATCTAGCAACTTGTCTTATTTATACTATATAGTATTAAAACTCTGTCAGCTATTTATATCCCAAAAATCTATAGTCATACTTAAAACAGTTTTAATCTAAAAGTATTCATTCATACTATAATCTGCGTTATTATAAATGTATAGAGAATAAAATTATACATTTAATGTGTATTTCGTAAAAGTAAATTACTATGTGATAGTAGGATAGTATCAAATGTCCAATAATTATATAAAAGATCTGGAAATAGTAAGTTAGTAATTTAAAACTGGTGCGTGCTGATATTTTTAACCTATTTTGCCGACCTGGAAAAAGTTGTAACCTTCCCCCGAACCTAATAAAATTTTCCCAAACCTTATGTATTGCTCCTATGGAGCTGGCAGGGGCTTCCCCCGAACTAGGTTTGTACGTTCGAGCACTTTTTCCAGGTCCGTATTTTTGGGTTTTGTTCTGTCGGGTCTAATAACAAGCATGTGTAAATTTGAATTGTGGGTTCGTTTATTTGATGTCTCAAAAAATTTTATAAGTTCGTATTTAATTCATGACAAATTGAAAAGGGAAGAAGGTTTCATTTTTTTTAATCCAAAACACAATTTCTTGCTTAAATCCTCTAAAACTTTTAAAAGAGATAAAAAAAATTAAAGTAAAATAAGTACTTTTTAAAAATTTTATTAATCCTTTAATTGTATCACGATTTAACTGCATATATTATTAGTTTATTAAAAATAATTTAATTTACAAAAATATAACCAATGTTTTTACTTGTAAGATACTTGTAAAGAAACAAATATAATAGGAAAAGTGATTGCAAAAAACAGTATTTTATTAATTATATAGCCCCTCTTATAAAAATATTATTTGTAATTTCATTTAATTTTTATACATTTAAAGTAAGTTATATTTCTTCTGTATTCTACGTATCATCTCTTATAAAAAAATATTGTACACTTGTCTTAAAAATATAAACAATTCAAAATGCTTTTTTAAAGCAAGGACATTCAAAGAGGCTTGCAATCCTTTTCCCAGATAGGAGTTAACGTTATTCGCTTAATTATGAACAACTTTTTGAATAATTTTCACCATTCATTTTGTTAAATATACTGTAGAAGGTAGATGAAAGATTTTATAGCACTTACAACGCGTCAAGTATCGATATAATAAGCTTTCATTTTGTCATATACAGAAAAATCCCGTTATAACGAACTTAACGGGACCGTAAAATGTCTTCGATGTAACGGTATTTTGATAACTCAAATAAAAATGGTTGGGGACTTTTTTGGACTTCCGTAATAACGGGATTTTTAGTTGTATCGGTATTCGTTGTAACGGAATTTCACTGTATAAGAAATAAAATAAAAGGCACTTCGTCCTTTAAGAGTAATATTTACATTTGAGCGGAATTAATGAATAAATTTAAAGAGCAGATAAAAGGGGTAATTTTCTGTGAAGAAAAAGAACATACAATGTAAAAGATAGTTGTGGCTGTGGTTGTCTAAAAAAAATCCACACATGGTATTCTAAATTTCCATAAATAAATTTAAATTCTACTTTTTAGTGTACCGAAATGTTGAAAATATTGGAAATTTCCGAAACATTGGCATGGGGAGAAAACCTCAGAATTACCTTTGTACTTAAATCTCTGTGCTCTTTAAGTAGCAAATCTTACCTTAGAATGCTCAAAAAATTAATAAGGGAAAGAAGGGTAAGAGTGTTATTATTAGAATATTAGAAATTATTTTGAAAATTATTACATTATTACAGAAATTATTTTGAGCTATAAAATGGAGAATTCAAGAGCCAGATCCTCTCGAAAATTATCACAACGTAGGTTTATTGACAAAAAAGGAATTGTTTAGTTTAAACAAAAATATGGTTAAAAATAAAATTAAATATTTACTGTCCACTCTTACCCTCCTTTCTCTTATTTAACTATTTAACCTTTTATGCATGAATGCAAAGGGACATAATTTTGGGTCATCCCCCAGAGGCAGAAATCTAGCTACGGCCTGACGATGTATTATGGTATAAATTTCTTTACAGAGAGAATATTTGCCACCCCCACAAAATAAATTTCTATAGGGTGTTTCAACAAGTCTGTTAAATACTAAGGGCTTCCGCATAGTGGGTCTGGATTTGGCTGAAACTGGGAAATTACAAATCACTGAACCCCGGCACGCTTTCCCCCGCCAGCCTTTCCAACGCAAGGAGAGGGGGATGAGATAGTGTTTGACAGCGAGTAAACAGATTCCCTCTCGGACGCTTCCATCCCCTTTTTTGTATAGCGAAGGCTGCAAGGGGACCACGTGCGGGGGATCGAATTACTCCAGATTCTAGTTTCCAGACCGACTATGCGGAGGCCCTAACACAGAAAGATTCCGTGCGTGGAGTACATAAAAACGCCTAAAGAACTGTTCCTCTGCGACCCTTTTTTTAGGAATATGGTATGATATATATCTGATAAAAACTGTTTTATTTCAATCCACGACACGTGCTTGCATGATCAGTGGATATTTTTAGCATCTCAGTCTGCACAAATATCTACATAACTATGCTCGCGTTTTCAATAAACCTTTAGTTTAGTTAGAGTATACCGGATACCTTTTATGTCTCGATTTTCCCAAAAATTATGGGTCGAAGAGGTACAGCTTTTAGGGCATTTATTATGTACTCCGCGTATAGAATCCGGCTGTACATGCTTTAGACTGACTTGTTGAAAAACTCTATATACGCCACTTCAATTTTAAGAACTAAAGGCTCATTCACGCTGTCTCAGTTTCACTGATCATCCTGAGTGATTCACTCTTGCGAATCGCGTGTTTCCATTGAAAAATGAAGGAGTAAAGAGTGAAACGTCAATTCACATTTTTCACTTTGGAGGATTCCTCTAAAATGAACGCAAAAAGCGACAAGTCTGAATGATCCATTCGTTCACTCTCACGAACGACTCTGAGCAAGGAGCTGAAACTGAAAACGCAGACCCAGTTTCTTTCAAGTGCAAGTGTCTTGGATATTCAAGTTCGAACGCAGCGCCCCCCGCCGCGACCAAGGCATCCATCACCGGTCGGGCAGTCGGTCTAAATTCACTCGCGCTGTTTGAGCCGAATGCTAATGCAGTTATTTTCTACGATCTAATGAACGGCAGTCGTCCGTTCTCTCTCAGTTCTCATTAGATGGCAGTCAATAACCTGATGTCAAAAACACAGTGGATATTTAATCGTTCCCACTTCGGGCTTTGTCAGTAAGTAGAGGGGTTGGGAAAGAACATACTCTCTCTCTCTCTCTTATATACCCAGAGAGCTTATATAAAGAGCTCTTATATACCCAGACAGCCCAAAAGTCACAGGAATATCACATCCAAATTATCACTTTTCACTTGTTATTAAAGTTAAACATAATAGCGTGTACCTATTTTCAGTCCCTAGAATCTCATAGTCGTGAGTCATCTTGACCCTTTAGTGATGTGACATTGAAGACAGAATAGGATTTGTCACATCGTGAGGACAATGCGATGTTAGATGAGCATCACTTTGTCACCAAACAGCCACAAGATATCACAAATTCCGGACATTCGTCTTTCACAGATATACGATACCAGCGATATTACGGTTACACTGTGACTCCAATGTGATTGTCACAAAATGATTACATTCCATAACATGGTTTTGGTTATTAAGGTAGGATAAGGTTATTTTAAGAACAAAAGGACTCTTCTCACCTATGTCAATTTATTTGACTGAGAAACGACAATGGAATACGCGGGCCACAGAAGGACTTGAAAAAACGTTCATTAAAATGAACGTTTTATCATTATTTTGTTATTATTAATAAATATCAAAAAATTAAAAGTATTACTACCTTAACTTTTATTACTTCATGGAAGTAAATTCGCTCACAATTCTTTAATTTTTCCATAAAAATATTTCTTCTGAGTGCAATAAAACAAATGACATGTTTATAACCTTCTACTTCTATTCATCAGTTTAATATAAAGAAACTCCTTTTTAGGTGGTCTTTTAGAGATATTGAGATTTTATAACGTGTAATCCTTTTATAACTTACAAGCTGCTTTTTGGGATTATGTTTAAAAACTTAAAACTTAATATTTGTAAAATAAATTATTTGTTTCGTTGCAGATACTACAAATAAAAATTAAATTATTAGTGATTTATAGCGTGAAGTAAGGTATGGAATAGGTAAAAAAGAAATCTTCGGAAAAAAGGCTGCAACCAAAGAAAGGAATTTTTGTCTCAGCGAATGCATGAGATATATCTGGAATTTTCGCTTCACATCTATTGTGGCCATGAAACAAACAAATAACATTTCGATCAAAATATCGATGACGACTGAATCGGCGAAAACCTTATCCCCCACAAACATGTTTATGAAAAGTGGAAAGAAGTCTCTAGAACCCAAAAGAATGTCCAACAAAAGGTTGGTAAAACCGCTCTTAAGCTAATTGCTACCCGAATCCCAAACGGCTCTTTTTGACATGATCAAGGACTTGTGATCTCTCAACTCAACTCTTGTTTATCGTCCACCAAACCTCCACCTGTGGGGTTAAATCGTTCTGGATTCGCTTGTCTGTCACACGTCACTTTGCCTCGGCCTTCTTCAGTATGCAATTAGCCATCTTGATTCCTTAAGGAATTGACGGAGGAGTTCCTTGAGAAGGTGCGGAATTAGTTGGTACATGCGACCACATGGGGAGAGACAGTCAAAGTTCGCTTTCAAAACATCCAAGACGTCATCATTGGCGATTGGGCAACTTTCTCGGAGACCGTATTGGTTATTGGAGAAGAATTCTATAGGAGAGTGACGTGTGGAATGGGGAGAAAAGAGTTAAATATCCATTGAAGTGTAAGACCGGATGGTAATCATGATTTCCGGGCGATATAACATCGCTATGTACTCAGGAACGTTTGTTCAACTCAGGGTCCACAGTGTGGCAGGCGTGGATCCAGCACGGCTCCAAGGGGGGGGGGCACTTTTCCAGCCAAGATCCCCTTGTGGTACCGTTGAAGGTATGGGGGTCCTTCCCAGAAAAAATTTTGAAATTTGACGTGTAAAAGTAGGGTTTTAACTCATTTGAGAAACGTTATGAGTCTAAGGGGGGACCTTTTCAACTTTTTGACCCAAAGTATTGGGGATTTCCTAAAAATTATCACTGAAGATCCCCTTGTTGTACTAATGGGGGGTCTTCCCCCACAAAAAAATTCAAAAATAGACCTGTAAAAGTAGGCTTTTTACTCATTTTGAGCACTTTTTGGGTTCCCAAGGGGGGCACTTTCCAGAGTGCTACCCCCTGGATCCGCGCCTGCAGTGTGGACCCCTTCACTTCAAACTGGATCATGTACTTGTACGGACCACCCCTACCCTCTACCATATTGGTTCTCAACCTTTTAATCGCAACTGTACCCCCCAAGGTCGCAGTCAGGGGGGCAACAGATTGGGTACCATACGCCAACAATTTGTTCTACGAATTTAGATGCGCCTTATTGCGCAAAAAAATGGTTTGATAGTTGCGCCCTAGATGCGAGCACTTATCGTGCTTATAAGTTCAATGGGTTTTTTGTTGTAAAGGGGTATTCGCCAATTTTTCGGGATTTTATTTATACCCCTCCTCTTATAAGTCACATTTTTTCCATTTTAAGGCCCTGACCAGAATAGATGGTCTCGGTACCTCTCCTGTTTTTTGTAATTCGTCTATTAGACGCTTTGACTCATTTTTGGACATTTGATACCTTTTGGGTGACACCCGAAGGTTCAAGGTTGTTAAACCTTAACTCCCATCTTGAGAGGGCCCTGTATTATTTGCATGTCACTTATGCAAAGTTCAAGCGCAAATACACGTTTTTGAAAGGAAAACATTTTCAAAACAACAAAAATTTGCAAAAAACTTGAAAATGGCTCTTAGGGGCCATTCATTAATTACGTAAGGGTCCCGAGGGGAGGGGGGTTGGAAAAATCTCTACATACCCTTACTTGGGGGTGGGGGTCAAACCCATTCTTACTTAAGATTTTCCAAGTTAAAGTAAAAAATTCTAATTATTCTAATCAAATTACTATTGAATAACCCCAGAAAAACTTATAAATGCTGACGATCTCGGTATATCAGATGTATCTTTTTTATTATAGTAGCATTAAGTTAAGATAAAAATAAAAATATTTGATTTACGTCAAACTAAGAGTTTTAGTGTAACTGATCCTTTTCTAACATTTTATTATTTTGAAAAACGAAATGGAATCTTACGTAAGAATAGGGGGGAAGGGGTTTGAAAAATCTTACGTACCCTTACATGGGGGTAGGGGGGTCAAAAATTGCCAAAATCATCCTTACGTAATTAATGAATGGCCCCTTAAGTGTCTTGGAGTATTTTTTAATTTTTCAATACATCTAATCAAACTTGAGGTTTGAGGAAAAATTTTTACTCCCAAATTTTTCACGCACACATATGAGATTAATTATATCCCCTTTCGTGGAATGTACAAAACGTTTCTGAGGCTTGTCGCTTTAGGTAATTAATTTCTAATGCTTAATCTTCAAAACTTTGAAACGAAGGTGGGGGTCTGGGGTCATTCCACAGAGAATTTTTAAAAGTTTAACTTCTCAAATACTGTTTTAACTTATTTCTGGATATCTTAGAATCTTGGGTGACATAGGAACAGACAATCAATTCCCCATTTCTGTGTCCACCACTTTTTTAAATAATTTCTCTCAATACGGTGCTGACAAAATGAATCTAAGATCTGTTTGTTTCGCTCACCATCCACTAGAATTTCAGGAAAAATTAGTTCTTTAAATATTAAATAATTCCAACCAAATCATAAGAATTAGTCTCATTAACATAATAGTGATTTTTATTCCCATGATTACAAATGTTTTGAAAAATCTCTTTTTGAGAGTGGATTTTAGAAATTGGAATTCTTCCCTCAGTTCATTCTGATGTTATTTAACACGTTAAATTTGTTTTATTTCAAATGGGTTTCATAATTAACAGCCAAAAGTAGAAAGCCTCTAACTAACGAGGGAAAACGAAAGAAAATAAAAAACGAAGGTTGAATTAAGCAGTATTAAACTGGGGTAAGGGAAGCTTAGATTAAAATATATTTTTAGTCACTTTTAACTGGACTACCATGCTCCCCCAACTGGACTCCCCCAAAAAACTCAGTGTAACGCGTAAGCGGTCTCTTTTTGCTACTTTTGAAATCATTTTTACGAATGTAAAAATCCTGAATTCATTTGATTTGATCATGTTAAAACAATCTTTAAAATATTTATCCATTTATTTCATTGTTATTATTATTATTATTATTTTAAGTTTCAATATTTATTGCCGCTACCCTGGGAATATCTCCCAACCAACTCCTTTTTACACAATCCAGCGGGTCCATTTTTTGCGGTGGTGCTGCCACCTTGTAGTGCATACCAAAAGCTTTTATTATTAAAAATAATTTATTGAGGAATCAACAAAATAAAATGCTTTTCGTTTAATTTTAAAATCTATAGCAACAGCCTCTTTAATTTTAAGCTACATTTTGAAGGGTTTTTTAAAATTTTTATTGTATTTCTACTGTATTATATTGTGTAGTTATAGTTTTACTACTTTATGTTTCAAGAACGGATGTTATAAGAGAAATTTCAATATTTAAAAACGAATGGAAATATTCTTTAAATTTTTCTCAATTAAATAAATTTAAAATTTTACCACATTTTAAAAACAGAACCTCTTAACATTAAATTAAAAATTCTTAATGAAAACAGAGTAAAATAAACTATTTTGTGGGCCATTTCTTTTAATTTAAATAATTTCTCAAAGCTCATTTATACTAAAGATAAGTAACTTTAAAAACTATATTAAGGACTGCGTCATGCAATTTTAGAAAATACCTTATTTTTCTACCTTTACCCCTTATGTCCCGACGGTACTTGTAAGTCCCACTTCCCAATGTTCCAAATTCGTCCAATTTTCGTCAGGTAAGGCCAAATTTAGTTTACTTATAGTTGTAGTTACGTAAACTTGACATATTTTGGATGAGGATGAGGAAAATTTGGGGCATAGAGGGTTAAAACTTATTGCTAAATTTAAACTTTGTTTGACTCGATACTCGATAGCTTCAAGTTTTGAGGAAGAATTTAAAGGTTTGAGCACAGACAATAAGAGACAGACCGGTCAATAGGCGGGGCTTACCCAGAGAGCTCAAGTGGCGCCTGCGACAAGCGGTACCGGCATTAATCGATTAATTTAATATTTTTTAATCGAAATCCTTATACATTTTTTGTTGACGAAACTTGTAATATTCGATTTCGAAAGTAAACATGAAGTTTGTGTAAATCGTTTAATCGTACTCTTTTAAATTTTTTTCAAGATTTATAAATCATTTTAACAGTGTCTTATTGCATTAAGGCACATTTTATCTCGTTTCTTCTCTATTTTGCAATGCATTGGAAAATCTGTGTTGCATTCTTGAACTTGATTTTTAAGCCTGATAGAATTCAGTATAATTCGCGTTAATTATAGGCGTATGTATTTAATTCATATGAAAATGTATACTAGTATTATATATTTTTATTGTCAAGAATTCATTTCAAATGTGCCTGGGATCTGGGATTCGTATTTGCAAAAGATGTGTTCGTTTAGATTCACGAGGATTGCAACTTCATTTACACATCATGTTTGTCTTAAAAGGCCAAGGGATTATAACAAATATTTGTAATTATTGAAATATGAGATTTAATAAAATAATTTAGATTCATTATTTACTCGTGTGATTCTTGATTACTTTATATTAAGCTTGTATTTTTACAATCGGGTTTTTCATCATATGCGATCACGAAATTTTGTTGATGAACAAACCTTAATGATTTAATTTAAATTTTCTATTATAATAGCAAATTTAAAAAAACTGTTGAAAAAAAAAGATATTTTTTAATTTTAAAAAGCATTTAATAGGCTTATGTGATCGCCAAGGATCGCGATCCTGGTGATCATATGGTCGATGGATTACGTCTTCGCAAAACGTCTCCATGGTTGCCAGACCTAAAAGCTTAACTGTAACCTCAGTTTTAGTGCAGGTACCGCGGGTTGAGGGCGTTCGTGTCGTAGGCCGCCCATTGACCGGTCTGTCTCTTATTGTCTGTGGGTTTGAGTATGTATCTATAAATTTCACTTTAAGGTTTTTTGGGTTCCTTTTCCATTTGTATAGAAGATGTAATTATCCCTAGTAACACAGCTCACACTAAATATGTCAAGTTTACGTAGCTGCAACTAGAAGTAAACGAAATTTGGCCGTATACGACAAAAATTGGACGAATTAACTTTGAACGTCTGTGCTGCTTGGGATTGTTGCAATAGCACGCTAAAAATTGAAGCTTAACGTATGGTAGCATATTTGCTACCATGGGCAGTAGAGGAGTAAGCTGCCATGTGAGCCTTAATCTGGAAAATTATTTGTTAATAAAAATTAACTCAACTGACAATCCTTAACTGTTTTGCGTTCCTCCAGTTCTTGCATTTCATGTTTTACTTCGAAATCTTTAACGTGGAATTTTTCTAAAGGAGTATAATCATTTATTATTGTGTTCTTCATATATTTTAAGTTTTAAATCTTTATAGTTTTAGATATTTAAATTATATATTAAAGTTCGTTTATTATCCGAGTTTTATACACTTTTTACAAAAGCCGGACTGCTAGTGTTTTCAACAAGTGTAAGTTTGCTTTTCATTCTTACATCTTTGCTGGTGAATTTGTTCCCCAATACATTAAAAAAAGTTTGTGGAGCTTTTTAAATATCTGAGGCTTTTTGAGCCATTCTTAAAATAATGCCACTATTTATGTAAAACGTTGAGATTACTTTTTAGAAAAGTAGCACAGCTAGTCAACGGCTGGTATTATTATGGTGTTTGTTTTATGTTTCCTGTAAAAGTTATGAGGTTTAGCTTTAACTCCAAACCCCAGATAAAAAACACTACCACTTGTAGTGCACTTCTGTTTTCACACAAAAACTAATTTCGAGACCTACCTTTGAAATATTCTTAAGATGTATACATGCACCCTTTCCGGTTTTAAAATATCCAAGATTTAGAACTTGAGTTTGAAAGATGGTTGGTCTGTTTTCAAAGTAATTTCTTGAAGTTTAAACAGAGTTGCTAAGTTTTGTGTACTTGTTTTATGTTAGTAGTTTAAATTTCTGAACTAGGTACTTTCTTAATGTATCAATGTGGCCTTTACCACGAGAGATCTTGCGCATTTTATGAATCTAACAAGTCTTTGCTAAATTTTCATTTGCAATCGGGTCATTTTTTTCGTACGGTCTAGATGTCTTAAAACACCAAATAATAATTTTTAAGGAACAGCTTTAGAAAGGTCCTCCAGCCGCCAAATTACCCACAGTTAATTTGTATTTTTTTTGCCTGTTCGGGGTCCACCTATATTAATTGTTATACGATCCCAGGTGATATAAAAAATTTACTTTTATTGCAGATTGTAAAAATAAAAAAAACGATAACAATTAAACATGTTGCAATGAGAGCTGTGATGGTTACAGGGCGGCTGGAAGACTTTCTAAATACAGATTAAAATTATATTCCTAAAGTGATCTTTTATAATGTATTATTCACTTAAACAATGGTCAAACTTTGGTGGATGTCTTAATTTCTAATCTGGATTACTCTTAACTAAATATATAATGATTAAGATCACACTTAAAAACGAGTTCGAAGTTTCAGATTTTCACCCTCCCTGGTATTTATACTATCGGTGTATAAAGACACTGCCTGAAAATTACGAGGAACAGCTTTAGAAAGTCCTCCAGCTGCCATGTTTACCCACAGCTCAAATTATGACCGACAACCAGAGATCTAATTATTCGTATCATAAATTTTAAATCCTAAAAAAATAATCTGCTAATTATTATTTTAGGATTCAGTAATAATGATATCAATAATTAGATCTCTGGTTGCTAGTCATCATTTGAGCTGTGGGTATAAGCATGGCGGTTGGACGACTCTTTCTAAAGCTGTACCAATTACGAAACAAAAACACGCTTCCTAAAACCCTAATGTTCCAATCTATCTGTCGATTTCCCGATTTCTTATGTTGAATAACCAACAAAACATGCCGATGTTTCTACACTCCAATGATAATGATAAACCCCCACTGAGGGACCGATAACAGGCTCTAAGCCGATTCGTCGATGGGTTGCTATCAAGCTTTCTGATTGAGGTGCGAAGGACGATTGTTCGAATGCAAAATACAGTCGAAGAAAACTATGTAAAAGGAAACATGGAGCGCTATGGTTCGAGGCCTTTCTATGCTCGAAGGAAAACGCGTGTCTTCCGGCGCAAGCAGGTCAGAGCCGCTCCCTCGCCGAGATTTAGTAGGGGAAGGTAGGGCGTTTATAAAGTTTCTTTACTTAACCTTCTGGGTACTTACGTATTATACCGCCGACGGTTCAGAGGCCGTTTAATTCAGCGGCACAGCAATAGAAAAGTCAATGGGTTTTTATGACGTCTTTTGATTAAGCGGAACGGTCGACGGGATAATACGTAAGAACCAAACTCTGATACTTTCGTATTAATCCAAGATTATTCCCGCTGAATACGAAAATGCGTAGCCAGACCATTAACTGTGGCGCTGAAACTGATGGTCAGTGACATAATACGTTTAGAATCAAATATTATTTATCAATTCAAATATGTGGATATTGATTCAATGTTTGTACAGGGTGTTCCAAAAAAGACCGACACATTTTAAAAATCAATAACTAACAACTCAAACTAAAAGCGATACGAATGCGTGGTTTGTTGCATCCTACACCTAAGACTCCCAGGAGTAGGATGTTACAAACCGCGTATTTTTATCTTTTTTAGTTTGAGTTATCAGTTATTGATTTTTAAAATGGTCTTTTTTGGGACACCCTGTATTTTAGAATTAGGTTTCAGTGATATAGTTTTTAAACTCATTTTGCATATGTTAGCATTTGGTGTTGCCCTGGAGATATTTAAGGAGGAGGATATAAGGCACAATGCCCCCCTTCAAAAAAAAACTATTTCATTTTTTTAATGGTGTAAAGGGGTAGTTCATCCCCAGGGTTTTCTTCCTAAATCTACGCATGAAAGGGATTAGCATAACCTCTAACGTGCACGTTAATGTGACACTACATGTAACCATATTTTGTTCATCTTTACTTTCACCTAAACAAGGTACCGTTCAAATATTATGTAAGCACTTAAGAAGGGAGGTTTACTCTTTGGTTCCTAATGTAAGCTGACAATGTGGGGTAAGTGGGGTATGAATGAAGCTTACTTAAGGCATTAAAAACCTTTTATTTTCGCATACTATTTAAGATTTGAACATTTTTTTAAGCAGAGTAAAGTTTTCATTAATTAAATTTTCATAACTGAATCAAGTTTCACATTTATAGAATGAGTTGAGTTAATGATAAATAGTCATATGAGTTCTGGTAGGGGGTGAAACTCCATATCCTCCTTTCAGATACGACTCTGGGTGGGGATCCCTCATTTTTAATTTTGAATCATCTTCGACGTAGGACTACATGTCTAGAATGCAGTGATCGGAGTTATCAAAATTTTACTATTTGAAAACTAATTAGTTAAAGTAAATTACTAAAGTAAAAAAAATAACATTATTTAGGGGA
The DNA here is from genome assembly GCA_024610705.1 of Tetragnatha versicolor. Taxonomy (NCBI): domain Eukaryota; kingdom Metazoa; phylum Arthropoda; class Arachnida; order Araneae; family Tetragnathidae; genus Tetragnatha; species Tetragnatha versicolor. Next base: position 7,385,275 of record JANDEH010000010.1, read on the forward strand.
ACAGCTTGAAAAGCAGTTGGAAATTAGTATCAACCAGATCCATAACTTTACTTCATTAATTCATTTTCGTATAGATGGTGATTGTACTAACCAAAAATTTTACGTCTATTAATTGGTCTCCATAGCAATACATATTTTGCTAAATTTTAAGACAGTGTTCTAAAAAGTTTGTTTTGCGTATTTAATATAAATTAATAAAACTGGCTTTAGTTCTATGTGGTGGACCCTAGTATTGTGTTAAGTTAAGGCATTCCCAATGCTTTATATTTCTGTCTTGAGTAACGAAGTGGGTGAGTCAGTTACTGATTGATGCTGGTTCTGGCAAAAACGTTTTCCAGCTCTAAAATGTTATAAATCTTAGTTTTACCCATCCCAAAGGAAAACCTTATTTTTGGTCAAATGGACATAAATAAGCAGTAAATAATTTCAACGCGATAAGACAATTCCTTCTTCCGTCCCAAGTTCGGAAAATAGTTACTTTTTATAATACTTATTTAATAGTTTTTCGAAATCGGCTTGCGGCATGTGGTTGATTTTTCGTTTTAGTTTCAATGAAACTCGTCCCTAACGACGTCAACGATAGGTCTGGAATTATGTCAATTTTGCCTTGCGATTGCAGTTTTGCCAAAATGACAAAATTGACGATTGCAGCTACTCGAGTCGTTTTTTCGCAAAAATATCTGTACCAGGTGATGAGGGGTTGAAATTTATATAAAAATTGATGTGCAACTCAAAATGTCAGTTACGTGTTCCGCCTTAAGCGACATTCTATATCGACCTGTACCTTGAAATAAAGAAATAAAAAAAGTAAACTTTAAAAAAAAATTATAAAATCATCTTCTTTAAAATTCGCTTGCAAGTAAGGTGGATTTTGGGATAAATAGCTTAAAAAATCGTAAAAAAACTAGCTCGATGTGACCTTTTTCATAAAATAAAAATGTAGCGAGCTGAAATTTTTTGAGCTTTTTTAAAAGGGGGCCATTTGCCAAAAGAAGCTGCACTACTCGAAAAAGTAGATTTTGAAAGTGTTTTTTCAACCCATTGCAATTTCGGACAAATGACAAGTTTTATAAACGGTTTTTCCCTTGTTAAGGGCATAAACTATAGGTTCCCAAACTTTTTGGGACCACTGCCCCCCTTTCAAGAAGAAAAAATTTTTGACTCTAATTTGCTTATATTTCATAGAATTTTACACAAACATTTTGTAAAAATACTAATATACAACCAAACAAAATTTAAATATAGACATGGACAGTATTCAAAAGTTAAGTTTTCTATGCACCTTAAAATTTAATTTGAAATAATTAGGTAATAATTCTAAGGTAATTTTATAAGATTATACCTTTTTTTAAAAGCATTGATTTAGAAATAATTCTTTACCTAATATTGAATGAACTGAAATCTATCTGTGTCCCAACGAGGAAATTTGGTATATCCTACTGAAAATTTCCTGTAGGGGAGAGTGTTGTACCTCTGGACAAAAATCACGTTTGGATTTTTCTAAGACAGGTAAAATCACATTTTGACCATTTAAAGTGCCCAACCTATAGTCCTAACCTTTGTGAGTAGAGAGATATTTTTTACTAGCCAAAATCTTGAAAATTGGATTTTTAATCATTTATAATAACATGGAAAAATTTGTGTCCATAGGTACAACATGTTGTTGTACCTATGGACAGACCCAGTTGTACCTGTGGACACTCTTAAAAAGGGAAATTTTAGTTGAAAAAAAGCTAAGAATTAACATTTTTATTGATGCATTACCTTTTAATAACCTATTTCAAGCCTTTTTAAAATTGAAAATAGATTTTTTAAAGTAATGTAGTTTTAGATCTTAAATGATCATTAAAACGAAGTTGAACGATAAAAGTCTTGATTTTTTACCAAAAACACAAAAATCACATGGTATTTTCAGATCAGAATTTAAGACAATAGTTTCATCAATCATGCTGATTGATCTGACTCTGACAACTTCACTGATCCCCCCCCAAAAAAAATTCGATCAACACTTAGTTGTGCAAGCATTTGGTGGTAATAACAATAATAATTTGGTGGTAAATCTTCTTCAGTGGAAAGTTTTTTTAATCATCATACTTAAATGCGGTAGGGTGCTTAGGATTTTACACCATAATTTACATTAAATTCCAAGTAGAATCATAAATTTAAAAAAGTAGTTTAGATCACAAAATATTTGATTTTTCATCTAAAATTCACTTGAAAATAATCGCTGACAAATAGATTACCATTTAAAATTAATTGAACATTTATTAAAATGTATTCAGTTGAATGAAACCTGATTCTAAAACGCCGATTAGCTACAGACACCCACAAGAACGTGTCCGTAGGTACAGCACTTATGGTGTCCGAAGGTACAACATGAGGTGTTTTTGCATTCAAAGTTCTATAAAAGATAAAAAAAATTGAGATCTGACGATTTTTAATATCAAAACTAAAAAGTCAAAATCTCGGGGATTCCCCCCATGGCCCCATGTATCCCATTTTATCATATAATCATAGGGGAAGAAAAGAGTTAATGTAGTGATGCACTAAAAAAAAACTTTGAGCACCTAAAAACAGTATTTTTACTATATAAAATTTAAATAATATTTCAAAGAGCTGATTTCACGTTAGCAACTAGATAGCATCTGTTTACATTCAAAATCGACCACAAATTCAAATTTACATTTTTTCCCGAATTTTAAAATGAGGTGGCTGAAGGTACAACCGTCCGTAGGTACAAGACTCTCCCCTACTCATCTTAAAAGTATATAATGTAAAAGTATGTATAGTAAATATGTATGTTAAATACACTCTTAATTGATATTTCAATCCATAGATAAAGGGGAGTCTGGTGGTTCTAGCCCAGGAAAATTTTTGAATTTTAACATGTTTAAAATACTTTTACCCGGATTTTGTTTTTTACCCTTAAAATGACATTAAGCATGTTTAAAAGTAGTAAACGCCCCCTTTTACTCTAACCCCCCCCCAAATTTCTTTTCAACTCATCAACCCCCTAGAATTCTTCAACGCCCATCAGGGGCGGTACCGCCCACTTTGGGGACCACTGGCCTGAATAAACTGCAAAAATTAGATGAAATCGATCCATATGGAAAATTTAATTTTATTTATTTTTAAAAATTGCCTAAAAAGTTCTTAAAAATCTATTAACCCAGTAATTGACTTATGATACATGCTTAATAGGCTATTTTCAGTACTGAATAAAAATTTTTCATTTAATTTTTAGTTAATTAATGTTAAAAACTTTTGAGGCTTTTTTCAAGGATATTGGGATCGGTCATGTTTCATGTAACAGAAAAATTAAATTTTGAAACAACCACAATTCAATGATATTCGGTAATAAATCATATAAATACCTAATAAATTTTAAACAGGCATCAACTTTTTAAATATTCAAAGATTTCATTCTTTTTGGTATTCAATATATAGAATTGTGATAATAAATTGCCTTGGCAAATACCTTGAAATTTTAAGCACTATTTTTTAAAGATGAATTCTTCGGCCAAGAAATTAAAATATTAAGTATGTTTTATTTAATCTTAATTAATACCTATATTGTTTGAACAAGACACTTATGAGTATTTAAGAGTGAGGGGCAACTTTGTACTCACTTAACCATTTGGAGAAACTCATTAGCGAAAAAGGTTGAGATCAAGAAGTTATAAAATTAAATGGTTGTTTAGAATTTTTTTTATTTGTTTTCCTTCCTCAAAATTTAAAGAGATGGCAGCACGACACTTGAATGAAGGACAATAGTAGTTGAAGTTTTGAAAAGAGAAATTAAATGAAGTTAATTCAAAGCATATAATTTGCATTATTCTGTAAATTAAAAAAAGATTATTCTTAATGATGTATTTAATTTAAGGAAAAATGCATATCTCTCACTGTCAAGAGATGGATTTGGAAGAATCTTTGCACAAGAAGTTTCATAAAACGCTCACTCCTTTCAAATACGTCATATTTCAAGAAAACCTGTTTTTCAAGAAAGTTTAGAGTGAAATGCATTAAAAATAAATATTAAACATCGTAATAATTTTTACTATATACAGCCTACATATATGGTGATTTTGCAGGGCTATACTACTTTTTCAGGGCTTTCTAAAAACAGTATAAATATTTTTTTTCAGATAGTATGACGTTGTTGAAAGGAGTGAGCGAAAAATAGATGTCCTAAGATTTTCTAAGTGTTTCTTGTCTATCTAATTAACAAATTCAAATCTAAACCAGTCAGTCGGTTTGTATCAGAAGGGAAACTTCCACAGATATTAAGTACTTTTATGCATTTTTTAAATTTATTAATGTAATCTTCCAGAAAAGTAATTAATTTCTTTAAAATTTGGTATTTTGCATTTTTAATACCAAATAAATGGTGTTATTGGTTTTAAAATATTACCCCACTACTTTTCTGTGGACACATCAATATTTAGGATTTTCTTTCAATCTCGTTTTTTCCCTCTTACCCACAGCCTAATATTAGTGACTATCACTAAACGCTGAACAATGTCTCTCAAAAGTTTGTGCTTCACTAATTTCATTTTTAAAATTTTCCAAACATTTTTTTAGGGGGAGAGGACCCTTAAACCAGTTTTGGCAGAAATTTAAGAGATTAATTGACTTCCCTTGTTTGAATTTTATTTGTTGTAGTAGTGTGCTTATATATGAAAGAGATAAAAATGGTTAATTTCTTGCTTTTTATCTACCGAAATTTATTTTTCTATGATTATGTTATGGGAACAAAATCAAATTTGGATCTGACAGAATTTGGTTTTTGTACAAGTTTCTATTCTTCGCATCTAATTCCGTTTTAGATTTTCAAATGATTGTTTTTTAAATATTGACTAAAAATTTTTAAAATGGTAGTCTTGTATCCCATTACTTAACAGCTAAGAATTAGAAATTTATATGCATTTTAGTTTTAAAAATATAATCCTTTATTTTAGCACCATGGAACACACTTCTAAAAAGGCTTAAAAAGCTTGTGAATAACTAAGTTGAAAGATTTTTTATTTAATTAAAATTTAATTGCACCAAAAGTAATGTTAAGCATTATTGTTAATGACTACACACATTGATATACTCTTAACGTATGAAATCGTATTATATCATAGGATTTGGACTTCCTTGTCTGCTAAACATGCAGATCTTACACAAGGATCTGACATCGTATTTTAATAAGAAGCGGAATGTGTGATTGCTTGATATACTAGTCATCGATTCTGCGACTGTCTAGTAGTGTCTACTCATTAGAACGGAATTTGGTTTTTATACTGTTTTGAAGGGGGGTGCCCGATTTCAACCCACCCAGAAACAAAAAAAAATCCCAATAAAACCCGAACATGGAAAACCTTCTTTACCATCATTCAAAATACATGTTGCTTGTCGATATTTCGTAACGACACGACTTCCCGTTTAAAATGCTATAAATTATGTGAATATGTTCTCGACATGTGTAGCGGATACTTTTAACAGATTTTTTTTTACCAAATTTTGTGCTTGGATTTGCTGAATTGATATCTTTAAAGGAAAAAATTATAGCATAGCTGTTAACATCTTGTTTTTTATCCAATTGTCCATTTCTAGTGTCAAAAATTTCAGACTTTTTAATTCCATCACTGATAGGAAAATTCATTTGAAAAAAATTTCCGTAAATAAGAATTGGAAACTATAAATGGATTTTAGAAAGTAATTAAATGCCTATACACACAGACAAAATATATATTTTTCTTTCGTCATAAAAGGAATTGAAAACATTTTATTTCTCAAAAAATATTGTTCCGAATTCAAAAAGAACAACCAGTAAATACTAGGCTAAAATTCGGAAAATTTCATAAAAGATTGTTATTTTGTAACAAGTTTTGTACGAAAAATGCAACAAGCAACTTCCAAGCTGGCGCCATAATTTATTTTTTGGGCGGATATAGCATCAGGATTTACCTAAAATTATAGGTTAACTATTCCAACAGTAAATGTCATCATAAATTAAATTTTAATTTATGGTGAATTTAACTTATTAGTAAAAAGAAACGAATTTTCTAAGGGTGAATAAATCGGTGCATACTTTAAAATTAAATTTTCAGAACAAAACACTAGCAAAGTAATGAGTTATTACTCTTAACAGCGGGGCCTATTACCTTTAATAAAATTTTTCAAAAATTTGTTTGACAAAATATCTGCCAATAGCCAAAACCAACACTTAAAAGTTAAAAATATCAGATGATAGTTTTTATAGTGATAATTTTAAAGCTCATTTTAAATCCGTCTTGTTTTTCCCAAGCCCATTACCTTGTTGTTATGTAAATGAAAAATTTAAATGTTTTCAATATAATGTAAAGATGTATTTTAAGAAAAAATATTTTACGAATGAGCTAGAAATATTCTGTGTCAAAGTAAAGTAAGCTTAAATCTCAAATAGTTCTAATTATTTCTGGTAATCCCAAAATTAAGCTTCTCGGCGAATATTTTGACACTTTCAACTCTATTTTCAGTGAGAAATTAGAACCAAGGAAAAATATTTAACCGTTTTAAATATGTACTAATATGTCATAATTCAATCCGCAAAAAAGAATGGTAAAAATTATCTTTTCCCGACTGGAAGCTGCTTTTATATTCGGATGAAATATATTGGAATCCTTTCACTTAATTAGACTTCTCTCCTCTCTAAAACAAAGCTAAGATGGGGGTAACACTCCCGAATTTAGAAATTGAAATTTTCTTCTGCAAATAATAGTTAGCCAGACGCGAGACCAAGAGCAGGTGTCCTCCTCGCGGTCGGTCTCTCCCGGCAGGACACGTGACACCGGTTGCTTGGGGGGAGGGCTTTGTCCCCTCGCTCCCCAATTCCAAGAATTCGAAGGGGGAGAGTTTGCGTGGTCACCGGAAATCGGCGGGACCGGTCAAAACACGTGGGAATTGAGCGGGAGAAGTAGCATCCATTCGCCAGCTCAAGCTCAAACTTGTTGCTTGCTGTGATTTCTAGTGATGAAGTATGTGCTCTTGTAGTTTTGTGATTTGATCGAACCAAAATTTCTCAGACATACTCGTCAGCAGATTTGAATTCAGTGGACTGAAAATGTTTTTTGACTACGACGACGACGAAGGGTAATGTAAATTTTCGTTGCACTCTGTTCTGAACTTACCGTACCATTGTGTTTCAATCCTTCTTTTACCGAACCTAGATCTAAGATCTGGATGTTGAAAATATACTAGTACTTGAGGCGTTGTATGTATCGCAGCAACAATAAGCTAACTCCATTGTAAATATGTTGACGTTATCAATCTCGTTACTGCTGCAAGCGAATCAATTACAATATGATTTTTGAAATTTTGCACGATGTTATTGTGGTTTTTTATTTTTCTTCTTGGTTATTATTTTTAGACCAGAAGGAGTTATTGTTATGTATATGGTTTTATACTAATTTAATCAGCATTTTTACGAAATTATTTTAAATATTTATTTATAAAATTTATGTTCATGCTCGGGAAATTTCAGAATATTTATTACATGGAGGTGAGTTAGTTATTAGTAGTAAAAAAATCCTAACTAAATAATATTTACTATTCTAGGTGTGATTGAAAGTTCTTACTTTAAAAATAAAAATTTAGTATTTTTGAAGTTTTTAATTGAATAAGAGGGTAATCAGCTTTAGTGTGGGTTATTAGAAACTAATGAGATGTATCGTTTTTATCACTGATAAAAATATTTTGTGTAATTATTTATCAAGATAAAAAAACATGTTCTTTTTTTCCTGCAAATGTTTATATTTCCTTGAAAGTTATCCCCATCCCCAATGGTTAATTACTGAATTTCTTGGATTTTTACCTAAATTCAAATCGATTAGGAGCCACTCACCACTTAAATTACTTCAACTTCTCACACTTCAAAGATTTTACACCTTCCCCGACCTTCCCCCATGTTTCACATTTCAGTTACCCCTCTTTAGATGTAGAACTTTGAACTACTTCTTTTTATCACATACAAAACCCCTCCCATGAATGTACGTGTGATGTAATTTGTGAATGGTCTCTAATTGAAGAAATCATTCTTAATCTTCACCATTTCGTAAACTTGAGGGGCTGTTGTTTCACCCATTCGTTACTAAACCTTCCGTAACTATCGAACTATTATGCATCAAGTACATTTATTTAATATTTAACTAATAGAATATTTTGCGTAGTATCGAATATCGAAAAGGTTTTAAATTTATGTACTTGATTGCTTATATAATAGCCAAAGTAATTGCCTAGCCTATCACTAATCGGCATTTTGAGAAGAAATAAGAACGAGTAAATAATTACTACGTAATAAATTCGAGTTAATTTCACATCATTAAGATCGTTTAAAAGGTTTTTGACTCTTTATCTCGACAGTATTGTCAGAATTTCGTAATTAGTTTGCAGACTTTTCTCATTATTAAATTTAAATGTTTAATTTTGATAATATTCAGTGGCAACGTGTTAAGTTTGCGAGCCGAAATTTTGTCGGAAGGAGCTCTCATGCTTAGTAAATATACGCTTATAAAATATAGTTCTTTAGTGTGAAAAGCACGTTTATACTTGCACTTCTTCTGACTTACCGTTACAAGCATCTAGCAAGATAGTGTATACAAAGTAAATTTCTGCATTTGATTTTTAATTCAATAGACTTTGCTTACGTTTGTAGTAAATCAATACCTCTGGACGTACCTTTCTAGCAGTGATGAAGGAGAAACCAAGATTCGCGCATGCGCTTGTTTTCCTGTAAGGGACCGTGCTAGGAAAAAAATTATAATTTATAGATCTGGTCAGAACTTACGTGGCTGAAACCATCATAATCTATTTTAAAGCATTTTGAAAAATAGTTAAAAAACGGTTTAAACAAAACTAGTTACACAGTATTTCATCGGTCGATGCATTTATTTTTTAATTTGGTATACTTGTGTTACCAAACCATTTGTGCGTCCTGGTATAAATATTTTCAATGTAACTTCCCTCTTTTACTTTTCAAATAAATACATTAATATCTTAGGAAGAATATTTTATAAGGAGATCAGTTAGTTAATTCTCCTTTAATTTACAAATTTAATATTACCTTACACATCTTTACAAATTTGAGTGAATGCTTATGATCTCATATTTGAAGTAATATTTTAGAGTTATTATACGATTAACTTGATTTCTGAATGTTCATGTTTTTTTTTCGTTTTTTTACCAGGAGAAAGTAAACTTAAAAAGTGGATAATTCGAATAAGTCCTTGCATGTTTTGAATGAATTAAAGTCAGTAGTTGGTTGAGTTTATTCAAAATATTTAAAAATGTATTTCAAGATTTCTTATTTTGAGTACATAAATAATATTTTGGTTTAGCAGTGCTGTAAAAGAAACGTCGGTAGGTGAATATACTTTTTTTGCAATTTTTGTCGGACCCCTTTTCATCATCAGATTACGTATGAACGGTATACACTGGAAGAGCACCGTCGCTCCAAATCGACTGTCCTTCAACATTTTCCTAACGAAAATATTTTCCTGCTTAATTAACTTATATCTTAGAAAGGTATGTGTATTTGAAAAATATTAGTGTTCAGTATATGTTATTTTCATTACTGAGTTGGAAATATTTGCACAAAATCTGGGGTAAGTTTATAATACAAACGTGAAATAAAATTAAATCGATTTATAATTTTCCAATTTCAATATCTTTAATTTAATTTTTAGCACTAAACACTTCATCTGCATCATAACTATTATTAGTCTCGTTTTTCTTTCAATAAAACTTTATGTTTACATAGCATAAAAGATAAACTTATGTTGTGCAAATAGGGAAACACTTCAGTTCTATATTCCCGTTAACTCTAGGTTTTATTTCACGTTTGTCTACTGCATCTGATAGCTTAAAATCTCATCGAGAAAAGGTTGATCATATTTGGTAATGTCTCCTTCACTCGTTATCTAGTTTAAAGTTTCTCAACGCGTGTGATGCAACGTAAAATAAAAAAAAACGGATCGAAACTCATGTATACATGTCGGTAATTCAGCGTTAATAAATCTACCATATGCAATATAAACGATTTTAAAATTAGGCGTGTTCCGCTCGGTGTGTGAATTATGGGCTACCGGAATTGCGTATAGATGGGAAAGGATGTGTGATGGCTAACTTCGAGATCCACCGATCTCATGTTTCGGTCGGTCTCCCGCTCGATTCTGTGAAATATCCGTGCTTGTGGTTTTTTCGGTGTAGATAATATTATTCGATTCACAACGCTGAGACATGTAGATTCTCGGAATATAAACATTGTGCATTATATAGTAATGCGAGCTTGTACAAATTTTAACATTTTATTGTATGTTATTGTAATGTAGTTACTACTTATATAGTTAAGATAACTTTAGTACCAATATAAATTTGAGGTTTAAAGATCCATTTGGGCATAAAAGTTCAATGTGCTGATGTGATTTCATAACATTAGTATCAATTTCAAGCTAGTTATACTCTGCATTCATATTTCATAATCTTATGAAAGGAAAATAAAATTTTATTTGTGTAACCTTTGTATAATGCAAATATAACTAAATGAACATTGATTAATCTCTTAAATTTTAGTTGAAATTAAAGCTAAATAAATATTTTGAACCAATTTTTAATTTTTGTTTTGTTTTCACTTCAATATTTGTTATTTTTTATACTTTAATGTTCTGTTAATTTTTAAGAAGTAACAAACAGAATAGGGAGATAATGTTTTTATGTTGCTGTGCATAATGCTTCATTTATTAGTAAATAAACATTTATTGCTACAAGGTCTAGGTGTAGTGCTGGGATTGCATTTAAGTTTTTGTAATGTTTTGACAATGGTACAACTGGCACTAAAATTAGGAAAAAAACTATTTAGTGTATTATAACTAGTTACTTTTTGGCTATTTTAATGTTAGTAGAATATTTTTTTGTCTTCCTAATATGTTAGTTCTGATTTTTTTTATTTTAGGAATTAGATGGGCATATTTTATTGAAATTAACTTAAATTACAGGAAAAATAAGAGATAAATGTCACTTTTAAATAATACTTTAGTGGTAAAACAAATTTTTAATATGGAAAAATAAGATTTCTAAGTATTACAGTTGAAAGAACCTCATTACTCTTTGAATCCAATTGAAACTTTTGGGTGTCTAGGGCTGTAAGGGTTAAAGGCAACCATTCGCCCATTAAATAGTTAGCTCTGTTCTAGTGTTGAAGTTGGAAAGTTACATAGTGAACCCTTTCCTTTTTATAGGGTAGATGTCATGGTTGACAAAAAATGGCCAGTTAGGATAACTTGACTAGCTTTAATTAAAAAAGTATGTATTCCAAAAAAAATTCTAACTTAATGATAAACTTTTTATCTTTAACTAAGCAGCTACACACCTTTGGATCTGATCGGTGCGATTGCAATTAGTTGGTTTTTATAACAGGCATGAGATTCTTCCGATTTTTGTTGGATTTTCAGATTTTTTTGATTTACTGAGAATTTTTCAGAATGCCCCATCCTCATAAAATTTGGACAAGGTGAGGTGTTCCAAAATAAGCTAAAACCTTGATTTTTTGGGATCAAATTTCCAAAATTTTTATGGGGAAAACCCCAAGACCCCCTTTTTAGTACTTGGAACTCTATTTTTCAATTCTTTTTTTATGTTAACTTCATTAAGAAGCAAATTCTACCTAAAAATTATAGGAAAACCACATATTGAACCTAATTAATATACATGGGGGCTTAGTGATAATTTTGAATCCTCTCTAGTCTTCCCAAAATTCTGGCAGTGTACAAAAACAAGTAATGTTTTTTAAGTCAAATCTCAAAACGTTTTCTAAGGGAAGACCCCCTTTGGAACTAGGAACTTTAATATACCCGATCTTTCAAATTACTGTCATCTATATCAGGGTTGGCAAGTTTCTTCCGAAGTGGAAAAAACCGTCCGGAAGAAATAGGTTTCTTCCATGTGGAAGAAACCTCTTTTTTTAAAGAATTAGCTTTAAATTTTCAGGTTTTATAAATATTTGTCTCACAAACACTCTTATATTTACATAAAAACTTCCAAAATGTCATTAATTATATGCACCTATTAGTTAATGATTAAATTAGTAAATGTAGGTTTCTTCCAAACTATGAAAAAAATGCTATTAAATAATTTGAAAAAAAAAACCTTTAATAAACAATATTTACTTTGTAGTCTAAAATTTAATTAAATACTCAAAACTGTTATAAATACCTATTGCATGCATGTATTAAACTATTCCAGTAATTTTAAATTAATTTCTTCCTAACAGAAAAGTAGTTTTGAATAAGTCTGAGAATTACATAGTATTGGATGAGTTTTTGTCTACAAGAAAGTATAAAAGTTAAACAGAAAAGACATGTTTTAATAATCTGAATTTTTCTAGAATACACAATCTTCCATATAGTAATAAAACAATATAAACCCGACACAAAATTTAAAACAAAGTATTAAACTTGAATATTTCTGACAAATATTTGTCTGGTGTTATTTCCAGTCAAAAATGTTACTGTAATTATAATTAAATTACATTTATGAGTTTTTTAAAATTATGGTTTGATTTATTCAGTCAACAGATTTAAAATTAAATTTAACTAATGTCAAATTACTGTAATTATAATTAAATTACATTTATGAGTTTTTAAAAATTATGGTTTGATTTATTCAGTCAACAGATTTAAAATTAAATTTAACTAAGAGGAATTAAAAGTTAAATATATATATAATTTTCAAAAATTAATTACTCTAATTTAATTAAATTATATTTATGAGTTCTTTAAATTATGGTTTGATTTATTCAGTTAACAGATTTAAAATACTAATAAAAAACTAACTGGAATTAAAAGTTAAATATGTTATTTTTAGAAAATTAATTACTCTAATTAAATTTAATTAATTGTAATTAAATTACATTTATGAGTTTTTAAACTGTGGTTTAATTTATTCAGTTAACACAATAGATTTAAAATTTAATTTAACTAACCGGAATTGAAAGTCAAATATAAAAATTTTTTAAATTTAATTACTATAAATAAATTTAACTAATTATAATTAAATTACATTTAAGAGTTTTTAAAATTATGGTTTGATTTATTCATTTAACAGATTTAAAAATTGTGTGCTTCTGTAAAGCTTTTTGTTAGTTCCTTCCAGTTTCTTCCGGTTTTTTCCAGTTTCTTCCGGTTTTTTCCAGTTTCTTCCACTGTCCTGGAAGAAACTAGTTTCTTCCGGAAGAAACCCAACCCTCAATTATATACCCAAAAGCAAACTAAAAATTGATTACAAAGATACATTGCACTTATGAAACTAATAGGATTTTTTTCACAAATGGAATTTTTTTTCACAATGTTTTTCAGACTTTTGCTTATTTGTCAATCTCATCATTGTTGTAACCAAGCTGAAATTTTTTCACTTCAACCCTTTCAGTCCTGGAACACCTGAGGTGAGGTTTCCATTGAATCACATTGAAATTTTGGGGCGGATAGAACTTGGAGGGTTAAAGAAAGATTTGTGATTGTACAAAAAAAAATCTGCCTTTGAAATATTTAAAAAAACCTTTTTCAAGGAACCAAATACTTCAGAGGACTGTGTCCCTTTAGTTTCAGGACTATATTTTATTAGAAAAAAGTATTTAACTTTGTATTAATCTAATAATAAAAAATAAAGGAGAGACCTTCTGCTCATACTACAGGTTACAAAAATTATCTGAAAAACTACGGAAACCCCACAGCACCGATGCGGCAGAAGACAAATGCAGATTTAATGTAGTTCTGCACATTGTACAAGTGACTAATGATAGAGGTCGCTTGAAATTCTGAAATATTTAAAGCTTCATCCCCTGTAGTCAACTCCCATTCTCGAAAATTAAATGCAATTGAAACTTTTGGAGGGGGTTGCGAACTCATAAGGCGTAGCATACAACCACCACCTGTGAGAAAATAGATATATATATTTTCGAAACAAAAATTAAGCTGCCTAAAAAATAAGTAAACATGCCGAGTGGGGGCGGCTGATATCGGATTTTAGATTTCTGGATTAAGGGTTCATTAGGGCAGTGTTCCCCAACCTTTTTACCAACACAGACCGGTCAGCATTTGATAATTTTACTGCGGACCGCTGGGGGGGGCGTTGATTGCTTACATTCTAGATTATTTTGATTTATTAATTTTAATTTAAATGTACACTGCTGTGCAAAAATTAAGGACGAATCTGTTTTTTCAACATAACACCTAGTAGAATTATTGTTCATCCATGAAAATCATACCAAAAGATGTTTATTGGGTGAGAATACAGGGCCCGAGAACAAATTTTCCCTATCCATATTTTAAGGGGGTAAATGGACCCTCCATTGATAATGGAGTTCCATTACACATTTAGAGCAGTGACAGAAACGTTTGTGTAAGAGGTATTTAACCGAGAAATTTAAGTTTTTTGCAATGAATATGATTATTCCTGAACTCAATGCATATTTTTAAATGTTTGTGTGGCCTTTAAATGGTATTTTTTAGGTTTTATTGAGAGATATCGGTCTAATCATCATTTTTGAAAAGTTTTAGCTTCTGGGTCATTTTTGGTAAGTGGTATCTTACCGTTAACCATGTTTTTAGAAGGTCTTACATATGCCTGATTGCGTTTAGGTCTGGGGACCTGTAAAGTAACTTTATTCTTTCAATATTGTTTCTAATGAAAAACTTTGAGATAGTCAAATTGTGATTTTCTGCAGCTTTTTCACTAATAAAGAGAAATCCTTGATCCAAAATGTCTTCTAAAAGAAGCAAATGGGCCATGAGAATACAGGTATGCAATTGCAGACATTAGGGAAAATCTCTTTTGAGTATAGGGGGTGTTGAAATGTCTGTAAGGATAGTACAGACTTAGAGGAGAAATTCGATGTCTTTAAACTTCATTTTAAAGATAATGGAGATATTTTTACAAATAAATCTTTCTTTTCAGACAAGATAAAGTCCATAAACACTAAAAATACTTCTTTTTTTAAACTTTAATAACAGATGTCATTTCTGTGAAACTATGCAATTCTTTATGCCGTTTCAACACCCTTTAGACAGCACAGAAGTTTTCACTGATATCTGCAATTGCGTACCTGTGTTCTCATGTTCCTTTTATATCTTTTAGAAGACCTCTCGGATCAAATATTTCTCTTTATTAATTAAAAAGCTGCTGAAAATCACAATAATTTCACTTTCTCAAAGTTGCTCATAAGTAACGCTATTGAAAAAATAAAGCTACTTTTCAGGTCCCCAGACCCAAACTCAGTTAGACACATGTGAGACCTACTAAAAACATGGTTAACGTTAAGATACAACTTACCAAAAATGACCTAGAAGCTAAAACCTACCAAAAATGATGATTAGACCAATATCTCTCAATAAAACCTAAAAAAATACTATTTAAAGGGGGCACAAACGTTTAAAAATATGCATTGAGTTCAGGAATAATCATATTCATTTTAAAACACTTAAATTTCTCGGTTAAATACCTCTTACATAGACGTTTCTGCCACTGCTACAAATGTGTAATGGAACTCCATTATCAATGGAGGGTCCATTTACCCCCTTAAAATATGGATAGGGAAAATTTTTTCTCAGGCCCTGTATTCTCACCCAATAAATATCTTTTGGTATGATTTTCATGGATGAACAATAGTTCTACTACGTGTTACGTTGAAAAAACAGTTCCGTCCTTAATTTTTGCACAGCAGTGTATTTAAACATGCTTTCAAAATTAAATACAGTTTCACCAAAAATAAATATTAAGTGATTTAATTTGGAGTATAAACCTAGGAATTTAAATTCTTTTTCAATGAAATGGTCGGCCCGTGGCCCGGTACCATTTGATCCATGGACCAGCACTGGTTCGCTGACCGGGGGTTGGAGACCACTGCATTAGGGTACTACGGGAAACTTTCATTGGAAGTTAGGAGTCTGCTCATAAATTAATTTCTATTTTGAAAAATAATTAATACCATGTAGTAATTATAGGTGTTAATAAAAATAATTAATACCTTTAGAAATTGTGTGGAATATTGATAAAATTAATACAATCAAGGAGTAGATTTATTCAGTTATTCAGTCAATGCTTGTTTTTATATACCAATACCTCTTATTTTTACCATCACTCATTCATTTTTAAACGTTCAGCTGGTCCTAGACAGCCAGTAATAATAATAAATAAATTTTATAGATAATGGATAATCAATGAATAAATTCAATTCCCTTTCACAAACTGTTGATTTTTATGTATTCATTTCCCCACCCAGCTTATTTGTTTTCAGACAATGTTTAGAACCTTTCTTTCTAGAACAGTGTTTCCTAACGTGGGGCACATGCCCCACCGGGGGGCAATATGATTTTCCAGGGGGGCAATTTGAAGATTTTCAACCAAATTTCTCCCCAGGTGGGGCGTGGACATCCAGGTTTTATTTAATTTCCAAGAAGGATTTTCGAAAAAAATAGACATGGGGCATGGAAAATTTAGAAACGCTTCGGTGGGGCATGGACCAAAAAAGGTTGGGAAACACTGTTCTAGAATATTAATGAAAATATTCTGGCCGGGAAACACAAGGTTGGTAGGCTGATTTTAAATAATTTTTTCAAAAAAAGCAGTTTTGTTGAAAAAATTTCTTAAAAAAATAGTGATTATTTTCAAATCTGGATTACTCTCATTAGTAGAGGGAAGATGTAATTTTCAAAATGTGAATTACGTACAAAAGAAACTGATCATTTTGCCTACATTTCCTTGTAAATAAGTTCCAATCGCAGGTAAGCGATTTGTTTTTTTTGATACAGGGTGCTTCGAAAGTCCTGTCCACACCCTTAATTTTTGAACTTTTACAGATATAGTCATAATCTGGTTTCTAGATACAGTAAATGACCATGCACTATCACACAAAACTCATAATTAAAAAAAGCTTACATGCTCAAGAGATTTGACACAAAAATCAGACACTTGTTGACACTGTTGAAAAGGAGTTTTATTCCCTGAAGTTAATTTGCTTTACCCATAACAGTATTGCTATAGTCTGTTCATTTAGAATAGGTGCATGAGACAAGATCAACGCCTAATGACAAACACTTATCACACAACTTCAGTGACCGATTCTTTCACAGTATTTTAACTACTTCTGTTTAGGCTGCCTTGTCATTGCACAAGAAAATTTTTCGATGATAATTTACAATAGTAACTTCTTCTAATACATTTCGTCTCGGGCGCCTATTCTACAGGCTATGTAAACTGAAAGGGCAATATAATTTTTTTAACTACCAACTTTTACCACCACAACAGGAAAATATCTCATTTATACATTACAGTCAACAGCTCTTGTTAAGGTGACCAATTTTTTTCAACAAAAAGGAGGACGAAATAAGTTATTGAAGGAAACTAAAACTTAATAACAAAAGTGATAAAACTTTACTAAATCTGTATTAAAATTCTATAATTGAATTATAAATCTATATACAAATCGGCAACAAAACAGGGTTACATAAAATTGAATTAATGAATTAATAAAACGTGAATTGCACTTACCTTAATATAATATTACCTGAGGAAGACTGGATTTTCGCACTCGTATTTCTGTTTGAAGTAAACACGAAGCTATAGAGTATTCACAGCAAAGAATTCCACAGCAGAGAATGAAATCGACATTGCCTTAATCTAACATCTTAAATAATCTATCTACAACACCAAAATTATGTTATGCAAATAAAAACAAAACTGCTTACCTTTTTTGTAACAGCAAAGAAAAAACTACTTCCGTTCTCGTAGAACAGGGGTCTCCGCAAACTTTTCAGCCCTAGGGCCGTATTAACTATTAAACAGCAGTTCGAGGGCCGACGAGGTTAAATTAATAAGAATCAAAACCTATGGCGGCTCGTGGGTAGTTCAAATGGGGGTTTAGAATTTTGTTTTGAAAGAACAATTAAGTAACAACCTTATAATCAAATCTCAATTGTTATTTTCAAAAGAGAAAAAACATGCATTTAATTTAAGAAACTTTTAAATTTAAAATATGCGCGCGCATACGTGTATCTAATGAATCTTCGAAAATAAAAAAGTTTCAAGTCATTATCATACCTCAAGCAAGATTTTTCATCGGAGAGACCTAAAATCCTACCCGAGCTCTCTTGTGCATATTAAGAAGTTTAATGTATGGTTTGGTTTGGTTGGTGTTTTTTGCTACGGCTTACACCGGCATATAACACGCATGGAGTAGAGTTGCGACTGTAGCAACTAGTGAGAGAAAAAATTTCGAAAAAGAAAGTTCTTTAAAAAGAGTTCCTTTTTAATGCAATTTTAGGTTGGTTGGTTGACTTTTAATGTCGCAAGACCATAGTAGATCATATTGCGCCAGACACACAATTTAAGTAGGATTCTCATTTGTATGAACCTTATATCAAAAGTAAAGTGATTAATTAAGTTATAACTTCCAAAAGGGGGTTTGGGGGTCCTCCCACAGAAAGTTTTTGGAAATTTGACCCTAAAAACAGTGTTTAGTCCGAATTTCGGGGGGGGATCTTGGATCTTTTGAGTGCACAATATATTCGTAATATTTTTCGTAGGTAGAAAAGTTTCCGCGGGCGGGATGAGGGGTCCTCGGGGGCCGCATCCGACCCCCGGGCCGTAGTTTGGAGACCCCTCTCATAGAAGAATGCAAAAGGGATTAAAAAGAAAAAGACCCAGTGGAGAAATGAAATAAAAACAAAGTGAAGGAAATATTTAATCCCAACACCCCTCTTCCTCTAGTTATCCTGTGCCTTGCGAACCAATCAATGGATTCGTTTTAAAATATTGAAAAAGAGGACACTTTTCGAGGGAGGACAGAACCTAGAAAAATACTGTCCTCCCTAAAGGAAGACGTTTGGTCACCTTAAAAATTTGACATACCTTTGCTGAGAGGTCCTCAAATTTGTGATAAAACAGTTATTATAGAGAAAAGAATAGATTATTATTCCCAGGTAAGCATTGGGTGTAAGAAAAATCGGGCAATAGCAATTCAGGGTAAGGGAAACTTGATCCAAGGGGGCCCAGGCAACAAGTGCCTCTCTGAAGGAAAAATATACAGCGCTTTTTTTTTCTATTCAATTTACAGAAGTCTCGCGTCACGTTGGCAATTTATGTGGTGTCCCCTGTGCATATTTCTGCCCTCAGGGTGCTTCGTGAAAACGCTGTTAAACCAATGGAGAGTTTGTATTTTAGTTTCTTGGCACCAATCTTGTTCAATTTCTATTCCAGTAATGTGATGGCGTCGCAAGATATGACCTTGACAGCGTGCGATGAAGACATAGAAGAAGGATGCAGTATTTGCAAGTCGGGATTCTGTCAGCCCAAAGTGTTGTCCTGTCTTCATGTTTTTTGTGAAAACTGCCTGGAGGAGCGCGCTAGCCCGTACAATGGAGACAAGGAGAACAGTTTGGAATGTCCGGACTGTGGACAGAAAACAAAGGTAACGAAACCAATTGAGTTTTGCATTTACAGGGACAGAGAATGAAATTTCGAGATTAGTCATCTAAGGCAACAACAGCTTTTTATTGGTTCTAATAAACATGAAATTTCAGCTTACAGAACAAGGTATTGCAGACTTGCCCTTCGATTACATAGAATGCAATAGGATTGAATTAAAGGCTATGGAAACAACTCAAATCGCCTGCACGAGCTGTAAAGCAAGGGAAAGAGCAAGAGCCAGGTGTACGGAGTGTGCGACTTTTCTTTGCAAGAGTTGCGTCACAGCCCATCAGTTTATGAGATGCTTTGAAAGTCATACAGTAAGTTTCTTTCCATATTCAATTTTTCCTAGCTGTTCTATTGATTAAAAAAGTATCATCAAAGGTGGATTTAGAACTGCGCTTTTTGTGAACATGCTGTCCCGAATGGCTATAAAAGTATCTAGCACCTGTAAATTGGACCATCAAGGGTACCGAAGAGGCCATGGCCCCCTCCAAAATTATCTAGTTCTTAAAAAGTAATAAAAATATTCCTTTTCAGTATTATTTCCACAGGCAAAACTTTTATACAAATGATATTTACCTATTTTTTATGTATAAGATTCTAGATTCATATTATTTTTTTGAACTGAAGACACAAACAGTGTTTCGATGATATAATGAGGAACTCTTCGAAATATCCTGTGTAAGCTCAGCCTCAAATGAATATGAAGTGAACTGAGTGAGACTAGGGATATTGAATTTTAACATATAAGGGAGGGAAGCATTTTCCTGAGGTTTGCGAACGTATGACTCATCGTAGGTTTGTTAGGAAAGGTTTCGTATGAAAAAGTAGCTATTTTAAAGTCTTATTTTTTAAGTTGGGATTTTATTTAACCATAAAACTTAAGTACTCTAGATCTGGTTTAAAACCTATCGTTTCGTTGAGTCTTGCAAAATGTTGAGCAATTCCTCAACTTTAAGCGCCAGTGGGTGAGAAAGATTGAATACTTTTTATTTGTAAAATATATATGAATCAGTTACTGACTGCCTTTTAATACGAACTTTTTCTTTTCAAGACAAGCTGCCCCTTAAACACGTTACGACTCGATTTAATTCAATTTAATAGCTTTCTAAACGTGAATCATTCACACGAATACCGTCTAGTCCTTAAAAATGCCTGGATGGTTTATTTCTATGGGTTTCTAAAAGTTAACTAGTCCTCTTATGGCGATTTTTCATTTGGTTTGATGCTCCCGAAATAATTTACTACTCTACTCATTCGCACCTTATAAACATGGAGTGCCATTACGTAAGTGGGAAAATGATTGATGGATTAGATCCGAAATCTGGCACTGCAGAAATATTCATTAAAAGTCGAAAAGGAAAAGCTGAGGTTCCACAGAATGAGACGAAAACCCATAAATTTTCGATGATGATCGTTATTTCTCTAGGCCGCAGTGCCGAAGAGAAAAAAACTAAAAATGAATTCCATTTTACCAAGAATGATGTAGTGGGTGTGTAATGTTATGAAACGAAATTGATTTTTTAGAGGCTTTTTGACTGGGCAAGTTCTAATTCTGGTGATCTTTATGAGAACTCTCAGATTGTCAAAATTTAAACGCGTCTTTCCTTTGATGCTGATTATAAACAAATTAATTGTTTTTGGGTTCGAAACATTTAACCATTTCCTCAACATTTATTTCTGGGAAAAGAGTCCGATAATTTTATTAAAGACTAAAAAAACTCGTCGATTTCCTGCTTGAATGAAAGCATCTGTGCGAATTCTGCGAATACACGTAGCTTTGCGATGACAAGTTTTACGTTGGGATTTTTTCAAGTTAATTGCTTTAAAGTTGGATTTTCTGGCGAAATAAGGTTCAATTCCTGTCCCGAGCAAAATGGGCCTCTGGAGTTCGCAAAAGGAAAGGAAATCGCGCGTTCATGCCGGAAGCAGGCCGAAACGGGCCGCACCGTTTCCAGCGATGCGATCGCTGGCTGTTGGTGCCGACTTCGCGCAATAAAAACTAGTGATGGGCAAAATCGATGATTTTAGGTATCGAATACTTTGGTATCGAATACTTATAGGTATCGAATACTTTGGTATCGAATACTTATAGGTATCGAGTACTTTTAGGTATCGAGTACTTTTTTCAATGTCGGGAAATGAACCTGAAGGGACAATTTTTTTAGGGCCTATCCATAATCAGACTAATATTCAAAAAACTGAAAGCGATCCATCAAAAAGCCCCGTAGCTACGGGCCTGGAGGTGGATAGAGGCGAAGGATTTGGCGGGGGAAAAACCTAGCCGCGTCAAATTTCTCTCGCGGATGATAACGACTTGGGTTTGAGCGTTGAAAAATGAAAACGGAAACAGGCTGCGTTTGATCTACAGTAGGTATTATGAAGATTACTTCATTGAAAAATTTAAAACGAAATATGTCAATGAAGTATCGATACTTTTGTGGGTATCGAATACACTCGATACCTATAGGTATCGAGTACTTAAGTATTTGGTATCGATACCTGCCCATCACTAATAAAAACGGACTGTTAAACAAACTCGCTTCATGTAATAGGATGATTAGATTGTAAATTTAGTAGTTAGATTCGTTGATTGGCCGTTAAAAAGATGAATTTTTCTCCGGCCTTAAAAAATCTCACCGGCTTATTATTAGCAAATGAATATCTTGGCAGTTATCCATTCCGGAAGACAAGAGCATAATTAAGCTTGTGTTTTAGGAATAATGATTTTTTTAATCCACCCGTATTAAATCCAGCGGATGGATTAAAAAAAATCATTAACCCCTTGGGAATTCGAAATAGGAAAAATGTAGCTTTTAGAACATTGTAAAGCAGCGGTTCTCAAACTGTGCTCCGCGGAGCCCTTAAGGCTCCTCCAAGCATTTCCATGGGCTCCTTGAAGAAATTTGAAATACATACATTTTTTGATAATATTTAATTTGCGTTGCTCTGAAATGTTATATAAATAACTTTCTGCAAGGTGTTTCTTGTTGAGAACTTACTTTTGCTCCTTCTTACCCTTTTTAGAGCTCTAAATAACCCTTAAATTTAATTTGATTTGGTGGGGAGCTTCCAATGAAGAGAGATGATGATTAAGTTTTTTTTGGTTTTTGTCTTTTTTTTCCAAGTCTTTCTTGGTTTACCAAAACTAAAACCATGTTATTTAGGGTCAAATTTCCGAAATTCTTTTGGGGGAGAACCCCCAGACCCCCCTATTGTACTTAAAACTTTATTGTCAATTTTTTATAATACGTTAGTTAAAATTAAAATCCTACCTAAAAATGAATATCCAAAATTTGGACTATGATGTACCTAAAACAAGCATAAAAACTGTTTTCAGGGATATTTCACAAAATTCACCCAGACTCCCCTATCATAATTGGAATTTAATTAATCACAATTTTTCTTACTTTAAATTCTCTTGGATGCAATTACATCTTTTAAAAACCTACATTAAACCTGTTAAATATGCATGGGAGGGGCTGTGGAATAATTTTGGAACCCTATTAAAATAAATTTCTATATAGGCCACTGGCATTTATGCTTTTCTTTCTTGTAGCAATGCCGAATATGTAATGGGTTTTTATGTAATTTGCTTTTTGTACCTTGAAAAATTTATCTTCGAAAAAGGGCTCCGTGAAGAATTTGTCTCTTGAAAAGGGCTCCGCGACATAAAAAGTTTGGGAACCCCTGTTTTGTAAAGTAATACCTGTACTAGCGAATCCAGGAATTTTGTCTGGGGGGGGACTGAGTTACCTAAAGCGTGTTTATTAACATGACTTTCTCATTTGGTAATAATTTAATTTGCAAAATTTTAATGGATTCCCTATTGCTGCCAGTTTTCTTGCAAAAAATTCAAATTATTGATGAAATTTATACAAAATTTGTAAGAATGTTTTAATTCTATGGGGGAGGCTGCAAACTTCACACCCTTTGCTATGCCAAAGGGAAATTTCAGGGACTAATCTGTCTAGAAAATGTTCATATTTTTATCCTATGCATACTTTTAGAAACTCTAGTACTAGGATTATCTCTTGATCATCTGGTAATTGTGATTGGTACCTAATTGAAGATTAGGGGGATTTTGAAATTTATCATGCATTAATGATTTTGCATAATTATCTTCAATTTGGTTAACTTTTACCAAACTAACTTAGCCTAGATTTTTCAACCTTTTTTTTGTTTAATGTGGTTTTGAGAAGAATTCTACTTGATCTATGATTTCATTCATAAATCTACCATAATTATTTTAACTAAACTTATTTTTAGTTTCAATTGAGAACAAAGCTTTTGTTCTAATCCAGTTAATAAAACTAAGTGTACCGAATGGTTTAAGAACAAAAATGGATATTTTTGCTTTTGTTTCCATCTGAATCAGTCAATAGTACTTTTTTTAGCATTGACCCTGGTCACATGTCTATCTCCCAGTGTGATATTGACCTGATATTTCTGTGAGCATTTTTTTGTAATGTTCATACTTTTTCAGGTTTTATCTTTTGATGAAATGAAAGGTGGGGGTGATAGTTTTACAACATATCACAAGCCTCTCACTTGTGCTACTCACCCTGAGGAACCAATGAAATATTATTGCCATACATGTCATGTAAGTTTGATTTCCACCAAGTGTTAAGTATAGGTGTTTGAATGTATAGGATAGTATTATCAAGCTACACTTAAGGGGAAAGCTCAATGTTAGGGATTTGATTGAAAAGTATTGATTAAAAATTTACTTTTCAAACCAAATATAAAAGTATCTGTTTTTCTTCATTAAAATACTAAATAATGAGTGATTAAAATTCATGCACACATTAGGCATTTCGTAGTTTCAGCTAGAAATGGACATTAAACTTTGTTAATTAGTTACAAATCAAGAAAAAAGCAAAAAGGAGAAAAATATAAAGTTAGAATAACTAATTTTATTGATTAAATTTTCTATTTGACTTTTCTCTAACTTGAGTTGACTGCTTTAATGTGATCACTCTTGGCCAAGACTGAACTGAAGACTGATCTAACTTATGCAATCCTAATTAAAAGTATTTGAAAATTATTTTGTATTATGCATTTTGAAACCCAAATTATTTTTAAAAAATTAAGAGTAAATAAATTGATGAGAGAGAGTTAACCACTTTCTTTGGCTTATTTTAGCTAGTTTATCAAAGCAATCCATATAATCAACTTTTTAAAGCTCTAATCCTATCTTTATCTCGATTTTGTTTTCTAATGTGAACACCTCTTGCAATATTATGAACTCCTGTTAGCAAACTGTTATTATATCAAAATTATTAAGCAGACACATCTGCAAGGATTCAAAAGTCACATCCACCTCAACTTTTTCTCCATTAATCCAATGTAATCCAATAAACCAAGATCAGTAAAATAAAAATGATCTAAATGGATCCAAAAATCCCTTAAAACATGTACTTGAGAGAACTGATGATCTTGTTGGCATGGTATTCCCCAATGGGGTTTTGTGCCATTAAAGTCAAATCAAATTAATTTAGAAGAATTAAGATTATATGCTATTTATTGATGAACCTATCTATTAAAGTATGCTTTTTTTGTGAAATGTTGTTTTATATTGAGAGTTGCAAGATGATTTTTGGTGACTACTTGTTGATGAGACTGATTTTTTTAAGGTCCCTATTTGCAATGAGTGTATGGTGGCTGATCACAAACAACCTGAACATAGCTATGAAAAAGCTGTTGAAGCAGAGAAAAAGCAGAAAGAGGAATTGAAGAACTTAGTTGCAGAAAGCAAAAGCAAGGCCAGATTTTGTGAAGAAGCAACTTCTGTCTTGGATAACCATCTTTCGGATCTACAAATGCAACGCGATAGTGCAAAGTCTCATATTGAAGTGAGTGCTCCTCTTAATCAAAGTAAAACATGAACTCAAAGTTAATTTTAAAAGCATTTTGCTTTACTATTTTCTACTATGACAAATGTTTGAAAATGTTAATTAAGATATCCTGATTTTTTCAATTAGTTACCAAAACAGCCTCTAAAAATATAAGAATAGGTGATAAATCGTTAAATATTGATGTCTTGTTAAGATAACTTCAGTTCTGAATGGGTTTAAAAAAGTAAATTAAGTCAGTGAAGGTGTTGAATATATTTTTCTTTTAAAATAAAATAAACTTAAGCTACTCATTCTTCCTAATGTTTCTAATTATTTACTGTCCTACAGGAAACATTCCAAAGCTTTAAAGCTAAATTGGAACAGTGGCAAGAGCATCTGCTTAAAGAATTGGAGGATGTCCATTCATCTCAAGAGCTTCAGATTATGGAAACTTATCACAATGTTGAAAAGACAATCGATAAAATAGAAGATGCATGCAAGTTTGCTGAGAAACTAATGAACTGTGGAAACACTATGGAAATTTTGTACTTGATAAATGTAAGTCAGGAGTAAAAAGTCAATACCTGAATGTTATTGGGGTTAATGTAATATAAGAACTTCAGTAGGCAGAAGGTTCCATTTATTAATATTCTTGACCTTGAATTGTTTGAGTACTAAGCTAGAAATTGTACACTGGCCTTTGAGAACCCTGAATTTCTAGGGCTTAATGTTAGGAAAGCCTTTTTCATATTAAAAGCCTTGTATGTGCTTTGCCTAAGAGTAATTTTTAAAAGGCCTTGAGAGAGTTCTCAAGTATTCTAATTCAAACAGTATATGTATTTAACAGTTTATAGTTAGCTCATTTTTTTTAAATTTAGAAACTGATTCTTTGTTATTTTTCAGCCGGTGTGCACTCAACTGCTGTCTTTAATTAACAACACTCCAAAGCTTGATATATCAGTGGGTATACAATTTGAAACTGATGATAGCAAGTTTGAAGAATGTATCAAAGAAAACTTTGGCTCCTTCAAAAAGATTGAACCGATCAAGAAAGAAGACTCTCCTGTTTCTCAAAAGACATCTCCTATTCATTCCAGTTCCTCATTCGAGAGTGATGCATTTAGCTTGTCTACAGGAGTAATTACACCGGAAAACCAACTTCCTTCTCTTGACGTCGATCTTGCTAATAACATAGTTGCTCAGTATAATTTAGCACAATTGGCTGGCATGGCCGAAAGGAGTATTTCCCGAAACTCATCCGACACTACTCCACCCTTAAATTTTGCAGACCTCTTGTGTCCTCCCACAACCGAATCGGATGTGACTGCTGCACAGTTCAATGCTCTTACTAATCTTACAGCACTTGCTAAAATGAGCACTATAAATAATGGTAAGATAGACACTTTTCAAGCTTTATTATTTTTGCTACTGAGGGTCAAATTCAGCTTGGCAAAACATGTAGGAAAAAGAATAGTATTAGAAATGGGGGATTTTAAACAATAATTTGTGAGCTCCCGTTCAGATATTCAAATCTGTTACTGGTAGGTGGATTTCTTTTACTCTTTGTGGTCCTGTTAAATAGTTCCAACACTAGAACAGCTGCTCATTAAAAAGTCTTCAGTCACAGTCAGTAACATATTTTGAAAGTAAAAGAAATCTAGTGTAATGAAATAATTTATAAATGTTGAACTTATCCTGTTGCAAACACTTGCAAATAATTATATACTTTAATATATATGAAATGTCTAATGATAAACAAGATGTCTATTACTATTTAATCCATTAATAAATGAACACTTTGATAATAAGTAGCTGTTCTAGTGATCTGTGGAACTATTTATCGTACCTCCAAAAATGTAAAAGATATACGCCTTGATTCAAATCCCAGAACGAGAGCTCCCGAGTTACGTTTCAAATCCATTTCCAAACCATTCTAGTTTCTTCTGTCTTTTGTAATGCTGAATATGGCCCTGATATAGGGGTTCAATTAATATAATTTATCATTTTCTATAGGACCATCGTCATTAAATGGTCAGATTGTAAGTAGCTTAAATCTCCATTCAGCTCCTATGCCGAATTCACCTCCATCGGGGAATCAAGTGATGCGAGGGATCAACACGCCTTCACCTATTGAGGGGCTTGAAAGTCTTTTGGGAAACAATCCAATTGTCAATTCTGGGTCCAGAGTTGGGAGCCCTTTGAATGGTCCTATGAATGGTACTCCACTTCTTGGTCATGGCCTTCACAGTCCTCCATTGTTGCCATCTGGTAAGCCTCTTAGTTGCATTGCTTCTAATTTTTCATTGCCCATGTTTGTGTTTGAATATGCATGCTATTTATTTGATAAAGCTGTGTGGTTATTTAGATGTAAATATGTACAATACATTTTATTTTACAGCACTGTCTCCATTGGCTGGGCAATCTTACAATCCTCCACAGAGAAGTTCATCAGTTAGACTGAGTACTATGCAGATACGGTTAGCATTTTTCCGAGTATCTCCTTTTTTTTCCTAATATACCTTGTCATTCTCGTCTAACTTACTTTACTTTTAGATGCAAGTTTGGTCAATTGGGACCTTCAAAAAGTCAGTTTAGCTCCCCTCATGGGTTTTGCCTTGGCCTTGAAGAAGAAATTATTGTAGCAGATACTAACAACCATCGCATACAAGTCTTTGAAAAAACTGGAGACTTCAAGTACCATTTTGGAGTTGCTGGAAAGGAAGAGGGGCAGTTATGGTATCCTAGAAAAGTAATACTTTTTTCTACATATATTTCATTTTTTTTTTAGAAAATCTTTTAGATACATTTCAAGTTATCTTCAAAAATCAAGCTGATTCATTTTGCAGCTGTTTACCTTTTTTAAATATCTTGAACTCAATTTTTAGGAAAACACAATAAACATATATTCAACTAGTCTAGTTCTAGCTATGCTACTTTGTACATTTTTGAAAGTGATGTCATTCCTAAAAACCATCCACAACTTATCTTTCCTTGTGAACATGCATATGGTTAATTAATGTTAATGCACAATTGCATTCATAAATTGAGGTGTTTTTGGCATAATTATACTCCAGTTATAATGAAACCACCAGGATATTAAGGCATTACTGTATTTGCATTTGAGTTAAGAAAAAAACAATAAATCACACAATTACTATAGAATAATCACTATTTGCATGCCTTAAACTTAAATGATTAATGGATGATTCCCTTGCCTTATTATAGGTTGCTGTAATTCGCAGTTCAGGCAAGTTTGTAGTTTGTGACCGGGGAAGCGAAAGATCGAGAATGCAGATATTTACAAAAACTGGTCACTTTCTGAAGAAAATCGCCATTCGATATATTGACATTGTTGCTGGGTTAGCCATCACTAGTGAAGGCACTATTGTTGCAGTCGACAGTGTTGCCCCTACAGTATTCATTATATCCGAAGCGGGAGATCTTTTACATTGGTTTGACTGCAGTGAATACATGAGGGAACCATCTGACATAGCTGTTTGTGCTAAAGAATTTTACATATGTGATTTTAAAGGGCATTGTGTTATAGTATTTTCAGATAAAGGCAAGTTTCTACGAAGAATCGGCTGTGAAAATGTCACCAACTTCCCCAACGGCATCGACATTAGCGATGCAGGAGATGTGTTAGTGGGAGATAGTCATGGTAACCGTTTTCACATAGTTGTATTTTCTAGGCAAGGTACTTTGTTATCAGAGTTTGAGTGCCCTTATGTTAAAGTTAGTCGATGTTGTGGGCTTAAAATAACATCGGAAGGATATGTGGTTACTTTAGCCAAAAATAATCATCATGTTTTAGTTTTGAACACATTATACATTATGTAAAAAAAATATGGCCTCTTCCATAGTCTACCTGTAGCTCTTGCTTAGGTAGCATATAACTTCTTAAGAGCATTTAGACTCAGTGTTTATTTTCAGGCCAGATTGTAGTTACTGGATTCTAGAGTTTCTAAAAGCCATATCTTAACTGTCGAGTATGCCAATTGCATCGTTATTTAGATCATAAGGTTGCTATGTAATAGTTGATCTCATCCAATGTGTAGTGTAGCATTTTGTAGTTAATAGAGAGGAAATACCCATTAAATAGCAGCTACATATGAGTGGACTGAGCTGCCTTTTGTACCAGTCTACAACCTTAGATAAAAGTATATACATGATGTAGTCCTTTAGTGTAGCGTTGTTTTACACTTCGTTGTAGCAGAGTGAGTTGAGAGAGAATTATATTTACACATATGTGAAGTAGCCTGTGATATCTATACATATATACATCTATAACACCTAAAATTTACAACACAATTGCTCACAATATTCATTTAAATTCACCTTTTAACATTTTTCAGATTGTTATTTGAAGATTAAACAAAGTTATTTTGTAGAATGACAATCTTGGCATTGTGTCTTCTGTGTTGATGTATCTACTTAGTGTTCATAATATTTGTACTTAAAAGAAAAAGAAATCCGCTTCAACTTTTTTAACTTGCTTAGTTCTGTTAAGTTATTCCTTTGTTTTTTTTGGTAGAAACACATTGATCTTCCAGTATAAGAATTCAATCTTTTTTTTTATTAGTTATAGTGATGCATCTGTTTATCAAATGTTTTTGTAATTAACTTTGTATGACTGCTGAACCAAAGTGTCTGGTAGCAGAGTTAATATCTTTAATTTTAAGATTATATTTTTTGTATTATCATCCTAGTCTTTGTGGAATGTTTAATGCTGCGGCAGTTGGCATTTTTTGTATTTGTTTAGCACTGTAACGAGTGCCAACTTGGTCTGCTTTGCGAATTTTTTTTGCATCAGAATACGCAGCAACAGAGCGTAATCGAACATGGAAATGTCTGATGCCCCAATACTAATCCTGATGTGCTGCTTCATTAGGCATTTCTGTGTGAAAGCAGTACACTCATTGTATTCTGAACAAACTTTTTATGCACAATTTGTCTGGCAAGCATCGAATAATGTTTGTGCATTCTGTTATTAGCTGGATTGTTCCAGGCTTGCAAAGCAAAATGCTTATGTAATTGTTTATTATTATATGAGCATTGGGTGTTTATTTTTTGTGTTATTTTGAAAACCATTTTCATATACAATTGTATTTATGTTACTTTTCTTTATTTAATCTTTTGATTTCAGGTGTGACCAGGTTTATGTCTCATCGAATTTTAAAGTTGTTTTATATGCTGTTAGTGTTTTCTCTTTTATTTAGTGTGGAGAAATAAACTTCACTCAACATATATATTTATACAGATAAGTGTTCAAAATGTTAGCAATAGGCTCGATCAATACTTACGTGGCGTAGCTGCAACTCCTCCATTTAACGTTTGCTTTTATATTGTTTGCCCTTAAAGACATTCCACTCTAAATGAAACCTTTGTAAAGCGCGCTTGCTAGTCTAGTCACATAGCTGAAAATATTAAGGAGAAGAGTAGGGGCATAGCTTGGGGGTGCCACCACACTTTCCATTTTTAAGTTTTTGATGTTATTGTTTATTTTAAGCTATGTGATGTTTTTACATTGAAAATATTACTACTAATCTTTTCGCAACTAACTGTGCATCGGCACATTTAGGAATTGTTTACGAAATTAGGTAATGTAGAGAAGAGTATTGAGTTATACCTCACGCAATTACCAGTAATGTTGATCGGAGTCAATTTTAATTATTTTTGTAACTACCAAACAACTTACAGAGTAATTGTTTTCTTCTTCCTTTTTTGAGCTTCAAGATTCTGGAGTTTTTTAGCTAATTTATATGCAATTGTGATAACTATCCAGAAAATGCTCTGAAATATAGTCGACTTTTAATTTAAGATGTACATAAATTTATATAAGCACAGGTATGTTACTGTCAGAGCTTAAATTCTGGTTAAGGATAAAATTTGATATAATTACACAAAGATAAAATCTCAGTTTAGTTTATTTACACAATTAAGTTTTTTTATGTATTTTTAATTGTTTTGTATAACAGCTACCAGTGTTTTCAATTTTATTGGATTCGATTTCCCTGACACATTTGTATATTTTAAATTTTTCTTTTCATTCTAGACAGGATATACATTAATTTTATTTTGTACGTTTAACAAATTTTTATTGAGATCTAAATATATTGTGCACATGTTGATTTTATGGTTGTTAGCCTAATTGCATCGTTGTTGTGCAATTACCATGGACATGTTAATTAATGCGCAACATTAACAATTGACATGTTCATAAATTCAATAAATTTAATGTCCATGTGACAATTAATGCTCATTTTTTAATTGCTGTACACATTTTTGTTAAAATGTATGTTTTAAAGTAGTGTATATTGTAGCCATAAATTTTCAATTTTTATCTGAAGTTACAATCAATATATACTTGTTAGCTATATTTTTTTTAGAGCTTTACTACTTTATCATGCAGAATAGATATAATGTAAAGTATTTATAATCTTAAGTTTTTTTATGTATCTATGTTGTATAACTTTTTGTAAGATCCAAATACAGTAGAACTTCTATTATGCTATATATTTCAGATGTGAATAACAATTGCCTTTTATATTTATAGAAAAAAATAGACCACAAAAAAGATACTACAAAACTTTCTATGCAATAAGTGTTTTTTTAACAAGACTTAGCTTTGCTTTTCAACAGCCATTTATATATTCATGTTCATAAATTAACCTTTACTGTTTGAGTATTCAATACCGTCAGTGGGTAGGAGCAACGTGTTACATGGAGGTTCTACTGTATACAACATATTGAGTATACTCATGTCGAACTATTCAGACAATAGGATTAAGTCATAAGAGATTCATATATGGATTCTTAATGCTTGAACGTGCTAAAATACGTATAAAATATATACAAACAAGTTAAAATACTTATTTTCTAGTAAATTAGTTCAAATTATTCCATTAGAGAGGTTACTATATTACTGCCACATGTGAAACAAGTTGCAATCATACTGATTAAGTATATTTTTTTATTTGAACTACGCCATTGTCATATAAAATGAGTTCTTTACATTTGTATGTTAAAGAATTTTTATAAGAATCTAATAGAAGCCACATACTATAAACACTCATTAATTCTAAAATGCACTTTTTGGAATAAATTGATTCCAAGTTTTGTTTTGTGACTGGTTTCTTTTTTCTGTTGCCTTGCCCTAGTCTCTGAATTACATTTAAGGTGGCCACCTTTTCTATGAAGTGTTATATTTTTTTTATTTGACTTCACCTTATCAAGTGCAGTTAATGATTGTATATTTACACTTTTGATTTCTATCATACTCGTTCCTATTTGGAAATCTCCTACAATGTCAGTTTTCTTGTGAATTCCCACAAAGTACCGTGTATCAAAAGTTTCCTATTTTGTTAAAAAGTGGGTTTAAATTTCTCTTGTAAACACCAAGTATATTGTTAAAAGTTGGACCCCCTCTTCTAATGGCCTTTTTGTACTGAAATGTTTTAAAGTAATTCTTTAATGCAGTATTTGCTACCTCTTGTTAAAGTTCAGAACTATATTATAGCCAGTTTACATTATATCATGACCAGAGATATATATCTATATATACATATAATTTTTATGCCTATTATAGGATTTCTGACTTTAGAGTTGTCTTTCATTAGATATCTGAATACTAGTCTGGAGGCTTGAATGTGTACAATATAAAGTTATTGTAAAGGACATAGGGCTATATAATGCCATAACTTTTTTATTTTACTCTGATGCTGTAGTTAGCTAGAGTAGGGTAGTGTTCCAAGATGTAGTTTTGATATATATAAAACAAAGTAACTTATTGCAATTCTCCTAGATAGTAATTTTGAGGTCTAAATTTGATCTCGTCATGTGCATACAACTTGCAACACTATCTTATTTATTCTAGCAACTGTAGCTATACATTATATTTTTTTTATCTTAATGTACAAATTGAAGTCTCTTTATCTTTTTTACTTACTATGCAATATTTATTTACCATGACAAAAAACAGGCAAGCATTTAATGTTCTATTGCGAATTTTTCACATAGGTGGCTTCCGTTTACATGCTTTTCTTTGCGGCAATCCAAGAAAATCTTTGTTTTAGATTTCTGCGGTACTTGAATTGTGGTATTGTTTGTGGTACACCAAATTCAATGCCACATGTTTATCATGCACTGTCCATTTATTGTCAAGAGTTTACACTTTTTGAAGCTTATGTAATCCTTTTCCAAAGCACTAAGTATTTGGTGCTGTTTTACAACCATATTGATGGAGCAACATTTGTTAATTGTGACTTCAAATGAAATATATATATATTATATTATCTTTATTGATTAATGAGGAGTTAAAATTTTTGAAAATGATTTTGTGCCTAGATTTTTTGCCATATAACCTATTGTACATTAGTACAAATAATTGATCCCCAACATTCTGGGTGTCATAACTAGTTTGTTGATCATGCTGTACCTTTGCATAAGTATTTACATTATGCATGTTGAATGAAACCAAAGCAGAACATGAACAATAGACATTCAGAAGTTAGAGGGATCTGGAAAAGGTATATTGCATTTACTTGTGCTATTTTTGGAAAAGCGTAAAGAATGAAGTTTGTAATAATGTTCCATGTTTATTCGAAATAAAAGCTGTTGCATTCTATTCCTTTGTTTAAAATAGGCAGTGTTTATCTTTGTTCCTCTTTTTCATTGAAAAGACACTTTTCTATTAAAGGAAAATGATTTGGGTTAATTTATATACATACAGGTTTCTTCAAAAAGTGAAACACTGACTTTGTATAAATATACCAATGGGGATAAAGTTATTCTCTAAAAGCAAGGGTTTATCTAGAGCAGTGGTTCCCGACTCGCATGTCACTTAAATTTAAACCTCAGGAGGATCATCCCTTTCCCAGACATTATTTTAACCTTTTTTCAATGCATTTATTCTCCTCTCAGAGGGTCTGAAGTTTGGCTATTTCAAGGGAAACCAAGTCTTAAATATACATATGTTTCATAGTGGAAGTAAAAATCAAAACTTATTAAGCATAAAAGAAAAATTAACGTTACTTTAATTTTATTTTATATCCAGTTGTTGAAAAAATACCTTTTTTAAACGACATTAAACCATTCTTATCAAGGTCTCAACTAAATTCAACAAATAAAATAGAACCCATTATTAATTGCGATTGCTTATGTAATTTTTCAGTAAAACTAAATTAGGAAATTTTATAAGAAAAATGCTTTTTTTCATTAATGGGAGGCTTGACTTTTACTTATGTACTTTTTCTTAATCTTTTATAAAAGTATAGAAGAGTATGATACTCAAATGATAATTGTTCAAGTGGAGATGGTGTTGGTGTTAACCAATCCCAGTGGTCAAAAGTAATATTACATTGTTAAAATAGTTTTAAATTTGAAACAAAGTACTTAGCTTGGAATTAGCTACAGGACAAATGAGATGAGCAGGAGTTCTGTTGATCATAAAGTAAACTGCACATGCACTGAGCTAGATCGTTGTGGTAGCGGAAATTCTATAGGCGAGGTTAACCGATGTTCTCTCGAAAGAAACCGCGTCGAGTTATTTCAAAGGAGCGATTTAAAAAGAAAACAATTTATTATCCGGCAGTAAAATTTTATATATATGAAGAATGAAAGGAAGGGATGGACATAATTCTGAGTAAAATGAAAAAAATACAGCTTTGTAGTCTCTTTCAACACTTGATCAGATTTTCGTGGTTTGATTAATATTAAAATGATTCTTTATTTGCCCCACCCTGGCGCCTGTCATTTTTAATTAATCTGCTGCAATACTTTGCCATATCCTCACATTCGTTACTACTTGGTAATTAAACAACAGTTGAATAAAGTTAAATGAACAAATCATAGGAGAGAAAGATCGTAACATTTTTTTATTCATGAGACGCATTATTACATTTCGTTTTTTTGCTACTTTCTGGAATGTGTGATAAGAAAACTATTTTTTTTTATTCCCACACATTTTTGGATGAGTTAAACAATACACCAGTGGTCCGCGGACCACCATTGTCTGTGGTGGGCACTGTCTAGCTCCTCAAAAGTAACAACTCAACTCTAACGAATTTCGCTAATACTTTAGCATGGGTCAACTTTCGTGGATTTAGACACTTCATTTCATTATTTTCTATGGCCATGGACTCTGTTCTTGTACTCTGTGATACATATGAAAATAAATATTTCGAGAAATGAAGTTAACTGTTGAACAATACGTCATCTTTCTGACAAAGTGCAAGACATGATATGAAACAAATTTCATCAGTTTGAACTTTCAGCGGCGAGAGACTTCACTCGCAGATCATCACTTAGGAAATTAAAAATCCCTGTGGAAAATGGACAATTGTAAAATACCTCCACAACTTGAGACTACATACTGTTGGGAAATCCTGAACTTCAATATGTGCCCACTGTCGATCGGCGAGTGTCTCAAGTCCAACAGTTTCTACTTAAACTCTATAGACGTGTCCGAATACCAGCTGAAGCTCTACCCTAGAGGACGGTATTTAGACGGTTACGAAACAACTCAATGTTTATTGGAATGCAACAAAGAATCGGAATTCTGCATAAACGTCACCATGAAGATTACCTGCGAGAGCGAACAATTGGAGATGAAGAAGGAAAATTTCCTGATGACCACAAAAGAGCCCATCTCGTTTGTAATTGAACGCCTCAAGAAACCTATGGAGAAAGTAAGATTTGGCCTTTTGCCGTGGGAGCTCTTCACCGTTAGCTGCACTATAACCCTTGTTTATGACCCTCAGACCGAAGTGCCGGATTTGGTTACGCTTTCGGATGATCTTGAACGGTTTTACCAATCTGCACGATATTCCGATTTCTGTCTAGTAGCCATAGAAGGACGCAGGTTCCCTGTTCACAAATTAATGCTGACCGCAAGGTGCCCGGTTTTGGCGAAGAAGGTGGGGATCTTCGACAGAGGGGAATGCAAAGAACGTCAAATCCAAGTGACTTCTGAAGCCTTAGAGATCTTTCTGGAATACATCTACACTGGGAAATTGCGAGGAGGAGTCGCTACAGAAGTGCTTTACAAAATATTCTCCTTGGCGATCGAATGCGGCATGGACGACCTCAAGCGAGTGATTTTTCCGCCCAAGATCTGCACGGTGGGACGAACAACCATCAAAGTCAAACACCACGAGATCACGTGGACC
The DNA here is from genome assembly GCA_024610705.1 of Tetragnatha versicolor. Taxonomy (NCBI): domain Eukaryota; kingdom Metazoa; phylum Arthropoda; class Arachnida; order Araneae; family Tetragnathidae; genus Tetragnatha; species Tetragnatha versicolor. The sequence continues at coordinate 7,421,762 of JANDEH010000010.1, forward strand.
ATCGAGAATCTTCGGACGAAGGTAGAAAATGATGACTGGTTGAAGTCGAAGACTTTGATTGACCTCCACGTCTGTCAGTTAAACGCGTCGTTCTCTGTGGTCACTGATGGCTACGCAACTACCGCCCATATAGATATGACGTGTTTAAAGTTCAACACAGGCAGACCCGTTACCATGAAGTGCGTGGTCATCGTGCCTTTTGAAGCATCTAGAGAAATTCTGTGCCAAGGGGAATACCAATTCTACACCGAGGACCCGGGAGATGTTTTCCGTTTAAAAGGTGATCTCGCCTTCCTCTTCAGGTGCAAGCTAGTCCGGGAGTTTCCGGAGAGTCTGACACTGGTGTTAGACCTCAGAGTGTCCTGTCCTCCAATGGACACTATAATATATCGATGCTCCAATATGCAAGAGATCAACTCCCGCGACCCCTCTCACCAGATCTGGAAGCCATCATTGCACAGACTTAGCGCGGATCTGGACACCGCTTACAAGGACACCTACGAAGGAAATGACTCGGAGTGGAAGACACACTCCGACCTTAGGGTGAGAGTCGGTTCCGGACAAGCCATTCCTGTCCACAGGTAGGGATCTATAAAATAGTATTGTACTAGCTTTAGAAAGAGTCTTCCAGCCGCCATGTTTACCCACAACTCAAATGATGACTGACAACCATAAAGATTTAACTATTAATATCATCATTATTAGATCCTAAAATAATCTAAAATAAATATTATTATCTTATGATCCAATAATAATGATGATATTAATAGTTAGATCTATATGGCTGTGTGTCATCATTTAAGCTGTGATTAAACATAGCGGCTGGAGTACTCTTATTGATGGTATTTATTTGTTTATTTTAGATGTACACAACAGAAATGAATCCAATAATAGTGTTACATCGAGAGAAAAAGTAAATACAAATACATTAAGTGTAAACTAACACATCAATGAATTAAAAGAGAACATTTGGATTTGAATTCATTAAAAGACATATTAAAAATATCCAATTGATCAGACATATCATTAAAAATTTTATAAAATTTGTAAAGACAAAAGTTTTCAATATAATTAAATTTAATAAAGGCAGTTTTAAACAAATGATGATTACGAAAAGATCTTGTTGGCACAGATATCTGCAATGTACTAGTTATGTAATTGCAGTCAATCATATTGTTAAAAACTTTATAAAAGAACATTACACAGAAAAGTTTACGTCTAGATTTCAGACTCTGCATATCAAAAGTATTAAGAAGTTGCACAGACGAGAGACCATGAGAACCTGAACAAAAACACTTATAATACAAAAATCTTAAAAACTTTTTTTGTACCTGTTCAATAATCTTTGCCTGATTATCATAGTAAGGATCTCATATTATACTGCAGTATTCCAGGTTCGAACGTACCAAACTAAAGTATAAAGTCTTTAAAGATTGTTGATTAGTAAAATTACAAGTTTTACGCTTTAGAATACCAAGAACTTTATAAGCTTTGGAAGTAATATTATTTATATGTTCAGAAAAATCTAAATTACTTTTAAAAGTTACACCAAGACCAAGTATGCCAATAATTGGATTCTATTACGAAATCGATTTCAGCCGGGTATCGATTCTTTAGGGGCAGTATCAAATGAGTAGAATCGAAAATTTTACAAAATTGAAACTGTATGCGCCTGTCCTTTCAATTCCTTGTAATCAATCAATTAAGCGAAAATAGAATTTTATTAAATTTTAATTATTTGATTCCTTGAAAATAATAAAACTCGGTGGTTCTTATTTTCATACTTTTTTAATTCATCTTTAGTAATTTTCATTGTTTTTCCGATTCCTTGGAATTGTAAAATTACTACATATCTATTTCAATTACAAATATAATAAATAATCAGTATTTATGATCAATTAAATTAATCATCAAAATACTAATTAATTGATGAACACAATATTGTGAATAACTGGCTGCATTAATTATATAGTTCGTTCATTTAGAATAGGCCGCTGAAACAGGATCGGTAACGCTCTTCCCGCAGCCTCAGTGACCGATTCTTTTACAGTATTTTTACTACTTCAGTTCAAGCTGCCTAGTAATCGCAAAAGATAAATGTTTCGATGAGAATTACAATATTAAGGGCCTCTAGTCCTCTAGTGCAATGCGTCTCACCCACCTATTCTAAATAAACCAGACAATACTAAATTCTATTCATTTTGAACTGGCGCCCGAAGAATAGTGCTTTCCCCCTCGCTATATAGAAGTGTAACCATGACAACGTTCTTCGCACGGCCTTCTTCGTAGCCATAGAGTTAGGAAAGAAGAATAGAGGAGGAATCGGGTTCGATTTCAACGGAAGCGAGCAATCCCAAAACTGCCTAACATGTCAAAGCTATGATTTACGAGATTTCACGCTATTTGGCAAGGTTATCGCGCTGTTTGGCACGGCGCTCAGAATATATATTATTTTTGTTGCTTAAGGAGTTTCGTATTTTTGTATCAATGCTATCGTATTTTTTACAGTTAAAATATAAATTAGTGATAGCTTCTGTTTTTAAAGGTTACATTTTATTTAAGTAATTTTAATTCCAGTATCTGTTATCTGAAACATAAATGAAAATAACTTTACTCTATATCCTATTCTAATTCACTACGATAAAGCACACGTAATATTTAAAGGAAAGCAATTTTAAATTGATGAATACAAAAGTTAAAGTAAACTGTTACTTTAAGTGGTTAGAAAGATTAAAAAAATAGTTAATTAATTTTGCTTTTATATAGAAGTGCATAAATTGTGTAATTTGAATAGCGAATTACATCCGAAAACATACAGGGAAGAAGTTTATGGATTTGTGAAGTGAATTATCACTTTGAAATTTGATGGTTTACTTTTTACCTTATTTAACTTGGAGACTCTTCCCCTTTCTCATTAAAGCTCGTTAACCCCCTCTACTTATCACTTCGCGATCTTAGCAAATAGCAAACAATGTTGAAAAATCCGAAAAGCTTGAAACTTCAAAATTTAAATACCCAAAAACTAATAGGAAAAAGAGTGACGGTAATCTTCATTCATAAGAGTATGTGGCTTCAAAATGATATTTTTCTGAAAATAGGGGGTCTTATGCCATAAAACCCCAACCAACCAATCTGCTGATTACAGTTTTTTTAATGGCAAACTCGCAACTGAAAAAATATTTTCGAATTAAACATTTGATGACTTTTGAACTAGTAAATTAAATTAATACGATTATATTCTACTGATTAGGTTTTGTGTTATGAAATTTCAAGGATCTCAAAGCGAAAATTTTCTTAAACAGCCTAGTTATGGAGACATTAATTATTATTACATTATTTTATTGAGGTATTAAAATTCTAAAAGAAATACCCAAATCTTGTATAAATATCCATAATAATATTAACAATATTGTGACAAAAATTACATAAATGTAAATATTGGTAACTTATTTTGATACATTTAGCATTAATGTAGCAGCAATCTAAAAAGAGTCTTTACAATATGGCAAAAAAAATCCACGGAAACTTATAAAATCACAATTATGTAGACACTGCATCTCAATAATTGGAATATGCATTTATATTATTCCTTAAAAATTATTTGAAGTTATCTTCTTGAATTCTTGAGAAAGAGGCAAAATAAAAAATAATAACGCGCTAAAATTAAACCCGCGCCAACACAAAACAAGCACCAAGCTCGATCGCCAACGGCCGCCAAAGCGCATTTCATGACTTAACTTCGTAAAAAACAATTTTCAACCAGAAATATTGATTTGAATGACTCAAAAACACATCCAATCGATTCAAAAATCTTCATTATATAATACTAGAAGTAATTTAACTGAAATTCTGTCAAATATAATCGAATATAGCTCGTGAAAGTCGAACGAACTCGGCGCGAAGTTTTTTAAAATCCAATTAATAAAAATTTTTCGGAGATATTATGAATTTTTAAGCTCAGAATAATTAGTATTTTCCTTCTACATCATAACCAGGTGTTTTTTTTCTTTTCCCGATCATTTTTCTGTGAGTTATTACGATTTTTCACCTTTGAAATCGACGCGTCTATGGGAGTTCCAATGTTAAAGAGTTCTTTTTGCCTAGCATTGATCTTTGGAACACAGGGTTGCCGTCCATGCCGTCTCTATTATTCTTATACCTCTATGTTCGTAGCACTGTGAAGTTGATCGTTGCCATAGTTACTGATTCGGTGGTGGGGAAGGAAATATTTTCGGGCGCCAGTTCAAAATGAACCGAGTATAGACAGCAACTTAAGTTGAACCTACTACGTCACTAACAAACAAAGTAGTTCCCATCGCGGTGTCTGAATTTCGAGTGAAACAAAGAACGTCAATTTTAAAATATGATTATTTCGTTAAACCCATGTATAAAGAGTGTCTTTTTATTACGATTCGCATATCGAAATTCCTCCTATCAACCCAACAGGCTTTGTGCTTACTCACTTTCTCCTTCTGCGTAGTGACGTACTGGGTTCAAGAAACGTTGCTGTGAAGTATACAGGGTGTCCCTAAACGACCGCATAAACTCTGCAAAGCTAGATTCCTCGTTGGGAGTACATAAAAACTACCCAAAGAAGCGTTCCTGTGCGATCCATAGTTTACGAGAAAAATACGAAAAAATGTATGACGTCACTGCCGGTGCAAGAAAAAAACTTTATTGAACATATCAACAGCAGTAATATGCACAATTTAAAGCAGATGTTCAAAGTGTCCGCCATGCATGTCGAGGCAGGCTTGAGCACGCCGTGGAATGACTGTCATCACACGTTGCAGCATCGCGGGGTCCACCGAAGTACAAGCAGCATGCAGACGAGCAACGAAGTCCATTTGTGTTGTCACTACGTCTTGATACACCAGTTCCTTGAGATGGCCCCATACGGCGGACACTTTGAACATCTGCTTTAAATTCTGCATAATACTGCTGTTGATATGTTCAATTAAAGTGTTTTTTCTTGCACCGGCAGTGACGTCATACTTTGTTTTTCGTATTTTTCTCGTAAACTATGGATCGTACAGGAACGCTTCTTTGGGCAGTTTTTATGTACTCCCAACGAGGAATCGAGCTGTGCAGAGTTTATGCGGTCGTTTTGGGACACCCTGTATAGAAAATTAGGTACGATTATTAGGTTTCGATTCTAGATGGAATTGATTCCTTCAGAAATATTTATAACCCTATCCACAGGTTCATCCTGTCGGCCCGGTCCGATTCCCTAATGTCTCGAATCAACAAGAACGTTCTCTCGGCTGTGGACAACACCTCCGAAATCCACCTTTCGTTCATCAATCTACGCATCGTCCACAACTTCATGAGGTACGTCTATTCAGGAAAATTCTCCGATGACGTCGATATGAAAGACATCATAGCGGTCTACACGAAGTCCGTTCAGCACGAAGTGAAGTCCTTGACGGAAAGGTGCCTCCACCTGATTCGAAGCAAAATGGAACTAAAGGACCTGAAATATCTTCTGGCGGCGCTGTGGGACAACCCACAGCTGAAGATGGTCGCACTTAACTTCGTAAGCCAGATTCATGACAACTTCGAGAATACCCCAGAGTGGGCGGAAATCATGAGGGAGATGCCATGCCGTGCCCGTCAGTTTCTCCAGGATGTGATTTCTGGCTCAACTACCGGTTGAAAACAGCTTTATATAGAAAGAGTCCTCCAGTTAACAGACAACCTGAGAGATCTAATTATTATTATATCCTAAAATGTAATTTGTAAATTACTATTAGAAATCTAATAGCACTGTTAGATCTCTATGCTGACCACCCCTAATCATGTTGCTGTGGTAACTGTGGTAACACATGACGACTGGAGAACACTTTCTAAAGCTTTTCCGAGTGTCCTCCAGAGTCGCCATGTGACCACAGCTCCCACTGCAACATCCTTTAGTATCGTCATCCTTTGAGCTGTGGGTAAAAATGGCAATTGTAAGACTCTTTCTGAAGCTGTTCCAAACTATCTATAGTGTATTTTGTTATAATTAATATGAGTTTTTTTAAATTGTCTGTTTTTGTAATCTTGCAGGCCTTTAACCATAGTTGTGTTAGAACGATTTGTTAATGATCGTGTTTTGCAAAATAAAATACTCTTTTTTTTCCACAAGTTTAGTTTAATTTTAAATTTTTAAAAAAAATTTTGATATTCGGATGTTGGCAACGTCTAATGTTCTCTTTGGCGACATGTTCAGATCAGAGGCGGAGTGGGCTTTGGCAACGTTTTCAAATTCAGCAGCACGGTCGACGGCGTAGTACGTAAGTACCTAAGATCTTTAAAGAGAAATGATGTTTTATGAACATAATGTATGACTTTGGGAGTTCTGGTGATATTATTTCTTTTAAAATGGCGGTTTTTAAAAAAGACCGCAAACGACGATTTTCGCGTAATTTTTTTCTTTTGTTTAAAAAAACTAGGGAAGAACGCATAATTTATGGCTAAAAAAGTTTCACTGTATATTTGAAATGTTTAGATTAAGATTTCATACTGTCCAGAGCGGGTATCTCTGAGTAGAGGTCAACGAAGTATGAGGTGTTTTGCAGGAAAAACTTCAGAACAAAAAGTGGAAGCACAAGTTATATTTAAATATTTAAATTTACTTTTTTAAAGTAGATAATTGTTTTAAACACATAGGAGAGTCAAATACATGATTTCATTATATGAAATCATTGCATTTTATTAAAAGAAACTGTAGAAAAATGTTGATTTTAGGAAAGTGCATTGCGGAGAAAACTGAAGATGAGCAAGGAAATAAAAAGTTTTAACACTTGTAAAAGGGACGAAAATCACTTGAGGACCAAAAAGTTTTGCACTTTTCTTCATCAAAGTTTACCGTAATTAAATTTTAGGTACTAAAAATTGATATTTTTAGCCCATCCAATTTTACATCATGGATTCGGCCAAAGTTGAGAAAACGAAACATTAAATTCAGATAAAAAATTTTAAGTTTATTTAAGACAATTGTATTATTTTATTTACAGAACTTATTACCTTAGTCCATTATAAAAACTTAAGATTGATCTTAAATGGAATAATTATACATTTTCAAAAATTCGACTTTGTCAATAACCGTTTCAAGTAAGAAAAATGACGTATTTTGAAAATTTCTTAAAAAATAATGGTTACTTCAACTTAATTACTAATATTTTTACCTAGTACCTCGTCAATACACCTAGGGTTTCACCATTCATATTTTCGTTTTAACCCAAACATGTAAAACAATATCTTTTAATCCATTGAAAATAATAGACAAAACCTACATGACACTCAATGTTAACAAACAATTAATTTCAGCCTTCTAAACTTCAGTCAGGCACGGATTATAGCAATTTTTAAGGGGAGAGGCGGTCTAGGTTCCCCAAAATTTCGTAGATTTAATTTCAAATATATTCACCCCATCCTAGTCCCCTTTTCAATGAATTTAATTGGTATAATACCCAAGCAAACTCTTTCAACTGATCAGGGACGGAACGGATCCAGGATTTGGTGTTGGGGGGCTAAATCTTGAAAATCAATTAGAATCTTCTTGATCATCTTAATATACAGGGTGATTAAGATAAGTGTTTCATAACTTCTAGGGGAGGTAGGGTGCATAAAGACGAACAAGAATTAGTTCGGAAAGGGGGGTCCAAATTAGTTTTAAGGGGATTAAACCCCGGGGTGAAAATCAGGCAAAAACTTGCATATTTGTGCAGGAAGATACACAATGGTTCGATTCCGTAATTTTTTACATCAAAATAATAAAACTCGTCCTCTAAAAAGTAATTTAACTTTTTTGTTTGATGTATTGCTGTCTGCCCTTCCACTAAAGAAGAGACTGGGGACGGATGGCCGGTTGGGTGTGCTCACTGCCCTTCACGCCAGCAGTATGTGTACTGTCTCCGTCGTCAGTTCGATTCTGACCTCGCCCCTGGGTGTATTTTCCTTCTCTGTGTCTATCAGTAAATATTCTGTTGTGTCTGTCTTACTTGATGAAGGTTTATAAGCGGATCCTTGAGATGAAGCACATAAACCGGAAAATATATATGTAACCAAATCACCATCACCAAAGAAGAGACTGACCAGGTAAGAGTCAATCTTGGATAATTTGCTACATATTTTTGGTGCCGGGAACGGGAGGGTTAGATAGTTATAGTTACGGAAAAGGAGGATAGGGGTGGAGAGATTGAAAGGGAGGAAAAATTAACTAGGAATATAAGATCGCGAGCAGCTGTAAGAGGAATGACTACAAAATTGATAAATAAAATTAAGGATTACATGATGGAAAATACTCAAGACGATGGGCAAAGTCAAATAGATAATCTTCAAGAGCTTTTAGACCAGTTAGAAGAAAAAATAAACAATTTGATTACTTTGAATGAAACAATATCAAACCTTATTGATGTTGATGCGTTGGAGAGTGAAATTATAGCATCAGAAGAGTATAAGGAGAAAATAATTACCTGTAGATCACAAGTAAAGGCAAAAATTCAAAAAATTAAATTGGTTGATATTGATATTTCTAAATCTAATTTGGAAGATAGTTCTGGTAGTAGTAGCTCTGGTAACAGTATTTCAAATAGTAACAATAGTCTGCATCCCTTTCATAAAAATGTTCGATTACCCCCATTAGAAATTAATAAATACTGGGGAGATCCTTGCCAAGTATTTGGAATTCTTCCACCAATTAGAGAATACGATAGATAAAAATCCAGACTTGTCAAAAATAGATAAATTTGTATACTTAAAATCACTTTTGGCTGGTAACGCCGCAAGTGCGATTGCAGGATTCCAATTATCCCCATAAAATTACGGTAAGGCCCTACAAATTTTTAAGGATAGATTTGGCAAAAAGGAATTATTAACTTCTTCCCATATTAATAAACTTTTAAACTTGGAACCTGTTAAAAGTATGAATAATTTAACTGGCTTAAGAAAACTGTATGACATTATAGAAGTTCAAGTTCGTAGCTTAGAATCTTTAGATATTACTTCAGGCAGCTATGGAAATTTGTTATGTCCTATTCTATTAAAATTAATACCAGAGGAAATGGGACTTCAGTTTCATAGGAGTAGAAATTAATGATGAAAATGTTGAACTTAATGTAAGGGATTTATTAAATTTCATTAGAAAGGAAATAGAAATAAGGGAAGCGTCAGTTTTTATGAATGAACAAAAACAGAGTAAAAGGGAAAATAATGTAAAACCAATAAGATACCAAAATGATTCAAATGAAAAAAGAGGTCGGTTTCCTTATCAGAGATACACTCCCTCAGCTTCGGCTTTAAATGTTCCGGTTAAATCTACAACTTGTATGTTTTTCAATGAATATCATGAAAGTGTAGATAATTGTAAAATTCCAGTAAATCATAAAATTAAGAAAATCGAAAACGAGGGTAGATGTAGAATGTGTTACAGAAAATTCCATACTTGGAGAACTTGTCGGGCTCAAATCAAACCGTGTCAAATATGTTTTAGCAAATCACATAATTCCGAATTATGTATCAAAAGACAAACCACAGCCCCTAAAAACCTAACGAATCTGTTTTGGAAAATTCATCCCTATCAATGTGTGAAGTAACAAAGGGAGTATCGGAAAAAATGTTATTGCAATCTTGTAAGGTTAAAATCAGTAACCCTCCTAACAGTACGTTAGCAGTTTGCATATTCGATTCTGGAGCAGACCGTTCCTTTGTTACAGAAAATGTAGTCAAAAAACTAAAATTACCCTTAATAAGAAGGGAGAGATTATCTATTTTTGCATTCGGTCAAAGAGACACTGTTGAAAAAGTGTTCGATGTAGTCGTACTGAATATGCAACACCAGACAGACCCCCAAAGATGTCTGGAAACCGAAGCACTGGTGGTTCCAATCATTCAGGGCACCCGACTCTCTTCTGGGAATGTAACGCAGATGCGAGGGTGCAAAAAATTGGAAGGGACTTGTACAGTCGTAGAAAAAAAAAAGTGAGACAGTTCGCATTGTAAGCGAACTACTGGGGTTAGAAAGATACTGTAAACGCCAATTTTCATTATTTAACGTCTACTTCAAAAAAGGCTATAGTTTGTGTCCTTAGGGGGCCGTCTACATATTAAACGAAGCACAAACTTTCATTTTTCCTATGGGCGACATCAAAGATTATTCCTGATTCTGAAAGAGCACCCTCTAAAACCCCCAAAAACCAAATTTTATGTCGATTGGCCCACAAACGAAGCCAGGAGGGGGGTTTGAAAATTTTGGGAAGTTTACTTCTAATAGGAAAGATTGGCAACAATTTTGCTAAATTCCTACGAAACTTAAAGCAGATTTGGCTTCTTATCTGTGTTTTGTCAAAATTCCTACCAAAGTTAAAGCAGATTTGGCTATTTATCTATGTTTTGGCGCAATTTCGTCTTCCAATTAGAATGCCCTAAAGTAATAGCCTGGTTGGTAGAGTAACAAGCTCGTGATCGCTAGGTTGCAGGTTCTGTCCCGCATTTTCCTCATGTCTCATTGTTTAAGATTAACCGATAGGGATACAGGCAAACATAAAGCTGAATAGATGGTTGATTCTTTTTTCAAATCTAAATGCTTTAATACAAATTTATACAATTTTATTGCCGTCTATATTTGCAAATAATAATAATTAATTGAGGATTACTATTTACAGTTAAAATTTTTTTAATTCCGAAAAAAAGGTAATACAAATCTTAATAAAGGTAATAAATAATCATGCTAAATTATGAAAGTGGTTTTGTTGATAAGAGCTAGAAATTTAACTAATTAATGAAACGATAAATCAGGCTTTTGCGGCTCAAAAATTCCTATAAATATACTTAAATACAGATAGTTTGATTGATTTTTTGAGGTATTTTTAGCATTAGTATTTAAAGAATGTTTCTAATAATTTTCAATTTCCACTTAAAAAAACTAACTTATCTTGAAAAATTAAAGCAATTACAAAGTTTGAAATTTGCTTATACATATAGGAATAGAAAAATTTTCAGAAAATATTTCAAATACTGATTTTAATGATTCTGCAGTCGTCTTTTTAAAAATTAATTACAAGTTATGTTTCATTAGGTTGGGTACAGAGTTTTTTAATATTTAAGGATAAACATTGAATTTTCTGAACCTATGCGCTTGATGAATAAGATACCAAAATATAAATATGAAATATGTTGACTAGTCAATCATTAAATTTCAAAGTTAATAAATTTGATAATTTAAAATTTATTAACTTTAATCATACTGACGATTTGAAGCTTCTTGATATTTTAAACAATTGGAGGTTTAAGGAGAAAATGCATCATCGTGTGGCCAATGATAAATTTTTTAAAATTTATTTTATTTTTTTAAAGTTTTTAATAATTACCATAAAGAAAAAAAGTAAGAATATGTCTTTATAATCAAGGGGTAGGAGAATTGAAAAGTTTTTTACTGCCGAATATATGGGGGGGGGTGATTGGAAAGGGATATGGGAGTTTTATTTTAGGGGTATTGGATATTTTTTTTGTTTTTTTACTGTTTGTGTTTTTAAATTTAAACGTTAATTGGCATGCTTATTTTTCTTGAGCCTGAATAAAAATCAGCATACTAATTAATGTTAAATTTACAAACTCAACCTGTTCAAGTCCAATTTCTATTGGAAACAGCCTCATAAATAAAATTTTCAAAATTAGTTTCTAAATCCGCGATATCGGTAAGAAGATACCATCTATATATGTTTGGTGACAACAGCGGCTAGATTTGCTGTGCTCCCAATTCCAGGTTGAATGTAAGAATTGATTGACTATACGTATAAGAAATAACATTAAATTAAAAAGTGGTAGCTAAATTGTTATTACAGTAGTAATCTTTTCTTTTATAGCCACCACTATTTTATTTATTATTAGTTCAAAAAAAAACCAGATGGAATGAATAAATATAACTCTTCTACCATAATATGAAGAAAAAGTCAGAAAAATACTCTAACAAGGATACTAAAAACTGACCTGCCTCATTTTTTTGGACAACGGACACGCTACTCCTCTGAAGTTTTCACGGCCATTTGGGGTTTGTGAAAGGAACCTACTGTATCGATGTAGTGAATATAATCGATTATTATCATCAAAAAATGGCCGTGCGGACCATTACCCCATGCGGACAATTACCCCCACCCAGTGGCGGATCCAGGATTTGGTTTCGGGGGGGGCTAAGAATTTTCATAATCCAATTGAATCTTGTTGTTAATGGTAATACGGAAAAGGTAGTGAATAATCCTACTCAAACCACTAAAAGGGGGGTCTGGGGGTCCTCCCCCAGAAAATTTTTGGAAATTTAAGTCAAAAACCCCACTTTTTCAACTCGTTTTGGTACGCCTCATCCGAATTTCGGATATAGATTTTTTGCGTTTTGACAAACTTAGTAAAATATTGGACGTTTTGGGGGGGGCTTCAGCCCGAAAGCCCCCCCCGTAGATCCGCCACTGCCCCCACCTACCCTATCTATACGTAACTCAGATTCTCCCTGAACGTTCGTTTTCTGGAGCTGTTTTCGCACTCAAAAAACAAACTTTAACAGGATCTCAAGCATTTAATATTGATGGTATTTACGTGAAACTTTGGACTTAAGGGTTTTCAACTATGATCTTTCAGATTATTAAATCAAAAGAAAGGATTTCCAAATACAAAATAAAGTTTTGGCAGATTTTTCACATTTTTTCGTAGTAAAATAATTTTAAAGTGGAAACTTTTAGTATAATGTTAGAGATCATATTAAACCACAAAATTTTAGACCATTATTAAGTTTTTACCAATAGTAGTTCTTCTACAAATTGAATTTTTCAATAATTGTTTTGGGGTGTCGCTCCATTTTTAGCTCCCTGGGATTTGGTCTCGGACCCCCAAATCCTATGTGATTCTGACTCGTCTAGGTGTCTAACTTACCCCCTAGAAGTGTGACCCAACATTTATGGGACACCCTGTATATTAGGGTTATGATTTTTTTCAGATTTAAAAGCCTGTGGTGGCAAATGATGAGTTAAAAAAGCTGTTAACCTTTTACAGGCCAATGTTCCCAATTGGGAACATCATGTTTGAAAAATCATAAAAAATTAACTACTATCAGTGTACTGTTGGAAAATTTACCATGTAAAGTTGAAAGATGACTTGATTTTTTGAAATGTAAACGAAGTTGATATCTTAATAGGAAAAAATTACAAAAAATCCTAAAATCGGCCATTTTTACGCTTTTTGACAGCGGTACACAAAATAATTCGTGAAAAATCGAAATATTGTCCTAAGTTTCCAAAATATGGTGAGGATATTGAAAAAGACTTACCTTAAATAGATATCCTCAGTATTAACGATAAATATTAAAAACACGCTTGTAGTAACTTGCGAAACAGGCATGTTCCCAATTGGGAACATTGGCCTGTCGTCGCTATACATAGGAATCCGAGTTTCTTGTACGGCGTTTTATTATTGAAGTGATAGAACTGGTGTATTTCGGCAATTTCTTTTCGGAAAAGAATAACAAGGTTATATAATTGTTAGAGGGGAATCCCCGTTTAAAAGAGGAAGTAGCTGGTTTTAATGTTTTTTATTGAATAATTGTTTTTTATTTGAATCTAAGCTTTGAGAAATGATGGATGTAATAAACCACGTTCAAAAGTTCCCAGTGATTTATTCTTGTAAAAATAAAAAAAGTTTATCGTAGATTCAGACATCTCACAAGCTCAGTATTATTTATTATACATAAGAAATAAATTTAGAAAATATTTCTTCAGAAAATTATTTCAATCTGGGGTATAAAAGTATTAAAGGTTTCAGATCTTTTAAAGTAATGTGAGAGAAAATTTCATTTAAATAAATAAATGTGACATTCAAAAATCAATTATTTCATCTATTACTTACACTTTTAATCATTATTTTTGTACTAATTACTACAATCTATTTTTAAATCCTATCCCTAAATGCATGATATCTGCAATATTTTGCCCATGTATAATAAAAGAACTTGCTTTTTAACTATAAAAAAAATTTAAAATAATATTAATCTTTCATATTTTAGTTGTTTTTTGATATCCCTATTCTTCAATTATATTTTCAGGCTAGTGTATAAAATTTGGAAGCATAATGATATAAAATTTGGTTATTTCTCTGATGTGTAAAGTGAAATTGTCATTAAAATTTTTAAAAATTATGAAATTTATACAAAATTACTGCTTGAACAGAAACATAAATTACATTTAAGGTTAAATTTGTAAGTTATTCCATATAATTTGGGTTATTATTCGATAGGTTTATCACTATAGTCTATTCGCTCTTTACCGGGAGAAGTATAGTCGGAAGTGGCCAATGTTCCCAATTGGGAACATCGTGAAAATCGCATGTAAAAATTTTTTATCACTTTCATATTAATAAAATCTCTTAATTGAAGCATTAGAAGGTAAATTATGCAAAAAAATTAATTAAAATATACCTGGATCTGAATTCGGCCTGTAAAAGGTTAATGACTGTTAAAAAAGCTTGCACGCCTAAGCTAATAAGATTTTGCATAAGACTGAAGCACTAAAAGGCAGTTAATAAAATCTTATTTAAAGCTGAATGTAACATAAATAATAGAAATGGTTTAAATTTGTAAATAATAATTTATAAACTTGTTGACTAAGAATTTGCCACTTTTACAAATGTTTCGAAGCTCTTCCATCAGCTTAGCATCCCTCTCGGCCACCATACTGGATCTGCAGTTGGTGTGTGATTTATTAGGGTGTCTCAAAAAAACTTTTTTAAAAAACCTCGCTTCCCAGGGCTTTTCCTATTCCTTTTGGTCCCAAAAGATAGTGTGTGGAGTTTCAGCCCCCTAAGTTAACTCTAGAGTTTGCCACAAAGTTTGAAAAAACTTTGACCAATTTTCAGAGTTTAAAATATATATATTTTGAGATTTATATTGTTATAAAACTTGTTAAAATGTGTTATTTAGGACAAATTTAGATGGTTTATATTTATTTCAGATTATTAACTGTACCTATAGTGCCTATAATTTAAGAGTAAAGGGTACTATTGGACATTGCGTTCATCAAAGCTTATAATGCACTAAAGAGGACAAAAGTAATTAAATTCCAATTTTCTTCAAAGGAACTCCCTCAAATGATGCCATTTGGTGTTAAATTTATGTTTAAAATTATAAAGGCCAGTGAAATAACAGTAATTAGGCCTTCTACTGAACTTTTAATGTAAAAAATGCTTTTCTGCGAAAATGCTTGTTTCTAGCTGACCAAATCCAAAATTTTTCTTAATAAAGATGGTTATGGTACTTTTTTAGTTGAAACACGTTCCAATACTACTATAAGTTTCATTTTTATTATGTAGGAGAGAAAATGGAATTTCTTTATTAAAGTTAAGAAAATTGTTTAATATTTGTTGAAAATTTGATGAAAGAAGATTTCAAATCTTTTGGGACCAAAAGGAATAGGAAAAGCCCTGGTGAGCGAGGTTTTTTTGTAAAAAAGTTTTTTCCGAGACATCCTAATTATTGCTATATTAGAAAGTGAAATGATGTTGGGCGCGCAAGGTTTTTTCTCAATACAAAGAAAATAATACCATAAAATTAACATATGGGCAAAAGTTCATCGAATGCAACATCAGGCTTTTAGATATTTCAAAAAAAGTCTCAGAATCATAACCCAACTGTATATCATTGACAACCATAAAAATCTGGTGATATTTGATATTCAGCGTTTAAAATAGCTTTACAATATTTAACGGTATTGAACCTCAAAAACAGTACTTGCACAACTATACTATATTAATTTAGAACAGGCACCTGAGACGTAATGTATTAGAAGCAGTTACTATTGTAATAAGTTATTATCGAAAAATTTTTCTTCTGCAATGACAAAAGGCAGCCTTAACAGAAGTTAAAATACTGTGAAAAAATCGGTCACTGAAGAGCGTTATTAAGCATTTTTGATCCAGGCCCTATTCTAAATGAACAGACTATAAAACTAGAATGGATGAGAAAAAGTAAACAATAAATTAACAATAAAATGAAAATTTAATAATCAGTATTTACAGTATGAATTGCATTGTTAATTAGTAAAAGTTAAGAGTGTATAAGTTACATTTAACAATTTCATTAAGATTCCAACTTGATGTATTCTTTGATGGATTTGGGGAGGAACAACTTTTCAATTCTTTCGTCACTGATGGTCTGGGTTTGAGCTAATTGCCTTCGAATTTGCACCCTCGCTAAATGTTGGAGGGTACGGGGTTTTTTTTTCTCGGGAACCTTAAATATGTCGTTTGACTTGGCATATTCGGAGCACACATCTTTGAGACTGAGGGGCCCTTCTTGATACAACGGCAATAGAAGTTGGTGCATCTCCTCTTCCGCGATGTATGGGAAGGGCATGGCTCTCCACATGAGCCTGCTCTCCCGCTTCAGGTTGCTAAGAACCACGTCTTGCTCTATAAACAGATTCAGCAGCAGCTCCAAGGCAAGTTGAAGCCTCAAGTTTCCGTTTATCGAAATACAGTCGTCAAATAATACCTCTTCTCCTTTTATCAGAACACTGAAAGAATATGAAAAAAAAGTTTGAATACCTTTTTTATAAGACTGTTTCAGTAGGTGTAAAGCTAACAAAGAAACGTTTCCATCAGGCTACTCACAAAAATGGACGAAAACGTCACATGCTTTAGTAGATAGTAAGTCAAAACACTTATCATGGGAAAAATTAACTTCGGAATTACAGTTGAAGAGCTGCAAAAATTCTTAAAAATACTAATATTTAACGCCCAGGTGAGAAATTCAGAAAAACCACCGGGATCTGGCCGCGTTTTCGCTACTTACATTTCACTAAGTCTAAGTGATTGCGCTAATTAATATTAGTCCAGGCAATCTGTAAACTTAACCGGTAAAAAATTGATACCTTTAGTTTTTCAACGGTTTTCACGTGGGAATGACCTAAATAATAACATACTAAAAAACGGACAAAATCGGCTTGCCGGAAGTTTAATTTTTTTAAATTTTAAAAAAATGGTCGAAAAAAACTTCAAAAAATCAAATTATATAAAAGGAGACTTTTATACATGTTTATAGGTTATTTTTCAACGCTGAATTAGAAAATACCCCTTAAATTTAAAAAAATTTAAAATGTCAATTTTTAAAAATTAATTCAAAATTTGGAAAGTCGAAAAAATTAAAACATCTCTCAAAACCCCGAAATAATTTAAACGGTTTTCAATTAGAAATGACTTAAATTACATACTAAAAATGGAAATTCGGACAGTAAAAATATTAATTTTTTTCAAATTTAAAATTTTTTTGGCCTCAAAAATCGACCTTTTTAAAAATTCTTGTTAAAAACGTTTGAGGCATTTAACAAGGTCATTTTTCCATGGATGTTGTAGGTATATGCCTCTATAACCTAAAAAAACACAATTGGTGATTAAATCATTAGTTAATTAATTATTTTATAAAAATTAACGTTGAAAATACAGGTAAAATCTTTCAATCAAGTAATACAGAAAATATTTAGACAATATTTGATAATGAATTCTTTTAAAAATAATTAAATTGAAAAAAGACAAAATATCTTTAAAAAAATTTTAACTTTAAATTAATTTAAAAATTTTAAATTTTTTAAAATTTTTAAATTTTGTAGTATATGCATGTGATACCATGTCTCTAGGAGGCTATATTGTAGTGCTGTTTACGAATATCACGCCAACTTTTCAATAAAATTTAGAATAAGTGTGAAAAAATTGAAGCATTTTTCTCAATAATTTTGTTTTTATGCTTCAATTTTTCTACAGTTAATTTAAATTTTATTGAAAAGTTAGCTTGATATTCGTAAACAGCACTAAAATATAGCCTAGAGACATGTATCACACACACATGCATATACTAAAAAATTTAAATTTTTTAAATTAATTTAAAGTTTAAATTTTTTGAAAGATATTTTGTCTTTTTTTAATTTAATTATTTTTAAAATAATTTATTATATATTGTCATATATACATATATATTATATATTGTCAAAATATTTTCTGTGTTACTTGATTGAAAGATTTTACCTGTATTTTCAACGTTAATTTTTATAAATTAATTAATTAACTAATGATTTAATCACCAATTGTGTTTTTTTAGGTTATAGAGGTATATACCTACAACATCCATGGAAAAATGACCTTGGTAAATGCCTCAAACGTTTTTAACAAAAATTTTTAAAAAGGTCGATTTTTGAGGACAAAAAAAATGAAAATTTGAAAAAAAAATTAAACTTTTTACTGTCCGATTTTCTTCCATTAGTAGTATTTTATTATTTAAGTCATTTATAATTGAAAACCGTTTAAATTATTTCTTTTGCAATTATTTTGGGGTTTTGAGCGATGTTTTAATTTTTTCGAATTTCCAAATTTTGAATTAATTTTTAAAAATTGAAATTTTAAATTTTTTAAAAATTTAAAATGTATATTCGTATTCAGCATTGAAAATAGTATAAACATGTATCATAAGTCTCGATTTTTATAATTTGATTTTTGAAATTTTTTTCGGCCATTTTTTAAAAATTAAAAAAATTAAACTTCCGGTGAGACGATTTTGTCCGATTTTTAGTATGTTATTATTTAGGTCATTCCCAAGTGAAAACCGTTGGAAAAATTAAAGGTATCGATTTTTTACCGGTTTGACCCTTTTTTTCAGTAGATTTACTGGACTATTTAAATATATGACTAAATTCGTATCCAATTAGTGAGTAATATTTAGCTTGTACACAAGTTTTAAAGAGATACCTACATATAAGAACACACACAGATAAAATATGTCTTTTTTGTCTTATCTTATAATTCGATGATTTAAAATGAGCCAATTTTCAGTTTCTGAGGGGTTTTAATCTTTCATGGGGATTATTTAACAGTTTTTCATTAATTGTAGCTCATAATTTTCATGCCGTAAAGAGTAAAATTGATTATACGATTCTCGCTACTAAATTTAAAACGATCTTGTCTGTGCTTAGAAGCCAAAGTATTTATTTTTTTAAAACCCTCTTGAATCTACCCTAAAAATTACTTCAAAGAAATTCTATTGATGCCAAAATGTTCAGAAGGAAGTTACATTGTTTTTCACTTTGAAAGGAATTATTTTTATCAGACTATAATTGAAACATACAGGGTGTCCCACGAAAAGTGGTCCAACCCCTTTAACTTTGGAACACCTACAGATACAGTCATGAAAGTGGGGTCTAGGTATAGAAAAATTATCATGTCCTATCCGATGAGAGAACTTTCAACGCCCTCTAGCGGAAACTTTAGGAGTTATAATTTTTATTTTTAAAAATATTTTAAATTAATTAATTAAAAATGTTTAAAAAATTTTTAATATTAAATATTAAAAAGTATCCCCACTCTTCTCTAATTAATATTATTCTATGGACCAAAATGTATTTTCAAAACACACATGATTTTAGAAAGCTCATATGAAAAAATTCAATAAATATCAATATACTATATCCAACCCTTTTCCAATATATCAATATCAGTTATTATATGTTTAAGGGAAATTAATCACCTGCACGATCCAAAAAAATGAGATAGTAATTTTAAACTCATTAAAACAACAACCAAATAGGTATATAGTCTTCTATAAGCTCCAATAGAGTTAAAGAAAGGAAAATTCGATAAAAGGATTAAAAATGTTTTCAGATATTCAGTCACACACACAGTTGGCAATATTGAATTAACATTTAAAACTTTTCTTACCTCCTGTGATCTAAGAGGTGCAACAACAAAGTGAAATAGTTTTCGTCGTATAAGTATTCAAAACCTTTTTTTAAGAGGATCTCAGCCATCGGCCTTGACAGTCTATAGTCCTTCATAAGGAGTTTACTCTCCCTGACGCTGTTGGAAAATCGTTCCTCGTCACAATCATATATGAGTTTCCCTCTATACACTGACACTCTAGTAGTTCCGCGTTTGCTGTCATATACGAGCAACACAGTGTCTTCATCAACGTCTAAAGCTATCGCCGACAAAGACAAAAAAGTTTGTAGTTTGGAATGCTTATCGGGACCTAGTTCATTAACTTTTATCACAAACACTAAGAACGCATGGCGTAATTCCTGGGCCAATAAAGGGAGGTCACTGAATCCTTTGAAATGATCTTTCAAAATCATTCCCCACAATCTCACGCATTCATCAAAATTTTCTATAACCTCGCGATACGTCATGCACAGGATCATTTCACTGAAAATATTGACAGCTTCGTTACGAAGAATACACGCTTTCTTGTTCCGGTTGATATGAACGCGGAGTAAATATTCCCGTAGGTGAGGGAAGTTTCCATGGATGGTGTCTATAAGATTGTATAACTCGATAACTGGACCATAAGAATTATTGAATAACTCCATTACTGGACACACACACCAGGCAACAAGTCGAGGATCTAAAAACAGATGCAGCTTCCCGGAACGAGCGGAATGGTTCCCGACTCTCTCAACTTTTAACTTATATATGGCCGCAGTCTTTGAACGGAACGTCGCCAAACACTCTAGCAACCCTGTTGAACTTTGTATCCACCTTCAAAAGACCTTCCACTTATCAATGGAATAAACCCCTGGGAAGAGACAACCCCCTATCTATACTAGAAAGGGGTGTGCATGCATGCAGGCAAAGATTATCTTATCTTTCTATTGAAATCAGGGGCGTAGCGAAGGGGGGGGTCCGGGACCCCCCCCATGGGCCAGACCCAAAATTTTTGAATCCTTTTTTAGGCGTTAAATATTCCAGTGCCTACTCAAATGTGCGCGTCTATGTCCCTTAAAAGTGTCTAAAAACCACCTTTTTTGCATGTTAAAATCTAAAATTTTCCGGGGGAACCCCCGGTTTCCCAATAACAAACGTATTAATTGAGGGACGATATAAGGGGAAGAGGCGATAAAGGGTACTAAACTAGTAAACCCAACCCTGTTTTTAGGGTCAAATTTCCAAACAAATTTTGGGGGAGTACCCCCAGACCCCCCTTGGGACTTATACTTTATTATAAGCAACTTTTTTTATGATGAGTTCGTCAAAATACAAAACTCCTAGCAAATAATAAATTCCTGAAAATATAATGTTCGAAATTCGGATTAGGTGTACCAAAACGAGTTGAAAACCTGCTTTTTAGACTTGAATTTCCAAAAATTTTCTTGGGGAGGTCCCCCAAACCCCCCTTAAGGTAATTCGAACACGATTATTTTCAACCTTTTTGATATTATATTCGTTCAGAAGATTCAATTTGATTATTTAAATTTTTAGCCCCCCAAAAAAAACCGAATCCTGGATCAACTACTGCCTCAGAAACGTCAGATTTTCTATTTTTTTCCTTAAAAATTATCTGGCTTACAAGGAGCGGTGCTCCTCCCTTATTACCTCGTAAATGAAGTAAAAAACTCCTTTTAAAAATCAAATTTTCGAAAATTTTCTGGGGGTGGACCCCCAAACCCCCTCTTTAATATGGAGCTACTGAAAACTCTTAACCTGTTTCTTGACGGTCACTGTACTTAATAAAAAATTATGTGGATCAGAACTTTCAATCGAAGTAATACTTAATCTTAATTAACTATATTAATTAACACAGAGAAGAAATTAAAAGTAATGTGAAAATTATAACTTTATTTCACTAATTGTAGAAACTTTTTGATATTCAATGGTAAATTTTTCGCACTGGACCCCCCCCAAAGGAAAAAATCCTGGCTACGCCACTGATTGAAATGTTTTCTGAGAAACCTTCACGCCTATTGTAGTCCAGTCAAAATCAACTTTTCTCCGGAAATAATTTATATTAGTTTTGAAATTTGGCACACTTGTTCGGATGGGTCTGGGGGTGTTTCACACAGAAGTCCACTAAATTTGGCCTGGAGGGTTTTCCACTACGGCCATTTAAAAGTGGTCAGTTTTTAAAAACACGCGTCGCCAAATCGGTGATAGTGCGCCAATAGTGGAACAACCGGTTAGTACTGAAAACAGTGGGCACCTCCGGGGGTTTGGCGACGCGTCTGGCGTAGTTTTCGTTTGGCGATCATTGGCAACTCGCGGAAGTAGAAGTAGTTAATAGTAAGCTCTAATTACGAGATGCTTAATGCTTTACTAGGATAAAATACATTTTTTGAACTCAGATTGTAGAAATAACACTGGCACACAAAAAAAAGAAGTGGAATGTACTTTGGACCGGACCTACCTACCGGCATGTTTTTCGCCCGCTGAATCTGAATTTCAAGTCCGTTTGGCCCAGTCACCCTCCAGTTTTGAGTAAAATGCAAAAAAAGGCCAAAAATTGCAAAAAACTGCAGTCACAGCAATGAAAAAATTTTTGTTGACCCGGATCACGTATGATTTTTGTGTATTCTAAATAACTGAACTCTATCGATAAACAAAAATTTATCAGTAGTTTCTAAAATAAAGCTTTACATTTTTCTTAACTGGTCTTTTTATCAAAAATGAGATGGGTGACCCACTTACCCCAAGAGATGGGGTAAGTGGGTCACCCCCTCTTTATTTATATTTAAAGCAAGCAAATTTTAAAAGGAAGTAAGTGGGTCTTACTTGATAAAGTACAGTAAATTTCAATATAAAATATTTTATTGTAACTGTATCCATGAGTGAGAAATATACTCACATCAAAATCAACATGACAAGGTAAGAATAGAATGAAAAGCAAAATAAGTATTTTAAAGAATGTTTTGAAAGGCCAAAGGGATATGTTTTACTTTAGCATATAAAATAGTGTTGAAAAACCTAATAAGGTTGATTAAGATTTATTCTTGGCACTTAAATACACATTGTAAGATAAAAAAGAAATCGGACAACTAAATGAGAATGAACACTATTGATGAGATATTTCACTTTATTCACCATAACTTAAATTCAAACTCAAATTTGATATAAAATGTGGATCAAACTATACATAAATTTTAATGAATTTTGAAGTGGTGAGTAAAAGGTCTTGCTAAATCGAAATATTTTCTGAAAATATTGGGGGAAATTGTCCCTATAACCCCCCAGAAATCCACCCACGTCTTCAGTAATAGTTCCTATATCATATGGAACCCTCTAGAACCATTTATATCATAATAAGGGGTCCCACTTACCCCACACTGAGGGGTCCCACTTACCCCAACCATGCTAAAACTATGGGGTAAGTGGGACCCCCCTGTTAAACACTTAAAAATTAAAAATTTTGAAAATTTTTAAATTGCCGTATGTATTTTAGGCCAAACTCTGCAAAACAGTTCAATAAACATTAAAATGTAATGAAAACTTACATTGAAATACTTCTTTGAAAAATGCATCTTGAACTCACCAAAAAATCCATTCTGGGAATCTATTTTAAATTAGTTCTATAATCTTAAAAATAAATTAAACACATCTCAAATATATGCAAAACTCATCGGTGTGACAAGTTGTAACATAATCAATGCGAGTAAGTGTGAAATTCCTGTACATATTATAGTTTTAGGGGGGTGACCCACTTACCCCAAGTAACCCTACTAAAAAAACAGTTTAAAACCCTGTTCTTAGGGTCAAGTTCTCAAAATTTTTCTGGGGAGAACCCCCAGACCCCTCCTTGAAACTTGAACCTTTATTACTAAAAACTTTTTTATATAAATTTTTCTTGGACGCAAATTCTACCTAAAAAAGTGTTGAAAAACTACATTAAACCTATAAATATGGATGAAAGAGACCTCATTGTTTTCACGCTACCCATAAAACTTTTACATTAATTTCATTAAAAGTCAAAAACCCTTCTCGAATACTACTGTGGCTCTCAAAGGGCTTTAAAATTGTTCTCCACAAACATAAAAAAAGTCGACCCTGCTTGCCCCCCTAAGTGGAACCCAGGCTACGCCCATAAAAACCTGAGATCAAATTTATAGTTGTCCGACGCTAAACTATATTTTACATGTAGCTCAACAGCCGTGAATATTTATTTCATATTCTTGCAATTCTCTTTTAACAAGAAAGTATTATTTAGTAATGAAAGTATCCTGAAAAATTCTTTCAAGAAAACAAAAAAAATATTCGGTAATAATAAGTATTCATATCCTTTTGAGTTTTTTAGTTCAAATTGTTTAAATTATTTTAATGCTTAAAAATGAGCAAAATAAGTTTTTTCCTTTTTAATTGTTCAATATTCCCAGTTCCGGTAGAGTTTTCATGAAACGGCAACACCATGCAATAAGTACAATAGATATAACATTTCATTGTATTAGCACTTTAGACTGCCCGTGGATTACAGCAGGGGTACTTATTTGAGACATTTGTTAGTAGCTAGTGAGACGAAAGTCAAGACACAGAAAACGCCAAAATAAAAGGACCATATAAATTAAAATAAAAAAATTTTCAGCTTAAAAAAATGTTTTGAAAAGATAAGTTGTTTTTTATATTTTAAGATCATTTGGTTTTATTTCACTTCACAATTAATTTCACAAGAGACACAAATATATTTCACCAGGAAAAAGTTTTTTGCCCATAAAAAGTTGAAAAAAAATTAAATTAATTTTTTAGTATTTTTTTACTAATTAACACCATAATAGAAGTCACATAAATGATTTTCAAGTGAATTTAAAAAAATCATGTATTGTAGGGTTAATAATAAAGTACCATGTACTAAAGGGGGTTCGGGGGTTCTCCCCCAGAAAATTTTCGGAGATTTGTTCCAAAAACAAGGTTTTAACATGTTTTTTTACACCAAGTCCAAATTTAAGGAGGGGGCAGGGCCCCTTCACCCACCCTTATATATATACGCCTCTGAATTACTCCAAGTCTCTGAGGTGATGGTCTGGAAATTTCAAGGAAAAAATTGTGCATTGAATGCAAAATTTCGAGGGGGCTGGGGGTTCTCCTCCAGAAAATTTTTGAAATTTGCCTCTTAAAACTAGCGTTTCATCTAATTTTGAAACTATTACGGGAATTCTAAAAGTAACTTGAGGAATTCCTCAAGGTAACTCGCGGACCCCCAGGGGTCCGCAGACAACAGTTTAAGAACCGCTGCCCTGGAGGGTTCACGCTGTAAATGCCTCTCGTCGAGGCTCTACCAACTATTGATTATATATAAAGTTTGTTTTTATTTTCTATCACAAGTGTCCAAATACTTATTGGTATAGATAGTGTATTAGCTGCGGGATTTCATAAGGAGAGGAGTAAATTAATATTGAAAATTGGGTTCTGATTTGCCGAACCCATTCAGTTAGCATCACTTGGTATCTCTGCATTTCTCGCCTAGTAAGATTTGGTGTAAAAAGAATGATTTTTAAAGAATGTTTTTACAGCTTTTCTGATATAATTCCGTAGCTAATTTTTCACAGATTGTTTTGTGTCCTATACTAACCCTTGTAAAATTTATTCATTTCCGTGAGTTTAGTCTTTCTCAACAATATGGTGAAAGGACATTCAGATAGAAGAAATTGATAGTTTTGAAGATATTTTGATTTGAGTGAAAACATTGCGATATACCCAGTAAATGGACGAAGTTTTCCCTAAATATGAACACTATTTTCACAGTGAATGTACACAGAAAGTAGTCACCAGTTTTAGTGTTTTGGAAAAGTTTATAAGATCGTTTGGTTTGTACATGGTTAAATAATTCAAAAAAATCGTATACACTTTTCCAAAATACTAAAACTGGTGACTAATTTCTGTAAAAAATTTTTTCTAAATGAAATTTTTCTACCATCATCTTTTATTTTTTAATTAAATTTTTAATTTAGCCACTAAGAGCGATGTAAGACATTTTAATATATTCATCATTGACATTTTAATATAGGAGCACTTTATTCCCATGATTAAGACGTTCAAAAAGAACTAAAGCTGTAAGGTAAACTTTTTAAATACCATGCATTAACATGGACTTTCTCATCAACACCCCGTTCATTTACTGGAAGGGCACAATTTTAAGCCATGGGCATTACACCTATCTTAGTTTACATCATTATAGATCGAATAAGCTTAAAACCATGAATATTCACGAGATAGGCCTTTTCCCCAGTGAATGAACGGCCGTTGATTCACTGAGAAAATGTCCCTATACCGTTCCAGTAAATGAACAACCCTTGGATAATTATTTTGGGAAAATATTTCGATTGAACTATTATTGGTGAGTTATAAAAGGGATACATCAGGAACATTTTTATTTTTTGGGGAGATGATTTGGATTTAATTATTTTAAGTAAGAGATATATATATATATATATGTAGATTTGGTTATAAAGGAGCAAAAACCCATTAAGGACGGAATTATTTTTCCTCTTCAAAACTTTTACCCCGTTCTAAATTACCTTAGAGTGAAAATAAACTGTTTTTTAATATTCCAGATATAATTTTTAGGAAATATGACTTATGACCATATAGTGTAGTCACGCTATTTCGCAAAATGTGAAAATTAATATTATTTTACACGCGCAATTTTATTTTACTTATAGCTAATCAACTGATTATAAACTTGTAACATTTATTTATTATTATAAACATTTTTTGTCGGCTAGTACTAGTACTTGCTCTCCGCTCTCTTGCGTTACCTTCCTATACCGTGCTGATGAGTTCTAACAAGGACGAAACCGGTCCACGATTGGAGGCAACGCATGAGAGTTGTGAGTTCACTCTTATTGTAATATATCATTTTAAATATCAATTTCAACATCTATGATTACCTCGGGTTCCTGGGGCGAACAGAAGGGGGACCGCCCCTTCCCCGAACTTCGGACAAGGTATACCAAAACGAGTTAAAAATCCTGTGTGTGCGCGTTTATATTTTTTTAACTTAAACATCTCCCCCTCATGTCCGCGGCATCTGTGCTAGCAACTTTTCTGGTTACAAAATGGTTTGCTCTTTGGATGTCTCATTTAAAGGTACATGCGCTAAAGTCACCACTCAAAAAATTAGAAAAAAGATTTTAAGTTAAGCACACTCATTTTTTAATTCCGTTAATGGGTATGGTCCAACCGTCACGAGAGAAGCTTGACAGAAAAACGAAACTTTGAAAAGAAGCTCAAAGATTTTAACGATAGTCATGCAGATTTAACACAAAACTGTATTTTCAGCGATTGTGCGCTAAACATGCTCTAAAGTCACCGCTCAAAGAATTAGAAAAAATATTTTAAGTTGAGCCTTTTTTTAAATTCTTTTAAAGGTATATGTGCTTAAGTCACCACTTAACAAATTAAGAAAAATTTAAGAAGTTAAATGAAGCCGCGCAGGGCAGGTGGATGGGGTTTGTGGGTGGTAGACCCAGTAATAGTATTCATCAACACTCTTGGATTCTTAAGGTTTCCGTCGAAGGCAAAAGTAACGGCCTTGAAAAATGACCAAAATAAACAAAAGTATTAAAAAATAGTAATATTTTTAAAGAATTTAAATGTTACGGTTACAGTTAACGGTTGAAGAAAAAACGTTAAGACCCCCACTTTGGGTAAGCAGGAACAAATTTATAAATGCCCAACTGCATTTATGTCCGAGTGCTATACCCGGGGAGAGGCTCAGACTCGAACCTAAGGAGATTCGACCTGAGGGCCTTTTTGATGGATGATGGTACGTGCGCAAGCACACCAAGCCATCGGTTCCTGCAAACAGTCAGGTTTTCTAATTAATTTGAAGTTGATACTTCATCATGTAATAGAAAAGTCACGTGGACCGGAAATTGAACCAGCAGATCGGTGCACCTTGGCACAAACCAACCAGGCCATCCGTTCCTGCGACCACTGCTTTTACATATTAACTTAAATCTATTATAGAAATTCAGAAATTACAAAAATTCCACTCTGAAGTAGGTGGGGTTTGAACCACATACCCACGGAATGAAAATCATACGCGCCTGCTCAACAGGCCACCGAGTCACATGGTGCTGGGAACTTAGACTTACTCACAAGATCAAGACTTTCAATTTTGGCATTGTAATTTTGTTATCGATCATTAGAAACTGGTGTTATAAGGATACTGGTGTTGTCACACCAAGCCATCCGTTCCAGCAACATCTTCATATACTTTGAAGTTGATATTTCTCTGTGTAAAAAATTAAATGCATATATCTTTAGATTTGGGCACTTGAGAAGAACGAGACTCCAGTGCATTAGCCATCCTCACCAGCTATTCCTGCAACCACTCGTTTCCCTCATTAGCTCTAAGTTAATATATAAATTCATGAATGTCAAGAAGTACCACACAGCAATAGACTATGCCATTCGATCTCACGCTGCAATGAATTTAAAGAATTATTGAAGACTTTGGATTTTGACATTGTAGTCGTTTATAGAGACCTAATCGCCCTCGAGCATCTCACCACTTTTTTAGTTATTCTATTTTTTATATCCTCCCCAGAGTTAGCCACTACTTGATCTTAGTATTTCAAGCTATTCTGTCTTTTGGGAGGGCTAGATTCTAGTTCTAAACCAGTGTTTCCCAACGTGAGGCACACTCCCCTCCGGGGGCAAAATGATTTCCTAGGGGCAGTGTGAAAATTTGTAACCAAATTGTTCCCCCCGGTGGGGCATGGACCAGGTGTTATTTACTTTCCAAGAAGGATTTTCGAAAATAAAAATTAAAGACATGGGGTGTATAGAAAATTTGGAAAGGTTTTGGTGGGGCACATAAACAGAAAAAGGTTGGCAAACTCTGTTCTAGAGTCTGACGAACCATTCCCTGCTAGGTGGACCAATAAACTTAGTCATTCCAACAGCCAGTAGCTCGAATATGTGACAATCTCTACATTGATTTAAAGAATCGAGCAAAACAGACTTAATCACAGTATAGCGGATAGTGCAGCTAGATTACTGAGAATAGTGCTTCTCATGAAATATTTTTCTTATTTCATTAAGTGGTGACTATGGATTCTTCGAAAAAAAATCACGAACTAGCTCTACAAGATGTAATAATCTCCATATTGATGCTAACCAACGAGCAGAACCGTTTCACACATACGTTACTCAAGCTTGAGTAGTTCATACTTTTCATTTAGGAACGTAGTGTGATCATTAATTAACTTTTGTAACATGGATATTTTGATAATTGTAGGAAGTTTATTTTAATTGAATCACTTATTTCAGAAACATGTCAAACACCACTTTCTTGTCTTAAGATAAACGAGAGAAAAACTGTAATATAAGCTCATTACATTTTTATGAAGTTGTTAATTTTTTTCTTAAAGTCAGTAAAATATCCGTATTTGGATATTTAACTCCGTATCAATAAATAAAAATCCAAATACGTTGCAAAATGTGAATAAATTTAAAATACAACGATTTTTATTTGCAACTTAAAACATTTAAAATATACAATTGTTTCGAGGATGCTTGAGAGGATGTTGATACTGACGAAGGGGATCTCAAGCATCCTCGAAACAATTGTATATTTTAAATGTTTTAAGTTGCAAATAAAAATCGTTGTATTTTAAATTTATTTAACTCCGTATTTGGATATTTTGCTGACAAAAATAATTTTTAAAATATTTTTATTCTTAGCGTAAAAGAGTGTTGAAATTTTTGCATTTGACAGGTTTTTGCAATAAACGGAGTATTCAAGCCTATTTTCATAGCTTAACTTTAATTGGATTTGGTAATACAGTCGAATCCGCTTAATGTGATCACGGTTAATGTTATCAATCGGATAATGTTATCGAAATCGACAGGTCCCGATCATTCCTATTTAATTTAATGTAAAATACATCGTTTAATGTGATCAACTATGAATCATCTCTCCGCTTAATATTATCAAAATTTGTCCATATCCCCTTTAAAACGACCGCCTTTGAGTTCGAGTTTCATTTTGAAGGTCAATTTTTACAAGTAAATATCTGCTCCATGAGAACATCTGGCACTTTTTCTGAAACTCAGTATGAGTAAGAAAAAAAACATTCCGCATAGTATTATATTGAAAGAAAACGGTTATAGGGGGGGGGTCTGAATCTGTACTTGTGATTGGTTAAAGAAACACCAACATCCACGCTGTGCAGATGTTTTTGATAAGATATTTTGATTTTCCCTTGTTAACTGGAATGTAATAAATAAGTGGTTTATTGGAGTTGAAGGATATAATGGAGCGCAAAAATATACCTTTATATAGAAATAAAAAGTAAGCGATTATTTTAATTTTATTAACTGAACTACTCTTTATTCCCCTTAAAATTTTACCTAGGGTAAAAAAAGAGTTTTGAATTACGATTACATAATTTTGATTTTAAAGCAAACAATCTAGTTTGTTTGCTGTTTTTTGATACGAGATCGCTTATTGTTATCGATCGGATAATGTTATCAGTTTAGTCTCGGACAGAGTTGGGCACTCACGCGAATGAAAATTTATTCGTCAATCGTACGAATAAATTCTGCTTCGAATAAATCAATTGCGAATAAAGTTATCTGTCACCGTCGAATGAATTTTTATTCGCAATTGAAAATTCATTCGCAACTAACTTTATTCGTGGATGATGAATAATTATTCAATTGCGAATAATTTCACCAGACAAATAAATTAATTACAGAAGGTACATATAGGGGTGCAAAAAAATTCTCAGGGTTGGTACGGAAGGGTCCACAACTTTACCGGAGTGGTCCGTAAATTTACGGAAGTGGTTCGTAAGTGACCGGAAGTTGCCCGAATTCAACCGGAAGTGGTCTAAATTTAACCGGAAATGGTCCATCTTTAACCGGAAGTGATCCGTATTAAGATGAAATGTTCCACAACTTACCGGAAGTGGCTAGTAAGTTACCGGAAGTGGTCCGCAACAAACCGGAAGTGGTTCGTAAGTAACCGGAAGTGGTCCACAACTTCCCGGAAGTGGTTCGTAAGTCACCGGAAGTGGCCCGTATTTAACCGGAAGTTGCCCGTATTTAACCGGAAGTGATCCGTATTAACAGGAAATGTTACTAAACTTACCGGAAGTGGTTTGTAAATTACCGGAAGTGGTCCGAAACATTCCGGAAGAGGTTGGTAAGTTACCGGAAGTGGTCCGCTACATACTGGAAGTGGTTTGTAAGTTACCGGAAGTGGTCCGCTACATACTGGAAGTGGTTTGTAAGTTACCGGAAGTGGTCCATATGTAACCGGAAGTTGCCCGAATTTAACCGGAAGTGATTCGTGAGTCACCGGATGTGGTCCGCAAGACCGGAATTGGTCGACAACTAACGGATCACTTACGAATCACTTTCGGTAAGTTGCGGACCACTTCCGGTAACTTACTGACCACTTCCGGTGACTAACGAACCATTTCCGGTAAGTTTCGGACCACATCCGATGACTCACGAACCACTTAATGTAAGTTGTGGACCACTTCCGGTAAATTACGGACCACTTCCGGTGACTTATGAACCACTTCCGGTGACTCACGAACCACTTCCGGTAAGTTGTGGACCATTTCCGGTTAAATACGGATTACTTCCGGTTAAGTTCGGGCAACTTCCGGTATGTTACGGACAACTTCCGGTAACTTACAAACCACTTCCGGTAAGTTGCGGAGAATTTCCTGTTACTACGGATCACTTCCGGTAAAAGACGGACCATTTCTGGTTAAATATGGACCATTTCCGGTGAAATTCGGGCAACTTCCGGTTTAATATGAACCATTTCCGGTTAAATACGGACCATTTCCGTTTGAATACGGACCACTTCCGGTTAAATTCGGGCAACTTCCGGTTAAAAACGGATCACTTCCGGTGACTTAAGAACCACTTCCGGAAAGTTGCGGACCACTTTCGGTGATTTCCGAACCACTTCCGGTATGTTGCGGACAACTTCCGGTAAGTTGCAGACCATTGAACCATTTCCGGTTAAATACGGGCCATTTCCGTTTGAATACGGACCACTTCCGGTTAAATTCGGGCAACTTCCGGTTAAAAACGGACCACTTTCGGTGACTAATAGACCACTTCCGGTGACTTACGGACCCCTTCCGGTGGGTTACAGACCACTTCCGGTGACTCACGGACCATTTCCGGTGACTAACAGACCACTTCCGGTAAGTTTCGGACCACTTCGGTAAATTTGAGAAGCGATCCAATAAAGCAGCGTTATTCGTAAGTTCTCTCACAACTACAGTTGAATTACTTGTCAATCGTCTCCTCTGCGATTGACGAATAAATCAATCGTTATTCGTGTGCTCGCTCGCAATTGACGGTTGATTCATTCGTTATTCGAAGGTTCATCTAGATGATTTATTCGTTATCTGTAGTTGCACGAATAAATTTTGCCCAACACTGGTCTCGGACAATTTGCGATCACATTAAGCGGACTCGACTGTACAAGTGGGAATACGAGTTGAAAATAACATTTCCTTATTAAAATACTAATCCATAACCGCGTATCATCACGTCTTTGCCCGGGAAACCATAAGCTCAAATATATCGCTCAATATTTTTAGTGGCGATTGTGGAATTAGTTTTTAAAAAGTCGATAGCTCCATCTCTAACCGTGTAATACAGGTGGTATCATCGATTAACTACTTCTATAACTAATTTTAACTTCGCTTGTTTTTCCAGCCAACTTACACGTTTGAAGAAGAAGTATGAATGAACTGGAACTCATAAACACCTTGCCATATCTCCTCTCCAAAGGATGAACGACGTATTAAAGAAAATACGTCGTTCTAGTGGTTTTCTATGGTCATTAAAGGAAATTTTCTGAGTTTCGGGGGGATATATCCCCAAATCCCCCCTCTGGCTACGCCCCTGATTTTCTATCAGAGGCTTGGCGACCAAACTCCAAGAATTGTCGCCAAGCTGAAATAATCAATTATAGTTTTGTATCTCCTTAACCAGGGAATTGAAGTTTGTCACATTTTTGCTATTCATCTTAGAATAATTTTTAACTTTTATGCAGTGGACTATGCGAAATTACAATTTGTACCTAGGGCAATTCGCAGACTTAATTAATATCCTTTAATACTTTTTTAATAATCAAAAGAGTAAGTGATTAGTATTCTGGTGTGTGCATAATCAGTTTCACAGCATAAAACAAGTTTGAGGCTTAGTTATTGGGATTGAAAAAGGGGGCCCCTAGGTACACGAATCTCCCTAAAAAGTGCAGTAAAAACAACTATTGTTTGGTAAAAACGGGGAAATTTGATAAAAGGGGCACATTTATATTGATACTCAAAAACTAGCAAGGTTATTTAGGAAAATATCTCACTAAATCTCACCAAGGGGGGAGGCGGGTCCAGATTTTGGAAAAAACACCTCACGTAATCTATGGATGTCCCCTAATTTCGTTAAAGAGTCTATCCAAAAACAAAAATTTATCAGTAGTTTCTAAAATAAAGCTTTACATTTTTATTAACTGGTCTTTTTTATCAATAATGAGATGGGTGACCCACTTTCCCCAAGTGATGGGGTAAGTGGGTCACCCCCTCTTTATTTATATTTAAAGCAAGCAAAACTTAAATGGAAGTAAGTGGGTCTTACTTGATAAAGTACAGTAAATTTCAATATAAAATATTTTACTGTAACTGTATGTATCCATGAGTGAGAAATATACTCACATCAAAATCAATATGACAAGGTAAGAATAGAATGAAAAGCAAAATAAGCATTTTAAAGAATGTTTCGAAAGGCCAAAGGGATATGTTTTACTTTAGCATATAAAATATTGTTGAAAAAACATAATAAGGTTGATTAAGATTTATTTTGAAACTTTAATACACATTGTAAGATAAAAAAGAAATCGGACACACTTAATGAGAATGAACACTATTGTTCACTTTACTCACCAGAAGTTAAATTAAAACGCAAATTTGATATAAAATGTCGATCAAACTATTTATAAATTTTAATGAATTTTGAAGTGGTGAGTAAAACGTCTTGCTACAATAAATCGAAATTTTCTGAAAATATTGGGGGAAATTGTCCCTATAACCCCCTGAAATCAGCCCATGTCTTCAGTAATAGTTCATATATCATAAGGGACCCTCTAGAGCCACTTATATCATAATAAGGGGTTTCACTTACTAAATAATACCTATTTTCAGAGAGGGTCGACAAAATATTCAACCTAAAAAGGGGGTTGCAGTGTCTATAAGGTGAGGAACCCCTTATTTATAAGTTGCATTTCAAGCAATATCAAGAGTTCCGGCAAATAGAGTCCCATTTGTGTAATGGAATGGTATTCCGATGATCAGACAATCATTTCTTCTTTCGGAGCAATAACAGATGGTAGTCAGTAAGTGAAAGATCGGAAACAAAGTGTGGATGATTAAAAAAAGTTCTCAGCAAAAGTAGATGATACACCCCAGATAAAGACCCCATTCTTTACCTAAACTCTTGATATTGCACTTCTGTAACTCATCCCATGGTTTGACAAGTGTTTCAATGTCGATAAAAATTTAAGGAGAAAATAGCACAGGCAGGGGCGTTGACGGCAACAGAATATTGAGGAGGACTACAAGTATTCCATCCCCTCCTAAAAAGCCTTTCTCCCAACCTTGATTTGTAATTAAAAATTAAATAATTATTATAATTACCTAATTAAAAAATATCAGTTTTACATTTTAGACACTTACTTTTGGTGAAAGTAGCTAAGATACTGTGTGCTGTACCTTTTCCAATAAAAATATCTATCCACCTTATTAGGACCGAGTTTTAGTCAATCTGGTCAAGTAATATACTTGTATTTTGAGTAGAAAAATAAAAGCAAAAATACTGGAAGCATCCATGTTCAAATATGAATTATCCATTTCCGGAATTAAACAGGAATATGATTTACCTCGACTAGAAAAATAAGAGTTTCGTTTTAAATAAGCACAAAAACTACATAAGAAAATGAAATAGCGTTTTATTGCACCGAAACATGATGTCAAACCCATCATATTCAATAAAAGCAAATTAATTTTCAGATGCTTTTTTTAACTAGCAAAATATAAATGCCCATTTTTGTAATGTTTTAAAGATCTTGCATATAATGTGACTAAATGTACAACGCAAATATAATTTAGTAAGATTCTTTTCAATAAAACCTAAATATAGCTTCACTAAAAAAGCGTGTATATAATTCACAGTTCCTACATAAATGACAATTTTTTGGCATTTTTTATGAAGATAATTTTGAAATTAATATGCGCTTGCATACTCAATTTCATATTTTTTTCTATAACTCTACAGTACTAATCTACAAGACTCGTATATAGCAACTCAAAATAAAAAAAGATTATAATGAATGGAATAATAAAGCAATCAACTTTTATGATCACATTATTTTAAAAATAATGATATACATTTCCCAAATATTTGACATA
The DNA here is from genome assembly GCA_024610705.1 of Tetragnatha versicolor. NCBI lineage: Eukaryota > Metazoa > Arthropoda > Arachnida > Araneae > Tetragnathidae > Tetragnatha > Tetragnatha versicolor. Next base: position 7,456,966 of record JANDEH010000010.1, read on the forward strand.
TAGAGTACTGTTCACAGAATTTATAAAGTTTTAAGACTAGAACATTTTGTCACAACACAAGAAAATATATACTTATTCCACTTTGGTTAACCTAAAACAACCAAAACTAGTTAGTGTAGTATTATTTATATATTTCCGGAGGCAATATATCATATAAATAAAAATTAATTGTGAATTGTTTATAGTACTTGTTACACTCTCTTTAACTACGGTTGCAATTTTTTGACACGGCAGATTTAAGCCCATAAGCCTCCATGGTGGGGGACGCGTTCCTTACTTCATAGATGTGTTTTAATAAAAATACTTAATCTGTAACAAAGTTTTCAATTTTGGTAGAAGTTATCAATCTATAAGTTACCTGTTCCTCGTATCTTTCATTCTTGACGATGCGTAAAAATTTAAAGCAATGAATACTAGCTTAACCAAGCATGAATAAGGGCGGGCCTAAAGGAATTTCTTTTAACTCTATAGTTGGTTTTCTACAGTATATAGCTAAATTTATCATCCGCTTTTTTCACTCAATTATAAAGTTGGTGCAAGTCCTTTAAAACCAAAATAATTTCATCTCATAATGGCATGTATCTATCCTCCAACCACCTAGTTACAGAAATGTTTTCACCAAATAGATGGTAATACGGATATAAAATAGTCAAATGTGGTATAAGACTGCATATACGGAGCGAATGACAAATCTTTTTACTCATATTTCTCGTATATATTTTTACTCATATATACTAGCACTCTTATTTTCACCCCCTGGCTAATCAGAAAAAATAACAACTCGTTATAGAGAGCTATTACTTTTCTTTTGAAATCCAAAATTTCAACCCATATTTAATGATAAAAACCTTAACTATACATCAAGCCTTTAATTTGAAAAGGTTTTAACATTTAAGATAGAACCTAGTCAAATCAAAGTAGCGACTTTAATCAATAAACTAAAATTGCCTCTGGAAGCGTGGATTAAAAAGTTATTAAAAGCATTACATTTTCCCACCAAATTTCGAAACAAAGTATACTTTTAAGACTCATCAGGAAGACAAGTGAATTTACAAAAATACTAGCTAATTACATGGTGTTCTTACAAATTTGGATTGTAGATTTGACTTCAAAATACTATCCATCCAAACCCCAAATCTGAAACATTTTTATGTACAAAGGGCAGCCTTCTCCCTACTTCACTGATTTCTTGCCTTTTAAAATTGGTTGAAATAACGAGTAAGTAATTTTTTAAGTATGGACGTCAAATTTTCTTTTCAGATTGCATTGAATTGAAAGATTAAGTAAGTTAAACTCAGCAGCAAGACATAATAAGAAATTTTCAAGAATGAGGAACCAAATTTTGAATAAATTACCTGAATTATAATATCGGAAACGTTCCAAGTTAAAACATTTTGTAAAAAACTTAAAATTGCTTGACCTTGAATTTTAGGGATGCATAAGACGCTAAAAGTGAATTTATTACAACCGTAAAACTCCATAAAATATAATTTTTAATTTGTTTTACTGTTGTCTTTTTGTCTGATTCAACTTGTTTTACAGTTGTCGGCAGCTTTAAACAATTTCAAAGAACGTTAAACAAAGCTTTGTAAACACTTTGCATGCAACAATAAACCTTCTGAACCTATAATTAAATAATTTTTCTTTATTTTTAACTCCAAAACAGCAAATTCACCAAAATCTGATACATCCAAAGTAGTTTTTCTTTTCACTAATATCTTTCATTTTCTTGAACTTGATGTCAGACTTCGTACAGCGCTCTCCGAAGATAGTCACAAGAAAATTGGAGTAGATTTCAATACATTTACACACTCCACGTATTTGGTGACTAATTGTACTTACCTTGTTTGTGAAACTAAAGACTCATTTAGACTTCTCATACCTACATTTTGGAGGAATCTACCAAAATATGACAAGTGTAACGGCCGTATTCACCAGTAAACTTTACCGGCGGTTAACTTAGAGTTTTTAACACCTTTATTTAACTTTTTATAATGAAAAAATCAAAATAAATCTCTTGCGGCTTAAGTTAAACTATTTTAAGGTTTTTCAAGCACATGCTAAATTTTTCTCAGGGTGGCCACTTCGTAATTTTCCCTGATAATTCCAGGTTTTAACTAAATTTTCCCTGATTGTACACTATTAAATGCTAGACTCTTTATCAAGTTACTTTTATACAAATTATAATTTTGATAAAATAGTTTAAAAATTCAATTTGAAATATTAATAAATTTATGATTAACTTTGAAACCCAGATATAGTCCCCTTAAAAAATAGTTATAATCTTATAGTAAAATAAATAAATATTATAAAAATGGAAATTTTAAAATAGACAATCTTTAGACTCAACTGCACAAATAATACAAATTACACAAACAAACCGGATTTGCCCAGAAAAGATGAGACGATTTTACACAAGGCTTGTTACTTGCATCGCGATGCGGGAACTTTTCCTCCAAAAACTGACTGAAAAACTGACTAGATATTTCATTTTACCATACAAAAAACCATACGGAACACTTGTTTGTTTTTGAAAATCTGACACATGCAACTTCCTTATTGATACGTAGTATACTATTTATCACAGCTCTCCTTTTTAGATAGGGTCAGTTTCTTTTCTCAAAGGGAAAAATATTATAAACAAATGTAAATACAAAACTATTTGAATTGGCAACAAGAAAGCTGACAACTGTAAAACTAGTGATCATCAGTAAATTTGGTATGACCAAAAATGCTATGGATCATAATGAATCGATGGAATAAAATGTGATATTTTGTACCATATTTGTGTATACTTTTTCGTAATGTTTTTTACCGAAAATAATTAAAAATTGATTATTTTTTTTTCATTAATTTGAAAATTAAGTAAACGCGTTTACTTTAAATCAGTGTTTCCCAACCTTTTTCGGTCCATGCCCCACCAAAGCCTTTCTAAATTTTCCATGCCCCCGGTCTCAGTGGCATGTATAGAAATATATTTTGAGAGGGAGCCAAAATTATTTCTTAGCCCCTCCCTCCTATGTATACTTAATAAGTGTAATGAAGCTTTTCAGAACATTTTTAGGTAGAATTTGCATGATAAAGAAGTACATAAAGTTATGAGTAATTAAGTTCTAAGTACCAAGGGCGGTCTGGGGGTCCCCTCTAGAAAATTTTTGGAAATTTGACTCTAGGTAGCAGGTTTTTAACTAGTTTGGTACCCCTAGTTGGAAAATTTTGGATATAAATTTTTAGGTAAGATTTGCATTTTGATGAACCTAATGTAAAAAAGTTTCAAGTATAAGCATTCTAAAAACAAAGATCTTGGGTCATCCCCCAGAAAAGGTTTGGAAATTACTCTAAAAACAGGGTTTCAACTTGGTTTTGATACATACTGGTCCAGATTTCAGACATACATTCTCAGATAAGATAATAGGATCAGATTTTGATAAACTTCTTTTTAGAAAGTTTTTTTATTATCCCCCTGGATTGGCTCCTTCTGGGGGGCAATTTGTTTGAAAAATTTTCAAATTGCCCCCCTAGAAAATGATATTGCCCCCCGGTGGGGCGTGCGCCCCACGTTGGGAAACACTGCTTTAAATAGATATATTTCTGCAGTACATTTACTTAGAAATTAAAATTTGCTCAACTAGAAATTATAAAATAAGATATATATATATATATATAGCAGTTTAAAAAGAGAATAAAATAAACTCATACACAACATTTTCAGCAACTCGAAAAATTTCTTCGTCAGTTAGATTAAGAATATCCTTACACAACTAAAATGACTGAATACAAACGAACACTCATTAATATAATCGTAATTTTATGTGCAAATAATTATTGTTTACATCTCTTTCTGAGAAATCTTTGATGAAAAATACGACAGATTTCTCCAAACAGTAAGCAAACATTACACAATATCAATAAATAAAATTCATAAAACTCTGAACCTACTCAACATACATCAACAATAAGCCGCTACTATACACTGACAATTTGAAATGAATTAACTTCCAAATGCAACACTAACACATCTATTAAAATAGTAATCTAAGTCCAAATGAGATTCCTCTCTTCTTCCCGCTGCTGACCATCCAGATGTGTGAAGAAACAAAGATGATCGCCCCGTTCGAGACAGGGAGCTGGTGATGGGCAAAATCCATGTTTTTAGGTATCGGACTTTCTTCAGAGTCTTGGGCAACAACAAGAGGATTATTAACCAAGTCTAGACGTTTTATAAGGTTTTTCTTTTGACATTTAAAACTTTTAGGTTATCAAGAACGCTTATTTCTACATCAAAATACTAATACGAGTTTTATATGGCTATAGCTGAGGCCAAAGAAGAAAACTGGGTCACGTGATTTTGAAAGACGCGCCCATTATTTTGAAGGAGGAAATAGGGGAGAAAGGAAGGAAGCTGAGTTCGCGGATGGGTTCGAGTATTTGCTATAATCTTGGTAAATCATGACGGAACATTTTAGACTACGTGAGCAGTGAAATAATTGATTTTTTAGATCTGAAGTAAAAGAAATGTTTCAAACCACATTACTAGACATGAGGTCACAATGAATCTAAAATAAGGCTGCAATGGTTGAACCCTGCCTCAAAAAAAAGGTCGACCTAGCATTGTCGTATTGAACATTAATCGAAAACCAGGAGTTTCTGTTCATATTTCACAAACCTGGAAAAAGTTCCAAGTGCAGAGGATGAAGCCGTAGAATTTGTTCCTAAAAAGAGTCGAGATGACGGAAACATCTTTAGTATACATCCCGCCTTTCCGGAAAAGCAAATGGGTGAATTTTTAATGTATGGGGGCTAGGCGGCAAGACTTCTAGATTGATCGCCAAGTCGAAAGACTGAAGTTAAGATTTATTAATATTTATTACCTTGGCAATTTGGCGATCATTGTAGATACTTAGCTCACCACATTTTACTAAACCACATTTTACACCTTAAATACAACCCTCTAAATTGAAAGAACTATTAAAAATTTTCCAACTCTGTTTTGTATTGGTTGAACTTATATTATTCATGTTGCGGGCAATGTTATAAATCCGGACATCATTAATTATGCCCTTGCATTTAGGGTAGGGCATTATTAACAACACCCGGTGTCACTTTGTCCACACGTAAGAGGTTGACTATAAACAGCCCGTGGGCCATACTTTGGAAACCTCAGATCTCGATGTCTTGCCGCCAAGTTCCCGAATGCTAAAAATCCCTCCATTTGCAGTTAAGCCGTTCTTCCTCCATCAGAGATAACTCAATTCCTCGGAAAAGTACTCGATACCTGAAAACATCGGTTTAGCCCAAGGAAACAGAAGTGAAAGGAAACATCGCAACAATTCCATACGGATGAGCAACATTGTGTCACAAGACTCTTCTCTATGCATCATAACAAACAGCGCGTTGTTCTGAGCACTTGAAGGGAGGCTCAGCTATAAAAATAAGAAAATGATATGTCGAACTGAAAACCTTCACAACGGAAGAGACCATTTTCCTTCAGCTGCAATAGTGACGGAATCTACGATTTTTCTCTCGATGGAATCGCGTGGAATGAACCTCCATTAAAGTATAGAGCAGTTTGCAGAGCAGCAGTTACTCGACCGGTCCTTGGACTTTTGCCGCTGATCTGGAAGAAAAAACAGACAGATATACAATGGTTTACTTAGGAGCACCCTCCATCTCCAGTATAAGCTAAAAGTAATTTTTTTCATGTACACATAGATAAAAAATACAGGATAAAAAGGTATGCACTACAAAAACAATTTTATGTAGGCTCATTCGCCCGGAGTTACAATTAAAACTAAATCTTCCGGGCTTCTTGGCCGTAGTCTTGCAGACGTAAAAATACTACTCGTTTCAACTCCTACTAAGGGAGTCCTCTTTAGTAAAAAATTTCGTTTTTTACTGAGGATGACTCCCGTAGTAGGAGTTGCGTTTTGTAATGCAAACTTGCAACCTTTGAAGCAAGAAAGTAAAGACTACCTTGTGAGTTAGGCTCGGGTAGATTTTCTCTTGGAACCAAATGCATCACTGTAGTTCTGCCCAATGGTAACTGCAAAGCTGAAACGACAACCACACTTTAAGTAAGGACAATAAGCAGTGAAGTGAAAAATCGACATACAACACGTTTCTTCAAGTCCACCCTAATCCTACACAGAAAGATTCTTAGCGTGGAGTTCTTAAAAAATGCCCAAGCAACTGAACGACGCATATTTCTTTTCGAAAAATGTGACGTCATATCAGGTTGTAATTCAATTATTTCATTCATTATTACCGTGGAATGAACAATTGAATTCAATTATTTCATTCCACGGCACACGCAGGGTGGGTCATAGAGTATGAGCGTAGTTCGTTCTCTGGACATTTTTCATGTACTCCATGCAAGAAATCTGGTTAGGCAGTCCACTCTATATACTCAATTAATATCTACTAAAAATCATATTTAAAGGTATTCCACAGGCTTAAAATCATTCACGGAGTTTAGAAACGGCATATTCCTTACAAATAACAGATACTATATTGCTAAATGAATCTCCCATGGACGTTTCTGTTACCGTTCCGATTTAGTATAAAACTTCATAACCAATGGAGGACCTCTGTACCCCCTTAAATTATTGTTCAGGTTTAATTTGATCCCCTATCACATATTCTTATGGGGGATTTACACCACCGCTGCAGGAGCTGCAAGTCATGCAAAAAGCGGCATATTTTAGTACCCGCTACTCACAAAAGATGGCGCTCGTCAATTGGTTTATTGGAATAACAAATTCCCGTTTCTTGCCGCAAACCGAAAATGTCGCTTTTACAGTAGTGCTGTAAATCCCCCATTACTCATATTCCTCATGATTATCCTACTACTGTATGAATATATCCTTGATAAGGAACTAAGATTTGCGTCATAACTTCAAAAATAAAATTATCCTTAACTTTTCGACACGAGAGTAAAACTATTAACTTTCGTTATTTCACTTCATCCTCCAGAGAACTAGTCAGTCCTTCAAGTTAAAACTGCGAAAGTAACTAAGATTTTTTAAATATTGAATTGAAAGGATAAAAATCTTACCTCCTAAAGTAACATTCCCATGCAGAAATCGCCCCTGGTATATCAGGCGCAAAATTTCTGCTTTGGCTACAGATTCTTCAGCCCATTCGGCTGAAAAGAAAAAGTTTAAAAAAAATTAAAATTGAAGTAATATCGACTTATCAATCTATACATTTGAGATTCACAGAAAGAATAACTTAAGTGTACCTATACCGTATAGTCCTACAGAATTTACAAGCTTTGAGCATTCATATTGGTTTCCAAAATCAATGGAAAGTTATCAATTATGCGATTTCTCAAGAATATGAGGACAGAGAAAAACCCCACCGAGAATTTTACCAAGTTTATCAAATATTATCATTGATGATATTAATTTAAAGTTTGAACTTCAAAATAGTTGAATTAGAAAATCCGAGTTTTTTGTATACAAAGGTAAAATGACCCTTTTTTACACCCACTTTAGGAATAGCAATGCAATCTTACTATGTTCTTTTAATATGCAATCTCTCTTTGTACATAAGTACGGTATAGTCTTGGTCATATCAAAAACTATACATTAGCCAAGTTAGCAAAAACAGAAAAAAAAATCAGTTTTATCACTTTTTCAACGACTAAATATTGATCTCCTTGCAGGGTGATACGGGAATATTGTTTTAATTATTTCAAAAAAATTCTTCCTAGTTAGCTACAATAACGGGTGTCAAGTTTCGGTACTTGAAATGGAAATGTAAGGTTAATCTAGGTTACAGTCGTCGAGGAAAAAAAACGTAAAAGAGTAGACATTGTTTGCAAACGGCTGGGGATTACGAAGATAACTTAAGTGTCATCTTTTGCGGTTTAGTTCAGAGCTATTCTCCATCTCCAACAATAAACAATTTTTATCTAAGAAACCTTCTTAAGCACTAAACCAAGAAAAAGGACCCTAAAATCTTCTTCCCAACTCTAGCCGTTAGTTCAGCGTCCGCAACTTAAATGATTTTTTCCGACGGTTTTACCAAAATTAAATAAGGGCCACGAATTAGCCTCATAAAGCATCTGGAGTGGTTAAAACTTACCTTCCACCCAATTGTCAAAGACATATTGGGCAATATCCGAAGCCGAATCATTGGGACTGAAAAGATATTCTCTCGTTTTCCCACTCACAAGAATTAGACGAAGGTTTATCTAAAAGAAAAAGTGCAATAATCAATACCATTGTTGCTCAACACCAAAGTCTATTGTTCAATTCAACTTAAATACAAAAATTTCGTTGTCATTTAAATACTATGGGAAAAGTTTCCAGAAATAGCATCCGGCAGAAACCTTTTTGTACGGATGTAAGTAATTGAGAAATACATACAATCTAATAACAATAGTGAATAAACTAGTAATTTTAGTCTTTTTTGTGATATTGATTACAATAGAAAATATTTTGGTTACAGTAGCTGTAGATAGAAGTGAGACCAAGGGCGATTACCATAAACGACAGTTCATCTAAGTTTAAATATAAAACTTTAATTGTTCAGCATAATATATATAATTATGAATTAATTTTTGTTAAAATCATATCACATGCGTCAGCGGTTAAAAAGCATTCGATTAATCTGTACGATGTTCATCGCTCACCAATACTGTGTCGGATGAATATATGAATAATTATTCATAATTATCCAAAATTACTTAGATTTAATTGTAAACAAATTCATTTGGATTATATCGTTGAGGTATTAACTTATTAATAGGAATGAACGTTACCACAATGCTATTAACTACAATGTAGAAGAAAGTAATAATTCCTGGAAAAGTTGTAGAACACAATTTTCAAAAATAAACTTTCAGGCTATGCATCGACATGAAAACAAAAGATGTTGAACAATTAATGTATTAGAGAAAGAAAGGGGAGAGTTTCCTCTTCTTACATGCATACGCAACAATTATAAGTCTAGTAGAGATGATGAATGTTAAAAGATTATTCTTTAGAAGGGGAGACAAGGAGATTTTTAGTAATAGAAATAAATCAATTCGATGAAAAATTTGAACGGGTGATGAAAACTTTAATTTAATTAAAGTTTTCATCACACGTTCAAATTTCATCATACCAAAGACAAATGAAGTATACAGAAGCAAAAACTCAAAAGTCAAAATGAGAGTACACGTTTAAAAACGCCTTTAAGGAGTTAGAAATATTAGTAATGCCTATTTAATTACGGTGAAATAAGCTTGAAGACTTTCTTAGCAAATTTTTTCCGAGAAGTTAAGAAATAAAAGTTAAAATGCACCCTAACTTGAGACCACAGAAGCTTATCTATTAAAAAAAGGAATCCCTCAGTCTTTTCAGTGAAACATGCCTAAATGAAGGTATAAAATAAAAACAAACACAACTTTGAATTTATAACCCCTTCACTCTTTGATGACAGTAAAATCTAGTACTGTCTGCTTATCAAGCAAAGCATCTTCCACCAAGTTGACAGGCAAGCCGCTTATTCAAGAGTTTGCGGAGCCGACCAACAACAAAAATTAAGCTATTGAGGGGGGAGTAGGTTGCGTCATCATAACAGAGTTTATTCGTTTCACACGACTGGCAATTAATACAATTGGGCAGGGCAGTGAACTTTCTTAATCGGGAATAGAAATTAAGCAAAATGCTTGGTCTTCACGATATCTTTATATAAATACGTTACTTTTTTTTAGAAAAAACTTGTACTTGTTTTAGTAGTTAAATGCAAATAAGTCTCGTATATGGTCATTAAAAAGTACTTTTTTTACTTACTAACACCTCTTGTACTTCCTTTTACTTTTTGTACTATAGAATTTTCAAGGGAAATATCCATAGAAACTAAACCTTAGAGTGGGCACTATGAACCATTTAGAATAGTTTTTAATATTTAGAAACGCACCACCTTTTTATTATCTTAAAAGTCAGGATAAGTAAGAATAAGACTAGAGGGAATGTTAAACCCATATTTTTTGCTATACTTTACAGCAAAGTTTTTTGAACCCAGTACGTTACTACGCGGAAGGAGAAAGTGGGTAAACACAAAGCCGGTTGGGTTGCTAGGATGAGTTTCGGTACGCAAATCGTGATAAAAAGACTCTATATACATGGGTTTAACGAAATAATCGTATAATAAAACGTTGACATTCTTCGTTGTTGAAAGTTGTCTTCGAAAGTTGACGTTCTTCGTTTCACTTGAAATTCAGACACCTCGATGGGAACTACTTTGTTTGTTAGTGACGTAGTAAGGTCAACTAACGTTGCTGTCTAGTATAGTTTGCAAACTTTATTAAAAGCAAAAAAAAATGTTATTCTATTTAATAAACGTCCCTTCTACGTTTTAGAATGTTCAGTATATTTCAATAAGAAGAGTAATTTGTGATTAGTCCGGACATTTTCAGTGAAACTCGACATCTCCAAATTCCATATAACTAACCAAACCAGGGTAAAGTTTGAATTTCACTACTACAAAAAACTACAACCGTCTGGTTAATCATGCAGCATGACAAAAAGATTTTTCGCTCTAACGAATCACGGTTAAAAGAATCGAATTTCAAGTTAATCTTAACATCTGGAATCGAGCGGGTAAAGAAATCGGTTTTCCAGATGGCAGAAAATTGATTTCATTTCAGTTCAATAGATTCTACCGCTTCATACAAAACGAGTTAATTATTTTCACCGTTCTACAGACATATGGCAGAAGGTACGGAGATTTGAGGAAGAGGACAAAGCAAATAATAGATTATATCAACTAATGAAATATACAAGCAATAACCATGAAACTAGCTTCAGCAATGCGAAAGTTAATATGAAAAAAATTAATTGAATTGTTAGATAAATAGGATTCTTAAATTACAATTTATGAACTAACAGAGAAAAATTAAACACTCTATTTTTAAAACTGAAAGGAGGAAAACAAATATAAGTTAGAAAATGAGGTATTAGCTTAAGAAGTCATTTGAAGTAAAAGCTCGAAATATATTTACACTAATATGTCGGAAAATAAAAGTAGTTTTTTTTTCAATTGGGATGTTTTAAAATTAAAACGACACACTCAAAAATGAATGTTTATATTGAATAATAGTTTCTCAATGCAATGAGATTATAGCAAAGATAAAAAAATCCAAAATTAAGAACTTGTGTATTATTAGTCAGCAGATATATCGTTTATTAATAAGTACAATATTATTTATTAAGTAGAACTAAATGATAAAGTATTTTATTTTTGAAAGCATCTATTTTTGAATGTTTTTAGAACGTTCGAAAGAAAATAAAGAGGGAAGTTTACAATTCAAAAATATAATCTCCACCAGAAATCACTCAGGATGAACAAGAATTTCAGAATCAAGAATCACTCAAGATGGGAAAGTGAAATCACAGGCTCATCATCATAGGCTCATTCACATAAATTTCATTTTAATTATTCTTCTAGAGGGGTTCACTGCTGTGAATCGTTAATTTGCGTAGAAAAGTAAAGGAGCGAAACGCCAATTCACACATTTCACTATGGATGATTCCCTCACTCAAACACAAAAAAGTAATAATGTCTGAATGAGCGTATAAGATGTGATGGCACAGATAACACTGTTCAAAAAATTTTAACTTCAAATTTTTTACAGAGATGAAAATAGTCATTTCTTTAAATTTTGGGTCGCTGAACACGAAAATCATACATGGATGGAAAAGCACAGATGGTACTTTTGGGGGCGCTAACACCTCAACTCAACCGCTTTTGGTAAAATTCATTGCTGTAAATTTTCATTAAAATTGGGTCATTGGGGAGGGGTTACGACCCTTTAAAGATGAACTGAGTAAAAATTAAGAGGGAAAAACAGCGTAAAATAAACCACTATAATTTTTAACGTTTTTTTATCTTTTAGGGGGTAATAACCCCTTAAACCATTCCATTTGCTATAATTCTTCCTACTAAAGAAATTTCAACCTTTCCTGTCTCCTTGGGGTAGTTTGGGACTAAAGTAATGCTTTTTGACCCTGAAAATCGAATTCAAAGTCATTACGTCATCGAAAAACATAAAAAGGGGGACTGTTCCCCCAAAATGCTTAGTCAATTCCGGATATTAATTGCGATTTTTGTGTTCAGCGACCCAAAATCTATAAGCAATGACTATTTTCATCTCTGTTATTTTTTCATTGTTGAACAGTGTAATTGAACTACTCCTCCAACCTCTCCCCATCAAGTCAATTCACAAGATTCCCTTTCCCCAACGAGATTTGCGAATGCCCCCCCCACCTACTTCACAGATGATCCTCGTGCATACATACACACCCGTGAATCGGCGATTTCCTTTCTGGTAAGCCCCTCGGTCGGAAATGGGCGCTAGGCCGAAGGAAATGCTTTTCCAAAAACTGGGGAAGACCCGAAATTGGTTTTTATACACAAAAGGGAAGTCCATAAAGCCCCTAGGTATTAAGGCGCACAAAAAAATAAATTCATCCCTCTCTTTCAGCACGCTTAGCGCACAAAGTGCTCCCCTTCGCATCATTTTCTCCCCGTTTCTTTCCAACCTTGTCTTTTCGGGCAAAATGCGAGGAAATGAAGTTACTTTCTCAGCATTAGTGGAAAACTCGGAGGGGATTCCAGCTCAGAGCGAAGACGGCGAATTAGGCACTCTTCATACGAGAGTCCTTCTCGCAATGTGTCCAATCGACTGTCTTGAGGGGATTTCGAGAATTCACAACATTTCACGATATACTTGCATCAAATGGTGAACTGTGCTCAAAAATATCTCCCATATACAAACAACCCTTAAAATGTTTCTTCAGCCACTATTGGGGCGTTTCAAAAAGAAGCCTTATAATTAGGCTTTTTGCGGGCCATCTATAAATGATGTCACTTTTTTAACACCTTCCCTCCCCTATGCCACAAAGTGTCACACTTTAATATACCCCCTCCCCTTTTGTCACGCTCTATTACAAATAATAAGTTTAGATCCAAGCTGGTAAGAATCTGGGACCAATGTCTTTATTCAAGAAAGTGCACCCCCCTAATAATATCAAAGTGAACTCATATTTTGTTAGTAGTATGGAATTTATATAAGTCATTTAAACGATATTTTCAATTCAAACTCAAATTTGTTAACAACAAAAATACACAAAAACAGAAAGTATCACACACACACAAAAAAGAAATCGTAATTTTTCCCAAAGGAGACTAAAACCCTTCCATGGAATCATAGATTAACTTAACCTTCCTACCCCTTTGGGGTCTTTTTCGACCCCAGACGCACTTTGACGCTTGATATCTCCCATGCATTTTTGTTTTGACAATTTCCGATGCTACTATTCCTTAATTACGCAAAGTTTTACAATGGGTAAAAATTTTGGAGTTATTATTCCATTTTTAAGTGTCTTGGGAGAAATAGTCACATATTCCCCCTCTGGGGTCTTCTGAGACCCCAGCCATGAATGGTGGTAAAACAGTATCAAATAAAGTTTAGTATTTTATTTTTTGTTGTATTATAGATAAAAAAAGGTTTGCATGTTTGTTTAGAACGTTTGGAGAAATATTAGAAAGATATTTTCGTAGAAATTGTCATTTTTTTTACAAAAAGAAGATTGCGGCTAAATACATTGAATCACTCGCTATTTCTTAAATTTTTTATTCACATTCTAAGAAAAATATGCTATTTATAGAAATCTTTTGAGTATCTAACAGTTGCAGCAAAAAAAACTCAGACAACTGTCGCCATTACTTCCTGTTGAACACATTCTTTACAAAAACAATATAAATTCATGGTTGATTGTAAATAGGTTTTTTTCAAATATTTATGAGTGTTAAAGGAAGTCCAGAATGTGATTTCGAAGAATTATCAAGAAAAAAACCAATTTTATGTTAAAACTTACATAAGCAAGCGAGATACTGATTTCACTAAGAAATCTGAACCGATCATTTTTTTTTGTATTATTTCAATTTTAAAAAGAAGAATCCAAACTTTACATGTTTCATAATACTAAATAAATTAATCTGGGGTGACAGGTAGCTGATAATGCAGAATAGAGAATCTATGCAGCTTCATAAATCGTTTAAAATAAACTACTAAATTCTACCCGTGCAAGACCGGGTATATCAACTAGTATGCTTTAAACAGTGTGATTATAAATATTTTAAGTAAAACAACTTCAATGTAGTTCATTTCTGTAATTTAATTCTTGTTTGAAGGTCCAGATGTTATAAAAAACGTTTATCAAAAGAAACCCAATTAAGCCGTAATAAGACGAAAAAAATGAGAAAAATACCAAAAAAATTGGATAAATTATTCTGAAGCATCTTTCTAGAAATAAAAAATGACAATTCTTCTCCATTTAAGGAATTTTTAACCTTTATTAGAGTCATAGGCATGTTTTACGCATGGGGTCCTCAGAGACCCTACGAGGGGAATATGTGACTATTTTTTCAAGAGGGTAGGAAGGTTAAATTTTCCAGAAAAAATTGTTATTTAGTTCTTTTTAGTGACTTGTCACAATCCTCAAACCCCCTTGTCACAAGGTGTCACAGATTAATGAACCTCCTCCCTCCCTTCCAAACGTGACATCATTTATGAGCGGACCCTTTGAACTCGATGGACCCATAAAGAGATAATTTTTTAGGAGAAGACATAAAATTTTTAGATATTATTTTAATTTAGTTTATTTTTAGCCTATTTGCTCTTTTCAATGTATAAGTATAAAAATAATCAAAGTCTTAACTATTATTTATCGTACATAGTCATCAATTTCTGAAAAAATAGAACCTAAACAAAATAAGTATTTTAAAACTGAGATAAAAAGCACATTACTTTATAATCTAAATAGATTGAAAATCAGTGAAACAGTGAAATGAACAAATCAGTGAATGAACATGAGTTGATACAGGTTAAAGCCCATTCAGACTTGTTACTTTTGGTGTTGATAGTGGAGGAATCATCCAAAGTGAAAAGTGTAACTTGGCTTTTCTTCACTCTTTGCTCCTTCTTCACTTCACTTTTCTATGCAAAATAGCGATTCACAAGAGTAAATCACTCAAGATGAACAATGAAAATGTAACTGTGTGAACGAACCTTTAAGGAAGTTACTAAGGTAGTTGAAGTATGGAAGGAGATGAAATTTCTTAAGATAAGTAAAAGACGAGGCATTAAAAATTTCGGAGACCCTATTTACCCCAGCTAACTAGTACACAACCAAACATAGACAAATGAGTGAAAAATAGAAAAATATAAAAAAAAAACAGAAAAATAGACAAATGTGAAAAAAAACCCAGAAAATAGACAAATGTGAAAAAAAAATAGAAAAATAGACAAATGTGGAAAAAAATAGAAAAATAGACAAATGTGAAAAAAAAAACAGAAAAATAGACAAATGTGGAAAAATTTAAACTAATTCAAGTTGAATTCCGAGGTTAACTCGATAATGAATATCAAACGAGTTTCAAAAGTGATTTCCAAGTTTTCAAAAATAATCAGCCTGCATGAGATTCACGTGCGATTTTCACGAGGTGGGATGTGTTGAAAAACAACACAATGCCTGCACCTGAGTTAAACGAAGGTAAGTCCAATTCATGACGAAAAATTTGCCATCCAGTGTAGGTGCACTTGCCTGAACCACTGCCACACATCTCTCTTCGTGACTGACTCATGAAAGGCCCGTTTGATAGGCACTTCATTCTGAATTACAACCACGTAGCTTGCAAATAAACCAAAAGTCTCCGTTTTAAATATTTATTTCCTTTCTTTTCAAACGCGGTGCTAGAAGGAAGGGGGGTTATTCCAAGACATACACAACTAAATGAATGTTGACGGGTGACGAATTTTCCGGTTATCATTCCGATCGTGATATTTTATAAGCCTTGCAAACCTTTTTCAAGCCAGTAAAAAACCCCATCACAATAATTTCATAGAGAAATCTTAGTTACTTGCATTTGATAGAAAAAAACACCCAATGACAAATGAAAAAACAAAATTTAAAAACCAAGTCGATTCATTGCTTTATTTAGAATTAATTTACTTTAAAATGCCAATCCACCTCTAAACTCTACCAGCTTTGCATCAGTTTGGACAAGAGTTGGGTAATATGATGAAACAGGAACCTTTTTGAAATTTTTGTAGGAATTTCGCTTTTTTGTAATATACTGAGAAAACTAAATGAAATATGGGCTGTAATAAATATCGAGAAATTCAAATTCGGGAAAGAACCAATGAGGAAATAACCTTTTTCTTGGCATTTAACCGATTAATATTGCAATTCACCTTTTTCAACATTAACAAACTTGTTATGGGAAAAAAATTGCGGCAACAAAATACGGGACTGAATAAGAAATCCATTTCACAACATAAAATAAATCCATTACACAACATAAATATCAACCCCCTAAAAAATTGTGAAAAATCGTAGGAACAATAGTTGATTAACTTTGAAAAGAATCCCCATTGTTAACTTTTCGAGTAGCGGCGCCCTTTAGAAGTGAGAATCTTCTCACGGAGCAATCAGATTTTTTTGAAAATTTTCAAATGGCCCTAAAAGACATGTTTGAAAATCACTGCTATTGCTATTTAAGGAAACAAATTCTTTAAAATGAATAACCCTGATAATTTTACACAGAACTTGATTCCTAACTAATTATTAGAAAAATATAGTATAATAGACATGTACCATTCACGAATTAGACGGTTGAAATATAAATGTCCTTTCAGACATGTTTAAATGGTTTTAGAGCTTAACAGCTAGCTCCATTACATTACCAACTGTAAAATAAATTTCGACCTTTAACTTTTGTAACTGGAGAAATCTTTATTTACAAAAGACATTTTTACACCAATGTTTCTCTAAATTTTTTGGTTGACAGAGAATTATTAGTGGCAAACATTAGAACAGGTCTTAACTGTTTTATTACAAATTTAATTAAACGAGATTAAAATTGCAAAAACATTTAGGATTTTATCAGAAACATGATGTTTCTTGACTTTCTGACTAAATTTCTAATAAAAGTGAAAATAAAATGTCACAGTACTATGAACATGTGACGGATATACTAATGTAGCTTTGAAGCTGATTGCAGGATATGAATTTTTTACAGGATTCCAAATATATCTTAAAATTTTTCTCAAAGACCTTTGAACTAACTGCAAACCTGTGTCAAAATGGGTTGATCATATTTCTTATTTTCTAGACATATTCTCACTCCTTAATTTAAGTATCTACAAGGCAATTTTATTTGAATCCATTTATTTACATTAGCTCTTCACTTTAGCACCAGATGATGCATGCTTTAAGAAACAAATATTAGGTCATACTAATTTTAGAGCGCTCTCCCAATCAATATTTAGGTCATCTCTGATAAGCTTTTTGTAGGCATTTGATAATCAAGGACGGAGGAAACTTCCAGTTCCACTTTTCTGAGAAAACCTTGAAACAGCCTACCGAATTTTATCATCACCATTTAAAAAGTCCAAAAGAATAAAACTCAACGAATTCATTCTGCAAATTTATAATTAACATAATTGCTATGCATTTTTTATAACTCAATTTGTCGCACATTGTGTTTAACCATTATAACATTTTGCGAGTTATGTAACATTACATAGCAATCATGTTAGTTTTAAATTCGCAAAAAGAACTTTTTAAATTAAATGATCATGCACTGAAAATAATATCATATATAAATCACATTTATACTTGATGGAGGTTTTACTGAACATGTGCAGATGCAAAAACAAGCTTCAAATACTCAATTTAAATACAAGGTGCGAGTCCTATTAGTTTTTAAAACTTCTTAAAATATTTAAAATACATTTGAATATTTTTAAATTACGTCCAATTTTGTTTGTAAATGAAATTTACTAAAATTTTCCAATATCAACATCGACTAAACAAATTTCTCAATAGTTTAAAATAAGCCGGAAATTTAACTCACATGGGAATGCAGGCGTTCGCAAATATCCCAATCTACGAGTAAGGCTTGATTTTTTACGTAATAAAAAACGCAAAATATGTGCAAGTAATATGTAATTATTTTAAAGTAAATAACATGGAAAATTATTGGGAAATATTATGTAAATTAAAAAAATTCGAATGAACTTTCAAAACAAATATAACATAATTATGCTAGAAAGGTATGCGTATTAATATGACTTCACACTATTTCACAAATTCGCGATGAAAAAACTTAAACCGCACCTTTTCTTTTCCCGTCCTAGGTAACTTTTTCTTTTTGCCTATACAGCAACTTAAGTTGAACCTACTACGTCACTAACAAAGTAGTTCCCATCGCGGTGTCTGAATTTCGAGTGAAACAAAGATAAAGAACGTCAATTTTAAAATATGATTATTTCGTTAAACCCATGTATAAATAGTATCTTTTTATCACGATTCGCGTATCGAAAATCCTTCTATCAACCCAACAGGCTTTGTGTTTACTCACATTCTCCTTCCGCGTAGTGACGTACTGGGTTCAGGAAACGTTGCTGTGAAGTATAGTCGGTACAAACAACAGTATACGAACAACCAATCAAAAATAGCCCTTCGGTGAGCCTCGATGTTAGAATCAAATGACGCAACGAGGGTTTCGAGGGCAACTCTAAATATAGTTCTATTTTTATAAATATTGTTTTAAATGAATTTTTTGGAAACTTTTTGAAATTAGAACCATTTTTTGACTTTTTTCCACTTTAAAAAAATACTGGAATCGTTCATACCGAAATTGCAGAACTATATCCATCGCTTAATAAAGACAATTGCTTTCGGAAAAAGTCCTTCAGCAGAAGCAGCTTTCAAAAGCGTTTTCCGGCATTATTTGACTCGCTATCAGTAGGAAACAACAATAGGGCAATATTTCTGGCATACGATGAGCATAATGCTGAGGATGTATGTAGGGCTCCCTGAAAATGACTCAAGGCTTGCTTCACGAATCAAAAAGGACATGGGCTAATGACAAGGTTTAGGAGACGCATTGTTCAATAACAGGACCACGAGTGAAAGAGGTAGCATAAAACCACATTGGCTGCCGTATTACTGGGGAAGGGGAATGGAAAAACAAAGAAATTCGGGATTACCGTTATTTCTATATAAAAAAGGTAGACTTGGTTTTGAGTACCAGAACGCAATTACTACGTAAGAAAATCATGTAAGCAAACATTGGATTATTTCCCGAGATCCTGTTGATTTTTTCGAGTGGGACGAGTCCAGGGATACGAGTACTTTTATGGAAACTCCGAAAGTTTTTAATTTCGTGGAGATGCGTTCTGGGAATAAGAAAAATTTCGATGTTAGCCGTGCGTTTTAAAATTAAATAGATCAATGTAAATTAAAACAAACTTATCAGAAAAAGTAAATAATGGCTATACTAGTAATTAACTATAAATTGTTCAACTCAAAAAGTACAATAATAATGAATGATTATTATCTACATATTTAAAAGAGTATCAAAAATTATATTAGGCAAAATACGTATTAATAAAACAAAAAAATCAAATTCCCCCAAAAGAAGAAAGATCCATCGCTTCCCTGCTGGATATAATAGTTAAATCCAGACAATTAAACCTCCTCTTACCTGAACACTAAGGAACAACACAAATTTTGTGGTAATAATAACATTGTCTCAAGACACGAGAATTATAGGTTTTTAAAGAAATGTTCGATGCGTGTTCATTCCATTTCCTGGTTCCTTTCTCATCTAAAAACAAAATAAGAGGGCAAAAACCATCAGAGTAAAAGTTTTTGATGAGGCACATTGATAGTCTTAATATTATTGTGACATTTTTAAGATGGAAAATCCCGAACGACAAAACGGAATGATCAAAAAATCGATAGGATTTAACTTTAAAGAAAAACGGAGTACTCATACAAGGCATTGTCGATTTGAATTCTTTTATTGAAACATCTCCCCCCCCCTCCTAATGTATCGGGGGATGGGGGAGTTTTTAGAGAAAGCACTTTGGAAGATTAGTTCTTAAACTTCACATCGACATCTTCTTTCTTGTGCGATTTAAGTTGAAGTTTCGTGCTTAGTGAAAAAACTTCAACGCATGTTGATTATTATTTTTTTTCGCGTTGATAGGTTGTTGTGAATACCTTTGGAATCTATTTGCCAAAATGGTTAATTTTTATGATTCTATTAATTATATCACATGGTTTAAAATAATCAGAGAAACAAATATGAACGACCTCTTTATAGCGCCCAACGATACAACCAGAAAAAAAATTAAGACGATTCTTTCTCTTTGCTTTGTTATTTCGGTTGGTTGTTTTTTGGGGTTATATGGATCTAGGTTCCTATACGTATATAATGCGCCAGACTCAAGGTTAAAAATTTATGTTAATTTAAAAACTCATCTCTCATTGTTTCCAAAATTTTTGTAATTTCCGAAAGCCTGTACATTAGTCAGAACACGCACTTGAACTAATTTTATAAAACAGAAAGAGCTAATATAAAAGTGGAATTCAAAGCAGGGGTTGAATATAATGAACTCAATGAATTTATGGGTAAATTTTGGATTGAAATTTAAAACAGAATTTAATTTTTAGTCTTTTTTGTAACCAAAAACATAATATAAATAAATACAAGATGATAATGAAATGAACTAATAAAATTTAGTTTAATAATGATATATGATACGATATTTCTTACCGTGAAATTGTTCTCATGTATTAACGATATAACCTAAGAAAAAAATTATCAAAATGGATGTTGGAATACGGGGGGGCGTACGTTTAATTGATTTTTTTGGTCGAAAAAGGGAATTTTCTAACTTTACGGGGAATATACCCTAAAATCCTTTTGTTAGGTAGATTTGTATTCCGTACATGGCATTTTAAAAATGATCTAATTCATTATGGCACTGTAAGTCAATTAATACTATTTGAATATATTCAAATGTAAACGCAACATCAACATAAAAGAGAGAGAGAACACATATACGCAAAAAACTCAGGATGAGAAATACACTTTTTGATGAAAGAACCGTTTCTTAGCAAAGAAAGTTATACCCTGAAAAAGAAGATATATCCTCAATGAACAGAAACTGAAAATATTTTATTAACTTTACCCTAGTACTAATTTAAAAGTGTACAGAAGCAGTACACTTTAAATGAAGTTGATTCATTCACATATTCGGATCAGAGAAAAAAAATCCCATCACCGGCGACATTTAACAAAATTTTTAGATTTTTTTCAAAAATAATCACTTATTACCCCAGATCTCATTAACTGGCAGATTGAAAAGTAATTTTTATAAATCAATATTATTGAAAAATTTCTAAACGAGTGTTTTACTCATATCAACAAAATGCCCAAGATTTTTTCATAAGAGTGAGTGCATGACCTTTGCCGAAACTTTTGTAATTAAAATTGCTTCTGTGCCTTCTAGAAGGAGCTATCTGAAAGAAAACTTGTGACCCATATACAAGAAAGATTAGATTGTGAAGGTGAACAAGAAATATCCCATACTATTGAACTTAACAAAGTAAATATATTAGCAAGTTTATCAAATGTGCCGATCATAAGACAACATTAAGATAAGACAGTTACTACTGGAACTGTTTTTGTAGAGAGAATTTTCTCAATAGACTTTTCCAATTTGTTTTTACCAAAAAAACCTTGACGATATTATGGTGCTCATTTAAAGGTCCGGTGGGGTCTCTTATTGGTGCATTTGGAAGGATTGGTTCATCTCTTTTTTATTAATTTATCAAACTAACATAACAAAACTAAATTTACTCGATTCTGCCCCAAAATGAGACACAAGTAAAAATCCAACAACCAACTAATTTTTAAAAATTTTAACACTCAGAAGTTTTATTTTTCGTACCAAAATATAAAAATTATTTTTGTAGCTCGAAAGATCGTCAAATCACCAATGGAGATACATTGATTATTCTGAAAAATACCAAAGAGAAGTCAATCCCTCTTTGATTGAAACATTTTCAATCATTAATTATTATCCGATTCGCTCAAAAGTAATAATAATTTTTAATCGAATACAATAAGATTCAAAATACGATCATTAGTTTTTTTTTGTATCAAACCAGGCCCAATTTTTCTTAAAATTTGATCATTAAACCAGGTTATGGCGATCAATGTGAACATTAAGTTCAAACCCTGGATTTCACAACTTTATAAGCTGAAATATAGTATGACATGAAAAACTTCGGATTAATTCGCAAAATTTCTTCCGAAAATTCAACTCAATGGGTTCAAGGAAACAGCTTCCAGGCCACATCTGTGCGCTCCTTTCATGTGCAAACAAAACGGAGACAGATCTGTCAAACATAATGTAATAAATAAGCAGAGAGTGTGCAATTGCTTAGCTTATTCAACTCAATATTTATACTGTTAAAGAGTGAAAGACAAACACTGTTTCCACAGAGAGATAAGTCACGTTTTTCTATGCTACAGCAGATATCTCCCAACATTGAATTAGTAGGTTTTCTTATGTCCGGCGGTCATAATGAATAAGTCCTTTATCCAATGACAGCCACCAAAAGTAAAAGATAGAGCATAAGAGAAATCATATTTTAGTTACTTGAATTTGAACCTAATAATTTCCTTAATGCTGTTTTGTGGAAAAATTTTGTTCGGGAAAGAGAAACAATACAAATAAAAGAGAATAAAAAACAAGTTTTCATTAAAAAGGTTCTAGAATTTAATAAATAACTTATATAGTATAAGTAAAAAAAGCTTATTTGTAGCTTAATAAATAGAAGTATGCGCTAGTTATCCTTTCTACTCTAATTTTAGAAAATGATGTGAAAGAAAAGAAGCTAATTTTAAAGCTTCTTTACTTTTTTTCGACTTTTTATCTTCATTAATACTAATTAACTTGTAGCATCCACGAGCTAACTCCTATGTAAAGCTGTTGGAGTTATCGTTGAATTAATTTTTATTGTTGTTTTTTTATCCCTGAAGCAATTTATCGTTTGAAGATTTTCGCAGGTATAGTTTTTACTAAATTATATTTACTATTGAAATCATACTCATAGATGTTTAAACAAAATCCACGAAAATATACATTTACATTATATTACAAACCTCCCTCTATCTCTCTTTCCCCTAGCTTACGTAATTCTTTCAAACAATGTCAGGTTGGTACGTCAAAGTTCATTATGCGCACTAAACAACACATTTCTGACTTCATTAGCACCTGCGGACAAGTTAATGAATTCTCGACACTTAGTCTTTGACATCGCCATGCGGGAGGTAGAAATACTAGTTAATTCACCTGCATCAGACGCCCGGCGCATAATCCCGCCCTTCTGTGGGATTATGAATTTCGGTAAATGTAGTTTCGCCATAAGGACGCAATAAAGATTAAATTTGGTAGTTTGAAATGTAACTTCATCATTGCAGACGCTCCACACATATTCTAAACATATTTCTGTCCTTGTTTTTTATTTGTGTTATTATTTTAGAGGTGTCGTTAGGTGATAGTTTTTTCTAAATTATTTATCATTGAAATTATACTCGTAGATGCTGTTTAAAATCCACGAAATATAAATTTAGATTATATTAAAAGTCTCCCTCTCTTTCCCCACTTTAACACCTTATTGTGTAGGGAAAGTGTTGTAAGTATGTGCTTAAAAAGTATAAAAAAAGTGTAGAGCAAAGCTTGGAGATATTTTTAAACACAAAATGTCGACATTTTTTGGACTTATTCCCTTATTCAAACTGGTGATTCAATTTTAACCCTTTTACAACACTAGATTTTTCTCACACAACACAATCGAAATACAATCAAAACGCCTTTTGTTAGATGTGTTCATAATTGAGTTCATTAAGTGTTGCATGCATTTGCAGTGGTTGAAATATTACTTAATGCATACTAGGAAATAGCAATAACAATTAACAGAACAGTTGTTTTTAATTTGCTTAGTTGATGTTCTAAAACCTGTGATGTATTCGGATAAAAATTGCAGGAGGACAGAACAACGTAACGTATGGTCAAAAGGAACTGAACACTCATCTTGAATTTGAGAGGAATATATTCAGATGTGATTGTTTTTAAGCGGAATTAATGATCATTTTCTTTAGTTTGGTCCGCATAATTTGTAATTATATAGTCGTTTTTTATCTAAAAATTCCCCTAAAGTAATAGGTTAATGTGGTTATTTATCCATTTTTTTAGTTTATACGTCAGCCATCGGTTAAATAAAGAATGAACACCCTAAATTTATACCCATGCTAAAACTTTTCAAGGTTTTTAAGTACACCCACACTCTTAAAACGAATCTCAAAAATGAGTAAAAATTACTCAAATCTGAGTATGTCACGCACTCAAACAGGCTCCGATCCAAATTTACTCAAATTTGGAAACATGTATGTACTTTGTACTCATATTTGAAAATGTGCAGATACTCAAAAATAAAGCATCATGTACTCATTTTTTAATTTGTCCATGATATTCTTATAAAGAGGGTCCAATGTGTTACAGTTATGATGACCATATAGCCACGTAATTATGACGAGGGAGGTAAACCAGTAAGTTGAGTGCGACGTCACAACGTTGTGTTACACGTTATCACACCAACTTAATGTTATACTTTCGATATATTGCAAATATTTCAATTTTCAAATATAAACTAAAAATAAGCATAATTTGAGTGGTGACTATTAATTTGTTTGAAACTGAGTATGTCTGTGTCTGGTGTTTCAAAATTGAAAGCATTGGGTCGTCATATTTGAACCAAAAAGTTTCATACCAAAATGAGAACATCGATTTATAGTCTAAGAGCCCGTGAACCCCAGACCTTCGTTATTTTGTAAAAGCTGAAAACTTGTCAGCGCATGCTCCCAACTCAGGTAAGAACGATGGACCATTATGAAGTTTGGGTTACCCTGGCTTTGGCAGGTAAACGGTACTAAAGGTGTGTAAAATACCGATCTACTTTCGTCAAATTGTAAAGTATGATTTTTTGGTATTACCTTCAGAATATTATAAAAAATCACGTCATTCATTCCCAGACACTTTCCATAGTGGCAACCCCTTGCCAGACACCCCTAATGTTCATGAAATTATAATTCTACTTACGTTATATTGTAAAAGCTGATTTTTATATATAATACTTGGGTAATAGTTAGATAATGTTTCCTCATTAGCCAGACATTTTTGATAGTTCCAACCCCTTGCCAGACAAGCATGTAGGGTAGCTGTAGAGCGAGCGCGAGACAGTATCCTATGGATGGGTGCGAGTGAGATGGCATGATTACAATGACTTATGCAAATTAACTTTTTGGCACAGATTTATACAACTATTAATCTGTGTAAATCTCAAAAATATCTCAAGAAAAGACATTCGATGCTACAACTACATAAGTTTTTTTTAGTTTTTAATCTATTTTTCACGCAAAAATAATAGTCCACTGAAAATAGAGTTGAACCTCGGACAAATTGCAATAAAAGGTTTCTCAACGGTTTTCACTTAGGAATGAACTCAATAATAACATACTAAAAATCGGCCAAAATCGGCCGGGCGGAAGTTTAATTTTTTTCTCTCTATATTAAAAAAAGTTACTGTCACCGCCGCCGCTGCCGTTTCAGAAAATTTAATTTTTCAACTATTTGAACTCTCATATCGCAAAAACTACTAGATAGAAGTTTATGAAATTTGAAATATTTGTAGTGGAATATTTGGGGCACATTCTAGAACAAAAAGCTAACTGATGTGATAATTAGTTCTGGGGTATTTTTAAGGTCAAAGTTGAAGTTTTTCTTTTTTCGCCGGTAATCCAGTTCAGCAAAATCTATTAGCAGCAGAACTATGATTTTTTGCAACCTAATACTCTGAAGTATGTAGATGTGCACTACGTTGCCCTTTTTTCGAATTTGGTTTAGAGGAATTGATTTTTTAATTTTCGAAATTTTTGACACTTTTTCGTTTTTTTCTACCTAAAATGAAAACTAATCACGGTATCAATATGATTTTTTAAGCACTTATATTCTTATTTTTTAGAAAGAGATTGGCGTTTAATTCTTTACAAAATTCTAATTAGTTTTGGAATTATTAAGCATCAAAGTTTCATTTTTTTCATTGTTTTCGTAGGTCTTAATCAGACGTGTTTAATGTTTTTAAATTTTATATTTGCCTGTTCACTAGATTGTCGCGAGCACGGATATTTAAATTCAAAAGTTTTTTGAGGTGCACATTTTTGCTCTAAGTTTGCTAGCGATACACCCTAGTATACACTCTCGCGCTCGCTCCTACAGCTACCCTACATGCTTGTCTTGTAAGGGGTTGGAACTATCAAAAATGTCTGGCTAATGAGGAAACATTATCTAACTATTACCCAAGTATTATATATAAAAATCAGCTTTTACAATATAACGTAAGTAGAATTATAATTTCATGAACATTAGGGGTGTCTGGCAAGGGGTTGCCACTATGGAAAGTGTCTGGGAATGAATGACGTGATTTTTTATAATATTCTGAAGGTAATACCAAAAAATCATACTTTACAATTTGACGAAAGTAGATCGGTATTTTACACACCTTTAGTACCGTTTACCTGCCAAAGCCAGGGTAACCCAAACTTCATAATGGTCCATCGTTCTTACCTGAGTTGGGAGCATGCGCTGACAAGTTTTCAGCTTTTACAAAATAACGAAGGTCTGGGGTTCACGGGCTCTTGCTCTATTACTCAAATTTGAAACTGTCATTTCTCTCAGTGCATGCAGTGAATTTTCATTTTTCCTAACGTTTATTAAAGAAACGTTGGACAGCATGGAAATGTAGAAAAAGATTCTACTGCGAACAATCTCCGCTTGGATTCATGGTGACTTTTCTACTGAATCTCCGTTCTGGGGGTAGAACATTTCACAAGATGCAAGATTCTAGCGAGAGAAATTGGATTTTCGTGATTGCGAAAGTGTATTTATCACACTTGGTGCATCTCTTTACCAATGCACTCGCTAGATAAAAGAAATGCAAAGCGCAAATTCTATTTTACCCAAACATCCGGAGTTAAAAATAAAGACTCTTCGCCAATTATAATGGCGGCTTAATAATTTCTAGTTCCTCAGCCGATTGAGGAAGGAATGACAATTATGGAGTCTTTTGTTTTGTCAGCTTTAATTTCCGTTATTTTTAGTGTAATTTTCGACACATAAATGTTGACTTAAAATTATAGAAAAAAGATTTAAGTTAACAGGAAGAGATCAAACTGCGTACATTTATGAACAATTCTACTTAAAAATTTTTAAGAGGTTGTAAATTATTTTTATCTCTAAAAATATGAAAGAAAGACGCTATTATCATTAATTGTTACTATTAGTTTTTAAGCTTGAAAAGATCGAGTGATAAAATAACTTAACAAAGTGACAAGGTACCATTAACCCTTTCACTCCTAGCCGCCCCAAATTTTCCATAGGATCCAATGGTAATCTCGGGCGCCTAAGGATTGTAAGGGTCAGAGAAATTCCCTTATTAACATCACCAGACAACACCAATTTTGACTTCAATGATGTGCTTTAATAATCCAACAAAATTCAATAAATTATTTTACTCACTATTCATGACTATTGATTTTATGCTGAGGAATTATTTGTAATCTTTAGAGAGAAATTAAGAGTATTCATTTTACTGATGAAGTATTTTTTTTGCTCCCATACCACGGAATGAAGTAATTTTTTTTAATATTCAAATAAAGTTAAATATTTTTAGCAAAAGCAATAATTCTAAAGGAGCACCTTTTCCTTCTTTATTGCTCTTATTAATTTAGGGGAACTTAGTACCAACAATTTTTTGTCAATTAAAAGGATTTTATTCTAGTATTTTTGAGTGTCAAATTAGGTGTTTACTTCATTAGTTGATAACTGTAACTCTAGAATGCGAGGTTTTACTCCCGCTGGTCGATACGGCCGATACTAATTTAGTATAAAAAGAAAATTTAAAAATGTATCTAAAAAATCCAACTTTTTTAGATGCCTGAAATTGTCCTAATTTGAACAGGCCTTCTTTTTTTTATAATAATTTTGATTTTTTTCTCAACATAAATCAAGCTAACAAATAATTTTTGTGGGTGGGGGCAGATAAATGGAATATTCAATTTACAGTAAGGCCTCCATGGAAGATAAAATGTTTTTAAATCTTTAAAACTAGCAGTTAAGCTGTTTAAGAATAAAACTGATATAAAATAAGTTTAAAGTACATTTTAAACAAAAAAAATAAGTTTCTACATTAATTTAGTTTCTAATTAAATTTTTTTGTAGTTGTTTTACATTTCAAACGGCTCTATGAGCTTTACTTCATAATCATTAGCCCCTTCTAAGATATTTAGCCCCTGAAAAGTTGTAGAATCAATGCACAAAAATATGAATTAAAGATATTCGATTCAAAAATTTCTAGAGGGCTCAAGCCCCCCCCCAAAAAAATGAAAAGTTTTACTCTGTATAATATGACATTTTATGTACCAAAATGAGTTAAACCCCTGTTATTTTAAGGTTAAATTCTTAAAAAAATTTCTGGGGAGGACCCCCTTGGCACTTGTAACTCTGTTATTACAACTATAGTTTACTAAGTTTGTCAAAACGAAAAAAATCCATATCCGAATTTCGGATGAGGCGTACCTAAACGAGTTGAAAAAGTGGGGTTTTGACTTAAATTTCCAAAAATTTTGGGAGGACCCCCTTACCTTTTCCGTATTAACATTAACAAGAAGATTCAATTGGATTATGAAAATTCTTAGCCCCCCCAAAACCAAATCCTGGATCCACCACTGCCCTCTCAGCTAGATTTTTGCTCCTGGGGAGATGAGATGATCCCAAGCCATGCAAGAGTCCCCTCAAGCCTCTCCTTGCATTCATATTTGATTAAAATATATTGTGATGTAGAACATTTTTTTGGTAAATCTAGTTATATTTATTACCCTAGTTAAAAAGGTTGTAGTTGAAAAAGAAATCCAAGTACAAAAGGGGTCTCAGAAAATTTTGGAAATTTATCCCGCAACAGTGTTTAAACTCATTTTTCTCAGGGTTGCCCCCTCCGCCCCCCCCTTTTAATCCGTCTTTGACCCCCCTCTATGAATACATAATAGATACGATAGTTTTTTAGAACATTTTAAGTAGCATTTGCATCTTGATTTCTGATGAACACAGAGTTCCACCATAAAAGAGGTATCTGGGGGGCTCCCCAGTGAAACATTTTGGAAATTTGACACTTAAAAATAGTGTTTTAACTCATTTTTATGCATTTGGGACACCCAGAGTGTTCTCTATATACCACAAAATTTTCAAAGAAAAACAGCAAAAAATAATGCCTCCTTAGATATGACCCTGTAAACTGTTCAAATGTTTTATGTTGGGTTTGAGATAAAAAAATTTGTCATTTTCAAGTCACTCCCATGTGAATTTTTTTGAACTTTTACTTAACAAACAGGATTTAAAACTTTTTTCCTTACCAGTCTATTTTTTAAGCAATCCATTTATTGTATTTTTCAAATTTCACACATTATAACTAGCTGAAAAAAAATATTTATATTTTGGCTATTTTTGTTCATTTATTTTAGTTCTAAGTATAATTTAATTTTAATTTGCAGTCTCAGAATTCCTGTTTGCTTTTGAATTGAATAAAATTATAACCTCTCGGCAAAGGTTCTTTGGGAAACATAATTATGAGAAATTAAAGAAATGAATTCAAAAGATGATTTTTGTTAGAGTTAATGTCAAATATTTATAGTTTTAAAATTAAAGGTGTGGTATTGGATTGAACTGTAGAGCATATACTATGTATCATATCACTTTTAAATGTAAGACAAAGCAAAGTTTAAAAATAAATGTTTAAATTTTTTTTAATTGGGAAAAACAAAACAGCAATCCAGCCAAATTGTGGATAAATGACCAACCACCACCTGTGGCCAAGAATATCAACTGTAATGTGTAATTTTTAGAGGGAGCTGTACCTGATGTAATAATACATGCTCATGTGTTTTAATTTAGATCAATAAGTATTGTGATCAGGCCCGTATTTAGGGTTTTTGCCGCCTGGTGCATATAGATTTATTGCCGCCCCCCTTTTTCATTTTCTGTTTCAAGAAAATCCCCCTTTTATTTCTTTTAAAAGTCTACTGCTTAATGGTAGGGTGAAATTAGCATTTAATCCTATTTAACATTAATCAGGGTTTAAATTTTCTACAGATAACAAATTGATGGGGAGTTTCAAAATATCATCTCTTTAAATTTTAAATGCAAATTGTAAGATAATATTTTGATTAAGAAAAGAAAATATCCTTGTTTCTCTATCGTTTGTCTTTGATACTGTGGCGTGTATATAAATTTATTTCGGGAGGGGCCTAAAATTATTTTACAACTCCAAAGCAAATTTATCGCGTCCAATCTAGCTTTTTACGTATGTGTTTGTTTGAATTTACATCTAGAAGACCTTTTTATAAAAAAGTTGTGGTGAGTAATTTAGTTCCAAGTACGAAAGGGGGTTCTGGGGGTCCTCCCCTGAAAATTTTTGGAAATTTGACTCTAAAAAACAGGTTTTTAGCTTGTTTTGGCCCATTATAGCCACTGTCTTGATGCACTTGTAGTAATCTGCCGCCCCCCAAAATTTTGCCGCCGGGTGCTATAGCACATGTTGCACGTGCCTAAATACGGCCCTGATTGTGATAATAATAGCGTACACTTTGAATTGGATTCCCAGTTATGCAACATTTGGGTATCACAGGTTAAGCTAGGTACTTGGGATGCCTTCACTTGGAAAAGTAGATTATCTAACTGTTTGGACCAGTGTGGAATGATTGTCTTAGCAGGAAAGGTAGATTGTTTCAAGCTTTATCCATTTTTAAAGTGATTTGTTGTGTAGTTTTATTTTTCAACAAATGAAAAAAATCTTAGCATTAATTGATAAAAATTAATTAATGTTGATATCAAAAGTCAGCTTTATACATTATGAACCATACTTTCAATTAAATCCTAAATTGAAAAGGGAATCAGGTTTTATAAGGAAGTAATAACGAAGAAGATGCAGAGATATGCTAGGAGACTTTCAGTAATTTTTAGATTCTTTGCTTTTCTATTCAATGGGTTTCTTGTGTTAAATGGGGGAAGGTTTGGGGGTCTCCTCATAGAACCAGAGTTGCATCTATTAGATGCGACTTTGGTGACGGGCATAGCCATAGGGTGATTTGGGGATCACGGGTGCCCCTCTTCAAAAATTGCAAGAAGGAACTTTCCCTAAATCTTTTTAATCATTTTCCCTCAGCGTAGCAATTTTTTAAATTGCAGATGAACAGTTAAATGGTTCCTTAAATTTTGAGTTAAAGAGGTATCTAAGTAAAACACTCATTTGTGGGCAAAATGCACAATGTTAGTAGTAATGAAATTTAGTACAAATAGCTGCCAATTGGCCAGCTGATCAGTCTAGTAATATACCCGGGACGGAATTCTGTTCATAGAACTTTTAAAAAGACGGAATTCCGTCCCCAGCATGGAAGAGTGGCACCCATGTTGGGGATATATCCCCCCGAAAGTCATAAATTTATCGTTATTGACCATAGAAAAGAAATCAATTTACCCCATATCCCTTCCAGAAATTCTAATATCCCCTTCCAAAAATTTTTTCTGGCTACATCACTGTCTGGTGATAATATGAATCACCTTATTAATCTCTAATGTACCTACCTATTTAATTTAATATGTATATGTTTACTTACGTTTTGTTAAAAAATTCTTCAAATATATATTAACATGTGTCAATGTTACATGATTTTTAACATCAAGATCTGAAGTTCTGTGTTTTGGTGGTGTTTGGTGAAATGTCTCCAACATGGAACAATATTACACATTACACTCTTTATACCCGATTTAACGGAGATATATCCCCAACAATCCAAAATAACAAATACATATTTCATAGCAGGGTTGGCATAGTTTACCAAATGGTTTTTTTGTTTTCCAGAAAATCTGCAATTTTTTTAAGAAAAACTTTTGGGTTTATTAAAGTAATTTATTTATTAAAATATTGTCTCTTAACATATTATTTTTTTCATAAATACAAATATATTTATTATATTAAATATATATATATTATTAATAGATTAAAAAAAGAACTCATCATGCTTTCATGCTTTGAAAAGAAATTCCATGGTCTTATTCAATAAAAACCATGTATGTTTTTTTTTATTTCTTAAAAGCAAGAAATTTTATTGCACCTTGCACTATAAAAACCAAATGGATTTTTTAACTCACTAAACACCAATAATAAAAACCACTTGATATTTTGCTTTGAAAAGAAATTCATGGTTTTTTAGTTCAATAAGAAAAGGATATTTTAATGCACTAAAAAACAATTTTTTTACTCACTCAGCACCAGCTATTTAAGTAGTATGTATTATAAAAACCACTTGGTTTTTATAAATTGGTTTTATATTGGTTTTGGTTACTTTGAAAAGAAACTATTGGTTTTTTTAAATAAAAACCAATATGTTTTTTTACCATATAAACCCCATATATTTGAATCCATTATAAAAACATCAGTTGGTTTTTATTTATAATAGTTGAAATCTTACTAAAATGTACACATATAAACACTTTTCCGATGCAATAAAAACCAGTGGTTTTTTATGCAGCAAAAAATCCTGATTTATATACAGGGTGTCCCATAAATAATGGGTCACACTTCTAGGGTGGATAGTAGACACCTAGACGAGTCAGAATCACATAGGGTTTGGGGGTCCCAGACCAAATCCCAAGGAGTTAAAAATGGAGCGACACCCTAAAACAATTATTGAAAAATTCAATTTGTAGAAGAACTACTATTGGTAAAAATTTAATCATGGTCTCAAATTTTGTGGTTTAATATGATTTTTAAAATTATGCTGAAAGTTTTCACTTTAAAATTTTTTTCTACGAAAAAAGTCAAAAAACCACAAAAAAATGTGAAAAATATGCCAAAACTTTATTTTGTATTTGGAAATCCTTTCTTTTGATTTGATAATCTGAAAGATCATATTTTAAAACCCTTATGTCCAAAGTTTCGCGTAAATACCATCAATATTAAACGCTTGAGATCCTGTTAAAGTTTGTTTTTTGAGTGCGAAAACAGCTCCAGAAAACGAACGTTCAGGGAGAATCTACGAGTTACGGATAGATAATCGCTAACTTTCTTTTCTCTCCCAGTTTGGCGAAACATACCAAGCTCCTACAGATCGCCAAGACAGCTTGGGCGATTTGTTGTTGGCGAAAGTTGGCGAGGAATCTCGTATCGCAAATAATGGCGAGAAATTTAGTGAGCATCAATCCGTAATTCGTAGATTTTCCCTCAACGTTTCTTTTCTGGATCTGTTTTCGCAAGCAAAAATCAAACTTTAATTAGATCTCAAGCGTTTAATATTGATGGTATTTCCGTGAAACTTTGGACTTAAGGGTTTTAAACTATGATCTTTCAGATTATCAAATCAAAAGAAAGGATTTCTAAATACAAAATAAAGTTTTGGCAGATTTTTCACATATTTTTGTGGTTTTTGACTTTATTTCGTAGTAAAAAAATTTTTAAAATGAAAACTTTTACAATGATTTTAAAGATCATGTTAAACCACAAAATTTGAGACCATGATTAAGTTTTTACCAATAGTAGTTCTTCTACAGATTGAATTTTTCAATAATTGTTTTGTGGTGTCGCTCCATTTTTAACTCCCTGGGATTTGGTCTGGGACCCCCGATTCCTATGTGATTCTGACTCGTCTAGGTGTCTACTATCCCCTCTAGAAGTGTGGCCCACTATTTATGGGACACCCTGTATAAATTTAACTTTTTAAAAAATTAATTTTAATTAGTTAATTAATTAAATATCTTGGTTTATAGCTGAATTGATTAACAATTAATTCAATTGATTCATAACACGTTTTAAAAAACTTCTGGTTTTTAAAAAAAAACAAAAAAACCTGGTTTAAACCAAAAAAACCCAGTTTTTTTTGGTTTTTTTGAAAAAAAAACAGTTTTTTTCCCACCCTGTTTCATAGCCAAAAGCCAAAACTTGCTCTAGTGAGCTTGGAATACCACTGTTACAGTTCATTTGTTAGCGTATCTGAACACACACAATAACTAATTAAAATTACACGTACAATAAACTTCTGGGAAATGAAAGCTTGGTTACTTTCAACTTCTTTTTTTAAATAAAAGGGATTTTCATGAATGACAAAGATAATTATTGTTTGGGTCTCAAGAGGTTTGATTGAAGTAGGGTTTAAATAATTGTGTTATATGCACTAACCTTTAACTCCAAATGTTTAAATGAATATTTAAAAAGTGTATCAAATAAAAATAGTGACATTCTGTGAGAGATGCATTTATTGCAATAAGAAGTCCTTGCAAAATTTTTAGGAAATTAAGTCCAGAACTTGTGTAGAGTTATTAAGAATAATGGAGGATTTACACCACTGCTGTAAAAGAGACATCAGCGATATTTTCGGAAGAAACGGGAATTGTTATTCCAATAAACCAATTGACGAGCGCCATCTTTTGTGAGTAGCGGGTACTAAAATATGCCGAAAATATCGCTGATGTCTCTTTTACAGCAGTGGTGTAAATCCTCCATAACATGGAATAAACGTTTATAAATATGCAATATCGTCGGATTACAGGCCAAAGGCACTAAGTCACTTTTTGCTTAAATACTCCGTACAAGGTTATGCCAAGTTTGGCAATCATTTTACCGTTGCCATTCTAGTTATAGTGTAGAAGAGAAATTTAAAATAAATTTAAGTTTTTAAATTTTAGAAAGTATTTGATATATTTTAAAAGCTGGTTATTGAATTGGATTTGATGACGCATATTCCTTGCCTTGTGGGCTTGATCTATCAAGTAATACAGACATAAACCTAATTTTTCTACCACATAGAGAGAAAAATACACCCAGCGCAAGGCCGGGAATCGAACTGTCACAAAACAGCCCCGTCCACAAAGAGAGAATGAAAATTATTAAAACATTTTTCGTACAAATTTAATTAATTTGAAGTGTAAATTGTATTTTTCTCATTGTGATAGATATGCACAATTTAGATGTGGGTATTGATATTTTTAGAGAAAGAGGAATAAGATAGGGGTTAGCATACTTGTATAATATACACGAACGCGCAAATGGCGTTCGCAGAAAATTTTGCCCTCTGCAGAAAAACTACAAAAAAAAATTTCTGCAGAAAAAAATATGACATTTTTTTAGAAATTTTTCTGCAGAACTGGATGGATTATTATATTTTTCAATCCTGCCGATCTATCAAAGGTATTACATCTTTCATTTTTAGATAGAACAGTAAATAGGAAATTAGGAATCTCCAATTATAATAAAATATACAATGGTGTTTATTATTTAAAAGTTTTAAAATTACTAGTATGAAAATTTAGTATCAATATAAACATGGATAAAAATTATTATGGTCCCAATTTGAGTATTTCAGTAATAATGTTTTTTTTATTTTGAGGGAGAGAGATTTAAAAATGTGTAAATTCTTGCAGAAAATTTTTTGGAAAAAATTTAAGTTCGCAGAAAGGTTTACATTTTATACAAGTATGGGGGTTAGACGTTTAGCATTTTTTCGGATTGGTTAGGCCTTTTCATGCTCATAGCTTGTGCAAGCTTTTCATGCATCTGGTGCTTCCTCTGACATGGTTCCCACTCTTTGAAAATAACATTGAAAATCAAGGACTTTTCAAGAACCTCGACAAAATTTTTCAAGGACCTTTTTCGCAGACATTTAAAAAAAATTAGTCGTATTTCAAGACAAGTCATTTTCCCCGCATACAATCGGAACGAGAGGAGAAGTCGCTCTTCACTGTCAGTTTGTAAAACTGGCCGCAAGTCATATTCATAAGAGTAGTATTAAAGAAAATTTCTAGAAAAAACCAAAGAAAGATCTGAAAAAATTAAGTTCGCTTATTGGCTGAGTGAAAATTCAAGGACCTAAGTCATTTTTCCAGGACCTACAACATTTTTCAAGGACTTATCTTTATATTTCTTATGTCATACTTAAAAATAATCCTATTTCAGACTAAAGTACAAGACTAATTTTTTATAAATAATGTGGTAAGGGGCCGTTCAAATATTACGTAAGCACTTTTTTGGTCATTTTTAACCCCCCCTCCCCCCTTGTCAGCAAAGATAAGCATACCTCAACCCCCCCCACCATAATTACGTAAGACACTGCCGGACCCCCTCCCCCAAAATTTTGACATCCCTTGTAGTAAGTACTGTTTTTTCCTTGAAAATTAGGTGACTCGTACAAGGAGCTGTACTTATTGGGTGTAACCCTAAGGGTTTAAAAAATGAGTCGAAATACTACTTTTCGGGGTTACAATTTCAAAATGTTAGGGTGGTCCATCTCCAGAAAAGAGTGCAAACATCAGATTTCCTAATTCAATTTTTTGTTACATTTATTTTTGGCTGAATTTTGAAATTATTTATGCAAGAAACAAGAGATTTTCGAAAATTCACCATTTTACGTAAGCATCACTCATATCCCCCCTCCCCCCTTGTCAGCAAAAATAAGCAAAGAGCAAACCCCCCCTCCCCCCTTAGGTGCTTACGTAATATTTAACGGCCCCTAAGTTAATTTCTGTAAATAAATATGCTTATTATTGAAAAAGTAGGTTATTAATGGATAGTTTGTTTCACTAGATTCTAAATACAAAAAAAAGGTTCAGCTTTAGAATAAGTCCTCTTTTTGAACGGTCGCCAAGTTGGTGGTATTGTATGTAAAAACGGCGGCTGGAGCCAAGGTCGCCAAAAGCGGACTTATTCTAAAGCTATTTTACAAAAAATTACCTTCAGAACTTACAATACCATGAGCTAGGTATGTTATAGTTTAACACTTTATTGAGTTTAATGTTACTAAAAGTAGGACTTAATCGAATGTAGCATGTGTTTTTGATGAAAAAATGCAATTTAATGTAGCATCTCATTGGAATATGAAACCACTGTTTACATTGGTGTTGTTTGTTTATCATTATTTAGAAAACGAAACTAAACTTCAAAGATAGTTTTCAAACTACTAAAAGCTATAAATATGAAATTGAAATATATTTCAAAATATAAGTGTAGCATTAACATGAATGTTTGGAAGTAAGTTGTGGATACTCACCTTGTTGCTGGGTATTTTTTTGCAACCAACTGAGGATTTGGACATTTTTCAAGGGTTATAATTCCTTCAATGTTCACTCAGGACAATTCAAGTGAGCGGAAATCGAAAGTTCAGATAAGTTTTCCTGAAGTTATCTTTGGTATTAGTGAGCTTGAAGGATATGTAAACAAGATTACTGCATTACCGGAGAGGTGTCAAAGTAATGTCTATAATTAAATTAGCTCCAAATCTTTAAATGAAGACTTCATTCTTGTCAAAATTGATTTAAGAATCATGTCTTGGGATGGTTAATACACTTAACATTTACAAGAGCAACCCATCATTTCAAAACAATCTTGGAAAACACTGTGATGAGGCCCTGAGGGACACACACGTAGATTCTCGTTCACCCGAATCATAGAAAAACACTATTGAAGAGAAGGAGTTCGGCTGTTTTAAAGATGCGGAAATTCAATAAGCGTAGTTGAGACCTCACAGCTGACAATGAAAGATTCCCTTGCAGGAGGAGAAATCACCATCCTACCCTTGCTCCATCGCTTGGTAGAGAAAGTGGATCCATTGAAAAAGATTCATCCAGATCTTGCATAGAGCCACTCCTCGGGAGTATGACGATTTATCTGCATTGCTTGTAAACAGAGAACCTACAGATGCCAGCGCCAAATCACAAATCCGCTTTAGTTTTCCCTTTGAAGAAATAGATGGCACCACCACCGTCGAGACGTTTAGAAAACCTTTTTCGAGAAGGAACCTTTTACCACAGAGTACCTTTTACATAATGAAAATGATGACTTTTATTTTATCCATCTCAAAAATTATAAACTTAAAAAAAATACAAAAATCAATTGGTTCTTTTGAGCTGTCAAAGAAATTATTGGTTTATTATCCTAGATGAAAAATATGACTGTTACTGGAAGAGTAATATGGTTTAATTTTACAAAAACCAGTTGATTTTTTCATGCATTATTTACCAAACAAGTTTATCAACATTTAAATACACTTAATACTTTATGCGAACAATAAATTGGCTTTCTCTTTCATACTTCCTAAATAAATTTATTGGATTGGCTATAAAAACTGGTTGTTTTTTTAAACACCTAGAAAATCAAGATGTTTTTAAGAAATACTATTAAACCAGTCGTTTTTTTTATGAAATAGACATCATCACTTTGTAGGGAAAATGGCTTAATTAAGACAGTTGAAATTTTTTTATCTCATTAAAAACTTGAGGTTAGAAAAAATTAGAGAGAGAGAAAGAGACGAAAAAAAATTCTCCTTCTCATCATCACAAAGACACCCTGTAGAACATTGCTAAAGATATCTTAGATGAGATTGGCAGTAGTAAAACGGCAAACTACCATGTGTTCGCAAGGAGGCGAATCCAATGTTTGTTTACTAATTAGAGGAGAGAAATTCAAACATAAGAATTACTCTCAAAATTAATTAGACCTTGACGGAACAGTTTTCTGTTTAAAAAATCTTTCGAAC
The DNA here is from genome assembly GCA_024610705.1 of Tetragnatha versicolor. NCBI lineage: Eukaryota > Metazoa > Arthropoda > Arachnida > Araneae > Tetragnathidae > Tetragnatha > Tetragnatha versicolor. Next base: position 7,495,516 of record JANDEH010000010.1, read on the forward strand.
ATCATTAGGAACATGTTAACTCTTGTTGATGACTAAATAAGATAACTTATACGAAGTATTTATAAAATATTTAGTAATTGAGAAATAAAAGTAAACAGGTAAATAAAATTTTTGTTGCCCATATTAAAAATAAACGCGGGTAAAATTTATAATTTGAAGGAGATGATTTTTAAGGATAAATTTTTTTCCCAAAAAGTTAGATTCATATGCTTAAATTATGACTAAAGTCAAAAGCATGGTTTTAATAAGCATTAAGTTTTTATACTATGTCGTATGTTTTGATACACCAAAATACTTTATAAAAGTTAATGTACATTATTTGATTCGGCCAAATTTAAATTGCTTTAAGATATTTAATTGAGCAGACTTTCATCATAATTTGTTTGAACTAAATGGAGGTAGGATTATTAATGTGTGTAAAAAACTTTTAAGTATTAATTTTATGTGTGTTAATCAGTTAACAAAATTACACAGTTAGCCCATAAATTTTTGTTCTAAATTTAGGAATTTGTTGTGTTTAGGATAATGGCTTCTGAAACTTTTGTAGAAAAGTACAAGCACTTTGTAAAAGCTGGTATAGATCTTACTGGAGGCACTCTTGGTATGAAGTTTTGATTGTATTTCTCTTTAATTTTTTTAAATATTGCTGATTTCCTTTAGATTATGCCTCAAGTTTGAAGTAATTTAATTTATTTTTCATATAAAATATTCCAGTTTAAAGTAATTTATCTTATTTTTATCATTTAAAGGATTCCAGACTTGATGGCATTGGCGTATAGAGAAATTTATTTCGAGAGGGACCCAAAACTATTTCTCCCCCTCCCATGTATTTTTTATAGGTTGTTAAATGTAGCTTTTTAGTACATTCTTAGGAACAATTTGCATCTCAAAGAATTTAATATGAAAAGTTAAGGAGTAATTAAGTTCTGAATAGGAAGGGGGGGTGTGGGGGTCCTCCCTCAGAAAATTTTTGAAAATTCTACTTTAAAAAACAGGTTTTAAACTAGTTTTGGTATCCCTAGTTAGAATTTTGGATATATATTTTTAGAGTTCTAAGAACAAAGGGGATCTGGGGGTCATCCACTAGAATAGTTTTGGAAATTTGATCCTAAAATCAGGTTTTAACTTGGTTTTGATACACTTAGTCCGAATTTCAGACATATATTCTTATGTAGGATTTGTATTTTGATGAACTTATTGTAAAAAAGTTTTGAATGATAAAGTTACAAGTACTAAAAGGGGGTTTGGGGGTCCTCTGCCAGAAAATTTTTCTAAATTTGATCCTAAAAAACAGGCATTTAACTTGTTTTGGTACCCCTAGTCAGAATTTGGGGGGGGGCAAAACCCTTTCGCCCTCCCCCTTATATACACCACTGCTTGATGGTAATCGTTTTAAAATATGAGCCAAACAAAGTTAACGGTGCAATATTTTGCAGGAGGAGCAGCTAGTGTTTTTGCAGGCCAGCCTCTCGATACTGTCAAAGTGAAGATGCAAGCCTTTCCTAATTTATACAATAACGGCTTTGTATGTTTAAGAGAAACTTTCGTGAAAGAAAAATTCCGTGGTCTGTATGCTGGAACTGTTCCCTCTTTGGTTGCAAACTGTTCGGAAAATGCCATCTTGTTTTGTGCCTATGGAGCTTGCCAAAGTGCAGTGAAGTTTCTAGTCCATAAGGAGAGTGTATTGGAACTAAATGTCATGGAAAATGCCCTTTCAGGATGCTTTGCTGCATTCCTTATGTCTTTTACTCTTTGTCCTACTGAATTGATTAAATGCCGTCTTCAAGTGATGAGAGAAACCAAGTCATCCGATGCTTCTAAGTACATATAATTTTTGCTTCTTAATTATAGTTTTATACGTAATTCAGAAACTATTTAGTTCTTACGTATTATACCGTCCACCATACCGCTTAATCAAAAACTTTATCCAATCCCATTGACTTTTCTATTGATGTGCCGCTGAATTAGACGGACACTGAATGGTTGATGGGATAATATGTAAGTACCAACTATTTTAAGTACAGTAGAACCTCTTTACAACAACCCCTCAATATAGCAACCCCTGTTTTACAAGGAGCAGTAATAAAGTGCCAGTTGGTTTTTCAGGATGATAATTTTGTAACATCCTTTTGTTAAAAGGACCTGATAATATTAATCCTAGAAGGGGTCACTATCAAGGTTCTACTGTATCTGAAATAAGAAAATTGTAAAATTATGTGAAAAAATAGAACCTGAAAAAAGAGTCACCTTGTAACTTGAAACTAACATTGGTTATATTTAATAAAATAGCCTAGTAAATCACCCTTAAATTTAAATTTTTTTTAATATTTAAGAATGATTTTTTAAAATTATGTAGCTTTTGCTGATTCATGGGTAACAGCTAGAAAACTTACCAGCACAGAACAAGGTTAAACATTTTTATTGATTAAGTTTATATTGAACCATTAACTCTACTTCTGGTGTTAATTTTTTCTCTCCCATTCCATCCTGAAGAAAATAATTTGGATTGATTTCTGTCTCTTCTAGACAGAAATTTTTCACCTATATGTTGACTATAATTTCCCCCCCATAGATATTGAACCAGTGACAATTATATTTTATTATCTCTTTTTAAGTGTTTAATTTATAAAATTAATTGTGTTTTAAACATGATTCTTTTTAGAGGACCTTGGAAGCTTACTCAAGATATTTTTAAACGAGAAGGAATCACAGGTTTATATAAAGGTCTTGGTATAACTATGTTTAGGGAAATGGTAGGATACTTTTTCTTCTTTGGGGCAATTGACTCCGCAAGAACCTTTTTTACTCCAGAAGGAAAAACTAAAGAAGACATAGGTAAAGAAATGTTGGTTTGCAAAATTATGCTTAGTGTTTTTATTAGTTTTAACCTTCTTAAAATATTTAATTTCTTAAATAAATATAAATATTTATTAAATTAATTTATTATTTGAAGGTGCTTTGAGAACGATAATTGCTGGAGCATGTGGAGGTGTCTCTTTTTGGATGGCGATATTCCCTTCAGATGTAATCAAATCGAGGCTTCAGATAATGTCTGGAAAGCAATCTTCTTTAAATATTATGAAAGATATTATTAAGCAGAATGGTAAGGTTTATACAATAATAGTTGTCTGTAAATTAAATATATTTTATTAAGTATTGTTTTATTCTTTCTACAGGATGTTGTAACCGTCCATTTCACTGCTTTTAATTTGAACCAACGTATCCTAGAGTCACAGAAGTAAGGTCTATCCCTAGGTAAGTGACCCTGGAGAATCCATTGAAATGACTTACAGCACCCCTAGCGGTGAAATAAAAAAATTAGAAAAATTATTTTAAAAACTAAAGGAGATAGAGCAAAAATATTGTTGCCACATAAAGAACTCACTAAAAAAATTTCATGAATATTGGCGGAGATATTAGCCAGTGAAAATGGCCCTTTTTCAAGCCTCAAAAAAGAAAAAGTTTGTAAATTTGCAAATTTTTAAGTCTTATTGTGTAGTTTTGTGTTTTTTAGTTGAATGAAGACAAATTTAATAAAAAAATTTGCATCTTTTCGAGGCCTGAAAAAGGGCTTTTTTCACATGCTACCTTCGTGAGTATTCACAATATTTTCATGAAATTTTTTTCAGTGAGTTCTAAATGACGTCGGCAACAATATTCTCACTGAGGTGTTTGCTCCATCTCCTTCAGTTTTTAAATTAATTTTTCTAATTTCGCCGCTAGGGGCGCTGTAAGTCATCTCAATGGATTCTCCAGGGTCACTTACCTAAGTGTAGACCTTACTTCTGTGACCCTTTGACACATTGGTTCCAATCCAAATAAAAGCAGCGAAACTTACTTTTAAAACACCCTGTATATTAATGTAGTTTTTAATTGATGGAAATACGTTCAAAAATAATTCGAAACTTCTTATGAAATGCGTAAATTTTTGCCTTAATCTGTCTGTCACTTTTTGCAACAACCCAACCCTAAGTATCTTTCAGACTTCTGAAACATCTATGAACACTAACGGCAGTTAAGGGGTTAATTTTGTTCTGACTTACATGAATATGATTAGAATAACAGATAGTAATTGAGTTTGATGTAATGTTTTTCTCTTTAGGAGTTCGTGCTTTGTACAAAGGATTAGGACCAACTATTATAAGAACTTGTCCAGCAACAGGTGCTTTGTACTTAGCGTACGATTATTCAACTAGCTGTCTTCGTTATTTATTTGACTGTCCACTCTAAAGGAATTTAATTTTAGAATAGGAAAGGTGAGAATTTTATATTTTGCTATGTAATCATGCTTTTATCATACATGTGATTCTTCCGCCAATTGGCGGAAATTGGCCAATTTGCTTTGCAAAATTAAAGTCTGACAATTCGATTTGCAAAACTCAAATTCCACTTTCTAATTTTCCAATTATTCTTTTTACTGAAAACTCTGGCCGCGAAGGTTTTTTAGTAATAAATACAAAGTAAAATCGAAAAATTATCGGAAGTAATATGAAAACGGAAGTAATACGGAAACATTTTCAGCCAATTTATTGTCAGAGTAATCACATGTATGTTTTATGCTTATTCAATAACTATTTTACTTTTGCCAGGATCCTAATGATCTTGAGCTGGATGTTGCTGGTTTTGCTTTTTGACAGACCACTGTGGCATTGTCATAGATAATACCAGGGGTTGGCAAACTACAGCTCATGGGCAACATCTATACCACAGGTTAATATATCTTTGCATAAAAAAACCTTTAGGATAAATTTAAGTCTCATTTTCTCTCTAATTTTGATTTACACATGCCTAATCGCACATGCTTTTTTGTATTTTAAAAAACACCACAAAATTTTAAATTCTTGTATGTTTTCTAAAATGTTTGCTGACCTCTGGATTATGCTTATATCATCCAACCTTTTAGTTAAAACAATTTAGTCCTGAAAAACTGATGAGAAGCTGAGATACTGCTTTTCTGCAAATTACTCTGCCTAATTACTTTTTAGATACATTGTGTAGATGTGTTAAAATATTCTCTTTTGCATCGCTCCATGTGTGGTTCCTTGGAAATTTTAAGAATCTATGTTGATTTCCTGAGCTTTTATCCCTTAAATTTACTTGTAATTTATAAATTTATTTCTCTCAGTCCTGTAGAAAATTTGGGACGGTCAGGACTTAAAGGGCAATCCAGGATTTTAAACTTAGCCCTCATTTTTGTGAAAATTTTTAAGATTTTTTATTCATGGGAAATTTTTACAATTATTTTTAATCAAAGTTAATAAAAGTAGCATTAAATTACTTATTTTCAGTTTTATTGCAATTTAAACACTTGATTAACCATAAGCACAATTCACATATAATTTTAAAATAATTTTTGTGAAGGTGCTGATAAAGGGTACCAAAAATTGGTCTGTATTAATCCCTGAAGGTTAAATTTATGAAGAGTTAACATGTCCCAGTTATAGTCTGTTCATTTAGAATAGGTGCCTAAAAAACCGCCTAATAACGCTCATCACACAACTTCAGTGATTGATTATTTTACAGTATTTTAACTACTTCTGTTTAGGCTGCCTTATCATTGCACAAGAAAATTTTTCGATGATAATTACAATAGTAACCTCTTCTAATACATTTCGTCTCAGGTGCCTATTCTAAATGAACAGACTATACCCTTGGATAAAGTAGTTATTTTATAAATATCCGTGTCTTGACCAGGCATTATTATGTCCTAAAGGGAGGCAGGCAATGTGATCAATTCAATGAAATTTATCAATGTATTTATTACTTTAATATCTGGGCATTATTAATAAAACCTGGATTTATCATATTGCATGTTACATTATACCAGCTTAAAAATTAATTTACTCTGATTTACTTTCAACTTGTAGAAGGGTTAATATTTATTTGCTTTTTTTTCAGGTGGTTCATATGTACTCATCACTAAGTTCTTTATAAGGAATTTAAAACAAAAATTTGGAATCCCCCCAAGGAAGAGGCAAAGATGGAACAATCAGACATTCATTTGTACACTCAATGCCAGGCATTTCTCTAAAATAGAGCTATAGGACCAAAAGATGTGATCAGGAAAACTAGACTGGTTATTATATTTTTCTGTATAATTCTTAAAATTATTATTTATCTCCACTGAATTCTTTTTTCTGCCTAACTTAAGCCACAATATATTCCAAATGTAGGTTCAATAGAAAAAATAAGTTCAAGACTTGGCAAACAATAGTTTTAGGAAATCATTAGAAATAGCATACTTAAACATTTGCCAAGCTGACTAGTCTTGCTGTTTAGCTCCATTTTGTTTGCAACCATACTATTAACATAGGGTGTTTTGTTTACTCAATGATAATCTTTTATTCTGCATTTAGACCAATAAGGTCAGAGATCTTTGCTACAAACTACTAAAATAGTTAGGAGAAACTGGTTTAATTTTAAACTCACAATTAGAAACCTAGGCAGCTACAAAAAAGGATCTTTGTAAAGATTTATCCAGTACAACATATTAAGATATGAAAGCATTTAGATTGGGTGTGTGATCATTTAAGTTTATATTGATTATTTAAAAATAAATTTTTGAAATTGAGAATTTGTATACAATCCATTCATGATTACTTTTATGAAATGAACCAAAATATTTTTATTTTTAGAAATGTATACAATAAATGTTATTAGTTAAAACTTTTTTGTGTATTTTCCTTATGAAACTTGCCTTTTCTAAAAAATTCCACGTTGTATGTTCAAATACATATACAAATTATCATTCCTTGTGTTATTGGGTAAAAATCTATGAAACAGGAATGTTTTTATGAGAAATCAATTTTAAACTTTTGAAGAATATTTTTGTGGTCAAATTTGTACCCTTTTCCAAAGGTTTCACAGTGTAGCTACAGAACCTGGAAATCAGAGATTTTAGGGAAATTCTTAAAAATATGTTAAAATCAGGGAAGTTTCTGGTGAGCTAATTTTGTGCTACAATTTTTCTTCCTCCGAAACCTTGTGAATATTTTTTACTTTTCTTAGCTCAATGGGAAACATATTCTGCAACTCATACTATACTTGGACACAAGCATCAGTCAAAATTAAGTTTTAATATTTTATGCATTTTTTCATTTTAAATAACCAAGTAGTGTTTTTTTTAAATTATCTTGTTCGCAAATAAATGGTTCTAAGTATAGAGAAAGCCAGAAAATTAATATAATTAGTGCCCGTAAATCGGGAAAAATCAGGGTTTTCTCAGTTTCTGTAGCTACCCTGTTGCAAATCTAAAGCAGATATTAAGCTGCTTTTCCATGCGACTTTTTTTCAGCGCCGATTATGCGTGTTTTCGGCGTGGCGACCTCTTGGCGGCGACTTGGCGCGAGAAAAAATCCCCATACCGAATGCCGAACATGCGCCGATTTGGTTGACTCTTTTTTGTGGTCACGTGAGTCCTACGGACCAATGGCTAGGCGTATTCAACCAGCATGCCGAAGCCGGTTTTCGACCTGGCATGGATGGACTTTTTTTTGGCGCTGGAAAAACGTTAGCGTCCACCATATTGGATCTGAGTTTTGAAGCGCATTCCGATTGCTATTACACTTTTTATGGCCCATTTAATAGTTCCAAAAAATCTAAAACAGCTATTTATCACCAAAATAAGTCCTCAGACATTAATATATTACGAAAGTAATGGACATATAGTGCCTGTAAAAATTTGTACTATCAGTGTAATTACTGGTGACGTTTTCGACAGATGGCAGCATGATCACTCGCGATCTTGAAAAGCGTTTTTTATTACTTTAAAAGCAATTACAGTAAAGCACCGTTTATACGTCTTTCAAGGGACTGACGTAAATCGACGTATAAATGAAAAAACGTATAAACGAAAATGTCCTTAATATTAGGTTTATAACTCTCCTAATGCAGATTTACAAAAATACGTTAAATTTTAGGTTTTTCTAAAGAAAAAAAGTTACTTCAAAACAGTCTATAATTTGAAAAATATTAACTAATAAACTTTAAAATAGTATTAAATATTTTAAAATATTAAAACATTTAACATAAAAATTAAAGAAATCCTACCTTTATAGTGATAGGGTTACTGTAAAATGACTAAATTTTGATGATGACTAATGACTATTAATTTTTGTTTTTGCAAGAAGAGCCTTGGCAGTCGCTAGTTCACATAAGCAGTGATAAGGATTTTTTTAAAATTTTTGTTTTTATGATCCAAGAACATTTTTAGTCATTTAACTAAGTCATAAAAATGTGATAGACAGACAGTACATGGCAGTTTTATAGTCCCGCTTTCTTTGTGGGGTCATTTAGCGATCAAAAGAATTCTTCTCCTCTGCAGGGGGTGCTGGAGACCCCCTAACCAGAGATAAGGGCCATAAAACTGTAGTGTAGTTCATCCCGTTATCAGTTCAACGAACTGCCCTTTTACTCACCCCCACTCCATTGGTCATGCCCCCAACAACGGCCAAGGAATGCAGTGTTCTTCAACCTTTCCTAGGGAAATTTTCCCACGGAATAACAACCGATACTGGATATTTTAGAATTTTAAGACAGCCGAAAACGACGTATAACCGATATTGCGCGTCGTATAAACGAAGAATTTTGTATTAAAAAGAATAGGAATGAATTGGGACTTCGCGAAAACGACGTATAAATGAGAAACGTATAAACGGTGCTTTACTGTACTTTTTAAAGATTTTGTACTAAAATAGTTTTAGGGCCGTATTCAGAAACTTTAACACGAGTTGGAATCCAGACGAGAACGAGATGGAAAGGAGAACGATATATTTTAAACGAGATATTTCTACTCCACCAGGCTTTCGTTCCCCATATTTTTCTGAGTTTTGAAGCGCATTCCGATTGCAATTACACTTTTTGTGGCCCATTTAATTGTTCCAAAAAATCTAAAACAGCTATTTATTACCAAAATAAGTCCTCAGACATTAATATATTACGAAAGTAATGGACATCTAGTGCCTGTTAAAATTTGTACTATCAGTGTATAATTACTTGTGACGTTTTCGACAGATGGCAGCATGATCGCTCAGCTGAACTAGCTAGATCGGAGCACGCTGCGTGTTTTCGGTACCAAACGCGTTTTTTCCGCGCGTCTTTGGTTGCCAAAGTTTATCCCTTTTTGATTGAAAAAAGGGACTACGTCATCAGCGTGCTGATTTTCGGCGCTGAAAAAAAGTCGCATGGAAAAGGGCCTTTAGCCATTCTTTTTTAACCCTAATTATTTGCGGCGCAGGTTTAGTACTGGTGATGCTCCAAGTTTTTAGCGATAAAAATCACTATATAGATACCCCAACTAATGTTAAGTGAATTATGTGGCTTCTAAATATGGCACCAAAACTCGCCAACCATCAGCAGTTCTAAACTTGAGCCAGTGGTACTTACAAGTACTGTCGGTAAATAAAGGGTTAACAGCTTTAAGAGCAACCCATTCATAAACTATATTAACATTATTTTTTGAAATTCTTCTACAAGGGCAAAAATTTGGATAGTAAGAATCACAGAGTAGATACTTCAGAGAGTCCATTTCCATAGATGCTAATGGCAACTTTTTTAACATGGTTTTTCCCATAGACGGTGGCGTTTCTATGTGATAACGGTAGAACTAACTAGAGAATATGACGTAATGTTGTTGACTCTACAATCAAGCTACAGCCGCATACACTCTCTCAATTAACCCCGCCCACTTTCAAATCGCTAAAGAGGAAAAATTTTTTTATATATTTCCCCGGTTATTAAAACAGTTGAGTGTATCTTTCTTTCGAGCATGCGCTGGGGATAATTTCTTAGGCATTACAAGTCTCGCTGTCTGATATCACGCTCTCCAGGGACTCACCCAATGTTCTGGCCAGCGGAGATCTCTCGCTGGCTTATATATACTTGATCTGCCCGTGACGTCACTATCTCGCATCTTCTTTAAAGTGGCGCTGGATCGGGAGCTACTCTGTAATCGAACTCACAACTCCCAGTCCACATTTAATACAATTTAAACATATAACTTCACATTTAATGATAATTTCTGCGACCACAATCACTATAACGAGATATTAAACGACAGAACAAACTATATCAATGTTTATAATAGGGAAAGTTTAGTTACTGTCAGGGAAAGTTTGCAACCACAAGGGAAAAGTTTCATTGATCAGGGGAAAAATAGCAGAGATAGAGAAATTCAAATGCAGCCTCCATACAAAGTTTTAAGTCCAATGAGAATCACTCGTTTTCTTTAGTCCCCGCCCACACTAATGATTGACAGCTGGAAGGTCGCAACGCCACTATGAGATAACTGAAGAACTACGAGGGTTGTTTTTTTATTAACTTCCGTTTTGCTCCTGAAAAAAAAGTAGCAAGAATTTCGAAATAATTTTGCTACTGATAGATAGGTACATCTTTGAGGATCAATTTACCTCTTTACTGAAAAAAATCGGACGTTTTTTCTATTATTTATCGAATTTACAAGCGCGCTCCTCGAACTTATTTCCCGCCAACCCATAGAGAAATCCTCTTTTTCGAAATTTTCCCCTTTTCGATTTTTTAAAAATAAAAAAAAAAAAATGAATATTTAAAAATAAGGTTTTACGGAAGGTTACAAACATTTTTAATTGCTTTTAAACGTAATCACCTTTAAATAGACCTTTTACCGTACTTTTTCACAAGTTTTTCGATCCCGCTTCATGAAAAGTTTGATTTTTCGTTGAGCTTCACATCGGTTCGGACAGCCGTTTTCTCCTCCAGCGCACACTTTGCCTGCGAATCTATCGATGTTGCCTTGTTTATTATGGCTGTAACTCCAGAATCCCCAATGCCTGGAACTTGGCAGATGCAGAAAATATGGTTTTGAACATGCACATTAGCATGCTGCAAAAATCACCTGCCTGCCGATTGTCTATTGTTAATGCGAACGAAGTTAAAAGGAATAGAAATTCTCTATGGGCTGGCAGGAAATGAGTTAGAGGAGCGCGCTTGTAAATTCGATAAATAATAGAAAAAATGTCCGATTTTTTTCAGTAAAGAGGTAAATTGATTCTTAAGAATGTATCTATCTACCAGTAGCAAAATTATTTTGAAATTCGTACTACTTTTTTTTCAGGAGCAAAACGGAAGTTAATTAAAAAACAACCCTCGTATTTTAGTATAATCGCGTTTTGGACTCTCTGAATTATCTTTACTCTGTGGTAAGAATGGTAAGCTTGAGGTGGAAATATTTAGTCACTGCCAGACATTTACTATCAAGTCCATAAAAATTATAAAATTTAGTGGAATAAAGGTCTGATCACAAACTAAAAGTTTAGGGTTGGTATCTTGCTAAAAACAGCCATTTAACGAAGTGTCTAAATCCACAAAAGTTGACCCATGCTAAAGTATTAGTGAAATTTGTAAAAATTCAGTTACTTTCAAGGAGCTAGACAGTGCCATAGGTTTTAATAGCGAAATTCGTTAGAGTTGAGTTGTTACTTTCGTGGATTTAGACAGTGCCGAGTTTTAAAATCCTGCAAGTTCTTTGCTGAAAACAGTTAATCAATGTTCTGACGGAATATTTGTCAACTGATTAAGCTCATAAAAAATTGCAAATAATCCAGTTTTATATTCATTAATATAAATCCCGTTACAACGAACTTCATGGGACCCCAAAATTTCTTTATTGTAACAGTATTTCGATAGTTCAAATAAAAACTGTTGGGGCTTTTTTGACTTTAGTAATAACAGCATTTTTCGTTGTAACGCGATTTCACTGTATTTAACTGGAGATTACTTTCAGAATACCCTAGTAAGAAATTTTAAGTGTTTAATTTTGTTGTATTGATTTTCTCAGCATACAAACAAACCAAGGATATTAAACTTTGAAATGGGAAAGGAATCTGTTAGCAAAATGTTTTTCATTTGCATGAAAGTAATTTATAAAAACTAATCACGGTATAACAAAATAGTTTATTTTACAATAATATACAGAAAAACATATGTATAAATATGTTATCCTCTCTTTCAATGCTAACACTAAGCTGCATTTCAAAATGAGAATATTTTGCTGAGTTACGCTTTTAACTTAATAAGTTGCCATATAGGGAATACGCTTAAAAACAATTCCAGCTGCGATAAAACCACTATAAATATTATCTGAGTATTCCATTTTAAGATTCAAACATAGCATGCAATGTGATATTTGAAAACATTTTAGCAATAAAAACAGTTTTCCAAGATATGTATTGTTTTTCAATGGATTCAATGATAAAAGGAATGTAAGCAAGCTTGTATAAATGCTTCATAGAAAAGTTACATAAAAAAATATGGGTATGTTATATTCATTTTAAAATATTAACAGTTTAAAATCTTTCACTCTAGACTTAAGATCTTTTACAATAGAGATTTACATATTACCCATAATTTATGGTGCAATTGCATTTCAACGTAAAATTCACTTATTGAATTTTAACTTTCCACATCAGTTTCTACCTCCATGTTAATGCCCATCTTCAGTTCACTAGAAAAATTCAATTCAAAGGAATATCTTGTTTATCATCAGGAGGACTGAACAAAAGTTCAATAGATAGCTTTTCCCGAAAAACTTTCCATGTTTTGGACTTGTGAGGATTATCCAGATAGTCCCGTGTAACTTTGAATCTAGAATGGAAGAATGATTTTAAGAGTAAAGAAAATTGGCAATTGCTTATAAATTTATATCATAATTTTCCCACAGATAAATTCTTTAGTCCATTTAAGAGGAATTTTATGATAAAAATTATCTTATTTTGAAACTTAAAATGTTTAACAAAAAAAGAAGTAATTATTACCAGTATGGAATTTTCAGTGTTTGTACATAAAGACTATTCTATAGAATATCCTGGATATACAGATGTTCAATATCAAAATTTTGTATACATAATTGAGATTTTACTAGGAATAAAAGGGTATCCATACTAATGCTGTGTATCTGTTACGGTGAATGTCCGAAATTGGAGAATGTCGACATTCACCGTAACATATCTACTTAGAACTAAGTTTGCAATATCAGCACTTTATTAAAATAGCCTATGATTTGAAATATGTAGCATTTCAATAAAAACATAATTGTTAGGATATTAAGTGCTTAAAAAAGTAATGTTTTTCCCATGACATTCCTAAAAATAATTGTCCCACAAGTTTAATCACAGTATCAGTGTAGAATGAAATTGCATAAAAATTTTAAAACAAATCTTACCTATTATCCTTTATAAAACTAGTATGAAACCAAAAATAAAATGGGCAGTTTTCATAACCTTTCGGAACATTTCTCTGGAAAAATCAAATGGTTTAAGAATCACCCCTTCTACTTAAATAACAGTTGTTTAACACTAGTTTAGTTTAAATAACTTACAGATGAACACTGAAACTTTAACTTCACATCTCCATGTAGAATAGGACAATTTAAAACTGTAACTTCCAGAACATCAGCTTCTGATCTGTATTCAACCTATTTGGAAGACAAAGTATCAGGTTAATAATTACTCAAAAAATTAATTTCATATCCCAAGCTACAAGCTCTTAAATTTAAAGTTATAAATGCTTGTTTCAGTCTTACAGTTATAAAGATTTTCATCTTTTTATACCCAATTTAATTTAAAAAAGCTTAGTGTCAAATAAAAATCTAAAATCCTTACTGACAGGCATAGTTCTGGCATTTTGATTGTTTTGTTAGTAGATTAGCTGATTTAGTGCTTTGGAATAACTTCCTATTTTTAAGAACTTCAGATTTCATAAACCAGTTCTTGTGAAACCTTGATGGGACCAGGAAGTCATCAATTTGGTCTTAGAAAAATAATATGCAATACTTGTTTTTAGGTAATATAATAAGGTGGAATAAACCCTTATAAATTTTTATTGATCTGGATGATATTTCCTAAGAATGCACAGTTTATGGAAATGTCAGTTTTGAAAAAGTTAGCAAAAAATTAAGGCTTACTTGACAATTCTTGTTATTACGGAAATCACAATCAAACACCTTGGAACGACCAATGAATATTTCACAAGTGAAATCTGAGCCATCTCCTTTCCCAATACCTAGTTTCAAGAAATATTTCATTTTAACTTTTGTTTGTGTCTATAAAAAACCGTTGATGCATAATTTTGAAATATTAACAGATTTTAGTAGTAGTTACACTTTAACTCTAAAAACATGATCAAAAAACTTAACAAAAATAAAATAATCTACAAGTTAACTTCAATTGTTTTGGATAAAAAGTTTCCTGTAAAAAAATACCTCCAACATAAAACTAGGTACCAAAACATTTTCCTTCCATTTTAATGTCTTAAGATAGGAAATTTAAAAAAGAGCTATATAGTAAGAAACTTACCAGCTAAAGCTGTAATACGTATTTGCCTTAGTCTCAAGTTAACTTCTTCTGGAGGAACACCATTAAACTTTTCTTTGACTTCTTGAAAATAACCCACATAGCGATTCTATGATTAAATTGAGAAAAAATAAACAGATTAAAGAGGGAAAAAGTATTCTTTCTAATTAATGTTCTAAATAATAATTTTTTGTTGCATGTAAATAGGGACAACAATAACATTTTAAAAAGCTTAAAACTACCTGACTCGGAGTTTCCACACCCTGAAATTTACTGCTTTTGGACAGATCTGTACGTCTATTCCCGAAGTAGTCCAAACTAGCCTAAAATTGAAAATATGTATACAAAATCATACATTCAACAGAAGTTTCAGCCCTTGCTGTTGTTAAGATATAATAGCAATTCTAACTATGAGATGGTCCGGTGGTTAACCGATAGTCAAACTTCTGTTTGGCAGAAAACTAATTTTCTTTCTTTAACCCTTTCAATCCTAAGCCTCCCGAGATTTTCATGGAATCTAATGGGGAATTGCCAATCAGAAGTTTGACTGCTGTTTAACATCCAGTCAAGTTAACGGTGAATATGGGCATTAGGCTACATCTTTCCTTTAAGTTAGTACTACCACACATGTGTTTCAAAAAGGGAAAAGGCAGTGTTTTATGTACCATAATTTTGATGGCTTGTTGCAACTCTTGTTATGATAGCGGTTGCTATTTTCCCCCATAGCTTGCTTAAAAGATAAGTTTTGAATAGCTTGTTTTTTTAATTATAATGTAGAAATTTAGTGTCAACTTTTTTGAAAGTAGCTAGGTCAACAGGCAAGTGGGATTGGTAAGAAAGTGCCAGAAAGATTAAAAATTTAGACAATTGTTAAGAATAAAGTAAGGAATAAAAGATATCAATCTTGTAGAAAAACCCATGATTTAAATTTGTTTTTCATTTCCATCAGTATTAGTGTATACTTACTGCAGTACTTAGACTTCCTATTACAATGATTTAATAAAATAATGAATTGACTAAGTAACATTTTGGTTTCAAAATAAACACATATTACTCAATGGTTAAGGAACTAAAGAAAACAAGGTTCTTGCATATTATACCGTCAACCGTGCAGCTCAAATCCCATTGACTTTTCTATTGATATACCGCTGAATTAGGCAGCCGCTGAACGGTCAACGGGATAGTACGTAAGTACCGAAAACACCACAAACTTGGATCAAGTATAAAGAAACATTTGAAATAAATATTTTTTTTGATAATAACACCATTTTCCTTACCTCAGCACTTCCAAATAAACCGGCTTCTACAAGCCAGACACATATCAAAGTACCAGTTCTCCCTTTTCCACCTTTGCAATGAACAGCAATGACATTGTTCTTGTCTTGATCTAGCCACTCTCTGACATTTTTGACAAATCTGATCGTATCACTACAAAGAAAAATTAAACTTTGTTAACAGACCTTGATGCAAAATAATGATAAATATATTAAAAGAGTATGGTACAGAAGAGTAGATTTTATGTAATTTCACTCAACTTTATTTTGTAATGGTTTCTTTTTAAAGAGGTACAGTAGCCTCAATTATACGAATTTGAGTATTAACTAATCTAATCAATTTTTCTAGAAACCTGTTATTTTTTCTAAATTGCCACAAAAAAAACCTCCAAGATAATAAAAAAAACAATTAGGTTCATTTAAGGTTAAAGAACTATTGGAACAATATAAATTGTATGTGGAACATTTTTAGAAATTTTGTTTGCTTAAAATATTTAAACCATCATTATTCTCATCATACAACTTTTCCTTAACTGAGTTTTCCAGCTATTTCCTTCTGAGACATGGACCATCAGAATATACACAAGTTTTCATTCAGTTCTAATTCTTGAACTTTTTTTAATCTTTAAATTCATTTTTAATATTTGCAAGATATTATTTCGAAGCATTCCAAATATAATCGATTTATTTTTTTCTTACACACAACTAGTTTTTTTATAACAATAGAAATAGTTACCTTTCTATTTTATCCTACACCTATGACAGCATAAATATAAAAATATTTTTAGCATATTATATAAAAGCACATAACACATTGTCTGGAAAAATAATAAAACCATCACTGTTGATTTTACTTAAATGCAAATTGAATAATAACTCCCAAATAGAATTGAGTTTTTGAATAGTATTAAATTTACCTATTATCATGACTTAAGATGTTTTAAGGCATACAATACAAAATTGTAATCAATTTAATTTGTCCAACAAATCAATTTTAGAATGTGTTAAAAACAGTGAAAAAAGTTTTTAATTTCAACAGTCTTTTATTGCAACCAAAACACATCAACAGGTACCATAAATTTTAGTGATGCCTTTATTCAAGACTTAAAAAATATAATAAGAAAATTAAAATATACACTTAAAAATTGTCATTTAGAGAAATCAGTTGACTCACTTAACGGAAGGTACATTATGGTCATCTATGATGAATCTTTCAACTCTGCCATGGAAATATGTATCGTCATACGTCTTTTCACCTAAACAAAAAAAACACTCTAAAAGAAGTCTAAGTCATTAAACTTATACTTCAAGTTTAGATGACAGATACTTACTACACAAGTTATATACTTTATAATGATCTTTGTGTTTCATATCTAAAAACCGAGCAACTTCCTGCAAAAGAATAAACTGAGCATACAATTCTTCCAAGATACAAAAAGCAATACAAAAAAATCAATTACTTTGATAGGATTTCGATACAAGGACATCTTTCCATGGGATGGAAAAGACATTGCAATCACTCTTTCTGTGCAAAAAAAAGAAAAAATTCATAAGTATTCATCACTTAGTTTCAAGGGGACCTATTTTTATAATAAATTTAAAACTAATAACCTGTAACATAAGTGAGGTCCAAGTCGAAACCATCCTTTTGATACCTTCGCTTATTTTGAGAGACCATTTGACGAGCTCCTTTAACTAAATGTTTCCTCTCGGTATACAGACGAGCAAACGTGACGATTCGAATTAAACGTCCAGCCACAACAAGCCTAGAGTATTTAGTGCATGAAAAAAATTTCATTAAAAAATGGATCATAAAATAACTGATTAATGTATATTGTCAGTAACTTACTTTGCATAGCCATAACCAAGGTCAACTGATGTGTAAATTACCGTAACTATAAAGGAAACTATCACCACTACTAGATCAACTACATTGAACCATTCGTTAAAAAACTGTCTTGATCTGAAAAGATAACGGGATAGTTTGAATTTCAACACTAGAAATGCATTTAAAGAAAAGTTAAAGGATACAAAAGTAACAGTTGAAGAGTAAAATTTTACTTTGACATGGTAATTCTTGTTTTTGTTATTAACATTTCAACAATTCTTTTAAAATAAAGCATTTTATTCATTTTCATTACCTTTTGATTGTAATAATTTAATTTTTGTTAAAAAAGGTCATAAATAAGCTAAAGAAATCACCAAACAACTTTAAGACAAAAAGAACATCTTGTTTGCAATGAAATAAAGAATAATAAAAAAGATGGATTTTCTTACCCTTTAGCAATGATACGAACAAAAACTTCAACCAGAAAGTAACAGACAAAACATAAAGCTGTGATTTCAAATGCTTTATCCATGCTTGCAGACTTATTTGTTAGGGATAATGCAGCTATTAAAACGCTGATATCAGCTAAAATCAAGACTAAACTGAAAACCCTAAAAAAAAAATAAAAAAGGTTGTAACCAAATTTCATGCTTTGAAGTTAACCTTTTCAAACCTAGACCACAGTGGCGGATCTACGGGGGGGGCTTTCGGGCTGAAGCCCCCCAAAACGTCTAATATTTTACTAAGTTTGTCAAAACGCAAAAAAATCTATATCCGAAATTTAGATGAGGCGTACCAAAACGAGTTGAAAAAGTGGAGTTTTTGACTTAAATTTCCAAAAATTTTCTGGGGGAGACCCCCAGAACTCCCTTTTAGGGGTATGAGTAGGATAATTCACTGCCTTTTCCGTATTACCATTAACAAGGAGATTCAATTGGATTATGAAAATTCTTAGCCCCCCTAAACCAAAAACTGGATCCGCCACTGCTAGACCACCAGATATTCCTATTAAATAATAATTCCAATTCCGAAAATATGAGGCAATTGGGTCTAAAAGAGTTAAAAAAGCAAAGGTGTCTTACCTAAAAATTAGGTGCTCTACCACTCTGCGTAGTTGAAACTGAAGGAATCTATAAGAAAAAACTGATGTTACGTTTTTTTAACTTGTCTAACTAGTTGAACTTGTGATGAAATTTTAAAAAATATTAAAATGTGGAAGAGTTGCAATGATTGTTTAGTAGTCGAGTAACACAGAGGGCACAACTTATAGTCTTTAAAATAACACAGAAAAAACTCTTCATATTTGTACTTAAAGGAGAAAAGGGACAGAAAATATTGAAACCTACTTTTTAATTAAAGAAATATTTTTCACAAAGCTACCAAATTATTTTTATTTAATGTGTAACATACTTTCTTACCCCAACACTATTTTAAGGAATACATGCAGAGGTTTCTCAATCGTGATTAAGTCAAATTCTCTTTGAGATAAAACTTGCAACTTAACTGGTTTGCTTTGAGTAGAAAATAAATTTTATAAAATAGAGTTTTGAGCAGCTATTATCAAAAACTAAATTAAAACACATGAAAACATCAAACTGATTAAAACCAACTAGTTTAAAAATGAGAAATATGTCTTATATTATTTATTTTCTCTCACATAACCTTATACTTTGATAGAGTAAGAAAGAGGTAATAAAACTAATCAGGAAAAATTATTTTACCCTACATCAGTCCCTATTTCTTCAACTTCAGCAGGATCAGAAATAATAACTGATACATGTGGATCTTCATTACTTTCAACAGGATTTTCTAAAAATCTAGACTGGCCTATAGCAACTGATTTTGTAACTTGAGAAGTACCATTTGTTTTCAAGGTATTGCTTAGGGTAACATCTATGTGTTCAGATTCCACAGTTGGTGTAGGTACCTCAGTATCAGAAGATTCATTATCGAAAGCTTCATACTTATTCATTCTGAAAATATCAAATTATCCATTTACTTTAAGCATAAGTTAAGTATACAAGAAATTAGACTGCATGTTAAAGGGTTAAATAATGTTTAGAGGATCCACATAGTACAATATTTGCAACATATATGCCTTAAATGCTTATAAGAAAGTGGTAAAACACCATTTAAGGGTAATAATTATTTCAAACAATTTCATATTAACTTTTCTCTCGCATTGACAAAAGAGCAACATAAAGCTATTTGATTATTAGCAAATATATTCAGCAAGATATAATAAACCCAATGCAGTTGGTGAAAATTACAATTGAAAATAGTGATAAAATAAAAATTTAAATATTGAGAATGTTGCAAGCTTTACTCTAAATTGATAAAAAAAGAAGGAATAAATAAAAAGTTTAATTAATGAAAGGGTTAATGAAGCGAATCCGGCCCGTAGATTTTCAACGCCAAATTTGGCGATAACTTTTCAATGCTCGGATGCCATCGGTTTTCCACTTGGCGACAAAAAAAATCGCCAAATTCAGCTTGCGGGCCGGATTCGCTTCATTTACCAATGAAAGTAATAAATAAAACTAGTGAGTTAACAGGAGCTTTGTTAGTTTTTAAAGTACGAGTTAACATTTGGAAATTTTCAGTTTTGCAAAACTACGATAAATATTTATGCAATTTTGAACCAAACAATGAAATTATAAAAATATTTTCAAGACATAAAAATACGTGGATAAATCATATTTCTCCTCAATTTTATTTGATTTAGGCAACTTCTGAGCTGTCAAACATACCTGTCAAAGTGACCAGCTCTCTTTGATTCCAATTCTAATTAACATTTACTGTGTTTTGTACACAATTTTATTTTAATAATGCTGTGAGAGTACTAACATTACCGTTCGTTGACCTGAAGGTGAGGAATATTTGCTATGTTCAACCAACGGAACAGATAGGAAGTGAACGCCTCCCCCAAGCGCGCTATTTTAGATTTTACTTGAAAAGTTTCTGCTGTTCAACAGGAGAGCACAAAACGAAAACAAAACTGCGTGTCGCTTGAGTTCACAGTTAAAAACAAGTTATCATTCAGTTTCAAAACATTTCTGCTTAAACAATTTTAAAATCAACCTGAAACACACAAAAAAATCCAAACTGAAAATAAGGTTATAAATTACTCTAATTTAAGTAATATAATTGTATCTTATTAGTTTCGAGTGTTATAGTATATGAAAATCTTTGTACAAGAGGCTTCATCTGGGAAGTGGGAAAATTTTTGTAGTCTTTGGACTTAGTCAAGATTGTTTTAAGCATTTAAGTTATTACAAGGACTAGATTCTTGCGAAAAAAAAACTGGGAATAAACTGGGTTTTTCCGGAAGGAAAATTCCCTAGAGTTTTCGAGAATTTTGTGGTATAAGAAGGGAAAACATCTCAACATCTCAACTCGCCCAAAAAAGAAAGCTCTTTCGGTGTTTTTTCTTAATATAAACTTTTAATTTGAGAATGCTTCTATTTATATATTGATCGAATTCTTATTATTCCTTTAATTTTAATTATTACTTCTGTTTATCTTATAAATATAGACCACATCTTCTAATCTTTCGTTACTGTATACTGTAAGAATATAAAGAATGTACTCTATTAAACTTCCCTGGAGGCGTAAAAAAATACTCATTATATCAGGTTTAAGACTAAAAATTTGCATCTGGTAAAATCCCCATGAAAATATTCCACAGCCCCTCCAATGCATATTAAAAAGGTTCAATGCAGCTTTTAATTACATTTTTAGGTAGAATTGGTATTTAAAGAGCTTGAAGAAGAACGAAACTTACTTAAATTAATTTACTTGAAAGAAAAGTTGTGAATAATAGAGTTGCAAGCAGAAAAGGGGGAGTCTGAGGACCTCCCCCAGAAAATTGACTAAAATAAACGGAGTTTTAACTTGTTTTGGTACATGTACGAATTTCAAGGGGGGTGTTTTATTTTACATTTATTCACCCCACCCTGAGAGTTAGAATCTTAATAGTCTGAATTGCTTCTTTTTATTTATTTCTTTATTTATATGAAGTTTCAAATTGATGCAATGGGTAAAATATTTTTGAATGGAAAATTAAATTAGTATTATTTTCTTTAATTTAACTCGCCGGCACAGCGTACGGGCACTTCTTTTTTAGTATAGTCTGGAAGGATTTTAAATATTTTAAAGATTTGCTGAAGTATTCGCAAGTGGAAAATTTTTAAATTGTTCACCGAATCTCAGATACAAATTACTTAATATAGTAGAAGGATAATGCTAAAAGATGGCTGCTGGCTGATAAAAGTTTTGTATGTTTCGTGTGTAACCCTCTAGTTTCACTAATATTTAAACGAAGTGAGTGTTTAAGTCCACGAAAGTTGACCCACATGCTATAGTGTTAGCGAAATCCGTTAGAGTTGAGTTGTTACTTTCGTGGATTTAGACAGTGCCATATTTAAATACTACACCTTACTAAAAATTTAGAAGTTTATATAGTCCGACCATCACGAGAAAACTTTGACAGAAAGCCTTTTGGAAAGAAGTTAGATTCTAAATAATAGTCATACAAATTTGGCACAAGACGTTTTTTTAGTGTTTGTGAATTACCACCACTCAAAACTGAAGGAAATAGCCCGTTTCCATAACAATAGCTACAATATTGAACGATATAAAAAGTTTTTCTCGTGGCGGTCGGAGTATAAAGTATAGTATAGGGAATTACGGCAATTTGACTAACTTTTGTTCCGGGGGGAAGTTGACTCTACAGGGTGTCCCATAAATAATGGGTCACACTTCAAGGGGGATAGTAGGCACCTAGACGAGTCAGAATCACATAGGATTTGGGGGTGGGTGCCGGACCAAATCCCAGGGAACAAAAATGGAGTGACACCCCCAAAAAATTATTGAAAAATCCAATTTGTAGAAGAACTGCTATTGGTAAAAATTTAATTATGGTCTCAAAAATTGGGATTTAATATGATCTTTAAAATTATCTCAAAAGTCTTCACCTTAAAAATTTTTTATTAAGAAAAAGTTAAAAAACCACAAAAAAATGTGAAAATTCTGCCCAAACATCATTTTGTATTTCGAAATCCTTTCTTTTGATTTT
The DNA here is from genome assembly GCA_024610705.1 of Tetragnatha versicolor. Classification (NCBI taxonomy): domain Eukaryota; kingdom Metazoa; phylum Arthropoda; class Arachnida; order Araneae; family Tetragnathidae; genus Tetragnatha; species Tetragnatha versicolor. Next base: position 7,518,019 of record JANDEH010000010.1, read on the forward strand.
ATAATCTGAAAGATCATAGTTGTAAACCCTTAAGTCCAAAGTGTCACGTAAAAACCATCAATAATCAATGCTTGAGATCCTGTTAAAGCACGGTATAAGTCCGTTTTTTTCGTCCGCAGACTGTCGTTTTGGAAACGGCTATAGGAAACCAGTTTTCGCACGCAAAAAAAGAACTTTAACAGGATTTTAAGCGTTTAATATTGATGATTTTTACGTGAAACTTTGGATTTAAGGGTTTACAACTATGATCTTTCAGATTATGAAATCAAAAGAGATGATTTCGAAATACACTGCTCACAACAATTAAAGGATATTGGTAGTTTTGGTACATATTGGCAAGCAAATAAAATATTTGCAGTAGTTCAAGCATTTTTAATTAACTTAGGGCCATTTAAAAGCTAAATCCATGCAGTTATCAAAATAAAAATTTTATTTTTACTTTTTTTTATCAAAATTGGAAAATGCACATTTTGTGTAGTTAAGCAAAAGAAGTGAAAAGTCAATCAATACTTTATTGAAAACCAATTTCGCTTGGGGTATGCTTTCTCCTGACTTAAAACAACGTTGTGAGTCTGTTTGCCACCAGGTTTGTTTGGTTTTTTATGAGGGGCTGGGGTATTTTCTCCATTTTCCCCTTTTAGAGCTTTTCAGCACCTGAACTGTTTGGGAGGTATTGGAAGGGCAGCAATTCGTTTCTCAAGCATGTCCTAGACTTGTTCTATTGGATTCATGTCGAGAGAACGTGCCGGTCGATCCCTTTCTAGCGATTTCTTCATCTTGAAGAATATCTTTAACTAGGGTAGCACAATGTTTTCTGCAATTACCATCCCTGAAAGTTAAATTATCCCCGATTTCTCCTGCATGAGAGGCAACCAGATGTGTAAGGATATTGACCTTATTAACCTGAACCACCAGAAATGGTTCCTTTGGCTGTGGGGGGTCTTTATTCCATAGATAGAGATGGTGCTATATATCATCACTCCACTTCTTTAAATCTGACTATCAGTTCATCCTGATAACTTCTGATTTTTGCCTGGAGGGTACAAGGAACACAAAATAACCCATTTTTTGTGCATGAGGAAGTCAGATTTGAAGATGTGGAGTGATGATATAGAGCACCATCTCTATCTATGGAATAAAGACCCCCCACAGCCAAAGGAACTATTTCTGGTGGTTCAGGTTAATAAGGTCAATATCCTTACACATCTGGTTGCCCCTCATGCAGGAGAAATCGGGGATAATTTAACTTTCAGGGATGGTAATTGCAGAAAACATTGTGCTACCCTAGTTAAAGATATTCTTCAAGATGAAGAAATCGCTAGAAAGGGATTGACCGGCACGTTCTCTCGACATGAATCCAATAGAACAAGTCTAGGACATGCTTGAGAAACGAATTGTTGCCCTTCCAATACCTCCCTAACAGTTCAGGTGCTGAAAAATGCTCTAAAAGGGGAAAATGGAGAAAATACCCCAGCCCCTCATAAAAAACCAAACAAACCTGGTGGTAAACAGACTCACAACGTTTTTTTAAGTCAGGAGAAAGCATACCCCAAGCGAAATTGGTTTTCAATAAAGTATTGATTGACTTTTCACTTTTTTTGCTTAACTACACAAAATGTGCATTTTCCAATTTTGATAAAAAAAAAAGTAAAAATAAATTTTTTATTTTGATAACTGCATGGATTTAGCTTTTAAATGGCCCTAGGTAAATGAAAAATGCTTGAACCACTGCAAATATTTTATTTGCTTGCCAATATGTACCAAAACTACCAATATCCTTTAATTGTTGTGAGCAGTGTACAAAATGAAGTTTGGGCAGAATTTTCACATTTTTTGTGTTTTTTTAACTTTTTTAATAATAAAAAAAATTTAAGGTGAAGACTTTTGAGATAATTTTAAAGATCATATTAAACCACAGTTTTTGAGACCATAATTAAATTTCTACCAATAGCAGTTCTTCTACAAATTGAATTTTTCATTAATTTTTTTGGGGTGTCGCTCCATTTTTAACTCCCTGGGATTTGGTGTGGGACCCCCAAATCCTATGTGATTCTGACTCGTCTAGGTGTCTACTATCCCCCCTAGAAGTGTGACCCATTATTTATGGGACACCCTGTATATTACATTGACTCTATAAGGTACTTTCTAAAGCAGTGGCGGCTTGTCCACAGGAACACAACAAGCACGTTGAACCCCTTGTGAAAATAAAATGAGTCGGTTAATCAAAATAAATTAAAAAAAGTGATAAAATGTATTTCAACTTGTACCTTTCTGCAGGATGAACTTCAAGTCTTCCTTCTATTCCAAACATCAAAAAGAAAATTTTTTAAACTGAAATTTTAAGAGCTATCAGGTCTTTACGAATTACCTCAACTCTATGCGAACTCTATGCACGATTTTAAGTGCTTGGAATACCCTTAAATATGATTTATTTAGCAATGCTAAGTGGCTTTCTCAATTTTAATATTGGGCGGATTATAGCTCTTAGTAGAACCTTTATTGGTGGGTGGAAACCATATTTTATGAATCTCTCATATGTGATTGTTTCAAATTATGTCTTGGAAACGTGAAAATTACATTACAGGAACATGATTTGTAATATTATTCCCATAAAATCTAATTACCTTAATTTTTGGACACAAATAATTTTTCACATTAAGATTTTCGGGAGGGAACAGCTGTCACAATGGACTTATGTTGTTGCTGGTAAATGGTAAATGTAACGTATTTAGCTTGAACAACAATAGACTGTTCTGCTACCAAGCAGAGTAGTCGAGTTCACAGACGCAAATGGTCACCGCATATTTCCACATACACAACGGAATATTTACCACATCTGGGCAATTTCATTGTCTCCGTACAATCGAACGATCACCTATCGTGTCTCATCTCTTACAAAAGAACGCATTTACTCCCAAGGCAAGGAATGAATTAGGTATTCAAACACTCCATTAGTGGACTGGAGTGTTTTTTTAGGGTATGAAACGAAAGAATCCTAAAACAATTGTATCAGAAGGTCAGGACAAGGCTGTTTCTCGCTTAAGTTGAGAATGGAAATTTCAAAAGGAACCTGAGCGATGTTTTAATTCTTTTGATTTTCCAAATTTTGAATTAATTTTTAAAAATTGGTATTTTAATTTTTTTTGTATTTTAAAAGGTAAACTCGTATTCAGCACTGAAAAATAGCCTTTAAACATGTATCATAAGTCTCGATTACTATAATTTGATTTTTTTGAATTTTTTTCGGCCATTAAAAAAAACTTCCAGCTGACCGATTTTGTCCGATTTTTAGTATGCTATAATTGAGGGCATTCCCAAGTGAAAACAGTTGAAAAACCAATTGTAGCCTTACCGGTTAAGTTACAGATTGCCTGGACTATGATGGAAATTTGGATATAAGAGTAGGATCTATAAAAGTGCAGGTTCATTTCAAAGGTAGTAGAGGGAAATACTTTTTAATTAATCTAGATTTGAATGCAGATTCACATGGATAAAAAGTATGAATAAATTTATAAAATGAGGTGGTATATTCGTCAAAAAAATTGGAATTTAACCATAGAGAGGTAAAACATGATGGAGGTAGGAGTGAGGAGAATGAGAATGAGAATAATAGAGAGGTGGCTATATGCGGTACCCAAAAAGAATTCTTTCCATACAGACGCATTGAATGCTAAGAGGAAAATCGCTAAAGCTCAAAGAAAAATGATCGGGAATAAAAGGGAAAAGAATGGTTTATAATATAGGAAAGGAAGACTAAGGATTTTGAGTGTAAAAGATCCTATTATGTTAAAATTTGGATGGATGGGGATTGGGAAAAACCTGACTTCTACAAGCTTTATTTGATTAGTTTCGTCATTGTTTTAGTTTAACTACTTATAAAATGGACATTTGATGTTCGATACGATGATAATGTAATTGTGACAAAAATATTTTCTTATGTCATCTAATTTATTATTAAATTAATTATGATAATTTACTGTCCAAATTAAAATTAAAAATACCAAATTTGGTGGACGCACCAAAGGATTTTTTAACTAAAATGAATAAAATTTTTAGTTGAAACATCAACTAAAAATGAGATTTAGAACATACATATATTTTTCTTAAAACTTCAAAATATTTTAAAACTTTCCTTCTAAAGATAAAATGAATGTTAGAAACAGCCCCACGAGTCATTACCGTGACCGCAAATAAAAAAAATTAAATTAAACGTGTAAAAAATAAAATTTTATACCGTAAGACGCCGTTGAAATGTCGCATAAATACCAACAGCTATTTTAGCATTGGTGTCCTAAAACTTAAATAGGAATTTTAAACACTCAAACTGAACTTTTAACATTAACCATCATTGGAATCCTCTTATTGGAAGTGTTTTTCCACCTTAGTTCATCCTTTATAACTTCTGCTCTGATTCCTCCCTGCAAATTAATATAAAAGCTAGGTGGACAAAAGTCGTGTCGTAATAATATAATTAAAGGGCTTTACTAAGGGCTGTAGTTGGAAAAAAATTCCGCCATTTTGTTTTCCCTCTTTGTTGTTTTTGACCAGAAACCACATTATATTTCAGGGGACGGCAGCGCCCCGCGTCAACCCCCCCAAAAAATACCTTAAATTCAAAACTCATTTATAAGAGGATTTGGAAATTACTTTTTATAGACAGGAAAGGGAAAGAGAGAGGAAACTTTTAATTTTTATAATCTTTAATATGAAAAATTAATTCATTAATTAAATTATTAAAAATCCTTGCTAGTCCACAATCATCCTAAACCACGGACAATTTCACAGCCCCGAACTTTAACTCGGACACAGGACTGTCCATTGTCGGACGTATGGTAAGCCTAATGATATACAAAGCAACATAATTTGACTTCATGCGTGTCCACACCATATGCAGAATATTATTGAATTATTTTATTAATGAACCCAGGCTGGCGATGATGTTTTCTACCCTCTACAATACTTTTTTTTATCAATGTTATTCACGAACAAGAGATACACTCCGAATTAAATTACCATAGAGGTACAAGGACCTGGAAATTCTTCGGGAGCGCATCTGGTCCGTTATTGGTAACGCATGTTCAGCGTGCACATTAATATAGCTGCGTGCAAGTATAAGGGGCATCAAGAATGGTGGTTCACCTATAAATTTTTAATACTCCGTGTTAATCACAAATCGATGCTTTGTAAACAATACTCTTGATGCTCGTTTCGGGTTATCGCTCCTTTTGTTGTTGTCAGATGGTCAGGTGGAGAGGTCAGAGATGGTTAGTCAAGTCCTCCTTTGTTAAATAAAAAAAAATTTTAAGTTTTTTTTAACTCATTAATTTATTAATTGGCTCTTTTTTAGGATACATTAGAGGAAATAGACTGTAATGACTTAAAAGGAGCTTTGCTCACGATAGCGACAAAGCAAGTAAGTATTCAATTGTTTTCAAGATAAAAAATGTAGCATGTTTGCTTATATAAGTTATAAAATGATAATTGATACTATTTGATCTACGATAATTTGATGTTTTCTATTATGTTTTCAAACCTTTTCATCAAAATTGACATAAATAAGAGAATACATTAAATTCATTTATCTAGAGCGGCCATTTTATGACCGCATATTGGTTAATCTAAATATCTATCATCCAACCATCCCCTACGAGCGTTTATCTAAAAATGGGTTAATTTCCAGCATGCAAACGCATGAGGGACGCAACCAATGCTATAATCTTACCCCATGCTATTCATCAGCTTTTTTTGAGGAGGGGGAGGATTTAATATGAAATGTATCTTGCGAGGAAGGATTGGGAAAAATATACGGTATGTAATATATGAAGTTCTCGAAAACTTCAGAAGAAGAGTCTTCATAACTTTTGAAAAATGTTGAAAAATAGGCCATTTAAAATGTTTCAGAATCAGAACCTCTTTTAATCCGCTGATAGTAATTTTCTAAACATAAAGAAGTATTAAAGATGACGGAAGTTTGAGGGTTTTCTTCCAAAAAATAGAAAAAAATGTCAATTTATTCGTTCTAAATTTATTTTCTTCCAATTTACACCCCCCCCTAAACTGAGGAAGCCTTCGCCTCTCACCTCAAAATGTGAAGGTAGAGAATCCCCCACCTCTTGGGACGTTTCTGAAGAAGGTGTGAAAGTGCGTAAAATCGTACCTTTTACTAAGGCTCATTCAGACTAATGACTTTTTGCGTTTTATTTTGGAGGAATCATACAAAGTGAAAAGTGTGAATTGGCGTTTCCCAGGAGTGAATCACACAAGATGAACAACGAAAATGAAAATGCACAATTCACACTTTTCACTTTCGATGTTTCCTTCAAAATAAACACAAAAAGTGAAAAGTATAAATGATCGTTAAGAGTAAAAATAGCACATTGCAGCATTGATGAAATCCAATATTTCACCCTTTAAAACGGGTTTTATGACACTTTTGTATTCATTGCGAACCTTTTTTTTCACCTCAAAGTAAAATCATACAAAGTAGAATTTTAGAGGGGAAGGAAAATACCTCCTCCGGTGTTCCTTCCCCCTTCCCTCCATAAATAACTCCCCTGTGTTAAAGTGAAATTAGTAATAATTTGTTCCCTCTTTGTTTTATAGTTTGAGCCTTTTATGTTGGTTCGAAAAGCTGGGAATGAAAGCCATGCATCGGCAGGGATTGACTTTGAGTTCGTGAAGATGATTGCGCAAGGAATGAATTTCAAGTAAGGGAATTTCCTTCAACTTATGATAGTTTAAATCTCCTTATTTACTTCTTTTTAAATTTTCCTCAGATATCGCTACATTGTCCCAAACGATAATAAATGGGGCGATTTGGATGATAACAATACCTGGAATGGAATCATTGGTCTCTTGTACAGGCAGGTAAATGATAATTATCATTTTATGTACACCTATCCTCTCTTTTACAGAAGGCAGTTTTTTAAACACCAATCTTGAATATTTTTCTACTTGATTGTTCAAATGCTTCGTAAGAATATTGTTAGTCTTTTACAGTATTCAACTATAAGTAATGTATAATCAAGAGGGCTGTTTTGTGAAGTCCTGGCAAAACTAAATCTTTTTTATACCGATTGAAGAACTATTAAAAACGTATCTTTTTCACCAGTTTAGAAAAAAACATGTACAATAGACTTCTAGAGCTAGACCAACTAGAAATATCGGCAAAATACCTCTTCGATAGTACTTTTCTATATTTATCCTAAAAAACAAAATACTAACTTGCTTATAATGATTGATAAATCTAACGAAACCATGTTAGGAAGCTATGTTTACTTTGTGAAGACACAAGTTGGTAAACAAGTTTTTCTCTTGGTGGTCTAATGTGGAAAAAATATTGGATGTATAATTTAAAATATCACCTAAAAATACTACAATGACAGTAAACAGTTTCGTGTAAATTCAGTCAGACATTAACTCAAAATTAAATCTTCTTCCTTTTGGGGTCTCATAGCTCTTCCAAAATATTTATCTTATGGACAATCATTAGCCCAAAACATTTAAAAATTCCAGAGGATATCCAAATTTTTGCCCCAACTTCTTTTAAAACTGAATATACTTTTAGGTAATATTCAGTATTACCCCCACCCCCACTTTTAAAAAAGTGGGGGTCTTTCCTCCAGAAAATATTTGTGAATTTATTTTAAAATAGTGTTTTTTTGCCGTTCCTTCTGATAAAGGTTGATCTAATAAGCCCCATAACCTCTTGCTACGTCCAGGGAAGTTTAAAGTGTATAACCTCCCTCCCAACCTTGAAACTTTTAATTTTTCACTACAGAAAGTGACCAAAGCTACTCCATAACCTAAGAGGTCCGTTCGGGAGGGGGTTCTCCCCCGAAAAGTTTTTGAATTTTAATATGATGAAATATGTTTTGGAGCTACTCTTGGGGTTTTCCAAAGGGCTCCAGTTGGAAATCCCTGAGATAGAATACACGTATTCCATATAAAACTAAAAAAAATCATCGGATGGATTCTCGAAATAGCTATTCTACCTTTTAGCATTGAAATTGCTTACATGTAAGTTAGCAATTTCAATGCTAAAAGGTTTCATCTTCTTTCTAGATTGCTGATGCAGGTGTGGCTGGTCTTGGGATCAACCTCCTTCGGTCCCAGGCGGTGCCTTTCACGGAGCCTTATCTCTTCGAACAGATCTCGTTTGTGAACAAGAGGTCACCAGAAAGGTCCAAAGCGTTGGCTGCTCTTTACCCTTTTACATTATCGGTAAGGTTTTGGCTTCTTAGCCAAGAAAAGCAATTTATATCCACAATTGATGGAAATAGTTAACTTTTGATTTTCACTTCTTTATTTTGTACCTATAGTCCTGAGATAAAAAATTATCTTCAATTTTGTAATGCAAAAGATTTTTCAATCCCAAAATGATAATTGAATTTTTCCCCGGAATCATAATAAAATAGGAATTAAATTTTTATTAATTAATAAACCCCCATATATATGTGTGCGTTAACAATTCATTCTGAATGCGAGTTAAAGAACTAAAAATTTCTAACTTCTTTTGAGGGAGGAGCAGTGAAATGAAGGATCTGGTATCAAGTTTTTAGCATATGCTGAAGATGATTAATTAATCATTCAATAATGCAAAATTGTTTACTGAATTTAATAGAAATTTATCTTCAGAGATGTTGGAAATAAGGTAAAAATATTAATATTTTAATCCTACAGGTGTGGGTCTGTATTTTGGTAGCTCTCTTAACCTGCACAACAATTGTTTATTGCATAGAAGTAGTAAATGCTCAACTGTGCCAAAGTGAACGAAATATCAAGCTTACGGATACTTTTTGGTACTTCTTTGGATCATTAGTTGGAAAAAGTAAGTTGGAGAACCATTATATGTGAGGCGGAAAGCGAAAAGGGACCTCTTGTCGGCAAAGTTGATTTCGAGAAAAAGCCAAAAAACCGGAAGAAGGTCAAAACTATCGAATTTTTTTCTCTCTCGATTTTAACGATCCTTGGACCCTTTAGAACCGAATTTTAGCTGTTGGAATCATTCCTTAACTGTAAAAAATAACGAGAGGGTAGCATTTTGAAAGTTTAAGGTCGTTTTTCGCGAAATCCACTTATTCTATTAAAACTTTTAGTTACTGGCGATTCGTCATTTTTTGAGCTACAAGGATGGTGATGGTCTTAAAATCTTCATAAATCTGTACAGATTGAGAAAAAAATAATAACTCCATTTCGACGAACGCCGACAAGAGGTCCCTTTTTGCTTTCCGCCTCAAATATCGTGAACCGATGTGGTTTCCGTATTTAACATTGGCCTTGATTTTTTAAATATAATTTTTACACGACAATTATACAGCTTACTCTTAAAAACGAAAGGTGAGGTTAATCGAAAGAAAACAAAACTAGGTCAAATGCATTATTTAACTAATTTATTTACGTAGCTATAGTGACTCAAAATAAAGCATGCAGATGAGGATAATTAATTCCAAACTAAAAAAAGTTTAATCTAAACACACGTTTTCAATGCTAATATAACATGCTAAACCTATGCATTTAAACACAACATCTGCAAGACTTCACACTAAGTCGTTAAACATTGATAAATGGTTATCTATATCACTCACGGACGAGGATATTCTTCATTTAATCATGATTGAAATTTATTCAATTTCATGCAGCATGAAATTTCCTCTTTAAACTTTTATCGCGTCATTTTTTCTGAAGGTGTAGAATAAATTCAAGTGAAGTACTAGAGTTCAAATTTAAATGAATTTTCATACATAAATACAGGGTGTCCCACGAGAAGTGGCCAAACCTCTTTAACTTTTGAACCCCTACAGATATAGTCATGAAAGTGGGGTCTAGGTATAGTAAAGTGACCATGCTCCATCCGATGAGATAAGTTTCAACGCCCTCTAGCGGAAACTTTTGGAATTATAATTTTTATTTTGAAAACTATGTGAGGTATGTGAAAAAAGTCAATGACTAAGTTGTAGAGCAGCATCGATTCAGTAGGAAAAGACACCTTAAGCAGAAAAATATCTTGAATAAAACCCCTAAAACGCACGCTCAATTAAATTGAATTTACGTAGATTTTACGTTTTAAAACGTTCCTCAAGAGGCAAAAATGAGAAATTTTTAATTTAATGAACTAATAATACTTTAAGTCATTTACTTAAGTCATAAAAATAAAAATTTCCCATTTTCGCCTTGTGAGGAGCGTTTTAAGAAGTAAAATCTACGCGTAATTTCAACCTAATTGAGCGTGCGTTTAAGGGGTTTTATTCAAGATATTTTTCTGCTTAAGCTGTCTTTTCCTACTAAATCGATGCTGCTCTACAACTTAGTCATTGACTTTTTTCACATACCTCACATAGTTTTTAAAATAAAAATTACAACTCTAAAATTTTCCGCTAGAGGGCGTTTAAAGTTATCTCATAGGATAGATCATGGTCACTTTACTATATACCTAGACCCCACTTTCATGGCTATATCTGTAGGGGTTCAAAAGTTAGAGGGGTTGGGCCACTTCTCGTGGGACACCCTGTATAATTATTTTTAAAATATCTATCAAACAATATTTGGTAGGCAGTGATCTTTTTAAATTTAAAAATGGCTTTCCTATTGTGTGAGAAACGATGTTTATTCAATATCAAAAATTGCATCGATTAAAATATATGATTTCTTACTGTATAAGTAGAGTTTTTATTTTATTCATATAATGAGAGATGATGCTAACCATAATTACTCTGACTTATACAGCCATTATGCTAATTAAATAAAATTTATTTTAATTATGATCATTAACTTGACCAATAAAGTGTCATCTGTGATATTAAGGCCTTGGGTATTTTTTTCCAATATTATGAAATTCAGAAATGCCGCCCTTTAATGTTAATTTTTTACAGAGTCACCACAGTAGCTGATTTCGAAATACACTTTAACCCAGTTTAATATTACTGCTTTAAAGGTTTGGGAAAAGGTTTTTGAGACCTTCATTGGATGTTTAGACCTAACAACGCCATAACGTTTTTTTTTCATAAACTCAAACAATTCCCTCCATTTAAATTATATTTTTCTTTTTTTAGAAATTAAACTAGAAAAATAATGTTTTTATGGTAGTTTATGTGAAGAATACGTTTTCTTTTGTAAGAAAAGGCATAGGCGTGGCCTCTTTCAACATCAAAATACAAAATTATTTAGTCCTTAAGATTTTTTCCGTTCCTCCTGTAGCCTGCTCCATTCCCTATTCATTCTGTATTCATCCCAGTTTTCTATATCTTATATAGATGGCAGCACAAAATTTGAGGAGCTCTATGAGGAGTTGAAATTCACCTCATACAAAGCATCCAAAAAATATTAATCTTCTTTTAAATTATTGCATTATTATTTTAACCTTTTTATTAACCTTAGATAACTCATCCTAAATGCTTCCTAAGTTTTTGGAGTTAAAATTGGATATATTCATTTTTTAAATTATAAAATAAAAATATTAAATTAGTTTTATGTCAAAATAAGTTTTCGTATTTACTTAACTTGCGAAACAATTATAGTATCCTTTTACGAGAAAAATTTGAACAAAAGACTTATTCGCGCTCCGATTTTTATACGTTTTCGTTATTTTTCCCGAAAAAATACTCTTTTATTAATCAATGAAACTCAATCAATGAAATCAATGAAATTAATGAATGAATACTCCTCAATGAAAATAACTGATAAATTCAATAATAAATTGCTTTCTTTAAGTTTAAAAATATAATTCGAATTTAAAAAGATTTCCCTATTTTGATTAGAAGTATATTTTCCTAGTTAAAAAGGAAATTCCTGAGCAAAAAAATGTATCGAAAGAAATATCCAGCTAATAAACACGGGTTCAAAATTTGTGTGTTTATTTTCTCAAAGAGAAGCATGTAATTAGTTGTTTGATATACATGAATACAATCAAACTTACAGTTACCTACATTTAATAAATTTTAAAAACTTATAGTTCATTTTCAAAAGCAAAGAGTGAAAAAATCTCTATATTCCGATTAGGTGGTGATGGACGACTCTTTCAATCTCGGAGTTCAACCATTTTCCTCTCCGTTTGGTGGATTTCAGTCACGGCCATCCTCGCCTTTTACGGAAGTCTCTTGACATCTTTTCTCACCTATCCTGGCTCGGAACCTCAGATTGACACTTTCGAGCGGCTAGCGGATGCTGTGGATAAACGCCAGATGGAAGCGGCGTCTATCGCTGGATCTGCTCCTTATTCAGTCATTAAGGTTGGTAAAGATGGGACGGAATGTCTTCTCTACCAAGATTTCAATCAATGTTTGCAAAACTTAAGTGGTGGTCATTTTGATACTATTTAGTCACTTTTTCTTGATTGCATCCAGGGGCGTCATTTCAGTTTTTCGTTGGGGGAGGGCAAGGAATTTTTTTAAATGGGTCTGGCCCTTGCTGTAACTAGGTTTTTTTGGCGGGGGTTGCCTCAACTTCATTTTTAAGGTAATATCATGTCAAAATTTGACAACGTGAACTCCAAGGGAAAATGGGGGGTCTGGGGGTTCACCCCCAGGAAAATTTTGAAAATTTGGATCTTAAAGTAGTGTTTTAGCTCGTTTTGAGACCCTTTGGGCTGCATCCAAAGAGAACAGTTTCTTGTAAACCACATAATTTTCTAGGGAAAAGAGTTGTAAATAAACCTCAAAGTTTTAAGGGGGGCTAGAGGTCCTCCCCCAGGAATTTTAATTCCCCTTTAAACTAGTGTTTTATCTCTTTTTCAAACTCTTTGGGGAGCTTCTAAAGAGAAAAGTTTCTTGTAAGAGGAATAGTTTTCAAGGGGTAAAACACTAAATAAGAGACGTGGAAATTTTAGAGGGGGGCTGGGGGTCCTCCCCCAGAAATTTTTTGAAATTGAACCCTCAAAAGTAATGTTTTAACTCATTTTGAGTTGCACCCAAAGCTCCTTGTGGAAGTTACAGAATTTTCAAGGGACTTGCAGCTATTTTTCATATTACAGTGGAAACCTTGGGGGAGCGGTTGCCCCCCCCTGCCCCCCCTAAATGACGCCCCTGATTGCATCAGTGAATAAAAAAATCAAAATGGCCTCAATCTTCAGATTGGCCACAATGGTCATCCAAGGAGATGTCAGAGGGGGCTATAACCCCATCTAGTAGCATATCATTCCCCCCAAAGAAAAGATATTCCCTTGTTAATAAAATAAATATAAAACCTTTCCTTAAATTGAATAAATAAATTCTGTTGAAATTTTTAGGAACCTCAAAACCCGAAGTATTCGTTTTAAGAAATTAAAGACTTGTGTTTATAAACATTATTTATAATATGTATAAATGAGGTATGATCCCCAAAGAGTTTCTAACACTTAAAAATAATAAAACCCGGGTAAATCCCCTATTATATTTATCTCGGTGTTTTTCTAGACTCATTTAACTGATTACCTCTCTAATATTTGATTACCAGGCGTAGATAATGTTTTCAAAATAAATACACAAATCTGAATGAAAAATTGTTCTAAACCAAATGAAAATTCTGATTACGGGCTTGATAATAGTTTGAGCTTTTATTCATTTAATGTATTTTTAAGGAATAAAAAATAATATTCGAAATGCGTGCTCCTTGAAAACTGATACAATTTGATTATTTATAAACAAGAAAAACTTAGTTCTTGAAGACTTGAATCGATATAGTTTTTCAAAATTTATGTGTGCTTAAGTGTTAAGCCTCTTTTTTTGTGAAGAATTTTTACCTTACAAGTATAACAGCAGATGTCGCCTCAGTTGATGACCATCTACGTTTGTACCTGAATCAGTCTTTAAAATTATTTATAACACTTTTTAGCAGGAAATGACATTAATTAAATATATTAACTCATCATTTGAAATTTCACCAAGCCATTTAAGTAAACTTAAGGCTTGCAATTAAAAAAATAAAATATAAGAACTTTATAGTTTATTGGTCTGATACTAATTTTCGGTTAATGATCAAATTAAAGAAATAAAACATAATAAAGAATAATAACATAAATAAAAAGGAACTTTTTTCAATGTTGAATCAAACAAAATTTTCCCCTTAGGAAAAGTACTTTTAAATATAACCTGGGGCTGAAAAACTATGGAATTTTTTTCTTGTAAATAATGCAAAATCATATATATTTTATAAAAAATATTTCAAACTTGAAAACTTTAAAGCTTGAATGTGTGTTTAAATAAAACATAGTACATAATGTTTCTCGAATCGAAAGTTAGATACATCGAAAACAGTCATATTTGCTGCAAATTGTTCGTTTTATCGAATTACAACTGCTCCTTTTATCGAAATAAAATGATTTGTACTTACAAATGCTCCTAATAGTTCTATATTTTAATGTAGTCAAATATGACGTAAGAATGTGATGGAAATACTATTAAAGAAGCTAGCTATGAATAGATGCGTAAAATTAAGCTAATCCAAACATCGATGAAAGTTTTATTTTCTGCATACTGTAACTTATGAATGGAAAACTAGTTTTACAGATTTCAAAGCTCGGCAGAGAAGCATTTCGCATTAAGGTAACTGACAGGGTTGGGGAGGGGGCATTTTTTAAAAATATGAACTAAATAATTAATTAATCGCTATTTTCTGAGAACTAATGTTCCAAAACAATGAAAATCCTGCAAAAAGGTATTTAAAAAAATTATTTTTTAAAATATTGAGAAATTTGAATGAAAATAAGGCTAAAATTTAAACTTCTGCCAACAACTCTTGAAAATGTTCTTTTATAGGTACAAATGAAATTTTTGCAGGATTTTAAGCCTAAGACACTAATGTGTATCTTCCTCTAAAAAAATATGAGATTTTTTAATTAGAAAGGAAATACAGGTACTAGAAATAAAAAAAAGTAAAAATTCATGAATAACCATTCAAGCAAAGTATACACACTTTAAAAAATGTCTTAATTCAAAAAATTTCTTATATTTTAAAAGATAACACACATTATAATATAAGGAGTCAACTCAGAAAATTTCATAAAAACATTTAAAGTAGGTATCACTGTTGCCGTGATCCAAAATATATAAAAATCATTTAAAATAATTAAAATTGTATAAAAGTGTTTTCATAGGATAAAACTAGAGACTTATATCCTCCTTTTTATATGGTGTACCTTCTCATACCTCAAATATAAAATAAAATAATAAATCAGATTCGATTTTTTAAGACGAAAACAACTATTTTAACCCAGTCCTTAAGAAAAGAAATTGCATACTTCGTAGGAGAATGAAGGAAAATGATTAATCCACTGTAGTGAAAAAATTGTAAACCTAATTAACAATTATCTAGTGTAACTTTTTAACAAATTAAAATATAGTAGATCTTAAAATTGAGATCTAATGAAAAACACGCCTTTATAACTGTAGTGAAGAGTCTAAAACCCTACAGAAAGTTGTTACAATAAATAATATTTACTTTTGAATTTTTTTAAATAAAGTCTTAAAAATTTCGAAAAAACATATCTGCTTCAGCATTGATATTTAAAATAATTGTATTCTCAAAGTAATAAAAATTGAAGTTCAACTTCTTCATAATATTTTAGAGATTATTTTGTTATGTAGATAATTATGTTATTACTATGTAGATAATTATGTTATAATTATGTTACACATATTACTTGTTACATTATTAAATGTTAAACGTTTTAGGTACTGCTTGAAAGAAACAATTTCAAAATTACTTTTTAAATTTTAGAAATGTGTTTTTATAAAAATGAAGCCCTGAAAAGTGTAAAATAAATAATAAACTACAACATAGCAAATAATTTTTTAGGTTAACCCATTAAAATTAGTTTTAATTGAATCGTCCGAAAAAGGGATTAAGGGTAAAATATGGCAAACATGGATTTTTTGCGCTCAAAAAAGTAGATTATAGATGTGTAGATCGTAAAAGTCTATACATGAGTAGAGAGAGGGGGAAATAACTACCCCCTATAGGCAGATATAGCCCCTTGAATTTGGTGGAATTGATTTGCATTCGTTGTGTTTTTGAATTTAATTTGAAATTTAAGTTTATTTGTCTTTCTTTCCTTATTCTCTGTGTGATAGTGCTTTAATTAGGTAGTGCGATTCAAAATAATTATTAATTCTAAGTGTTGCAGTCTTCCTCTTCTTCCCTCTTGTGCTGTGAACTAAGCAGAAATAAATTTAATTTCTATTTGAGTGGTTTTTAAGATTTTTTCATCTGAAATTCCATAAGTTTGAAAATGGGAATAAGAATATAAACTTTTTCATTTTAAATATTTTTGTGTGAATGTTAATTATACTTTTTCGATGATTCTTCTGTATTCTAAATAAGGTCCTGAATTTCCAGAAAATATTTCGTGGTTATACAACAAAAATATATCTACACAGGTGTTTTTCTTTCCGATTTTCACAAAACTTAGTTTTTGGACTTATTCCCTTTTTCACACTGACTATCAATTCTTGTAGACTGAAGGTTCTTCCGTTTTGAAAAGCCTGAATTCAAGTGTTCACGATTCCAACATTCTTCGCTCCATCCCTGAAGGAGTGCGGGAAGCCATGCAGAGGAACGCGGCTTTCATTTTCACCAAGACCGCCATCGAAAGCGAGGTGTACAAGAGTCACTTGGAGGAGAACCTGTTCATTTCCGAAGACAGCATGTATACGGCTCTAGGGGGAATGGCTCTCAGTGCCAAATTCAAAAAATGCAGCCGCAAGATAAATCAATAGTAAGTGTCATCCAAAATTTTTTATACAGAGTATCCCCAAGATAACTGTCCATTCCTCTAACTTTTGAACCCATACAGATATAGTCATAAAAGTGGTGTCTAGGCATAGTAAAGTAACCATGCCTTATCCGATGCGACAACTTTCAACGCCCGCTAGCGTCAATATTAGGAGTTATAATTTTTATGTTAAAAACTTTTAGAGATTTTCTAAATTAAGTCAATTACAAAGTTGTAGAGCATCATCGGTCTAGCACGAAAACACACCTTGTGTAGAGAAAGGCCTTGAATAAAACCCCTAAAACGCACCCTCAATTAGGTAGAATTTACGTAGTTGTCTAAAACACTTCTCATTACTCGAAAATGAAAAATTTTCTTTTTTATGATCTAAGAATACTTTGTCATTTACCTTAGGCATAAAAATGAGAATTTCACATTTTCGCGCCTTATGAGGAGCGTTTTAGGATGTAAAATCTATCTAATTGAGGATGCGTTTTAGGGGTTTTATTCAAGGCCTTTTTTTGCTTGCTTAAAGTGTCTTTCCTACTAAATCGATGCTGCTCTACAACTTAGTAACTGACAAATTTATCAAATTTCTAATAGTTTTTTTAAATAAAATTTACAACTCCTAAAATTTCCGCTAGATGGCATTGTAAGTTGTTGCATCGAATAGGGCATGGTCACTTTACTACACCTACTACACACTTTTATGACTATATTTGTTGGGGCTCAAAAGTTATAGGAATGGACAGTTATCTTAGGACACCCTGTATAGCGAAAAGAAATAGTTTAATGAAGTAATAATAATAATTTAAAACATCGTCTTAGCTTGTAGATTTGAGTTCATGACAAATTAGAAAGAATTGCTTTATTATATTTGAAAATGTTATAAAGCAATTCTTCTGGCTCCAGTGGATAAAACAGAGTCCCCTCTAATGAAGGAAATTGATCTGCTGAAAACTTTTATTTTCATCCAAACATGACTCTTTCAGAGAAATGAAACTTCCTGGACAAGTTTTCTTGTCAACCAAGGCAGACCATAAAATAAATAAAAAGCGCGTTCAATCTTAAGAATAACTTAATGGTTCCAAAGTTGGGATCTGAGAAGATATTTGAACTATAAATCTAAATATTTCTCCCAAACATCTTCTCGAAACTAAAAAAAATTTCGCAACCACTGACTTAATTTAAATATTCAGACTTTTAAGCAAAAAACAGATGTTTTGCTGGCTATACATTTTTGTCTCGGTAGAACTTACAGGTTTTAGTGTTCAAAATAACCAGTTTCTTTTAGAAATTAGAATTTTTTGTTTCTGTAAAGTTAAATTAAATTTTGATTTAAATTAACATTTGTACACAAATCAGATATTCTTGTAATATTTCTCAATTATAAAAAGCTTTTAAAAAGTTGTGTAAAATGTTTAAAAAATTTGCATGACATTTCTTCAAAGGGTTACTTTGTTAAAAGTTAAGAAAAACAAAAACCCCATTCACCTTTCCCCGACCTTGATATTAAAGATTATTCAGTAAATCACCTCTCCTTAGAAGCACTTGTTAATAGTTGTTCTGCATTTTCTTTAGGAGCAATGTTTTTCTCCTAAATATATATTTCAATCAAAGATATAAAAGAATCGATAGTAAGACTGATGATGTTGGGTGGAGAAAAAACTACTTTCTCTTCTTAATATCATTTATCACGCTTCAGATCAATGGTGTAACAGTTATCCCTATGTTTAATGATTGTCGGATCTTTCACGAGGACATCAATTGAGATTCAGGCTGATGAGTTTCCCTTCCATTCATGTAATGTGGCAATCGACTTGTGGTGGCAATCGAAAATGTATTTACCTGCATTGTACAGTTGCGAAAAGATTATTGTATATTTGCCCAAATACTCCCACAAACATAACAGTGATTACTCACAAGATGAGTTACTGAAAATAGCTTCCATATGTACGATTTATGTAATCAACAAATGACTGATAGATGTTTGCCATATACTAATATGACAAAAGATTAAAAATTGTGAAACTAAGAAATGAATTGTGTTGGTAGTAATTTGTCAACAATATTGTATTTCTCCTAAGCGAGTTTATCCCAACTGAATTTCTTACTCTGTTTGCACTCAGAAAAGTTTCGGTATAAAATTTTTTTTCTCATCAGTTTGTTTAGATCGCTCAATTTTATTAAAGCGATAACATTAAACAAAGATGAAAACCAAACTCTACGGGGGCGTTTAAATATTACTTTAGCATGTTTTTCGTTTAACATAATTTCCCTTGTCAGTAAAGTCACATACATTTCTCTTATCAGTAAGATAACTTCTCAACCATCTATATCATTCTTACGACTTGAAATGAAAATTAAAATCCTAATGCTGAGTTTTTTTGTTTATAAATGCTTCAATTTCTCCACACTTATTCTAAATTTTATTGAAAAGCTGGCCTGATATTTGTAAACAGAACTAAAATTTAGCCCGTATCACATGTCCACAATACAAAATTTAAAAATTAAAATTTTAAAATTGAAAAATTCATCGAAAAATAGCCTATAAACATGTATCATAAGTCTCGATTACTTTTATTGATTTTTAGAAATTTTTTTCAGTCATTTTTTAAAAATAAAAAAAAATTCCCGCCTACCGATTTTGTCTGATTTTTAGTACTATGTTATTATTAAGGTCATTTGCAAGTGAAAACCATTGAAAAACTAAATGTTGTAATTTTTTACCGGTTCAGTTGCAGATTGCCTGGATTGAAGGTTTCTGAATCACTCTTTTTCAGCATCAAGCGTTTTTTGTCCATGGGTCTTTTCAATAAGTGGAAGAAGGACCTCCTTGATGTGCGGAAGGGTCATACTTCGGAAAAGGAAGCCAAACCCCTTTCGCTCTCAGACCTACAAGGGCCTTTCTACATGCTGATATTAGGCCATGCTATAGCAATTATAGTATTCTTGATTGAAAGGTTCTTCCTATTAATAGATTTTGTCACTTGATGAAAGATTTTTTAAGATTTAAACATAATAGTCGCTGTGCTCTTGAGAAGCATTTATGTGCTTCATTCATTACCTATTGTTTATTTTTTAACTGTGTAATTACAGCAAACAGAATGATTCGTTTAAACATACAAGAAGTACTTCTGAGGTGAGAATACAGGGTGTTTCAAAATTGCGTTGCACTACTTTTATTCGGAACCAACGCCTCCTAGGGTCATGGAAGTAGGGTCTACCCCTAAGTAAGTGAGCCTGGAGAATGCATTGAAATGACTTACAGCGCCCCTAGAGTCGAAATTAAAAAGTCAAAAAAACTACTTTAAAAACTAAAAGAGATAGCGCAAAAACCTCAATGAGAGTATTGTTGCCAACGCCATGAAGAAATCACTGAAAAAAAATTCATGAAAATATCTTGAATATTCGCGGAGATAAAAGCATGTGCAAATAGCACTTTTTCAGGGGTCAAAAAAGAAAAAGTTCGCATATTTGCAATTTTTTTTGACTTTTTGATTAAATTATGTGTTCTTTAAACTAAAAAACACAAAACTACAAAATAACACTGAAAAATTTGCAAATATGCGAACTTTTTCTTTTTTGACCCCTGAAAAAGTGCTATTTTCACATGCTAATATCCCCGCGGATATTCAAGATATTTTGATCAAATTTTTTTCAGTGAGTTTTTCATGACGTTGGCAACAATACTATCACTGAGGTTTTATCGCTAAAGGTTTTTGCTTAAATTCGCAGCTAAGGGCGCTGTAAATTATCTCAATGGATTCTCCAGGGTCCCTTACCTAGGGGTAGACCTTACTTCGATGACCCTAAGAGGCGTTGGTTCCGAATAAAAGCCGTGCAACGCAATTTTGAAACACCCTTTATAAATCTAATACCTTGAGGTTGTTTTACCCTTCCATGAATTTTTTAATGCAAATAATTTAATCACCTTCTAATCTACCTCCAATTTTTCTTATGGTCTAAACTTTTTTAACATGGATGTTTTTAGATTCCCTTATAACAAAAAGGAAAACAGCATGAAAATACTTTCTATGTGTATGCACGCACTTAAATTTTCATCATTTTGAAAGTTATATGCATGTAAGTATGTTTCTAAAAATAAAATTTATTAAATGTGATAATAATTATTTGTGATACTGTAAAAACAACTATATATCTCTCTCTTCATGATAATTCTTATTTTTGTTAACTCCGATTGAAATTATATATGTTAAAAAACTGTACATCATAATTTATGGAAGTTTTTTTAAATGCAATTTAGTCACTTATTACACTACAAAATTGATAGGGTAGGTGAGGAGTAGTAGGTCGCACTTTAGAGAACATTTTCCCCACAAAGTTTTGAGACTAAAGTTCAAAATGCAAGAAAAGGGCTTGCTTCTGGAACAAGTATTTTTTGTTCCCCAAACAATTTGAACTTTAGCCCCAAAATATCATTTTCCTCTATTGTGTCAGGAAACTTGTTAAACTACGGAAACTGGAGTTAGTTTTCATAGGAATTAAAAAAAATTTAGAGGATCATCAATTTTAAATAAGTTGAAATCAATATCTGTATTATTTTTCCCATAATGTTTAGTAAAATTGGGAAAATATTAGATCTCCTCCTCTATGAAGTTACTTTTATTTTTTTTCTTCTCGTGTAAAATCGATGTGACTGAAATTTCGACTGGGGTATAATCATGAACAATCTTTTAACTAGTTTTGCATTTATACCTTAAACTTAGATTGTGTGTGCAATGAATTCACTAGGCATTTCTCCTAAGTGCTTATTATTGGCCCCGTATACCCTACATGTGTTATATCAGTCACTATCACGCATGCTTGTTTGCTTAAGAATTGGTGTAAGTAAACCAAGAAAACTAAAAAAAAAATTAACCCTTTATCTACTGACGGTACTTACAAGTCCCGCCAACTTTAAAAGTACAGTACTGTAAAAAAAATCGACTCAGACCCCATATCTCCGGAACGGCTTGTGATATAAAGACAAATAAGGTATCATTTTTCATGGGGGGATTTGAAGTATTCTATATACAGAAAATTTTTCAATTTCTTATGGGGTCGTGTTCATATTAAACGAAGCACAAACTTTCGTTTTCCTATGGGCAACATCAAATATAATTATTGATTCTGAAAGAGCACCCCTAAAACCCCCCAAAACCAATTTTCATTTCATTTGGTCTCCAAACAAAGCCAGAAGTGGGGGGTTGAAGTTCGTCGAATTTACGTTGAAATATCGTTCTTTACGTTGAATTTTCGATTTTGATCCTTACAACCATCAACCCCACAATTTATTCAATTCAATTGGTCAATTTTTAGATCCTTCTGGAGAACACTGTTTCACCATCAGGGTGCATTGACGGGTGCAATTGACGATTGATTCAACGCGTAACGTTATTGGCGTAAGTTAATCACGATTGATTTAATCGTCAATCGTTAATTGTATGACAACGACTGAATTTTGCCCAACTCTGTACCGTAGACGAGCTGTCCTGACACAACCCGTAAAAAAACTGTTGTGATACGTCATTTTAACCCACAATAATACACTACATTGTTGTGCAACAATGAAATACCGTAATACTGTTCAACAGTGCCTTACATTGAAAGGAGAATTCACCAATTATTGCTGGTTAAGCGGACAATAAGTGTAATCTCACAACTCTCAAGCGTCACCACCAACCGTGGACCGGTTTCAGCCTTGTTAGGACTCATAAGCACGGTACAGGATGGCAACGCAAGAGAGCGGAGGGCAAGTACTAGTCTAGCCGACTATAACTGAAAAAGTGGTGACCATTGATTAGTCCTCCACTCATCTGCTGGAATGACAATGGCATTCCTAAGGACAGATTTAATTCCAGAAAAGCAAGGTAACGGTCCACGGTTGGTGGCGACGCTTGAGAGTTGTGAGATTACACTTACGTTAGTGCCTTACATTGTTCCGATGCGTCTTTCTATTCCTACAATGCTATAACGCATTGTTGCGAACCATGTTCTTATTGCAACAATGCGTATTGAAAGATAATAATACATTTATAATAGATTTTCAACCCATTGTATTAGTTTCTGCTTTGGCTTTGCTCAGTGGCGGATTAATGCAATTTTCTCGGAGGGGGCGGATAGATGGAATATTAAATTTACAGTAAGGCCTCCCTGGGAGATAAAAAGTATGAAGGGGGGTCTGGGGGATCTCCCCCAGAAAATTTTCGGAAATTTGACCCTAAAAACGGGGTTTTGAACTGTTTTTTTGGTTCACGCAGCCCAAATTTTGGACATACATTATTAGGAAGGATTTTGATTTTTTGATGAATTTATTTTATATAAAAACTGTAAATAAAGGATTAAGTAAAAATTGGAACCTGGGGGTCCTCCCCCCTTAAAATTTTTGGAAAATCGACCCTAGAACACTGGGTTTTAACTTGGTTTGGAATATCTAGTCTGAAGGGGACAGGTACCCCTCGTCCCCCCTTATATACCCCCATGAAAAATACGTTGCAAACAAAAAAAAATTAAACAGAAAGGGTTTCTCGGCAGGCAAAATTCATATTAGGATTTTTCGGGCGATATTGCCGAGATCCTGCAGGTAAAAGCTCAGACGTTTCGCCTGAAACTGTCAGGCATCTTCAGTGAAAACGTTTTCTCTCACGTAAACGTTGAGATCCTCGCTATTTGGTGGAATTTTCCACTACCAAAAAATCAGGTTTTATATTTGCCTATTGTTAAGCTTTTGGGCTGATAAGCTTTAAAGCTAGATAAATTCCCACAACTTCAAGAAAGAGGTAAGACAAGCCAACTGACAACTTGAGCACCGCAACCATTCTTATTGCGCTACTGTCCATTACGGGAGAAGACCAGGTCACTTAAAAGTTCCCTCAAGCCCCTTTCACTTTATGCATTGATGTATAGTTTAATATGTCCGTGTTGTAGAAAATTGTTTGGTAAAACCAGTTGTTTTCATTACCCTATTAGTTTAAAAAGTTTGTGGTTAATAAAGAAATCCAAGAGGGGGTCTGGGGAAATTTTTGGAAATTTGAACCCTAAAAACAGTATTTTGACACATTTTTATCCACCTTTACCTCTTTTCTCGGGGGGGGGCGGTCGCCCCCCTCGCCCCCCTTTTTTTTTCAAAGTAAAAAAAAATTTAAAGTGAAGACTTTTGAGATAATTTTAAAGATCATATTAAACCACAATTTTTGAGACCATAATTAAACTTTTACCAATAGTAGTTCTTCTACAAATTGAATTTTTCAATAATTTTTTTGGGGTGTCGCTCCATTTTTAACTCCCTGGGATTTGGTCTGGGACCCCCAAATCCTATGCGATTCTGACTCGTCTAGGTGTCTATACTATCATCAATGAAAGTTTGTTGCACCATTTCAGATACACCATGTATAGGTATTGGATGGGAGGTTCAATTTTTTAGATCCTTCTGGAGAACACTGTTTCTAATATACCATCAGGGTGCATTGACGGGTGCAATTGACGATTGATTCAACGCGTAACGTTATTGACGTAAGTCAATCGCGATGGATTTAATCGTCAATCGTTAATTGTATGACCACGATTGAATTTTGCCCAATTCTGTAACGTAGACGAGCTTTCCTGACACTACCCATAACAAACTGTTGTGATACGTCATTTTAACCCCCAATAATGCACCACATTGTTGTGTAACAATGAACTACCTATAATACTGTTCAACAATGCCACCCATTGTTGCAATGCGTCATTCTATTCCTACAATAATATAACCCTATAACGCATTGTTGCGAGGCATATTTTTATTGCAACAATGCGTATTGAAAAAAACAATACATTTATAATAGACTTTCAACCTATTGTATTAGTTTCTGCTTTGGCTGTGCTTTAACAATATCACTGCCATTAACACAGAACCAGCCTGAATACAGAGTTCAAATCCCGGCCTTGGCTGGAGGAAGAGAAGTCCCTTGGGGCTTCCCCCGTGTGGTTCCGGGGTAGAATAGTCCCACTGTAGCCATGCATGTCGTAAGAGGCGACTAAAAAGGGTACCCAGTCCCTGGGGATCCGCGAAAAGATCCGCGCTTTCCAAACATTCCCTTGAGATGTCGATGCCAACGACCTTATTGAGTTTGGGAAACAGCTTGATCATGGCCTGGGAGGTTGTGCCGAGTCCGCAGCCGATGTCCAGTACAATGTTTCAGGACAAGTCTCCCCAACCGAGCATATTGTTGGTTTGAACAAGGTGTTCTTTATGTGTGTGTGTGAGTGTGTGTTTGTGTTTGTGTGTGTATTTGTTTTTTTGTTTTTATTGCAACAATACATTTATATTAGACTTTCAACCTATTGTATTAGTTTCTGCTTTGGCTGTGCTTTAACAATATCACTGCTATTAACACAGAACCAGCCTGAATACAGAGTTCAAATCAGGCAGAGAAGTCCCTTCGGGCTTCCCCCGTGTGGTTCCGAGGTAGAATAGTCCCACTGTAACCCATGCATGTCGTAAGAGGAGACTGAAATGGGTACCCAGTCCCTGGGGGTATAACCGCGCTTTCCAAACATTCCCTTGAGATGTCTATGCCAACGACCTTCTTGAGTTTGGGAAACAGCTTGATCATGGCCCGGGAGGTTGTGCCGAGTCCGCAGCCGATGTCCAGAACAATGTTTCCGGACAAGTCTCCCCAACCGAGCACATTGTAGGATGCCTTATCCAACACAAGGTGTTCTTGCGTGTGTGCGCGTGTGTGCGTGTGTGCGTGCGTGTGTGTGTGTGTGTGCGTGCGTGCGTGCGTGTGTGTGTGTGTCTGTCTTTGTTTTTGACTTCCACCAATAACCTTTAACCATAAAGAAATTTAATAGATTTTTGCTTCTAATTTTTTTCAGAACATGTTTTTATTCTAACATAGACAAATGTTCCCAGATCCATCAGAGACCGACTGCCTACTAATGGAATATTATCTTTGCCCCATATTTTTTTCTCTACTAAATTGTTAATTTCTCTTAAAATACCATCCATAAGGGTTTAAACTTAGATTGGTTTTGAAGGTAAGATCTCCATCTAACACCTCCAATTGAAATTTCGGGATTATCTACCCCCTTTTGACCACAAGGTTAAAAATACTGAAAAGTGCGTGGCTTTGCCCCCACCTACCCTAAGTATCAATTCAATATAGTGCTGTCCTTTAAAAAACCCACTTTTTTCATATTTCCTTCATTAAAAGCTTAAAAAATATGATAATTAAATCGAACCAAATAGTGTTGTAACGGCTCATCCTCCCCTACATTTTAGTGCATAGTATTTTTAATTCCAACTCTCCGTTACAAATTGGCAAATAGTTAAGTAACAGACCCATGTACCCTAAAAAAACCCAGGCTTGAAAATATCTCTATTCTAAAAAAAAGTTTTTGGTGAACGGATTCCAGGGAAAGGCTTTTTAATTACTGATCCGAACACATATTTGGTATCAAACTGTCCGGATTCTTTTGAGGATGTGCAAAGTGCCTTTAGAATTTCTAAAAAAAATCTCAATTTTAAAATATTTCCATTTTTTTAGATTACGGATAAGGTTGCAGTTATAAAGCAAGAAACTATGAATTTCAAAAAAAATTGAAAACATATTTCACTGGTTTTTAATATTCAAATAAATTAAATAATCATCTTTCTATTTATAACACGAATTTAAAAAATATATTTTGGGTTATTTTTAACAATATTTATATTTCTGTTGTTTAAACGGTTTTAATTATATCGCCTATCCCGTGCAAGACTCACACAATTGCAAAAGTGGAAATATTTACTCTACGGGAGCTTGGCGCAGAAAGACTTCTAGAATGCGATATCAGACCGACTGAAAATCAAATGTCGTGGCGCAGCAGCCAATGAAATAATTGGAACTCTTTTTTCATTATAAAAGAAAAACTAATCAGGGTAGAAGCACAATATTTTAAACACATATTCAATTATTTTTTACAAAAAGATTGTCGTTTCGTTTTTTAAAAAATTCGAATTAGTTTTAGAATTATTAAGATTCAAAGTTTCAATTTTTTTCCCTTTCTAGGATTGAAAGGGTTAAAATTAGCATATATAAAACCGTTTTTGGCGATTTATTTTTAGCGCAAATGGAAATAATCCCCAAAGATTACACTTGATTCGACTTTTTCGATTTGGCAATCAATAAAGAAGTCCCCGTAAAGTAGACATTTCAATTTTTGCAATTGTGTGAGTCTTGCACGGGAGAGGCGATATTTAAAACTTATGTATAAATAATTTATCTTTTATTTTTTAAATAACAAATTACTATTTTTACACTTATCTTTGTCGTTGTGGCAACCTAATCATTACCATATTTACAACAAAATATAAACTCGCTTTCGGAAATTTTGAACTTTTGCATTTATTTTTTACAATTATTATTATTTTTATATTCTTTTGCAAGTATGTTTTTTAAGGTAGTAAAATGTGACACCTTATTTCATAATGCCAAAACGCAAACAACTAGATAACACGGGGGACTGTTTTAGAAATTAAAATAAAAAACGGAAATGTTTGAAGTCTAAACATTCGTGTCATTGCTATGAAACTGACACAACTTCGACGTTTGTTTGTTCTCATGAAGATAAAATTCTAAATTTTCGTGATGTTTACGGTAATTACTACATTTTTCACAGCCAATCGATGAAAATAGTTACAAATTTTAAGAACGTTAAATTTATTCCTGAGATGTTTCAGTGCTTCTTAATGGATCTGTGAAAAAAACATTACCTTGGGGAAATGGTAAAGGAATGTTACATTGCTCTGTTGTTAACTTTCTTGGAATTATAAGGCGACCCGCCAATTAATGTTACCATAAAGGAACTGTTAAATTTCCGCTACTGAATGTATATCCACCATTTTCGAAAGAATACCCCGGAGAAGTACTAACCCTGTTTTAAGAATGTTTTATAAAGTGAGTAAGTGCAGTGAGCAGGGTTTTGTGAGGAATTGCGAAGCGGTTCAAACGTGTCTGCGTCAGCAGTTAACGGGGGTTGGCGAGCGATAGCGAGCAGGGGGCGGTAGCTCCCTAGTTCTCAAAAAATTAAGAAAAAATATGATTGAAAAGTTTATTTTGATAGAATAGAGAATAGTTAAGATAATTAAAACCAAGTT
This sequence comes from Tetragnatha versicolor, assembly GCA_024610705.1. Taxonomy (NCBI): domain Eukaryota; kingdom Metazoa; phylum Arthropoda; class Arachnida; order Araneae; family Tetragnathidae; genus Tetragnatha; species Tetragnatha versicolor. Next base: position 7,545,831 of record JANDEH010000010.1, read on the forward strand.
TTTACAAATTAATTCTAAAATTAAAACTGTGATAAGTTTTTCTACTCAAGAATTTTGCCTTCAAAACACGACAATAGCGTTTTTATTGTTGTATTTTGATGAAAATGACCTATAAAATACAAATACTTAAAACAATTTTTATAAAAAAGCTTATAAAACGGTAATTCACTGATATTTTATATTAAACCCCCCAACTATTAACCCTCAAAACCCATTTTCGAGTAAAACTGGGTAAAATGCTATATTTTCATGGAAAATGGCTGTTTTTGGTATCATTGAGTTTTTATTAAAAATACTGAAAAAAATCAAGAATTACTGTGAAACAACTGTTCTATTTGCATAAATAGTTGTATATCATGAATAATATTAAATATTTTGCATATTTCTTTATTTATTTTGCCATTTATTACAAAAAGAAAAATGTTTTTTTAGGCACCCTATGGTTTTTTCACCCCTCATTTCAAAGACTACCGTAAGGTCCCTAATTGGCGGACTGAGATGAAGGTTTGATTTTTTTATTTTTAAAATAAAGGGATAACACAAAAACACGTGAAAAATACTTTAAAGTCCTTATAACATATACTTTTACAGCATCAAAATCTGCATAACTAAATCATATTTTTAGCCAAAAATCGACATTTTCTATTTATTCAAAAAACTAAGTAAATAAAGGGTTCTTAGACTTGTTTTTACGTTCCCTGCCACTCTAAATGGCATAGAAAGACATGGAACATGAGAATTTAAAATAATTTCAATTATTTATTTAAAATATCTCGATGAGTTTTTTAGGGTACATTTTGGAGTGGGTTTTTTAAAGGACAGCACTATAACTAATTGGCTCTAGCTGATTGAATTTTCTAAAGATTATTATTATATTCATGTATATCCTTCAATTTTCAATTTAGTGACTCAAAAAATATTTGCACGAAAAAAATTGCTGCGAAACATAATGTCTTAGATAAAGGGTTTAGTTGTGTTCCACAGTGTACTTAGATTAGCGTTTCCCAACCAAAGTTCCGAGAAACTCTGTGGTTTCGTGAAGCTTTCTCTAGATTTCCGCCGGTGTAAGTTCGGGGAGTTAAAACACTGTTTTTTAAAATACAATTCTCAAATATTTTTTGGGAGTGTATCTAAAGCTAGATAACATGTATTATCTACAATGCCCAAATGTTTTACCCATGCCCAGCCCAATGATTTTGAAATAATTCAGTTTTTAGAATTTTATTTCTAGAATTTACTTCAATTTTTAGGTTTAGTTGTTTTTTTATTAGTAATAGTGTTAATTGTATCATTGCATATTTTGTGTTATAGGCCAATTGCATTTAATTGCAGTATACAAAAGAAATGACATCTTACAGTTATTTTCTGTTTTATTAATAATCTATAGAATTATTAAGATAGGATGGGATGGGGTAATAGTGGGGTAAAATAAACATAGGATTTTAACAGTTTATGTAAAGAAAGTGCAATGCTCTTTGGCATGCTGATTTTGATTATCAAGAAAAATTAGCATGCCGAAAAACCTTAAATTTTATTTATGCTATTAACTGTTAAAATACTTATATCCGTTTTACCCCGCTATAACCATTTTACCCCATTCCTCACTGTTGTCAACCTAACTTTAGGTCTGTCTCCCTAGGACTTAAAAATTGTCACAAAGGTTCCATAAAGGTGTGAAGAGAAACGCTTTACTAGATCAGTGGTGCCCAACTCGTGGTGTGAAGTTGATTATGTGGGGCCCGTTTATTATATGCTTTCCCTTGTTTTGAACTGCTGAAAGACTAGAAAAATGGTAAATAGCAATTTATTTTGAATTTTTTATTTAAATGTGTTGTTTAATTATGTTATGCCCCGCTAGCTCTTCATCTAAATATGAAGCGCGGCTCGCGGGTCCAGAAAAGATTGAGAAACGCTGTACTAGATAATGACGGTCTATACTAACATGAAGCGCTACGGTTGAAACCTATTATCGGTCTGAAATATCTCTCCATTCGAAGATATAGATGAATGAGAGAGAAACAAAACAGCTGCGTTTCTTATTTACAATTCTACGACACTGTCTGTGTTATAATGAGAAACGCGTTACAATTGGACTAAACGAGAAATACGTCTTTTATTGATTACGTCCAAATGAGAAATCGATGCATCAGTGAAAATGTCAAATGAAGACAGATGATCTGGGGACTGCTTTATAGTGCTCCTCTGACAGTTCGGAGCGAAAAGAAATAGATATATGAGTTATGTGGAGAGTTTTTCTTTTTAATTTATTTGTCGAACAAACATGATCATATCATAATCCACCATCCATCCATACCTTCACGAGTAGTAATAAATTATCTACTTGCATTTACACGTTGAAATCTTTCAATTTCTCAAAAACATTTTGCGTTTATTTCTATTTGGGTTCATATTTCTTAAATATTAGTGTTAATATACTGTTGGAAATTCCCAGTTGATAGAATATTTTTCTGTAAAAATTCCCCCATACGTATTTTTTGTATACTATAAGTAAGAACCGTAAAACGCGGGGGAATCGGAATTCTGTACAACTCTCAAAGTAAAAATGTGTATTAAAATATTTTTCTTGGTGAAATTTTCTGATGGGAATAAGTATTCGGTCTTGTCAAAAAAAATCCTTCAGTGTTTTTTTTTCATTATCATTTTCTTTCCTGTTGTGTACTGTCGTGTTGTGTGTTGTTGTTGAATAAATTTAAATTTGAATTTGAAAAAAAATTTTGAAAAAAAATTTGTTCTGTTTTTTTTTCAATTTTGTGTAAAAACAAAACGTTTATAATCTCTTTTTTTTATCAATTTATCAATTTTAATGGTGTTCCTATTCACCCCTGTCTGCGGATTCTATTGAAAGTAAAACTTCATAAAAAAGCACCGAGGAAGTCCTTTGGAATTCAGTCTTGTACATTTATTTATTCTGGAAATCGTTTTGAACTCGAGGTTAAAAGAACGATATAAAGGAAAAACATTTTCATGTCTTGCGATAATTGACTTTCGCACAACACCAAGGCAAGTTTCAATGCCGAGAATTAAAACGGGCTGAAACAACGCCCTTATAACGTTGGGTCACGTTTTTTTATGCCAAAAACCCTTTGACAGGAGGAACAAACGAATTTCGGAAAAAGTGCTATTAATAAACCTTTAATTATGTTTTCTGAAATGCAATCACGCAATCTGGCAATTGGAAAGCTAACAGAAATTTAATTTTCGTTACGGGGAACTTATTTAGTAATAAGGTTTAGCAGGAAAGGACTGATTTAGAAATCCATTTGTTGGCTTTGAAATCGTTTGAACACCGGTCTTTAAGAGTTCTTGTAAATGAAAAAAAGATTTTTAAAGCTTTAGTAAAAAGAGAATGTTTTTGATACCTGATCAACAAACAAAACTTGCGTATTACCTTAAAGAAATGTGTTAAATGTTTCTCTCTCTTTATAAGTTTATAAGTTAATCTAAAATATTCAAGCATTTAGCAACGAATAAATCATTCTTTTTTATAATAGATGCATTAAAAAAACAATACATTTTTCTACAACCGTACAAAGCAATTAACCAAAAGTACTTTGTAAAAGGCAAAATCTAACTTGTGCATTTATTTAACACTTGATTTGAAGCGAAAAAACATCTTCTTGAACTTAGTTTTTCAACCATTAAGAAATATCTATGATATGAATGAACAAAATTCTATCATTTCATTGAAAATTAAATTATATTGTCTTCAACACGCATTGAAAAAAAACCGATCCACTGTAAATGCTGTTTTTCCTTGAGAGATCAACTAATGCAGTGAAACCAAGCACCAAAATGTTACAGTGAAAACACAATCCCCTGTAAATGTTGTTTTTCCTTGAGGGTCTACTTGATGCACTGAAACCAACATACTCCTTTAATCAGTCGCCCGCAAAAGATGATCTTATAAGCAAGTTTTATGTGATTTATGCTACCCTATTGACCAAGGGCGGATCCAGGATTTGTTTTTTTTCGGGGGGGGGGTAAGAATTTTCATAATCTAATTGAATCTTCTTGATGATCTTAATATGGAAAAGGTAGTGAATTATCCTGCTCCAACTACTAAAAGGGGGGTCTGGGGGTCCTTCCCCATAAATTTTTTGAAAATTTAAGTAAAAAAACAACTTTTCAACTCGTTTTCGTATGCCTCATCCGAATTTCGGATAGGGGAGAGTGTTGTACCTACGGACGGTTGTACCTTCAGCCACCTCATTTTAAAATTCGGGAAAAAATGTAAATTTGAATTTGTGGTCGATTTTGAATGTAAACAGATGCTATCTAGTTGCTAACGTGAAATCAGCTCTTTAAAATATTAATTAAATTTTTTATAATAAAAATATTGTTTTTAGGTACTCAAAGTTTTTTTTAGTGCATCACTACATTAATTCTTTTCTTCCCTATGATTATGATATGATAAAATGGGATACATGGGGGGAATCCCCGAGATTTTGACTTTTTAGTTTGGATATTAGAAATCGTCAGATCTCAATTCTTTTATCTTTTATAGAACTTTGAATGCAAAAACACCTGATGTTGTACCTTCGGACACCATAAGTGTTGTACCTACGGACACGTTCTTGTGGGTGTCTGTAGCTAATCGACGTTTTAAAATCAGGTTTCATTTAACTGAATACATTTTAATAAATGTTCAATTAATTCTAAATGGTAATCTATTTGTCAGCGATTATTTTCAAGTGAATTTTGGATGAAAAATCAAATATTTTGTGATCTAAACTACTTTTTTAAATTTATGATTCTACTTGGAATTTAATGTAAAATATGGTGTAAAATCCTAAGCACCCTATCGCATTTAAGTATGATGAAAAAACTTGAAATTTCCACTGAAGATGATTTACCACCAAATTATTATTGTTATTACCACCAAATGTGTTTTCGAATTTTTTTTGGGGGGGGATCAGTGAAGTTGTCAGATCAATCAGCATGATTGATGAAACTATTATCTCAAATTCTGATCTGAAAATACCATGTGAGTTTTGTGTTTTTGGTAAAAAATCAAGACTTTTATCATTCAACTTCGTTTTAATGATCATTTACGATCTAAAACTATATTGCTTTAAAAAATCTATTTTCAATTTTTAAAAGGCTTGAAATAGGTTATTAAAAGGTAATGCATCAATAAAAATGTTAATTCTTAGCTTTCTTCAACTAAAACTTCCCTTTTTAAGGGTGTCCACAGGTACAACTGGGTCTGTCCATAGGTACAACAGGTTGTTGTACCTTTGGACACAAATTTTTCCATGTTATTATAAATGATTAAAAATCCAATTTTCAAGATTTTGGCTAGTAAAAAATATCTCTGTACTCACAAAGGTTAGGACTATAGATTGGGCACTTTAAATGGTCAAAATGTGATTTTACCTGTCTTAGAAAAATCCAAACGTGATTTTTGTCCAGAGGTACAACACTCTCCCCTATAGATTTTATGGTAGAATTTTTGCGTTTTAACAAAATAATTGTAAAATAAAGTTGAAATAATAGAGTTACAAGTACCAAGGGGGTCTGGGTGTCCTCCCCCGGAAAGTTTTTAAAAATTTGACCTTAAAATAACAGGGTTTTAACTCATTTTAGTGCATAAAATGCTATATTATATAGTGAAAACTTTTCAATTTGGGGGACTAAAGCCCCCTAGCCTCCTGGATCCGTTAGTCCTATTGACCTAGTTTTCTAAAATAATCCACTTGGTTGACCGAAATGACGTTATTGCCCTAGCGTAACACAAAATTCAGTTAGCCTGGTAAGCTTCTTATACAAATACGGTAAATAGCTTTTATGAGCATTATTAAACCGCATAGCTTAAGAAAATAATATATTCTGGTTTGGGCAAAAATTCAGTACACTTTTGAAAATTTCATAAAAATAAAATCGGAATTAAAAATGATCCTCAGTCTTCCGCTTGAAAATTTACGAGATTTTTTTAAGACAATAAGAAATCTAGTTCCAAATTATGTTGATGGATGGAGCTTACATGATTCACGGAGTTCCGTGTTCAATTTCAAAAACAAAACCCGCCATGATACCCGGCAAAATGACTCAAAAATTGCATTGAAAAGAATGATTTATTAACTTTTCACATTGAAAACAACCTTCACTTTACGAAAAAGGAAATATCCTTATCTTGGAAAAAAATTCTCCCATGACCCTCCTCATAAATACCCTCATGACCGAAATCGAACCCATACTTCCGCAAGAAACTATTTTTCCTACATCCTTAGATCATGTGCCATAAAACTCCAAAACCAACTAGGCACTGGCTATAGGCACGGCCTTTTTTCAACTAAACTCTACTTTAATGTCCACGGCCCGGCGTTCCATTGGTTCCATCACTAAGCGCCGAGACTGCTACGTAATCACGAGACCTACAGCGCATGCGCCACGGGCCGTTTGGGCCGTGCAAATAGACACTTCGAACCAACTAACCAGCCTACATCCTTAGATATGGTATGTGATTTCGCGATCTGATACACTGATTCCGTGTTCGATTACAGAGAAGAAATAGGACACGTAACCCCGTGAATTACTATATCTATTAACATAATTGGAACTAAAATTCTGTTAATCTCTTTAAAAAATCTTTGACCTTTGGATGCCGAGATTGAAGACCGTTTATATTTTCATTTTTTTCCGGTTTTTATAGAATTTTCGGAAGTGTATTGGAAAGTGCCCAACCTGTGCACTTGTAAATAGTTAATGAACAAGTCCAGAATATTACGTAAGCCTAAAAAGTGGTTTTGTCGATTCTAAATAAGTTTGTGCGCATGCCCTAAGTAGGAATGTAGCTACACATATTTGGCGAAGGAATCGCTACTTGGCGAAGCTCTTATCCCAGTTTCAAGTTTTAAATTATACAGTATATTTTTGGTTTGGATCGTAGGTTTTCTAAATAAATTTTCCATTTTTAAATGTAATAGTGTCCGTATGTTTCATGTTTTACCGTAGGATTTAAATAACACTCTTTCAATGCTCTTTTTCAGGAAAATTCAATAAAATGAGCATTGAAATAGAATATAAATTCGTTAATTAAATTAAGTAATATTATAAAATAAATAACTAAAAATAAGAGCACCAAGCTATCAAAATTTTATTTATTCAAATCATAACTACATAACTTTTCTCAAAATTTATAAAAAATCTAATAAAAATTATTATAACATTAATTTAAATTAAACTATAAAAATCTAATAAAAATGAAAAAATAATAAAACACTAATCTAAGTTAAACTATAAAAATGTAATAAAAATAATTATAACATATATTTAAATTTAAAAAAATTATCTTTAATTTTATAAGTATACAATCATAAAAAGTCAACACGAATGTTCCTGGGATTCGAACCCCCGACCTTCTGCTTGGTAATCGCATACTTAACTAATTGCTCCATTGAGAATCAGAAACACTGATGCAATTTTATAATTTAAAGTCGACTGCCTCCAAAGAAGCCAAAATCTTCCGCCAAATATATGGTTGCCAACACGTTGATGCCGTGATTTCGCCAAACTCGAAAGTGAGGAAAACCACGATTTAGGCGTATGGCAGAAAATTAGCAGGTCAGAGACTATTCTGTAGTTGTAGTTAGTACATGATAAATATAGTTTTGTTATTGTTAAAGTACTATAGTGTTAAACAGGGGTCTCCGAAAGGTAATCTCGTTCCATGCGCTCAAATTTCTGTATACTGAAAATTTTTGGCTATTGAAACCCTTCACGGACCACTCTCACTGACCACTCTCACTGACTCTCACGGACCATTCACGGTCCGTGGACTACTGTTTTAGAGGGTGTACAAATCCTTAAAAAGGGGTGCCTAAATGCTGTTCCGAAAAAGAAGTAACACCCAATAAGAATGGGAAAAACCTAAATTGTCATGCTTGACTGAAAAAACCATAGACTTTGGAATATAATAGACGGAGCATGCTTGCGCATCCCCATAGCGGTAAGCCGTTTATTTTTGAACCATCATCTCAACTCGAAAAGCACGTGTATTCCCCTCCTCACGTGATCAGTGTTGTTGTTGTTGTTTTCAGACGCATTCTTTGCTTACACCAACCATCACATGAGAATTTTGCACTAAAACAGTAATTTCCCAGTGTAAGTATGTTGTGGTAAGCATTTATAACATCAGGATTTCCTATTCACGAAGTTTAAAATATTGGATTTTAAGATCGACCCCAATTTTGCAAACCCTAATCGGTTCTTACGTATTATCCCGTCGATCGTACCGCTGAATCCGAAAACGGTAAACAACCCATTGACTTTTCTATAGCTGTGCCACTGAATGTGACACTCACGGAACGGTCGACGGGTTAATACGTGAGTACCCTTTAATCTTCCACTCAAACGATCGATTGAAATTTTTCAATCTGCTACGATCAAAACATTTTTAAGATTTACTTTGATCCAGGTAGCAATAATATGTGCCATTGAATGTTTTTCCAATAGGCTCTTGAGACAATGGTATCCCAAAGAGGATGGGTTTTAATTCGATATTGACTGCGTTCAGGCCATTAAATTGAAAAGAACCAAAAATGACGATATTTTCAATATTTTCCCTATACTACTAAGGGAAACCTACTTTTGAAGGGCGCGGGGGGTCAAAAATCGTTCTATAGACCTGAAAATGTGCAGGAGGGGGGGGCATATGAAAAATTCTGCCACAAAAATATTCGACGGTGAAAAGGACAAAGAGTTATGGTTTTTACGTAAATAAAATTTATTTAAATTAAATGTAATTACTCAAGAAGGGGATTTTTTTGCGCAAAATAAAAACTAAAACTGAATTTAACTTCAATCGGATCTTAAATCTTTAAAAAAGTGCTTACACCTCCTTAAAAATAAACTTTTGGAATTTTGTAAAAAAAGGCAAAATTTCATGCTAGAAAAATGAAATTACGGAACTTTGAAATTACATTGAAAAATAAATGGAAAGTTCAAATTAGAGGACGACTTTATTATAAACGGGATTTTTAGAGCCTATATAACCGGAGGGAGAAACTAGATAATATTCCATTAGTAGGCAGTTGGTCTCTGATGGAACTGGGAACATTTGCCTATAAATACTAGAATAATAACATGTATCTATTAAATAAATCATCTATTAAATAAATCATCAATATCTATTAAGTAAATCACAAATCTATTAAATTTCTTCATGATTAAAGGTTATTGATGAAAGTCAAAAACAAAGACACACACACACACACACACACACACACACACACACACACACACACACACACACACACACACACACACACACACACACACACACACACACACACACACACACACACACACACACACACACACACACACACACACACACACACACACACACACACACACACACACACACACACACACACACACACACACACACACACACACACACACACACACACACACACACACACACACACACACACACACACACACACACACACACACACACACACACACACACACACACACACACACACACACACACACACACACACACACACACACACACACACACACACACACACACACACACACACACACAAGAACACCTTGTGTTGGATAAAGCATCCCACTAAGTGCTCGATTGGGGAGACTTGTTTCCCAAACTCAAGAAGGTCGTTGGCATCGACATCTCGAGGGAATGTTTGGAAAGCGCGGATCTTTTCGCGGATCCCCAGGGACTGGGTACCCATTTTAGTCGCCTCTTACGACATGCATGGGCTATAGTGGGACTATTCTACCCCGGAACCACACAGGGGAAGCCCCAAGGGACTTCTCTGCCTGATTTGAACTATGTATTCAGGCAGGTTCTGTGTTAATGGAAGTGATATTGTTAAGGCACAGCCAAATTAGAAACTAATACAATAGGTTGAAAGTCTAATATAAATGTATTGTTGCAATAAAAACAAAAAAACAAATACACACACAAACACACACACACACACATATAAAGAACACCTTGTTCAAACCAACAATATGCTCGGTTGGGGAGACTTGTCCGGAAACATTGTACTGGACATCGGCTGCGGACTCGGCACAACCTCCCAGGCCATGATCAAGCTGTTTCCCAAACTCAATAAGGTCGTTGGCATCGACATCTCAAGGGAATGTTTGGAAATCGCGGATCTTTTCGCGGATCCCCAGGGACTGGGTACCCTTTTTAGTCGCCTCTTACGACATGCATGGCTACAGTGGGACTATTCTACCCCGGAACCACACGGGGGAAGCCCCAAGGGACTTCTTTGCCTCCAGCCAAGGCCGGGATTTGAACTCTGTATTCAGGCTGGTTCTGTGTTAATGGCAATGATATTGTTAAAGCACAGCCAAAGCAGAAACTAATACAATAGGTTGAAAGTCTAATATAAATGTATTGTTGCAATAAAAACAAAAAACAAATACACACACAAACACACACTCACACACACACATAAAGAACACCTTGTTCGAACCAACAATATGCTCGGTTGGGGAGACTTGTCCGGAAACATTGTACTGGACATCGGCTGCGGACTCGGCACAACCTCCCAGGCCATGATCAAGCTGTTTCCCAAACTCAATAAGGTCGTTGGCATCGACATCTCAAGGGAATGTTTGGAAAGCGCGGATCTTTTCGCGGATCCCCAGGGACTGGGTACCCTTTTTAGTCGCCTCTTACGACATGCATGGCTACAGTGGGACTATTCTACCCCGGAACCACACGGGGGAAGCCCCAAGGGACTTCTTTGCCTCCAGCCAAGGCCGGGATTTGAACTCTGTATTCAGGCTGGTTCTGTGTTAATGGCAATGATATTGTTAAAGCACAGCCAAAGCAGAAACTAATACAATAGGTTGAAAGTCTAATATAAATGTATTGTTGCCGTAAAAACAAAAAACAAATACACACACAAACACACACTCACACACACACATAAAGAACACCTTGTTCGAACCAACAATATGCTCGGTTGGGGAGACTTGTCCGGAAACATTGTACTGGACATCGGCTGCGGACTCGGCACAACCTCCCAGGCCATGATCAAGCTGTTTCCCAAACTCAATAAGGTCGTTGGCATCGACATCTCAAGGGAATGTTTGGAAAGCGCGGATCTTTTCGCGGATCCCCAGGGACTGGGTACCCTTTTTAGTCGCCTCTTACGACATGCATGGCTACAGTGGGACTATTCTACCCCGGAACCACACGGGGGAAGCCCCAAGGGACTTCTTTGCCTCCAGCCAAGGCCGGGATTTGAACTCTGTATTCAGGCTGGTTCTGTGTTAATGGCAATGATATTGTTAAAGCACAGCCAAAGCAGAAACTAATACAATAGGTTGAAAGTCTAATATAAATGTATTGTTGCAATAAAAACAAAAAACAAATACACACACAAACACACACTCACACACACACATAAAGAACACCTTGTTCGAACCAACAATATGCTCGGTTGGGGAGACTTGTCCGGAAACATTGTACTGGACATCGGCTGCGGACTCGGCACAACCTCCCAGGCCATGATCAAGCTGTTTCCCAAACTCAATAAGGTCGTTGGCATCGACATCTCAAGGGAATGTTTGGAAAGCGCGGATCTTTTCGCGGATCCCCAGGGACTGGGTACCCTTTTTAGTCGCCTCTTACGACATGCATGGCTACAGTGGGACTATTCTACCCCGGAACCACACGGGGGAAGCCCCAAGGGACTTCTTTGCCTCCAGCCAAGGCCGGGATTTGAACTCTGTATTCAGGCTGGTTCTGTGTTAATGGCAATGATATTGTTAAAGCACAGCCAAAGCAGAAACTAATACAATAGGTTGAAAGTCTAATATAAATGTATTGTTGCAATAAAACAAAAAACAAATACACACACAAACACACACTCACACACACACATAAAGAACACCTTGTTCGAACCAACAATATGCTCGGTTGGGGAGACTTGTCCGGAAACATTGTACTGGACATCGGCTGCGGACTCGGCACAACCTCCCAGGCCATGATCAAGCTGTTTCCCAAACTCAATAAGGTCGTTGGCATCGACATCTCAAGGGAATGTTTGGAAAGCGCGGATCTTTTCGCGGATCCCCAGGGACTGGGTACCCTTTTTAGTCGCCTCTTACGACATGCATGGCTACAGTGGGACTATTCTACCCCGGAACCACACGGGGGAAGCCCCAAGGGACTTCTTTGCCTCCAGCCAAGGCCGGGATTTGAACTCTGTATTCAGGCTGGTTCTGTGTTAATGGCAATGATATTGTTAAAGCACAGCCAAAGCAGAAACTAATACAATAGGTTGAAAGTCTAATATAAATGTATTGTTGCAATAAAAACAAAAAACAAATACACACACAAACACACACTCACATACACACATAAAGAACACCTTGTTCGAACCAACAATATGCTCGGTTGGGGAGACTTGTCCGGAAACATTGTACTGGACATCGGCTGCGGACTCGGCACAACCTCCCAGGCCATGATCAAGCTGTTTCCCAAACTCAATAAGGTCGTTGGCATCGACATCTCAAGGGAATGTTTGGAAAGCGCGGATCTTTTCGCGGATCCCCAGGGACTGGGTACCCTTTTTAGTCGCCTCTTACGACATGCATGGCTACAGTGGGACTATTCTACCCCGGAACCACACGGGGGAAGCCCCAAGGGACTTCTTTGCCTCCAGCCAAGGCCGGGATTTGAACTCTGTATTCAGGCTGGTTCTGTGTTAATGGCAATGATATTGTTAAAGCACAGCCAAAGAAGAAACTAATACAATAGGTTGAAAGTCTAATATAAATGTATTGTTGCAATAAAAACAAAAAACAAATACACACACAAACACACACTCACACACACACATAAAGAACACCTTGTTCGAACCAACAATATGCTCGGTTGGGGAGACTTGTCCGGAAACATTGTACTGGACATCGGCTGCGGACTCGGCACAACCTCCCAGGCCATGATCAAGCTGTTTCCCAAACTCAATAAGGTCGTTGGCATCGACATCTCAAGGGAATGTTTGGAAAGCGCGGATCTTTTCGCGGATCCCCAGGGACTGGGTACCCTTTTTAGTCGCCTCTTACGACATGCATGGCTACAGTGGGACTATTCTACCCCGGAACCACACGGGGGAAGCCCCAAGGGACTTCTTTGCCTCCAGCCAAGGCCGGGATTTGAAATCTGTATTCAGGCTGGTTCTGTGTTAATGGCAATGATATTGTTAAAGCACAGCCAAAGCAGAAACTAATACAATAGGTTGAAAGTCTAATATAAATGTATTGTTGCAATAAAAACAAAAAACAAATACACACACAAACACACACTCACACACACACACACATAAAGAACACCTTGTTCGAACCAACAATATGCTCGGTTGGGGAGACTTGTCCGGAAACATTGTACTGGACATCGGCTGCGGACTCGGCACAACCTCCCAGGCCATGATCAAGCTGTTTCCCAAACTCAATAAGGTCGTTGGCATCGACATCTCAAGGGAATGTTTGGAAAGCGCGGATCTTTTCGCGGATCCCCAGGGACTGGGTACCCTTTTTAGTCGCCTCTTACGACATGCATGGCTACAGTGGGACTATTCTACCCCGGAACCACACGGGGGAAGCCCCAAGGGACTTCTTTGCCTCCAGCCAAGGCCGGGATTTGAACTCTGTATTCAGGCTGGTTCTGTGTTAATGGCAATGATATTGTTAAAGCACAGCCAAAGCAGAAACTAATACAATAGGTTGAAAGTCTAATATAAATGTATTGTTGCAATAAAAACAAAAAACAAATACACACACAAACACACACTCACACACACACATAAAGAACACCTTGTTCGAACCAACAATATGCTCGGTTGGGGAGACTTGTCCGGAAACATTGTACTGGACATCGGCTGCGGACTCGGCACAACCTCCCAGGCCATGATCAAGCTGTTTCCCAAACTCAATAAGGTCGTTGGCATCGACATCTCAAGGGAATGTTTGGAAAGCGCGGATCTTTTCGCGGATCCCCAGGGACTGGGTACCCTTTTTAGTCGCCTCTTACGACATGCATGGCTACAGTGGGACTATTCTACCCCGGAACCACACGGGGGAAGCCCCAAGGGACTTCTTTGCCTCCAGCCAAGGCCGGGATTTGAAATCTGTATTCAGGCTGGTTCTGTGTTAATGGCAATGATATTGTTAAAGCACAGCCAAAGCAGAAACTAATACAATAGGTTGAAAGTCTAATATAAATGTATTGTTGCAATAAAAACAAAAAACAAATACACACACAAACACACACTCGCACACACACACACATAAAGAACACCTTGTTCGAACCAACAATATGCTCGGTTGGGGAGACTTGTCCGGAAACATTGTACTGGACATCGGCTGCGGACTCGGCACAACCTCCCAGGCCATGATCAAGCTGTTTCCCAAACTCAATAAGGTCGTTGGCATCGACATCTCAAGGGAATGTTTGGAAAGCGCGGATCTTTTCGCGGATCCCCAGGGACTGGGTACCCTTTTTAGTCGCCTCTTACGACATGCATGGCTACAGTGGGACTATTCTACCCCGGAACCACACGGGGGAAGCCCCAAGGGACTTCTTTGCCTCCAGCCAAGGCCGGGATTTGAACTCTGTATTCAGGCTGGTTCTGTGTTAATGGCAATGATATTGTTAAAGCACAGCCAAAGCAGAAACTAATACAATAGGTTGAAAGTCTAATATAAATGTATTGTTGCAATAAAAACAAAAAACAAATACACACACAAACACACACTCACACACACACATAAAGAACACCTTGTTCGAACCAACAATATGCTCGGTTGGGGAGACTTGTCCGGAAACATTGTACTGGACATCGGCTGCGGACTCGGCACAACCTCCCAGGCCATGATCAAGCTGTTTCCCAAACTCAATAAGGTCGTTGGCATCGACATCTCAAGGGAATGTTTGGAAAGCGCGGATCTTTTCGCGGATCCCCAGGGACTGGGTACCCTTTTTAGTCGCCTCTTACGACATGCATGGCTACAGTGGGACTATTCTACCCCGGAACCACACGGGGGAAGCCCCAAGGGACTTCTTTGCCTCCAGCCAAGGCCGGGATTTGAAATCTGTATTCAGGCTGGTTCTGTGTTAATGGCAATGATATTGTTAAAGCACAGCCAAAGCAGAAACTAATACAATAGGTTGAAAGTCTAATATAAATGTATTGTTGCAATAAAAACAAAAAACAAATACACACACAAACACACACTCGCACACACACACACATAAAGAACACCTTGTTCGAACCAACAATATGCTCGGTTGGGGAGACTTGTCCGGAAACATTGTACTGGACATCGGCTGCGGACTCGGCACAACCTCCCAGGCCATGATCAAGCTGTTTCCCAAACTCAATAAGGTCGTTGGCATCGACATCTCAAGGGAATGTTTGGAAAGCGCGGATCTTTTCGCGGATCCCCAGGGTAGTCGCCTCTTACGACATGCATGGCTACAGTGGGACTATTCTACCGCGGAACCACACGGGGGAAGCCCCAAGGGACTTCTTTGCCTCCAGCCAAGGCCGGGATTTGAACTCTGTATTCAGGCTGGTTCTGTGTTAATGGCAATGATATTGTTAAAGCACAGCCAAAGCAGACACTAATACAATAGGTTGAAAGTCTAATATAAATGTATTGTTGCAATAAAAACAAAAAACAAATACACACACAAACACACACTCACACACACACATAAAGAACACCTTGTTCGAACCAACAATATGCTCGGTTGGGGAGACTTGTCCGGAAACATTGTACTGGACATCGGCTGCGGACTCGGCACAACCTCCCAGGCCATGATCAAGCTGTTTCCCAAACTCAATAAGGTCGTTGGCATCGACATCTCAAGGGAATGTTTGGAAAGCGCGGATCTTTTCGCGGATCCCCAGGGACTGGGTACCCTTTTTAGTCGCCTCTTACGACATGCATGGCTACAGTGGGACTATTCTACCCCGGAACCACACGGGGGAAGCCCCAAGGGACTTCTTTGCCTCCAGCCAAGGCCGGGATTTGAACTCTGTATTCAGGCTGGTTCTGTGTTAATGGCAATGATATTGTTAAAGCACAGCCAAAGCAGAAACTAATACAATAGGTTGAAAGTCTAATATAAATGTATTGTTGCAATAAAAACAAAAAACAAATACACACACAAACACACACTCACACACACACATAAAGAACACCTTGTTCGAACCAACAATATGCTCGGTTGGGGAGACTTGTCCGGAAACATTGTACTGGACATCGGCTGCGGACTCGGCACAACCTCCCAGGCCATGATCAAGCTGTTTCCCAAACTCAATAAGGTCGTTGGCATCGACATCTCAAGGGAATGTTTGGAAAGCGCGGATCTTTTCGCGGATCCCCAGGGACTGGGTACCCTTTTTAGTCGCCTCTTACGACATGCATGGCTACAGTGGGACTATTCTACCCCGGAACCACACGGGGGAAGCCCCAAGGGACTTCTTTGCCTCCAGCCAAGGCCGGGATTTGAACTCTGTATTCAGGCTGGTTCTGTGTTAATGGCAATGATATTGTTAAAGCACAGCCAAAGCAGACACTAATACAATAGGTTGAAAGTCTAATATAAATGTATTGTTGCAATAAAAACAAAAAACAAATACACACACAAACACACACTCACACACACACATAAAGAACACCTTGCTCGAACCAACAATATGCTCGGTTGGGGAGACTTGTCCGGAAACATTGTACTGGACATCGGCTGCGGACTCGGCACAACCTCCCAGGCCATGATCAAGCTGTTTCCCAAACTCAATAAGGTCGTTGGCATCGACATCTCAAGGGAATGTTTGGAAAGCGCGGATCTTTTCGCGGATCCCCAGGGACTGGGTACCCTTTTTAGTCGCCCCTTACGACAACCTTGTTCGAACCAACAATATGCTCGGTTGGGGAGACTTGTCCGGAAACATTGTACTGGACATCGGCTGCGGACTCGGCACAACCTCCCAGGCCATGATCAAGCTGTTTCCCAAACTCAATAAGGTCGTTGGCATCGACATCTCAAGGGAATGTTTGGAAAGCGCGGATCTTTTCGCGGATCCCCAGGGACTGGGTACCCTTTTTAGTCGCCTCTTACGACATGCATGGCTACAGTGGGACTATTCTACCCCGGAACCACACGGGGGAAGCCCCAAGGGACTTCTTTGCCTCCAGCCAAGGCCGGGATTTGAACTCTGTATTCAGGCTGGTTCTGTGTTAATGGCAATGATATTGTTAAAGCACAGCCAAAGCAGAAACTAATACAATAGGTTGAAAGTCTAATATAAATGTATTGTTGCAATAAAACAAAAAACAAATACACACACAAACACACACTCACACACACACATAAAGAACACCTTGTTCGAACCAACAATATGCTCGGTTGGGGAGACTTGTCCGGAAACATTGTACTGGACATCGGCTGCGGACTCGGCACAACCTCCCAGGCCATGATCAAGCTATTTCCAAAACTTAATAAGGTCGTTGGCATCGACATCTCAAGGGAATGTTTGGAAAGCGCGGATCTTTTCGCGGATCCCCAGGGACTGGGTACCCTTTTTAGTCGCCTCTTACGACATGCATGGCTACAGTGGGACTATTCTACCCCGGAACCACACGGGGGAAGCCCCAAGGGACTTCTTTGCCTCCAGCCAAGGCCGGGATTTGAACTCTGTATTCAGGCTGGTTCTGTGTTAATGGCAATGATATTGTTAAAGCACAGCCAAAGCAGACACTAATACAATAGGTTGAAAGTCTAATATAAATGTATTGTTGCAATAAAAACAAAAAACAAATACACACACAAACACACACTCACACACACACATAAAGAACACCTTGCTCGAACCAACAATATGCTCGGTTGGGGAGACTTGTCCGGAAACATTGTACTGGACATCGGCTGCGGACTCGGCACAACCTCCCAGGCCATGATCAAGCTGTTTCCCAAACTCAATAAGGTCGTTGGCATCGACATCTCAAGGGAATGTTTGGAAAGCGCGGATCTTTTCGCGGATCCCCAGGGACTGGGTACCCTTTTTAGTCGCCTCTTACGACAACCTTGTTCGAACCAACAATATGCTCGGTTGGGGAGACTTGTCCGGAAACATTGTACTGGACATCGGCTGCGGACTCGGCACAACCTCCCAGGCCATGATCAAGCTGTTTCCCAAACTCAATAAGGTCGTTGGCATCGACATCTCAAGGGAATGTTTGGAAAGCGCGGATCTTTTCGCGGATCCCCAGGGACTGGGTACCCTTTTTAGTCGCCTCTTACGACATGCATGGCTACAGTGGGACTATTCTACCCCGGAACCACACGGGGGAAGCCCCAAGGGACTTCTTTGCCTCCAGCCAAGGCCGGGATTTGAACTCTGTATTCAGGCTGGTTCTGTGTTAATGGCAATGATATTGTTAAAGCACAGCCAAAGCAGAAACTAATACAATAGGTTGAAAGTCTAATATAAATGTATTGTTGCAATAAAAACAAAAAACAAATACACACACAAACACACACTCACACACACACATAAAGAACACCTTGTTCGAACCAACAATATGCTCGGTTGGGGAGACTTGTCCGGAAACATTGTACTGGACATCGGCTGCGGACTCGGCACAACCTCCCAGGCCATGATCAAGCTGTTTCCCAAACTCAATAAGGTCGTTGGCATCGACATCTCAAGGGAATGTTTGGAAAGCGCGGATCTTTTCGCGGATCCCCAGGGACTGGGTACCCTTTTTAGTCGCCTCTTACGACATGCATGGCTACAGTGGGACTATTCTACCCCGGAACCACACGGGGGAAGCCCCAAGGGACTTATTTGCCTCCAGCCAAGGCCGGGATTTGAACTCTGTATTCAGGCTGGTTCTGTGTTAATGGCAATGATATTGTTAAAGCACAGCCAAAGCAGAAACTAATACAATAGGTTGAAAGTCTAATATAAATGTATTGTTGCAATAAAAACAAAAAACAAATACACACACAAACACACACTCACACACACACACACATAAAGAACACCTTGTTCGAACCAACAATATGCTCGGTTGGGGAGACTTGTCCGGAAACATTGTACTGGACATCGGCTGCGGACTCGGCACAACCTCCCAGGCCATGATCAAGCTGTTTCCCAAACTCAATAAGGTCGTTGGCATCGACATCTCAAGGGAATGTTTGGAAAGCGCGGATCTTTTCGCGGATCCCCAGGGACTGGGTACCCTTTTTAGTCGCCTCTTACGACATGCATGGCTACAGTGGGACTATTCTACCCCGGAACCACACGGGGGAAGCCCCAAGGGACTTCTTTGCCTCCAGCCAAGGCCGGGATTTGAACTCTGTATTCAGGCTGGTTCTGTGTTAATGGCAATGATATTGTTAAAGCACAGCCAAAGCAGAAACTAATACAATAGGTTGAAAGTCTAATATAAATGTATTGTTGCAATAAAAACAAAAAACAAATACACACACAAACACACACTCACACACACACATAAAGAACACCTTGTTCGAACCAACAATATGCTCGGTTGGGGAGACTTGTCCGGAAACATTGTACTGGACATCGGCTGCGGACTCGGCACAACCTCCCAGGCCATGATCAAGCTGTTTCCCAAACTCAATAAGGTCGTTGGCATCGACATCTCAAGGGAATGTTTGGAAAGCGCGGATCTTTTCGCGGATCCCCAGGGACTGGGTACCCTTTTTAGTCGCCTCTTACGACATGCATGGCTACAGTGGGACTATTCTACCCCGGAACCACACGGGGGAAGCCCCAAGGGACTTCTTTGCCTCCAGCCAAGGCCGGGATTTGAAATCTGTATTCAGGCTGGTTCTGTGTTAATGGCAATGATATTGTTAAAGCACAGCCAAAGCAGAAACTAATACAATAGGTTGAAAGTCTAATATAAATGTATTGTTGCAATAAAAACAAAAAACAAATACACACACAAACACACACTCGCACACACACACACATAAAGAACACCTTGTTCGAACCAACAATATGCTCGGTTGGGGAGACTTGTCCGGAAACATTGTACTGGACATCGGCTGCGGACTCGGCACAACCTCCCAGGCCATGATCAAGCTGTTTCCCAAACTCAATAAGGTCGTTGGCATCGACATCTCAAGGGAATGTTTGGAAAGCGCGGATCTTTTCGCGGATCCCCAGGGACTGGGTACCCTTTTTAGTCGCCTCTTACGACATGCATGGCTACAGTGGGACTATTCTACCCCGGAACCACACGGGGGAAGCCCCAAGGGACTTCTTTGCCTCCAGCCAAGGCCGGGATTTGAACTCTGTATTCAGGCTGGTTCTGTGTTAATGGCAATGATATTGTTAAAGCACAGCCAAAGCAGAAACTAATACAATAGGTTGAAAGTCTAATATAAATGTATTGTTGCAATAAAAACAAAAAACAAATACACACACAAACACACACTCACACACACACATAAAGAACACCTTGTTCGAACCAACAATATGCTCGGTTGGGGAGACTTGTCCGGAAACATTGTACTGGACATCGGCTGCGGACTCGGCACAACCTCCCAGGCCATGATCAAGCTGTTTCCCAAACTCAATAAGGTCGTTGGCATCGACATCTCAAGGGAATGTTTGGAAAGCGCGGATCTTTTCGCGGATCCCCAGGGTAGTCGCCTCTTACGACATGCATGGCTACAGTGGGACTATTCTACCGCGGAACCACACGGGGGAAGCCCCAAGGGACTTCTTTGCCTCCAGCCAAGGCCGGGATTTGAACTCTGTATTCAGGCTGGTTCTGTGTTAATGGCAATGATATTGTTAAAGCACAGCCAAAGCAGACACTAATACAATAGGTTGAAAGTCTAATATAAATGTATTGTTGCAATAAAAACAAAAAACAAATACACACACAAACACACACTCACACACACACATAAAGAACACCTTGTTCGAACCAACAATATGCTCGGTTGGGGAGACTTGTCCGGAAACATTGTACTGGACATCGGCTGCGGACTCGGCACAACCTCCCAGGCCATGATCAAGCTGTTTCCCAAACTCAATAAGGTCGTTGGCATCGACATCTCAAGGGAATGTTTGGAAAGCGCGGATCTTTTCGCGGATCCCCAGGGACTGGGTACCCTTTTTAGTCGCCTCTTACGACATGCATGGCTACAGTGGGACTATTCTACCCCGGAACCACACGGGGGAAGCCCCAAGGGACTTCTTTGCCTCCAGCCAAGGCCGGGATTTGAACTCTGTATTCAGGCTGGTTCTGTGTTAATGGCAATGATATTGTTAAAGCACAGCCAAAGCAGAAACTAATACAATAGGTTGAAAGTCTAATATAAATGTATTGTTGCAATAAAAACAAAAAACAAATACACACACAAACACACACTCACACACACACATAAAGAACACCTTGTTCGAACCAACAATATGCTCGGTTGGGGAGACTTGTCCGGAAACATTGTACTGGACATCGGCTGCGGACTCGGCACAACCTCCCAGGCCATGATCAAGCTGTTTCCCAAACTCAATAAGGTCGTTGGCATCGACATCTCAAGGGAATGTTTGGAAAGCGCGGATCTTTTCGCGGATCCCCAGGGACTGGGTACCCTTTTTAGTCGCCTCTTACGACATGCATGGCTACAGTGGGACTATTCTACCCCGGAACCACACGGGGGAAGCCCCAAGGGACTTCTTTGCCTCCAGCCAAGGCCGGGATTTGAACTCTGTATTCAGGCTGGTTCTGTGTTAATGGCAATGATATTGTTAAAGCACAGCCAAAGCAGACACTAATACAATAGGTTGAAAGTCTAATATAAATGTATTGTTGCAATAAAAACAAAAAACAAATACACACACAAACACACACTCACACACACACATAAAGAACACCTTGCTCGAACCAACAATATGCTCGGTTGGGGAGACTTGTCCGGAAACATTGTACTGGACATCGGCTGCGGACTCGGCACAACCTCCCAGGCCATGATCAAGCTGTTTCCCAAACTCAATAAGGTCGTTGGCATCGACATCTCAAGGGAATGTTTGGAAAGCGCGGATCTTTTCGCGGATCCCCAGGGACTGGGTACCCTTTTTAGTCGCCCCTTACGACAACCTTGTTCGAACCAACAATATGCTCGGTTGGGGAGACTTGTCCGGAAACATTGTACTGGACATCGGCTGCGGACTCGGCACAACCTCCCAGGCCATGATCAAGCTGTTTCCCAAACTCAATAAGGTCGTTGGCATCGACATCTCAAGGGAATGTTTGGAAAGCGCGGATCTTTTCGCGGATCCCCAGGGACTGGGTACCCTTTTTAGTCGCCTCTTACGACATGCATGGCTACAGTGGGACTATTCTACCCCGGAACCACACGGGGGAAGCCCCAAGGGACTTCTTTGCCTCCAGCCAAGGCCGGGATTTGAACTCTGTATTCAGGCTGGTTCTGTGTTAATGGCAATGATATTGTTAAAGCACAGCCAAAGCAGAAACTAATACAATAGGTTGAAAGTCTAATATAAATGTATTGTTGCAATAAAACAAAAAACAAATACACACACAAACACACACTCACACACACACATAAAGAACACCTTGTTCGAACCAACAATATGCTCGGTTGGGGAGACTTGTCCGGAAACATTGTACTGGACATCGGCTGCGGACTCGGCACAACCTCCCAGGCCATGATCAAGCTATTTCCAAAACTTAATAAGGTCGTTGGCATCGACATCTCAAGGGAATGTTTGGAAAGCGCGGATCTTTTCGCGGATCCCCAGGGACTGGGTACCCTTTTTAGTCGCCTCTTACGACATGCATGGCTACAGTGGGACTATTCTACCCCGGAACCACACGGGGGAAGCCCCAAGGGACTTCTTTGCCTCCAGCCAAGGCCGGGATTTGAACTCTGTATTCAGGCTGGTTCTGTGTTAATGGCAATGATATTGTTAAAGCACAGCCAAAGCAGACACTAATACAATAGGTTGAAAGTCTAATATAAATGTATTGTTGCAATAAAAACAAAAAACAAATACACACACAAACACACACTCACACACACACATAAAGAACACCTTGCTCGAACCAACAATATGCTCGGTTGGGGAGACTTGTCCGGAAACATTGTACTGGACATCGACTGCGGACTCGGCACAACCTCCCAGGCCATGATCAAGCTGTTTCCCAAACTCAATAAGGTCGTTGGCATCGACATCTCAAGGGAATGTTTGGAAAGCGCGGATCTTTTCGCGGATCCCCAGGGACTGGGTACCCTTTTTAGTCGCCTCTTACGACAACCTTGTTCGAACCAACAATATGCTCGGTTGGGGAGACTTGTCCGGAAACATTGTACTGGACATCGGCTGCGGACTCGGCACAACCTCCCAGGCCATGATCAAGCTGTTTCCCAAACTCAATAAGGTCGTTGGCATCGACATCTCAAGGGAATGTTTGGAAAGCGCGGATCTTTTCGCGGATCCCCAGGGACTGGGTACCCTTTTTAGTCGCCTCTTACGACATGCATGGCTACAGTGGGACTATTCTACCCCGGAACCACACGGGGGAAGCCCCAAGGGACTTCTTTGCCTCCAGCCAAGGCCGGGATTTGAACTCTGTATTCAGGCTGGTTCTGTGTTAATGGCAATGATATTGTTAAAGCACAGCCAAAGCAGAAACTAATACAATAGGTTGAAAGTCTAATATAAATGTATTGTTGCAATAAAAACAAAAAACAAATACACACACAAACACACACTCACACACACACATAAAGAACACCTTGTTCGAACCAACAATATGCTCGGTTGGGGAGACTTGTCCGGAAACATTGTACTGGACATCGGCTGCGGACTCGGCACAACCTCCCAGGCCATGATCAAGCTGTTTCCCAAACTCAATAAGGTCGTTGGCATCGACATCTCAAGGGAATGTTTGGAAAGCGCGGATCTTTTCGCGGATCCCCAGGGACTGGGTACCCTTTTTAGTCGCCTCTTACGACATGCATGGCTACAGTGGGACTATTCTACCCCGGAACCACACGGGGGAAGCCCCAAGGGACTTATTTGCCTCCAGCCAAGGCCGGGATTTGAACTCTGTATTCAGGCTGGTTCTGTGTTAATGGCAATGATATTGTTAAAGCACAGCCAAAGCAGAAACTAATACAATAGGTTGAAAGTCTAATATAAATGTATTGTTGCAATAAAAACAAAAAACAAATACACACACAAACACACACTCACACACACACATAAAGAACACCTTGTTCGAACCAACAATATGCTCGGTTGGGGAGACTTGTCCGGAAACATTGTACTGGACATCGGCTGCGGACTCGGCACAACCTCCCAGGCCATGATCAAGCTGTTTCCCAAACTCAATAAGGTCGTTGGCATCGACATCTCAAGGGAATGTTTGGAAAGCGCGGATCTTTTCGCGGATCCCCAGGGACTGGGTACCCTTTTTAGTCGCCTCTTACGACATGCATGGCTACAGTGGGACTATTCTACCCCGGAACCACACGGGGGAAGCCCCAAGGGACTTCTTTGCCTCCAGCCAAGGCCGGGATTTGAACTCTGTATTCAGGCTGGTTCTGTGTTAATGGCAATGATATTGTTAAAGCACAGCCAAAGCAGACACTAATACAATAGGTTGAAAGTCTAATATAAATGTATTGTTGCAATAAAAACAAAAAACAAATACACACACAAACACACACTCACACACACACATAAAGAACACCTTGCTCGAACCAACAATATGCTCGGTTGGGGAGACTTGTCCGGAAACATTGTACTGGACATCGGCTGCGGACTCGGCACAACCTCCCAGGCCATGATCAAGCTGTTTCCCAAACTCAATAAGGTCGTTGGCATCGACATCTCAAGGGAATGTTTGGAAAGCGCGGATCTTTTCGCGGATCCCCAGGGACTGGGTACCCTTTTTAGTCGCCCCTTACGACAACCTTGTTCGAACCAACAATATGCTCGGTTGGGGAGACTTGTCCGGAAACATTGTACTGGACATCGGCTGCGGACTCGGCACAACCTCCCAGGCCATGATCAAGCTGTTTCCCAAACTCAATAAGGTCGTTGGCATCGACATCTCAAGGGAATGTTTGGAAAGCGCGGATCTTTTCGCGGATCCCCAGGGACTGGGTACCCTTTTTAGTCGCCTCTTACGACATGCATGGCTACAGTGGGACTATTCTACCCCGGAACCACACGGGGGAAGCCCCAAGGGACTTCTTTGCCTCCAGCCAAGGCCGGGATTTGAACTCTGTATTCAGGCTGGTTCTGTGTTAATGGCAATGATATTGTTAAAGCACAGCCAAAGCAGAAACTAATACAATAGGTTGAAAGTCTAATATAAATGTATTGTTGCAATAAAACAAAAAACAAATACACACACAAACACACACTCACACACACACATAAAGAACACCTTGTTCGAACCAACAATATGCTCGGTTGGGGAGACTTGTCCGGAAACATTGTACTGGACATCGGCTGCGGACTCGGCACAACCTCCCAGGCCATGATCAAGCTGTTTCCCAAACTCAATAAGGTCGTTGGCATCGACATCTCAAGGGAATGTTTGGAAAGCGCGGATCTTTTCGCGGATCCCCAGGGACTGGGTACCCTTTTTAGTCGCCTCTTACGACATGCATGGCTACAGTGGGACTATTCTACCCCGGAACCACACGGGGGAAGCCCCAAGGGACTTCTTTGCCTCCAGCCAAGGCCGGGATTTGAACTCTGTATTCAGGCTGGTTCTGTGTTAATGGCAATGATATTGTTAAAGCACAGCCAAAGCAGACACTAATACAATAGGTTGAAAGTCTAATATAAATGTATTGTTGCAATAAAAACAAAAAACAAATACACACACAAACACACACTCACACACACACATAAAGAACACCTTGCTCGAACCAACAATATGCTCGGTTGGGGAGACTTGTCCGGAAACATTGTACTGGACATCGGCTGCGGACTCGGCACAACCTCCCAGGCCATGATCAAGCTGTTTCCCAAACTCAATAAGGTCGTTGGCATCGACATCTCAAGGGAATGTTTGGAAAGCGCGGATCTTTTCGCGGATCCCCAGGGACTGGGTACCCTTTTTAGTCGCCTCTTACGACATGCATGGCTACAGTGGGACTATTCTACCCCGGAACCACACGGGGGAAGCCCCAAGGGACTTCTTTGCCTCCAGCCAAGGCCGGGATTTGAACTCTGTATTCAGGCTGGTTCTGTGTTAATGGCAATGATATTGTTAAAGCACAGCCAAAGCAGACACTAATACAATAGGTTGAAAGTCTAATATAAATGTATTGTTGCAATAAAAACAAAAAACAAATACACACACAAACACACACTCACACACACACATAAAGAACACCTTGCTCGAACCAACAATATGCTCGGTTGGGGAGACTTGTCCGGAAACATTGTACTGGACATCGGCTGCGGACTCGGCACAACCTCCCAGGCCATGATCAAGCTGTTTCCCAAACTCAATAAGGTCGTTGGCATCGACATCTCAAGGGAATGTTTGGAAAGCGCGGATCTTTTCGCGGATCCCCAGGGACTGGGTACCCTTTTTAGTCGCCCCTTACGACAACCTTGTTCGAACCAACAATATGCTCGGTTGGGGAGACTTGTCCGGAAACATTGTACTGGACATCGGCTGCGGACTCGGCACAACCTCCCAGGCCATGATCAAGCTGTTTCCCAAACTCAATAAGGTCGTTGGCATCGACATCTCAAGGGAATGTTTGGAAAGCGCGGATCTTTTCGCGGATCCCCAGGGACTGGGTACCCTTTTTAGTCGCCTCTTACGACATGCATGGCTACAGTGGGACTATTCTACCCCGGAACCACACGGGGGAAGCCCCAAGGGACTTCTTTGCCTCCAGCCAAGGCCGGGATTTGAACTCTGTATTCAGGCTGGTTCTGTGTTAATGGCAATGATATTGTTAAAGCACAGCCAAAGCAGAAACTAATACAATAGGTTGAAAGTCTAATATAAATGTATTGTTGCAATAAAACAAAAAACAAATACACACACAAACACACACTCACACACACACATAAAGAACACCTTGTTCGAACCAACAATATGCTCGGTTGGGGAGACTTGTCCGGAAACATTGTACTGGACATCGGCTGCGGACTCGGCACAACCTCCCAGGCCATGATCAAGCTGTTTCCCAAACTCAATAAGGTCGTTGGCATCGACATCTCAAGGGAATGTTTGGAAAGCGCGGATCTTTTCGCGGATCCCCAGGGACTGGGTACCCTTTTTAGTCGCCTCTTACGACATGCATGGCTACAGTGGGACTATTCTACCCCGGAACCACACGGGGGAAGCCCCAAGGGACTTCTTTGCCTCCAGCCAAGGCCGGGATTTGAACTCTGTATTCAGGCTGGTTCTGTGTTAATGGCAATGATATTGTTAAAGCACAGCCAAAGCAGACACTAATACAATAGGTTGAAAGTCTAATATAAATGTATTGTTGCAATAAAAACAAAAAACAAATACACACACAAACACACACTCACACACACACATAAAGAACACCTTGCTCGAACCAACAATATGCTCGGTTGGGGAGACTTGTCCGGAAACATTGTACTGGACATCGGCTGCGGACTCGGCACAACCTCCCAGGCCATGATCAAGCTGTTTCCCAAACTCAATAAGGTCGTTGGCATCGACATCTCAAGGGAATGTTTGGAAAGCGCGGATCTTTTCGCGGATCCCCAGGGACTGGGTACCCTTTTTAGTCGCCTCTTACGACAACCTTGTTCGAACCAACAATATGCTCGGTTGGGGAGACTTGTCCGGAAACATTGTACTGGACATCGGCTGCGGACTCGGCACAACCTCCCAGGCCATGATCAATAGGGTGGAGCGAAAAAAACTTTTTTTCGAAATTCAAAAAGATACCTATGGCAAAAGTGGTCTTATGTAATAAGATGAAAAACCGCGCAAAAATTTTTGAAATCGGTTAATATCTCAGTTCGCGCATTGAGCTCAAAGTTTATAAAAATGCTTAAAAATGAATATTTTCCGAAATTCTTAAGATAATATTTAAATAAAATTTATAGAAATATTCTCGCTTGTAACCTCTTTACCAAAGCTCAAAAGAGTAAAAAAAATAAATTTAATGTTTATTTTTACAATATTTGAGTGCGCAATTTCGCTTGAAAAATGCGAAATTTTCGAATAATTGGTAAGTCTGTTTCATTGTGCAGCACTTCACCCATTTTGTTAGTTTCATCCTTAAAATAATTATGGAATTACTTAACATTCGAAAATCATCTTAATCTGTCAACCGAAAACCATCACTATCATCAAAATCCCATTCTCATATGAGAGTTAAATTGAACGGCAACTGCATTAAATAGTAGTAGATATGGTAAATTAGATAGAGCAACGGCTGCAATAGCATCTAGTGTCTTACAAGATATAGGAGTGATTACAGACGCAGATTCTTCCCATGTAATTGACCGATCCAAAATAAGAAGGGGAAAGAAGCATATAGGAAGTGTTTTTAAGTTTTCAGAAAATATTCAAATTAATGGACTTTATTTTGAAGGGCGAAAAGATATTACCCTATGCTTAGAAAAAGTAAATAATAAACAATACCGTAGAAAAGTTAAAGAGGATCACTATTATCTAATTCAAGAGCCAGGATCCTCTTATTTTGGTCATGTGTCACCTCTCACTGCTTCATCACACTACATAGCACGTAGTATTATTTCTTATCTTATTGAAAAAGAAATTTCGCTGGAAAAAATCGTGTAATAGGATGTGATGGCACCGTTACGAACACCGGTTGGAAAAATGGGGCTATTCGTCAGTTAGAACTTGCAAGTACGGAGACCTCTGCAATGGAGCATTTGTCTACTACATTTTAATGAACTTCCCTTTCGCCATATGTTTCATTATTTGGATGGAGTTACCACAGGGCCCAAATATTTTTCGGGGCCCATTGGAAAACAGCTCAATGATTGCGAAAAGCTCTTTATAGTCAAGTATGAATCCATTGACTTTTTCATTCCCAAAATAGATCGAAACAAATGTTGAGTAAAGACCAACAGTATTTATTAGACGTATGCAAAGCTATAAAGTCAGGGGATTGCCCCGAAGATTTTTCGTACCGAAATCCTGGCCCACTATCACATTCTAGATGGATCACTACTGCTAATAGAGTGTTGAGATTGTACGTAAGTGTCCTCAGCCCTTCTGAAAGCTTAAAAGAGATTTCAAAATTTATCTTAAATTCATACATGCCTGTGTGGTTTAAAATTAAAAAAGAATAGTTCTTTCACAGATGGGAGCAAGCATGTTTTTCATGCAGTTCAAACAACTCGATATCTATCTGAGGATCAACTTCAAATAGTTGATCGAGTTGTTGAACGCAATGCATTCTTTGCACCCCCGGAAAACTTATTGTTGTCAATGATTGTCAATGAAAGTGTCTCTGTTCGACAGATCGCAGTTGAAAGAATCTTGAAAGCTAGAGAATCTGCCTGTGGGGTAGAAAGGATTAGAAATTTTGTTCCCCCAAAATTAAATTTTAATGCAGCGGAGTACACAGATATTATTGACTGGAAATCATGCACAATCTATCCTCCACCAATTTTAAAAGACGTAAGTGTTGAAGATTCGAAATCATTAATGCATTCTAACCCAGAGCTCACTGCATACATAATGAAGTTCCCCTGCCACACTCAAGCGGTTGAGAGGTGCGTTAAGCTTAAAACTGAAGAATCAACAAAAGTGTGTGGTCAGAAAGCAAAGCAAGAGATGGCTTCATAAAATCAACTTTATATTCAAGATCAGTAATGCCGGATTTTAAAAAAAACGGATTTTAAATTTATTCCTGTTTAAAATTTAATTTTTTAAAAAATCAAAAAAATTATGGTTGGTTGGGTAGGGGTGGGTGGAACTTGACGTGCAGCCACCTCCCCGTGGTGAGTTCTGGGCTGTTCTTACAAAACGGGCGAAGAGCTGCACAGTGAAACAAAGTAATCAATGATTTGCAAATTTCGCATTTTACAAGCAAAATTGCGCACCCAAATATTTATAAAATAAACATTAAAATTCCTTTTTTTACTTTTTTCAGCTTTTATGAAGAGGTTACAAGCGAGAATATTTCTAAAAATTTTATTTAAATATTATCTTAAAAATTTCGGAAAATGGTCATTTTTAAGCATTTTTATAAACTTTGAGCTCGATGCGCGAACTGAGTTATTAACCGATTTCAAAAATTTTTGCGCGGTTTTTCATCTTATTATATAGGACCACTTTTGCCATAGGTATCTTTTTGAATTTCAAAAAAAAGTTTTTTTCGCTCCACCCTAATGATCAAGCTGTTTCCCAAACTCAATAAGGTCGTTGGCATCGACATCTCAAGGGAATGTTTGGAAAGCGCGGATCTTTTCGCGGATCCCCAGGGACTGGGTACCCTTTTTAGTCGCCTCTTACGACATGCATGGCTACAGTGGGACTATTCTACCCCGGAACCACACGGGGGAAGCCCCAAGGGACTTCTTTGCCTCCAGCCAAGGCCGGGATTTGAACTCTGTATTCAGGCTGGTTCTGTGTTAATGGCAATGATATTGTTAAAGCACAGCCAAAGCAGAAACTAATACAATAGGTTGAAAGTCTAATATAAATGTATTGTTGCAATAAAAACAAAAAACAAATACACACACAAACACACACTCACACACACACATAAAGAACACCTTGTTCGAACCAACAATATGCTCGGTTGGGGAGACTTGTCCGGAAACATTGTACTGGACATCGGCTGCGGACTCGGCACAACCTCCCAGGCCATGATCAAGCTGTTTCCCAAACTCAATAAGGTCGTTGGCATCGACATCTCAAGGGAATGTTTGGAAAGCGCGGATCTTTTCGCGGATCCCCAGGGACTGGGTACCCTTTTTAGTCGCCTCTTACGACATGCATGGCTACAGTGGGACTATTCTACCCCGGAACCACACGGGGGAAGCCCCAAGGGACTTATTTGCCTCCAGCCAAGGCCGGGATTTGAACTCTGTATTCAGGCTGGTTCTGTGTTAATGGCAATGATATTGTTAAAGCACAGCCAAAGCAGAAACTAATACAATAGGTTGAAAGTCTAATATAAATGTATTGTTGCAATAAAAACAAAAAACAAATACACACACAAACACACACTCACACACACACATAAAGAACACCTTGTTCGAACCAACAATATGCTCGTTTGGGGAGACTTGTCCGGAAACATTGTACTGGACATCGGCTGCGGACTCGGCACAACCTCCCAGGCCATGATCAAGCTGTTTCCCAAACTCAATAAGGTCGTTGGCATCGACATCTCAAGGGAATGTTTGGAAAGCGTGGATCTTTTCGCGGATCCCCAGGGACTGGGTACCCTTTTTAGTCGCCTCTTACGACATGCATGGCTACAGTGGGACTATTCTACCCCGGAACCACACGGGGGAAGCCCCAAGGGACTTCTTTGCCTCCAGCCAAGGCCGGGATTTGAACTCTGTATTCAGGCTGGTTCTGTGTTAATGGCAATGATATTGTTAAAGCACAGCCAAAGCAGACACTAATACAATAGGTTGAAAGTCTAATATAAGTGTATTGTTGCAATAAAAACAAAACACAAATACACACACAAACACACACTCACACACACACATAAAGAACACCTTGTTCGAACCAACAATATGCTCGGTTGGGGAGACTTGTCCGGAAACATTGTACTGGACATCGGCTGCGGACTCGGCACAACCTCCCAGGCCATGATCAAGCTGTTTCCCAAACTCAATAAGGTCGTTGGCATCGACATCTCAAGGGAATGTTTGGAAAGCGCGGATCTTTTCGCGGATCCCCAGGGTAGTCGCCTCTTACGACATGCATGGCTACAGTGGGACTATTCTACCGCGGAACCACACGGGGGAAGCCCCAAGGGTCTTCTTTGCCTCCAGCCAAGGCCGGGATTTGAACTCTGTATTCAGGCTGGTTCTGTGTTAATGGCAATGATATTGTTAAAGCACAGCCAAAGCAGACACTAATACAATAGGTTGAAAGTCTAATATAAATGTATTGTTGCAATAAAAACAAAAAACAAATACACACACAAACACACACTCACACACACACATAAAGAACACCTTGCTCGAACCAACAATATGCTCGGTTGGGGAGACTTGTCCGGAAACATTGTACTGGACATCGGCTGCGGACTCGGCACAACCTCCCAGGCCATGATCAAGCTGTTTCCCAAACTCAATAAGGTCGTTGGCATCGACATCTCAAGGGAATGTTTGGAAAGCGCGGATCTTTTCGCGGATCCCCAGGGACTGGGTACCCTTTTTAGTCGCCTCTTACGACAACCTTGTTCGAACCAACAATATGCTCGGTTGGGGAGACTTGTCCGGAAACATTGTACTGGACATCGGCTGCGGACTCGGCACAACCTCCCAGGCCATGATCAAGCTGTTTCCCAAACTCAATAAGGTCGTTGGCATCGACATCTCAAGGGAATGTTTGGAAAGCGCGGATCTTTTCGCGGATCCCCAGGGTAGTCGCCTCTTACGACATGCATGGCTACAGTGGGACTATTCTACCGCGGAACCACACGGGGGAAGCCCCAAGGGACTTCTTTGCCTCCAGCCAAGGCCGGGATTTGAACTCTGTATTCAGGCTGGTTCTGTGTTAATGGCAATGATATTGTTAAAGCACAGCCAAAGCAGACACTAATACAATAGGTTGAAAGTCTAATATAAATGTATTGTTGCAATAAAAACAAAAAACAAATACACACACAAACACACACTCACACACACACATAAAGAACACCTTGTTCGAACCAACAATATGCTCGGTTGGGGAGACTTGTCCGGAAACATTGTACTGGACATCGGCTGCGGACTCGGCACAACCTCCCAGGCCATGATCAAGCTGTTTCCCAAACTCAATAAGGTCGTTGGCATCGACATCTCAAGGGAATGTTTGGAAAGCGCGGATCTTTTCGCGGATCCCCAGGGACTGGGTACCCTTTTTAGTCGCCTCTTACGACATGCATGGCTACAGTGGGACTATTCTACCCCGGAACCACACGGGGGAAGCCCCAAGGGACTTCTTTGCCTCCAGCCAAGGCCGGGATTTGAACTCTGTATTCAGGCTGGTTCTGTGTTAATGGCAATGATATTGTTAAAGCACAGCCAAAGCAGAAACTAATACAATAGGTTGAAAGTCTAATATAAATGTATTGTTGCAATAAAAACAAAAAACAAATACACACACAAACACACACTCACACACACACATAAAGAACACCTTGTTCGAACCAACAATATGCTCGGTTGGGGAGACTTGTCCGGAAACATTGTACTGGACATCGGCTGCGGACTCGGCACAACCTCCCAGGCCATGATCAAGCTGTTTCCCAAACTCAATAAGGTCGTTGGCATCGACATCTCTAGGGAATGTTTGGAAAGCGCGGATCTTTTCGCGGATCCCCAGGGACTGGGTACCCTTTTTAGTCGCCTCTTACGACATGCATGGCTACAGTGGGACTATTCTACCCCGGAACCACACGGGGGAAGCCCCAAGGGACTTCTTTGCCTCCAGCCAAGGCCGGGATTTGAACTCTGTATTCAGGCTGGTTCTGTGTTAATGGCAATGATATTGTTAAAGCACAGCCAAAGCAGAAACTAATACAATAGGTTGAAAGTCTAATATAAATGTATTGTTGCAATAAAAACAAAAAACAAATACACACACAAACACACACTCACACACACACATAAAGAACACCTTGTTCGAACCAACAATATGCTCGGTTGGGGAGACTTGTCCGGAAACATTGTACTGGACATCGGCTGCGGACTCGGCACAACCTCCCAGGCCATGATCAAGCTGTTTCCCAAACTCAATAAGGTCGTTGGCATCGACATCTCAAGGGAATGTTTGGAAAGCGCGGATCTTTTCGCGGATCCCCAGGGACTGGGTACCCTTTTTAGTCGCCTCTTACGACATGCATGGCTACAGTGGGACTATTCTACCCCGGAACCACACGGGGGAAGCCCCAAGGGACTTCTTTGCCTCCAGCCAAGGCCGGGATTTGAACTCTGTATTCAGGCTGGTTCTGTGTTAATGGCAATGATATTGTTAAAGCACAGCCAAAGCAGAAACTAATACAATAGGTTGAAAGTCTAATATAAATGTATTGTTGCAATAAAAACAAAAAACAAATACACACACAAACACACACTCACACACACACATAAAGAACACCTTGTTCGAACCAACAATATGCTCGTTTGGGGAGACTTGTCCGGAAACATTGTACTGGACATCGGCTGCGGACTCGGCACAACCTCCCAGGCCATGATCAAGCTGTTTCCCAAACTCAATAAGGTCGTTGGCATCGACATCTCAAGGGAATGTTTGGAAAGCGTGGATCTTTTCGCGGATCCCCAGGGACTGGGTACCCTTTTTAGTCGCCTCTTACGACATGCATGGCTACAGTGGGACTATTCTACCCCGGAACCACACGGGGGAAGCCCCAAGGGACTTCTTTGCCTCCAGCCAAGGCCGGGATTTGAACTCTGTATTCAGGCTGGTTCTGTGTTAATGGCAATGATATTGTTAAAGCACAGCCAAAGCAGACACTAATACAATAGGTTGAAAGTCTAATATAAGTGTATTGTTGCAATAAAAACAAAACACAAATACACACACAAACACACACTCACACACACACATAAAGAACACCTTGTTCGAACCAACAATATGCTCGGTTGGGGAGACTTGTCCGGAAACATTGTACTGGACATCGGCTGCGGACTCGGCACAACCTCCCAGGCCATGATCAAGCTGTTTCCCAAACTCAATAAGGTCGTTGGCATCGACATCTCAAGGGAATGTTTGGAAAGCGCGGATCTTTTCGCGGATCCCCAGGGTAGTCGCCTCTTACGACATGCATGGCTACAGTGGGACTATTCTACCGCGGAACCACACGGGGGAAGCCCCAAGGGTCTTCTTTGCCTCCAGCCAAGGCCGGGATTTGAACTCTGTATTCAGGCTGGTTCTGTGTTAATGGCAATGATATTGTTAAAGCACAGCCAAAGCAGACACTAATACAATAGGTTGAAAGTCTAATATAAATGTATTGTTGCAATAAAAACAAAAAACAAATACACACACAAACACACACTCACACACACACATAAAGAACACCTTGCTCGAACCAACAATATGCTCGGTTGGGGAGACTTGTCCGGAAACATTGTACTGGACATCGGCTGCGGACTCGGCACAACCTCCCAGGCCATGATCAAGCTGTTTCCCAAACTCAATAAGGTCGTTGGCATCGACATCTCAAGGGAATGTTTGGAAAGCGCGGATCTTTTCGCGGATCCCCAGGGACTGGGTACCCTTTTTAGTCGCCTCTTACGACAACCTTGTTCGAACCAACAATATGCTCGGTTGGGGAGACTT
Organism: Tetragnatha versicolor; assembly: GCA_024610705.1. Classification (NCBI taxonomy): domain Eukaryota; kingdom Metazoa; phylum Arthropoda; class Arachnida; order Araneae; family Tetragnathidae; genus Tetragnatha; species Tetragnatha versicolor. Next base: position 7,581,405 of record JANDEH010000010.1, read on the forward strand.
GTCCGGAAACATTGTACTGGACATCGGCTGCGGACTCGGCACAACCTCCCAGGCCATGATCAAGCTGTTTCCCAAACTCAATAAGGTCGTTGGCATCGACATCTCAAGGGAATGTTTGGAAAGCGCGGATCTTTTCGCGGATCCCCAGGGTAGTCGCCTCTTACGACATGCATGGCTACAGTGGGACTATTCTACCGCGGAACCACACGGGGGAAGCCCCAAGGGACTTCTTTGCCTCCAGCCAAGGCCGGGATTTGAACTCTGTATTCAGGCTGGTTCTGTGTTAATGGCAATGATATTGTTAAAGCACAGCCAAAGCAGACACTAATACAATAGGTTGAAAGTCTAATATAAATGTATTGTTGCAATAAAAACAAAAAACAAATACACACACAAACACACACTCACACACACACATAAAGAACACCTTGTTCGAACCAACAATATGCTCGGTTGGGGAGACTTGTCCGGAAACATTGTACTGGACATCGGCTGCGGACTCGGCACAACCTCCCAGGCCATGATCAAGCTGTTTCCCAAACTCAATAAGGTCGTTGGCATCGACATCTCAAGGGAATGTTTGGAAAGCGCGGATCTTTTCGCGGATCCCCAGGGACTGGGTACCCTTTTTAGTCGCCTCTTACGACATGCATGGCTACAGTGGGACTATTCTACCCCGGAACCACACGGGGGAAGCCCCAAGGGACTTCTTTGCCTCCAGCCAAGGCCGGGATTTGAACTCTGTATTCAGGCTGGTTCTGTGTTAATGGCAATGATATTGTTAAAGCACAGCCAAAGCAGAAACTAATACAATAGGTTGAAAGTCTAATATAAATGTATTGTTGCAATAAAAACAAAAAACAAATACACACACAAACACACACTCACACACACACATAAAGAACACCTTGTTCGAACCAACAATATGCTCGGTTGGGGAGACTTGTCCGGAAACATTGTACTGGACATCGGCTGCGGACTCGGCACAACCTCCCAGGCCATGATCAAGCTGTTTCCCAAACTCAATAAGGTCGTTGGCATCGACATCTCAAGGGAATGTTTGGAAAGCGCGGATCTTTTCGCGGATCCCCAGGGACTGGGTACCCTTTTTAGTCGCCTCTTACGACATGCATGGCTACAGTGGGACTATTCTACCCCGGAACCACACGGGGGAAGCCCCAAGGGACTTCTTTGCCTCCAGCCAAGGCCGGGATTTGAACTCTGTATTCAGGCTGGTTCTGTGTTAATGGCAATGATATTGTTAAAGCACAGCCAAAGCAGAAACTAATACAATAGGTTGAAAGTCTAATATAAATGTATTGTTGCAATAAAAACAAAAAACAAATACACACACAAACACACACTCACACACACACATAAAGAACACCTTGTTCGAACCAACAATATGCTCGGTTGGGGAGACTTGTCCGGAAACATTGTACTGGACATCGGCTGCGGACTCGGCACAACCTCCCAGGCCATGATCAAGCTGTTTCCCAAACTCAATAAGGTCGTTGGCATCGACATCTCAAGGGAATGTTTGGAAAGCGCGGATCTTTTCGCGGATCCCCAGGGACTGGGTACCCTTTTTAGTCGCCTCTTACGACATGCATGGCTACAGTGGGACTATTCTACCCCGGAACCACACGGGGGAAGCCCCAAGGGACTTCTTTGCCTCCAGCCAAGGCCGGGATTTGAACTCTGTATTCAGGCTGGTTCTGTGTTAATGGCAATGATATTGTTAAAGCACAGCCAAAGCAGAAACTAATACAATAGGTTGAAAGTCTAATATAAATGTATTGTTGCAATAAAAACAAAAAACAAATACACACACAAACACACACTCACACACACACATAAAGAACACCTTGTTCGAACCAACAATATGCTCGGTTGGGGAGACTTGTCCGGAAACATTGTACTGGACATCGGCTGCGGACTCGGCACAACCTCCCAGGCCATGATCAAGCTGTTTCCCAAACTCAATAAGGTCGTTGGCATCGACATCTCAAGGGAATGTTTGGAAAGCGCGGATCTTTTCGCGGATCCCCAGGGACTGGGTACCCTTTTTAGTCGCCTCTTACGACATGCATGGCTACAGTGGGACTATTCTACCCCGGAACCACACGGGGGAAGCCCCAAGGGACTTCTTTGCCTCCAGCCAAGGCCGGGATTTGAACTCTGTATTCAGGCTGGTTCTGTGTTAATGGCAATGATATTGTTAAAGCACAGCCAAAGCAGAAACTAATACAATAGGTTGAAAGTCTAATATAAATGTATTGTTGCAATAAAACAAAAAACAAATACACACACAAACACACACTCACACACACACATAAAGAACACCTTGTTCGAACCAACAATATGCTCGGTTGGGGAGACTTGTCCGGAAACATTGTACTGGACATCGGCTGCGGACTCGGCACAACCTCCCAGGCCATGATCAAGCTGTTTCCCAAACTCAATAAGGTCGTTGGCATCGACATCTCAAGGGAATGTTTGGAAAGCGCGGATCTTTTCGCGGATCCCCAGGGACTGGGCACCCTTTTTAGTCGCCTCTTACGACATGCATGGCTACAGTGGGACTATTCTACCCCGGAACCACACGGGGGAAGCCCCAAGGGACTTCTTTGCCTCCAGCCAAGGCCGGGATTTGAACTCTGTATTCAGGCTGGTTCTGTGTTAATGGCAATGATATTGTTAAAGCACAGCCAAAGCAGAAACTAATACAATAGGTTGAAAGTCTAATATAAATGTATTGTTGCAATAAAAACAAAAAACAAATACACATACAAACACACACTCACACACACACATAAAGAACACCTTGTTCGAACCAACAATATGCTCGGTTGGGGAGACTTGTCCGGAAACATTGTACTGGACATCGGCTGCGGACTCGGCACAACCTCCCAGGCCATGATCAAGCTGTTTCCCAAACTCAATAAGGTCGTTGGCATCGACATCTCAAGGGAATGTTTGGAAAGCGCGGATCTTTTCGCGGATCCCCAGGGACTGGGTACCCTTTTTAGTCGCCTCTTACGACATGCATGGCTACAGTGGGACTATTCTACCCCGGAACCACACGGGGGAAGCCCCAAGGGACTTCTTTGCCTCCAGCCAAGGCCGGGATTTGAACTCTGTATTCAGGCTGGTTCTGTGTTAATATCAATGATATTGTTAAAGCACAGCCAAAGCAGAAACTAATACAATAGGTTGAAAGTCTAATATAAATGTATTGTTGCAATAAAAACAAAAAACAAATACACACACAAACACACACTCACACACACATATAAAGAACACCTTGTTCGAACCAACAATATGCTCGGTTGGGGAGACTTGTCCGGAAACATTGTACTGGACATCGGCTGCGGACTCGGCACAACCTCCCAGGCCATGATCAAGCTGTTTCCCAAACTCAATAAGGTCGTTGGCATCGACATCTCAAGGGAATGTTTGGAAAGCGCGGATCTTTTCGCGGATCGCCAGGGACTGGGTACCCTTTTTAGTCGCCTCTTACGACATGCATGGCTACAGTGGGACTATTCTACCCCGGAACCACACGGGGGAAGCCCCAAGGGACTTCTTTGCCTCCAGCCAAGGCCGGGATTTGAACTCTGTATTCAGGCTGGTTCTGTGTTAATGGCAATGATATTGTTAAAGCACAGCCAAAGCAGAAACTAATACAATAGGTTGAAAGTCTAATATAAATGTATTGTTGCAATAAAACAAAAAACAAATACACACAAACACACACTCACACACACATAAAGAACACCTTGTTCGAACCAACAATATGCTCGGTTGGGGAGACTTGTCCGGAAACATTGTACTGGACATCGGCTGCGGACTCGGCACAACCTCCCAGGCCATGATCAAGCTGTTTCCCAAACTCAATAAGGTCGTTGGCATCGACATCTCAAGGGAATGTTTGGAAAGCGCGGATCTTTTCGCGGATCCCCAGGGACTGGGTACCCTTTTTAGTCGCCTCTTACGACATGCATGGCTACAGTGGGACTATTCTACCCCGGAACCACACGGGGGAAGCCCCAAGGGACTTCTTTGCCTCCAGCCAAGGCCGGGATTTGAACTCTGTATTCAGGCTGGTTCTGTGTTAATGGCAATGATATTGTTAAAGCACAGCCAAAGCAGAAACTAATACAATAGGTTGAAAGTCTAATATAAATGTATTGTTGCAATAAAAACAAAAAACAAATACACACACAAACACACACTCACACACACACATAAAGAACACCTTGTTCGAACCAACAATATGCTCGGTTGGGGAGACTTGTCCGGAAACATTGTACTGGACATCGGCTGCGGACTCGGCACAACCTCCCAGGCCATGATCAAGCTGTTTCCCAAACTCAATAAGGTCGTTGGCATCGACATCTCAAGGGAATGTTTGGAAAGCGCGGATCTTTTCGCGGATCCCCAGGGACTGGGTACCCTTTTTAGTCGCCTCTTACGACATGCATGGCTACAGTGGGACTATTCTACCCCGGAACCACACGGGGGAAGCCCCAAGGGACTTCTTTGCCTCCAGCCAAGGCCGGGATTTGAACTCTGTATTCAGGCTGGTTCTGTGTTAATGGCAATGATATTGTTAAAGCACAGCCAAAGCAGAAACTAATACAATAGGTTGAAAGTCTAATATAAATGTATTGTTGCAATAAAAACAAAAAACAAATACACACACAAACACACACTCACACACACACATAAAGAACACCTTGTTCGAACCAACAATATGCTCGGTTGGGGAGACTTGTCCGGAAACATTGTACTGGACATCGGCTGCGGACTCGGCACAACCTCCCAGGCCATGATCAAGCTGTTTCCCAAACTCAATAAGGTCGTTGGCATCGACATCTCAAGGGAATGTTTGGAAAGCGCGGATCTTTTCGCGGATCCCCAGGGACTGGGTACCCTTTTTAGTCGCCTCTTACGACATGCATGGCTACAGTGGGACTATTCTACCCCGGAACCACACGGGGGAAGCCCCAAGGGACTTCTTTGCCTCCAGCCAAGGCCGGGATTTGAACTCTGTATTCAGGCTGGTTCTGTGTTAATGGCAATGATATTGTTAAAGCACAGCCAAAGCAGAAACTAATACAATAGGTTGAAAGTCTAATATAAATGTATTGTTGCAATAAAAACAAAAAACAAATACACACACAAACACACACTCACACACACACATAAAGAACACCTTGTTCGAACCAACAATATGCTCGGTTGGGGAGACTTGTCCGGAAACATTGTACTGGACATCGGCTGCGGACTCGGCACAACCTCCCAGGCCATGATCAAGCTGTTTCCCAAACTCAATAAGGTCGTTGGCATCGACATCTCAAGGGAATGTTTGGAAAGCGCGGATCTTTTCGCGGATCCCCAGGGACTGGGTACCCTTTTTAGTCGCCTCTTACGACATGCATGGCTACAGTGGGACTATTCTACCCCGGAACCACACGGGGGAAGCCCCAAGGGACTTCTTTGCCTCCAGCCAAGGCCGGGATTTGAACTCTGTATTCAGGCTGGTTCTGTGTTAATGGCAATGATATTGTTAAAGCACAGCCAAAGCAGAAACTAATACAATAGGTTGAAAGTCTAATATAAATGTATTGTTGCAATAAAACAAAAAACAAATACACACACAAACACACACTCACACACACACATAAAGAACACCTTGTTCGAACCAACAATATGCTCGGTTGGGGAGACTTGTCCGGAAACATTGTACTGGACATCGGCTGCGGACTCGGCACAACCTCCCAGGCCATGATCAAGCTGTTTCCCAAACTCAATAAGGTCGTTGGCATCGACATCTCAAGGGAATGTTTGGAAAGCGCGGATCTTTTCGCGGATCCCCAGGGACTGGGCACCCTTTTTAGTCGCCTCTTACGACATGCATGGCTACAGTGGGACTATTCTACCCCGGAACCACACGGGGGAAGCCCCAAGGGACTTCTTTGCCTCCAGCCAAGGCCGGGATTTGAACTCTGTATTCAGGCTGGTTCTGTGTTAATGGCAATGATATTGTTAAAGCACAGCCAAAGCAGAAACTAATACAATAGGTTGAAAGTCTAATATAAATGTATTGTTGCAATAAAAACAAAAAACAAATACACATACAAACACACACTCACACACACACATAAAGAACACCTTGTTCGAACCAACAATATGCTCGGTTGGGGAGACTTGTCCGGAAACATTGTACTGGACATCGGCTGCGGACTCGGCACAACCTCCCAGGCCATGATCAAGCTGTTTCCCAAACTCAATAAGGTCGTTGGCATCGACATCTCAAGGGAATGTTTGGAAAGCGCGGATCTTTTCGCGGATCCCCAGGGACTGGGTACCCTTTTTAGTCGCCTCTTACGACATGCATGGCTACAGTGGGACTATTCTACCCCGGAACCACACGGGGGAAGCCCCAAGGGACTTCTTTGCCTCCAGCCAAGGCCGGGATTTGAACTCTGTATTCAGGCTGGTTCTGTGTTAATATCAATGATATTGTTAAAGCACAGCCAAAGCAGAAACTAATACAATAGGTTGAAAGTCTAATATAAATGTATTGTTGCAATAAAAACAAAAAACAAATACACACACAAACACACACTCACACACACATATAAAGAACACCTTGTTCGAACCAACAATATGCTCGGTTGGGGAGACTTGTCCGGAAACATTGTACTGGACATCGGCTGCGGACTCGGCACAACCTCCCAGGCCATGATCAAGCTGTTTCCCAAACTCAATAAGGTCGTTGGCATCGACATCTCAAGGGAATGTTTGGAAAGCGCGGATCTTTTCGCGGATCGCCAGGGACTGGGTACCCTTTTTAGTCGCCTCTTACGACATGCATGGCTACAGTGGGACTATTCTACCCCGGAACCACACGGGGGAAGCCCCAAGGGACTTCTTTGCCTCCAGCCAAGGCCGGGATTTGAACTCTGTATTCAGGCTGGTTCTGTGTTAATGGCAATGATATTGTTAAAGCACAGCCAAAGCAGAAACTAATACAATAGGTTGAAAGTCTAATATAAATGTATTGTTGCAATAAAACAAAAAACAAATACACACAAACACACACTCACACACACATAAAGAACACCTTGTTCGAACCAACAATATGCTCGGTTGGGGAGACTTGTCCGGAAACATTGTACTGGACATCGGCTGCGGACTCGGCACAACCTCCCAGGCCATGATCAAGCTGTTTCCCAAACTCAATAAGGTCGTTGGCATCGACATCTCAAGGGAATGTTTGGAAAGCGCGGATCTTTTCGCGGATCCCCAGGGACTGGGTACCCTTTTTAGTCGCCTCTTACGACATGCATGGCTACAGTGGGACTATTCTACCCCGGAACCACACGGGGGAAGCCCCAAGGGACTTCTTTGCCTCCAGCCAAGGCCGGGATTTGAACTCTGTATTCAGGCTGGTTCTGTGTTAATGGCAATGATATTGTTAAAGCACAGCCAAAGCAGAAACTAATACAATAGGTTGAAAGTCTAATATAAATGTATTGTTGCAATAAAAACAAAAAACAAATACACACACAAACACACACTCACACACACACATAAAGAACACCTTGTTCGAACCAACAATATGCTCGGTTGGGGAGACTTGTCCGGAAACATTGTACTGGACATCGGCTGCGGACTCGGCACAACCTCCCAGGCCATGATCAAGCTGTTTCCCAAACTCAATAAGGTCGTTGGCATCGACATCTCAAGGGAATGTTTGGAAAGCGCGGATCTTTTCGCGGATCCCCAGGGACTGGGTACCCTTTTTAGTCGCCTCTTACGACATGCATGGCTACAGTGGGACTATTCTACCCCGGAACCACACGGGGGAAGCCCCAAGGGACTTCTTTGCCTCCAGCCAAGGCCGGGATTTGAACTCTGTATTCAGGCTGGTTCTGTGTTAATGGCAATGATATTGTTAAAGCACAGCCAAAGCAGAAACTAATACAATAGGTTGAAAGTCTAATATAAATGTATTGTTGCAATAAAACAAAAAACAAATACACACACAAACACACACTCACACACACACATAAAGAACACCTTGTTCGAACCAACAATATGCTCGGTTGGGGAGACTTGTCCGGAAACATTGTACTGGACATCGGCTGCGGACTCGGCACAACCTCCCAGGCCATGATCAAGCTGTTTCCCAAACTCAATAAGGTCGTTGGCATCGACATCTCAAGGGAATGTTTGGAAAGCGCGGATCTTTTCGCGGATCCCCAGGGACTGGGTACCCTTTTTAGTCGCCTCTTACGACATGCATGGCTACAGTGGGACTATTCTACCCCGGAACCACACGGGGGAAGCCCCAAGGGACTTCTTTGCCTCCAGCCAAGGCCGGGATTTGAACTCTGTATTCAGGCTGGTTCTGTGTTAATGGCAATGATATTGTTAAAGCACAGCCAAAGCAGAAACTAATACAATAGGTTGAAAGTCTAATATAAATGTATTGTTGCAATAAAAACAAAAAACAAATACACACACAAACACACACTCACATACACACATAAAGAACACCTTGTTCGAACCAACAATATGCTTGGTTGGGGAGACTTGTCCGGAAACATTGTACTGGACATCGGCTGCGGACTCGGCACAACCTCCCAGGCCATGATCAAGCTGTTTCCCAAACTCAATAAGGTCGTTGGCATCGACATCTCAAGGGAATGTTTGGAAAGCGCGGATCTTTTCGCGGATCCCCAGGGACTGGGTACCCTTTTTAGTCGCCTCTTACGACATGCATGGCTACAGTGGGACTATTCTACCCCGGAACCACACGGGGGAAGCCCCAAGGGACTTCTTTGCCTCCAGCCAAGGCCGGGATTTGAACTCTGTATTCAGGCTGGTTCTGTGTTAATGGCAATGATATTGTTAAAGCACAGCCAAAGAAGAAACTAATACAATCGGTTGAAAGTCTTATATAAATGTATTGTTGCAATAAAAACAAAAAACAAATACACACACAAACACACACTCACACACACACATAAAGAACACCTTGTTCGAACCAACAATATGCTCGGTTGGGGAGACTTGTCCGGAAACATTGTACTGGACATCGGCTGCGGACTCGGCACAACCTCCCAGGCCATGATCAAGCTGTTTCCCAAACTCAATAAGGTCGTTGGCATCGACATCTCAAGGGAATGTTTGGAAAGCGCGGATCTTTTCGCGGATCCCCAGGGACTGGGTACCCTTTTTAGTCGCCTCTTACGACATGCATGGCTACAGTGGGACTATTCTACCCCGGAACCACACGGGGGAAGCCCCAAGGGACTTCTTTGCCTCCAGCCAAGGCCGGGATTTGAAATCTGTATTCAGGCTGGTTCTGTGTTAATGGCAATGATATTGTTAAAGCACAGCCAAAGCAGAAACTAATACAATAGGTTGAAAGTCTAATATAAATGTATTGTTGCAATAAAAACAAAAAACAAATACACACACAAACACACACTCACACACACACACACATAAAGAACACCTTGTTCGAACCAACAATATGCTCGGTTGGGGAGACTTGTCCGGAAACATTGTACTGGACATCGGCTGCGGACTCGGCACAACCTCCCAGGCCATGATCAAGCTGTTTCCCAAACTCAATAAGGTCGTTGGCATCGACATCTCAAGGGAATGTTTGGAAAGCGCGGATCTTTTCGCGGATCCCCAGGGACTGGGTACCCTTTTTAGTCGCCTCTTACGACATGCATGGCTACAGTGGGACTATTCTACCCCGGAACCACACGGGGGAAGCCCCAAGGGACTTCTTTGCCTCCAGCCAAGGCCGGGATTTGAAATCTGTATTCAGGCTGGTTCTGTGTTAATGGCAATGATATTGTTAAAGCACAGCCAAAGCAGAAACTAATACAATAGGTTGAAAGTCTAATATAAATGTATTGTTGCAATAAAAACAAAAAACAAATACACACACAAACACACACTCACACACACACACACACATAAAGAACACCTTGTTCGAACCAACAATATGCTCGGTTGGGGAGACTTGTCCGGAAACATTGTACTGGACATCGGCTGCGGACTCGGCACAACCTCCCAGGCCATGATCAAGCTGTTTCCCAAACTCAATAAGGTCGTTGGCATCGACATCTCAAGGGAATGTTTGGAAAGCGCGGATCTTTTCGCGGATCCCCAGGGACTGGGTACCCTTTTTAGTCGCCTCTTACGACATGCATGGCTACAGTGGGACTATTCTACCCCGGAACCACACGGGGGAAGCCCCAAGGGACTTCTTTGCCTCCAGCCAAGGCCGGGATTTGAACTCTGTATTCAGGCTGGTTCTGTGTTAATGGCAATGATATTGTTAAAGCACAGCCAAAGCAGAAACTAATACAATAGGTTGAAAGTCTAATATAAATGTATTGTTGCAATAAAAACAAAAAACAAATACACACACAAACACACACTCACACACACACATAAAGAACACCTTGTTCGAACCAACAATATGCTCGGTTGGGGAGACTTGTCCGGAAACATTGTACTGGACATCGGCTGCGGACTCGGCACAACCTCCCAGGCCATGATCAAGCTGTTTCCCAAACTCAATAAGGTCGTTGGCATCGACATCTCAAGGGAATGTTTGGAAAGCGCGGATCTTTTCGCGGATCCCCAGGGACTGGGTACCCTTTTTAGTCGCCTCTTACGACATGCATGGCTACAGTGGGACTATTCTACCCCGGAACCACACGGGGGAAGCCCCAAGGGACTTCTTTGCCTCCAGCCAAGGCCGGGATTTGAACTCTGTATTCAGGCTGGTTCTGTGTTAATGGCAATGATATTGTTAAAGCACAGCCAAAGCAGAAACTAATACAATAGGTTGAAAGTCTAATATAAATGTATTGTTGCAATAAAACAAAAAACAAATACACACACAAACACACACTCACACACACACATAAAGAACACCTTGTTCGAACCAACAATATGCTCGGTTGGGGAGACTTGTCCGGAAACATTGTACTGGACATCGGCTGCGGACTCGGCACAACCTCCCAGGCCATGATCAAGCTGTTTCCCAAACTCAATAAGGTCGTTGGCATCGACATCTCAAGGGAATGTTTGGAAAGCGCGGATCTTTTCGCGGATCCCCAGGGACTGGGTACCCTTTTTAGTCGCCTCTTACGACATGCATGGCTACAGTGGGACTATTCTACCCCGGAACCACACGGGGGAAGCCCCAAGGGACTTCTTTGCCTCCAGCCAAGGCCGGGATTTGAACTCTGTATTCAGGCTGGTTCTGTGTTAATGGCAATGATATTGTTAAAGCACAGCCAAAGCAGAAACTAATACAATAGGTTGAAAGTCTAATATAAATGTATTGTTGCAATAAAAACAAAAAACAAATACACACACAAACACACACTCACATACACACATAAAGAACACCTTGTTCGAACCAACAATATGCTTGGTTGGGGAGACTTGTCCGGAAACATTGTACTGGACATCGGCTGCGGACTCGGCACAACCTCCCAGGCCATGATCAAGCTGTTTCCCAAACTCAATAAGGTCGTTGGCATCGACATCTCAAGGGAATGTTTGGAAAGCGCGGATCTTTTCGCGGATCCCCAGGGACTGGGTACCCTTTTTAGTCGCCTCTTACGACATGCATGGCTACAGTGGGACTATTCTACCCCGGAACCACACGGGGGAAGCCCCAAGGGACTTCTTTGCCTCCAGCCAAGGCCGGGATTTGAACTCTGTATTCAGGCTGGTTCTGTGTTAATGGCAATGATATTGTTAAAGCACAGCCAAAGAAGAAACTAATACAATCGGTTGAAAGTCTTATATAAATGTATTGTTGCAATAAAAACAAAAAACAAATACACACACAAACACACACTCACACACACACATAAAGAACACCTTGTTCGAACCAACAATATGCTCGGTTGGGGAGACTTGTCCGGAAACATTGTACTGGACATCGGCTGCGGACTCGGCACAACCTCCCAGGCCATGATCAAGCTGTTTCCCAAACTCAATAAGGTCGTTGGCATCGACATCTCAAGGGAATGTTTGGAAAGCGCGGATCTTTTCGCGGATCCCCAGGGACTGGGTACCCTTTTTAGTCGCCTCTTACGACATGCATGGCTACAGTGGGACTATTCTACCCCGGAACCACACGGGGGAAGCCCCAAGGGACTTCTTTGCCTCCAGCCAAGGCCGGGATTTGAAATCTGTATTCAGGCTGGTTCTGTGTTAATGGCAATGATATTGTTAAAGCACAGCCAAAGCAGAAACTAATACAATAGGTTGAAAGTCTAATATAAATGTATTGTTGCAATAAAAACAAAAAACAAATACACACACAAACACACACTCACACACACACACACATAAAGAACACCTTGTTCGAACCAACAATATGCTCGGTTGGGGAGACTTGTCCGGAAACATTGTACTGGACATCGGCTGCGGACTCGGCACAACCTCCCAGGCCATGATCAAGCTGTTTCCCAAACTCAATAAGGTCGTTGGCATCGACATCTCAAGGGAATGTTTGGAAAGCGCGGATCTTTTCGCGGATCCCCAGGGACTGGGTACCCTTTTTAGTCGCCTCTTACGACATGCATGGCTACAGTGGGACTATTCTACCCCGGAACCACACGGGGGAAGCCCCAAGGGACTTCTTTGCCTCCAGCCAAGGCCGGGATTTGAAATCTGTATTCAGGCTGGTTCTGTGTTAATGGCAATGATATTGTTAAAGCACAGCCAAAGCAGAAACTAATACAATAGGTTGAAAGTCTAATATAAATGTATTGTTGCAATAAAAACAAAAAACAAATACACACACAAACACACACTCACACACACACACACACATAAAGAACACCTTGTTCGAACCAACAATATGCTCGGTTGGGGAGACTTGTCCGGAAACATTGTACTGGACATCGGCTGCGGACTCGGCACAACCTCCCAGGCCATGATCAAGCTGTTTCCCAAACTCAATAAGGTCGTTGGCATCGACATCTCAAGGGAATGTTTGGAAAGCGCGGATCTTTTCGCGGATCCCCAGGGACTGGGTACCCTTTTTAGTCGCCTCTTACGACATGCATGGCTACAGTGGGACTATTCTACCCCGGAACCACACGGGGGAAGCCCCAAGGGACTTCTTTGCCTCCAGACAAGGCCGGGATTTGAACTCTGTATTCAGGCTGGTTCTGTGTTAATGGCAATGATATTGTTAAAGCACAGCCAAAGCAGAAACTAATACAATAGGTTGAAAGTCTAATATAAATGTATTGTTGCAATAAAAACAAAAAACAAATACACACACAAACACACACTCACACACACACATAAAGAACACCTTGTTCGAACCAACAATATGCTCGGTTGGGGAGACTTGTCCGGAAACATTGTACTGGACATCGGCTGCGGACTCGGCACAACCTCCCAGGCCATGATCAAGCTGTTTCCCAAACTCAATAAGGTCGTTGGCATCGACATCTCAAGGGAATGTTTGGAAAGCGCGGATCTTTTCGCGGATCCCCAGGGTAGTCGCCTCTTACGACATGCATGGCTACAGTGGGACTATTCTACCGCGGAACCACACGGGGGAAGCCCCAAGGGACTTCTTTGCCTCCAGCCAAGGCCGGGATTTGAACTCTGTATTCAGGCTGGTTCTGTGTTAATGGCAATGATATTGTTAAAGCACAGCCAAAGCAGACACTAATACAATAGGTTGAAAGTCTAATAAATGTATTGTTGCAATAAAAACAAAAAACAAATACACACACAAACACACACTCACACACACACATAAAGAACACCTTGTTCGAACCAACAATATGCTCGGTTGGGGAGACTTGTCCGGAAACATTGTACTGGACATCGGCTGCGGACTCGGCACAACCTCCCAGGCCATGATCAAGCTGTTTCCCAAACTCAATAAGGTCGTTGGCATCGACATCTCAAGGGAATGTTTGGAAAGCGCGGATCTTTTCGCAGATCCCCAGGGACTGGGTACCCTTTTTAGTCGCCTCTTACGACATGCATGGCTACAGTGGGACTATTCTACCCCGGAACCACACGGGGGAAGCCCCAAGGGACTTCTTTGCCTCCAGCCAAGGCCGGGATTTGAACTCTGTATTCAGGCTGGTTCTGTGTTAATGGCAATGATATTGTTAAAGCACAGCCAAAGCAGACACTAATACAATAGGTTGAAAGTCTAATATAAATGTATTGTTGCAATAAAAACAAAAAACAAATACACACACAAACACACACTCACACACACACATAAAGAACACCTTGCTCGAACCAACAATATGCTCGGTTGGGGAGACTTGTCCGGAAACATTGTACTGGACATCGGCTGCGGACTCGGCACAACCTCCCAGGCCATGATCAAGCTGTTTCCCAAACTCAATAAGGTCGTTGGCATCGACATCTCAAGGGAATGTTTGGAAAGCGCGGATCTTTTCGCGGATCCCCAGGGACTGGGTACCCTTTTTAGTCGCCTCTTACGACAACCTTGTTCGAACCAACAATATGCTCGGTTGGGGAGACTTGTCCGGAAACATTGTACTGGACATCGGCTGCGGACTCGGCACAACCTCCCAGGCCATGATCAAGCTGTTTCCCAAACTCAATAAGGTCGTTGGCATCGACATCTCAAGGGAATGTTTGGAAAGCGCGGATCTTTTCGCAGATCCCCAGGGACTGGGTACCCTTTTTAGTCGCCTCTTACGACATGCATGGCTACAGTGGGACTATTCTACCCCGGAACCACACGGGGGAAGCCCCAAGGGACTTCTTTGCCTCCAGCCAAGGCCGGGATTTGAACTCTGTATTCAGGCTGGTTCTGTGTTAATGGCAATGATATTGTTAAAGCACAGCCAAAGCAGACACTAATACAATAGGTTGAAAGTCTAATATAAATGTATTGTTGCAATAAAAACAAAAAACAAATACACACACAAACACACACTCACACACACACATAAAGAACACCTTGCTCGAACCAACAATATGCTCGGTTGGGGAGACTTGTCCGGAAACATTGTACTGGACATCGGCTGCGGACTCGGCACAACCTCCCAGGCCATGATCAAGCTGTTTCCCAAACTCAATAAGGTCGTTGGCATCGACATCTCAAGGGAATGTTTGGAAAGCGCGGATCTTTTCGCGGATCCCCAGGGACTGGGTACCCTTTTTAGTCGCCTCTTACGACAACCTTGTTCGAACCAACAATATGCTCGGTTGGGGAGACTTGTCCGGAAACATTGTACTGGACATCGGCTGCGGACTCGGCACAACCTCCCAGGCCATGATCAAGCTGTTTCCCAAACTCAATAAGGTCGTTGGCATCGACATCTCAAGGGAATGTTTGGAAAGCGCGGATCTTTTCGCGGATCCCCAGGGACTGGGTACCCTTTTTAGTCGCCTCTTACGACATGCATGGCTACAGTGGGACTATTCTACCCCGGAACCACACGGGGGAAGCCCCAAGGGACTTCTTTGCCTCCAGCCAAGGCCGGGATTTGAACTCTGTATTCAGGCTGGTTCTGTGTTAATGGCAATGATATTGTTAAAGCACAGCCAAAGCAGAAACTAATACAATAGGTTGAAAGTCTAATATAAATGTATTGTTGCAATAAAAACAAAAAACAAATACACACACAAACACACACTCACACACACACATAAAGAACACCTTGTTCGAACCAACAATATGCTCGGTTGGGGAGACTTGTCCGGAAACATTGTACTGGACATCGGCTGCGGACTCGGCACAACCTCCCAGGCCATGATCAAGCTGTTTCCCAAACTCAATAAGGTCGTTGGCATCGACATCTCAAGGGAATGTTTGGAAAGCGCGGATCTTTTCGCGGATCCCCAGGGACTGGGTACCCTTTTTAGTCGCCTCTTACGACATGCATGGCTACAGTGGGACTATTCTACCCCGGAACCACACGGGGGAAGCCCCAAGGGACTTCTTTGCCTCCAGCCAAGGCCGGGATTTGAACTCTGTATTCAGGCTGGTTCTGTGTTAATGGCAATGATATTGTTAAAGCACAGCCAAAGCAGAAACTAATACAATAGGTTGAAAGTCTAATATAAATGTATTGTTGCAATAAAACAAAAAACAAATACACACACAAACACACACTCACACACACACATAAAGAACACCTTGTTCGAACCAACAATATGCTCGGTTGGGGAGACTTGTCCGGAAACATTGTACTGGACATCGGCTGCGGACTCGGCACAACCTCTCAGGCTATGATCAAGCTGTTTCCCAAACTCAATAAGGTCGTTGGCATCGACATCTCAAGGGAATGTTTGGAAAGCGTGGATCTTTTCGCGGATCCCCAGGGACTGGGTACCCTTTTTAGTCGCCTCTTACGACATGCATGGCTACAGTGGGACTATTCTACCCCGGAACCACACGGGGGAAGCCCCAAGGGACTTCTTTGCCTCCAGCCAAGGCCGGGATTTGAACTCTGTATTCAGGCTGGTTCTGTGTTAATGGCAATGATATTGTTAAAGCACAGCCAAAGCAGACACTAATACAATAGGTTGAAAGTCTAATATAAGTGTATTGTTGCAATAAAAACAAAACACAAATACACACACAAACACACACTCACACACACACATAAAGAACACCTTGTTCGAACCAACAATATGCTCGGTTGGGGAGACTTGTCCGGAAACATTGTACTGGACATCGGCTGCGGACTCGGCACAACCTCCCAGGCCATGATCAAGCTGTTTCCCAAACTCAATAAGGTCGTTGGCATCGACATCTCAAGGGAATGTTTGGAAAGCGCGGATCTTTTCGCGGATCCCCAGGGTAGTCGCCTCTTACGACATGCATGGCTACAGTGGGACTATTCTACCGCGGAACCACACGGGGGAAGCCCCAAGGGACTTCTTTGCCTCCAGCCAAGGCCGGGATTTGAACTCTGTATTCAGGCTGGTTCTGTGTTAATGGCAATGATATTGTTAAAGCACAGCCAAAGCAGACACTAATACAATAGGTTGAAAGTCTAATATAAATGTATTGTTGCAATAAAAACAAAAAACAAATACACACACAAACACACACTCACACACACACATAAAGAACACCTTGTTCGAACCAACAATATGCTCGGTTGGGGAGACTTGTCCGGAAACATTGTACTGGACATCGGCTGCGGACTCGGCACAACCTCCCAGGCCATGATCAAGCTGTTTCCCAAACTCAATAAGGTCGTTGGCATCGACATCTCAAGGGAATGTTTGGAAAGCGCGGATCTTTTCGCGGATCCCCAGGGACTGGGTACCCTTTTTAGTCGCCTCTTACGACATGCATGGCTACAGTGGGACTATTCTACCCCGGAACCACACGGGGGAAGCCCCAAGGGACTTCTTTGCCTCCAGCCAAGGCCGGGATTTGAACTCTGTATTCAGGCTGGTTCTGTGTTAATGGCAATGATATTGTTAAAGCACAGCCAAAGCAGAAACTAATACAATAGGTTGAAAGTCTAATATAAATGTATTGTTGCAATAAAAACAAAAAACAAATACACACACAAACACACACTCACACACACACATAAAGAACACCTTGTTCGAACCAACAATATGCTCGGTTGGGGAGACTTGTCCGGAAACATTGTACTGGACATCGGCTGCGGACTCGGCACAACCTCCCAGGCCATGATCAAGCTGTTTCCCAAACTCAATAAGGTCGTTGGCATCGACATCTCAAGGGAATGTTTGGAAAGCGCGGATCTTTTCGCGGATCCCCAGGGACTGGGTACCCTTTTTAGTCGCCTCTTACGACATGCATGGCTACAGTGGGACTATTCTACCCCGGAACCACACGGGGGAAGCCCCAAGGGACTTCTTTGCCTCCAGCCAAGGCCGGGATTTGAACTCTGTATTCAGGCTGGTTCTGTGTTAATGGCAATGATATTGTTAAAGCACAGCCAAAGCAAAAACTAATACAATAGGTTGAAAGTCTAATATAAATGTATTGTTGCAATAAAAACAAAAAACAAATACACACACAAACACACACTCACACACACACATAAAGAACACCTTGTTCGAACCAACAATATGCTCGGTTGGGGAGACTTGTCCGGAAACATTGTACTGGACATCGGCTGCGGACTCGGCACAACCTCCCAGGCCATGATCAAGCTGTTTCCCAAACTCAATAAGGTCGTTGGCATCGACATCTCAAGGGAATGTTTGGAAAGCGCGGATCTTTTCGCGGATCCCCAGGGACTGGGTACCCTTTTTAGTCGCCTCTTACGACATGCATGGCTACAGTGGGACTATTCTACCCCGGAACCACACGGGGGAAGCCCCAAGGGACTTCTTTGCCTCCAGCCAAGGCCGGGATTTGAACTCTGTATTCAGGCTGGTTCTGTGTTAATGGCAATGATATTGTTAAAGCACAGCCAAAGCAGAAACTAATACAATAGGTTGAAAGTCTAATATAAATGTATTGTTGCAATAAAACAAAAAACAAATACACACACAAACACACACTCACACACACACATAAAGAACACCTTGTTCGAACCAACAATATGCTCGGTTGGGGAGACTTGTCCGGAAACATTGTACTGGACATCGGCTGCGGACTCGGCACAACCTCCCAGGCCATGATCAAGCTGTTTCCCAAACTCAATAAGGTCGTTGGCATCGACATCTCAAGGGAATGTTTGGAAAGCGCGGATCTTTTCGCGGATCCCCAGGGACTGGGTACCCTTTTTAGTCGCCTCTTACGACATGCATGGCTACAGTGGGACTATTCTACCCCGGAACCACACGGGGGAAGCCCCAAGGGACTTCTTTGCCTCCAGCCAAGGCCGGGATTTGAACTCTGTATTCAGGCTGGTTCTGTGTTAATGGCAATGGTATTGTTAAAGCACAGCCAAAGCAGACACTAATACAATAGGTTGAAAGTCTAATATAAATGTATTGTTGCAATAAAAACAAAAAACAAATACACACACAAACACACACTCACACACACACATAAAGAACACCTTGTTCGAACCAACAATATGCTCGGTTGGGGAGACTTGTCCGGAAACATTGTACTGGACATCGGCTGCGGACTCGGCACAACCTCCCAGGCCATGATCAAGCTGTTTCCCAAACTCAATAAGGTCGTTGGCATCGACATCTCAAGGGAATGTTTGGAAAGCGCGGATCTTTTCGCGGATCCCCAGGGACTGGGTACCCTTTTTAGTCGCCTCTTACGACATGCATGGCTACAGTGGGACTATTCTACCCCGGAACCACACGGGGGAAGCCCCAAGGGACTTCTTTGCCTCCAGCCAAGGCCGGGATTTGAACTCTGTATTCAGGCTGGTTCTGTGTTAATGGCAATGGTATTGTTAAAGCACAGCCAAAGCAGACACTAATACAATAGGTTGAAAGTCTAATATAAATGTATTGTTGCAATAAAAACAAAAAACAAATACACACACAAACACACACTCACACACACACATAAAGAACACCTTGTTCGAACCAACAATATGCTCGGTTGGGGAGACTTGTCCGGAAACATTGTACTGGACATCGGCTGCGGACTCGGCACAACCTCCCAGGCCATGATCAAGCTGTTTCCCAAACTCAATAAGGTCGTTGGCATCGACATCTCAAGGGAATGTTTGGAAAGCGCGGATCTTTTCGCGGATCCCCAGGGACTGGGTACCCTTTTTAGTCGCCTCTTACGACATGCATGGCTACAGTGGGACTATTCTACCCCGGAACCACACGGGGGAAGCCCCAAGGGACTTCTTTGCCTCCAGCCAAGGCCGGGATTTGAACTCTGTATTCAGGCTGGTTCTGTGTTAATGGCAATGATATTGTTAAAGCACAGCCAAAGCAGACACTAATACAATAGGTTGAAAGTCTAATATAAATGTATTGTTGCAATAAAAACAAAAAACAAATACACACACAAACACACACTCACACACACACATAAAGAACACCTTGTTCGAACCAACAATATGCTCGGTTGGGGAGACTTGTCCGGAAACATTGTACTGGACATCGGCTGCGGACTCGGCACAACCTCCCAGGCCATGATCAAGCTGTTTCCCAAACTCAATAAGGTCGTTGGCATCGACATCTCAAGGGAATGTTTGGAAAGCGCGGATCTTTTCGCGGATCCCCAGGGACTGGGTACCCTTTTTAGTCGCCTCTTACGACATGCATGGCTACAGTGGGACTATTCTACCCCGGAACCACACGGGGGAAGCCCCAAGGGACTTCTTTGCCTCCAGCCAAGGCCGGGATTTGAACTCTGTATTCAGGCTGGTTCTGTGTTAATGGCAATGATATTGTTAAAGCACAGCCAAAGAAGACACTAATACAATAGGTTGAAAGTCTAATATAAATGTATTGTTGCAATAAAAACAAAAAACAAATACACACACAAACACACACTCACACATACACATAAAGAACACCTTGTTCGAACCAACAATATGCTCGGTTGGGGAGACTTGTCCGGAAACATTGTACTGGACATCGGCTGCGGACTCGGCACAACCTCCCAGGCCATGATCAAGCTGTTTCCCAAACTCAATAAGGTCGTTGGCATCGACATCTCAAGGGAATGTTTGGAAAGCGCGGATCTTTTCGCGGATCCCCAGGGACTGGGTACCCTTTTTAGTCGCCTCTTACGACATGCATGGCTACAGTGGGACTATTCTACCCCGGAACCACACGGGGGAAGCCCCAAGGGACTTCTTTGCCTCCAGCCAAGGCCGGGATTTGAACTCTGTATTCAGGCTGGTTCTGTGTTAATGGCAATGATATTGTTAAAGCACAGCCAAAGCAGACACTAATACAATAGGTTGAAAGTCTAATATAAATGTATTGTTGCAATAAAAACAAAAAACAAATACACACACAAACACACACTCACACACACACATAAAGAACACCTTGTTCGAACCAACAATATGCTCGGTTGGGGAGACTTGTCCGGAAACATTGTACTGGACATCGGCTGCGGACTCGGCACAACCTCCCAGGCCATGATCAAGCTGTTTCCCAAACTCAATAAGGTCGTTGGCATCGACATCTCAAGGGAATGTTTGGAAAGCGCGGATCTTTTCGCGGATCCCCAGGGACTGGGTACCCTTTTTAGTCGCCTCTTACGACATGCATGGCTACAGTGGGACTATTCTACCCCGGAACCACACGGGGGAAGCCCCAAGGGACTTCTTTGCCTCCAGCCAAGGCCGGGATTTGAACTCTGTATTCAGGCTGGTTCTGTGTTAATGGCAATGATATTGTTAAAGCACAGCCAAAGCAGACACTAATACAATAGGTTGAAAGTCTAATATAAATGTATTGTTGCAATAAAAACAAAAAACAAATACACACACAAACACACACTCACACACACACATAAAGAACACCTTGTTCGAACCAACAATATGCTCGGTTGGGGAGACTTGTCCGGAAACATTGTACTGGACATCGGCTGCGGACTCGGCACAACCTCCCAGGCCATGATCAAGCTGTTTCCCAAACTCAATAAGGTCGTTGGCATCGACATCTCAAGGGAATGTTTGGAAAGCGCGGATCTTTTCGCGGATCCCCAGGGACTGGGTACCCTTTTTAGTCGCCTCTTACGACATGCATGGCTACAGTGGGACTATTCTACCCCGGAACCACACGGGGGAAGCCCCAAGGGACTTCTTTGCCTCCAGCCAAGGCCGGGATTTGAACTCTGTATTCAGGCTGGTTCTGTGTTAATGGCAATGGTATTGTTAAAGCACAGCCAAAGCAGACACTAATACAATAGGTTGAAAGTCTAATATAAATGTATTGTTGCAATAAAAACAAAAAACAAATACACACACAAACACACACTCACACACACACATAAAGAACACCTTGTTCGAACCAACAATATGCTCGGTTGGGGAGACTTGTCCGGAAACATTGTACTGGACATCGGCTGCGGACTCGGCACAACCTCCCAGGCCATGATCAAGCTGTTTCCCAAACTCAATAAGGTCGTTGGCATCGACATCTCAAGGGAATGTTTGGAAAGCGCGGATCTTTTCGCGGATCCCCAGGGACTGGGTACCCTTTTTAGTCGCCTCTTACGACATGCATGGCTACAGTGGGACTATTCTACCCCGGAACCACACGGGGGAAGCCCCAAGGGACTTCTTTGCCTCCAGCCAAGGCCGGGATTTGAACTCTGTATTCAGGCTGGTTCTGTGTTAATGGCAATGATATTGTTAAAGCACAGCCAAAGCAGACACTAATACAATAGGTTGAAAGTCTAATATAAATGTATTGTTGCAATAAAAACAAAAAACAAATACACACACAAACACACACTCACACACACACATAAAGAACACCTTGTTCGAACCAACAATATGCTCGGTTGGGGAGACTTGTCCGGAAACATTGTACTGGACATCGGCTGCGGACTCGGCACAACCTCCCAGGCCATGATCAAGCTGTTTCCCAAACTCAATAAGGTCGTTGGCATCGACATCTCAAGGGAATGTTTGGAAAGCGCGGATCTTTTCGCGGATCCCCAGGGACTGGGTACCCTTTTTAGTCGCCTCTTACGACATGCATGGCTACAGTGGGACTATTCTACCCCGGAACCACACGGGGGAAGCCCCAAGGGACTTCTTTGCCTCCAGCCAAGGCCGGGATTTGAACTCTGTATTCAGGCTGGTTCTGTGTTAATGGCAATGATATTGTTAAAGCACAGCCAAAGAAGACACTAATACAATAGGTTGAAAGTCTAATATAAATGTATTGTTGCAATAAAAACAAAAAACAAATACACACACAAACACACACTCACACATACACATAAAGAACACCTTGTTCGAACCAACAATATGCTCGGTTGGGGAGACTTGTCCGGAAACATTGTACTGGACATCGGCTGCGGACTCGGCACAACCTCCCAGGCCATGATCAAGCTGTTTCCCAAACTCAATAAGGTCGTTGGCATCGACATCTCAAGGGAATGTTTGGAAAGCGCGGATCTTTTCGCGGATCCCCAGGGACTGGGTACCCTTTTTAGTCGCCTCTTACGACATGCATGGCTACAGTGGGACTATTCTACCCCGGAACCACACGGGGGAAGCCCCAAGGGACTTCTTTGCCTCCAGCCAAGGCCGGGATTTGAACTCTGTATTCAGGCTGGTTCTGTGTTAATGGCAATGATATTGTTAAAGCACAGCCAAAGCAGACACTAATACAATAGGTTGAAAGTCTAATATAAATGTATTGTTGCAATAAAAACAAAAAACAAATACACACACAAACACACACTCACACACACACATAAAGAACACCTTGTTCGAACCAACAATATGCTCGGTTGGGGAGACTTGTCCGGAAACATTGTACTGGACATCGGCTGCGGACTCGGCACAACCTCCCAGGCCATGATCAAGCTGTTTCCCAAACTCAATAAGGTCGTTGGCATCGACATCTCAAGGGAATGTTTGGAAAGCGCGGATCTTTTCGCGGATCCCCAGGGACTGGGTACCCTTTTTAGTCGCCTCTTACGACATGCATGGCTACAGTGGGACTATTCTACCCCGGAACCACACGGGGGAAGCCCCAAGGGACTTCTTTGCCTCCAGCCAAGGCCGGGATTTGAACTCTGTATTCAGGCTGGTTCTGTGTTAATGGCAATGATATTGTTAAAGCACAGCCAAAGCAGAAACTAATACAATAGGTTGAAAGTCTAATATAAATGTATTGTTGCAATAAAAACAAAAAACAAATACACACACAAACACACACTCACACATACACATAAAGAACACCTTGTTCGAACCAACAATATGCTCGGTTGGGGAGACTTGTCCGGAAACATTGTACTGGACATCGGCTGCGGACTCGGCACAACCTCCCAGGCCATGATCAAGCTGTTTCCCAAACTCAATAAGGTCGTTGGCATCGACATCTCAAGGGAATGTTTGGAAAGCGCGGATCTTTTCGCGGATCCCCAGGGACTGGGTACCCTTTTTAGTCGCCTCTTACGACATGCATGGCTACAGTGGGACTATTCTACCCCGGAACCACACGGGGGAAGCCCCAAGGGACTTCTTTGCCTCCAGCCAAGGCCGGGATTTGAACTCTGTATTCAGGCTGGTTCTGTGTTAATGGCAATGATATTGTTAAAGCACAGCCAAAGCAGAAACTAATACAATAGGTTGAAAGTCTAATATAAATGTATTGTTGCAATAAAAACAAAAAACAAATACACACACAAACACACACACATAGAACACCTTGTTCGAACCAACAATATGCTCGGTTGGGGAGACTTGTCCGGAAACATTGTACTGCACATCGGCTGCGGACTCGGCACAACCTCCCAGGCCATGATCAAGCTGTTTCCCAAACTCAATAAGGTCGTTGGCATCGACATCTCAAGGGAATGTTTGGAAAGCGCGGATCTTTTCGCGGATCCCCAGGGACTGGGTACCCTTTTTAGTCGCCTCTTACGACATGCATGGCTACAGTGGGACTATTCTACCCCGGAACCACACGGGGGAAGCCCCAAGGGACTTCTTTGCCTCCAGCCAAGGCCGGGATTTGAACTCTGTATTCAGGCTGGTTCTGTGTTAATGGCAATGATATTGTTAAAGCACAGCCAAAGCAGAAACTAATACAATAGGTTGAAAGTCTAATATAAATGTATTGTTGCAATAAAAACAAAAAACAAATACACACACAAACACACACTCACACACACACATAAAGAACACCTTGTTCGAACCAACAATATGCTCGGTTGGGGAGACTTGTCCGGAAACATTGTACTGGACATCGGCTGCGGACTCGGCACAACCTCCCAGGCCATGATCAAGCTGTTTCCCAAACTCAATAAGGTCGTTGGCATCGACATCTCAAGGGAATGTTTGGAAAGCGCGGATCTTTTCGCGGATCCCCAGGGACTGGGTACCCTTTTTAGTCGCCTCTTACGACATGCATGGCTACAGTGGGACTATTCTACCCCGGAACCACACGGGGGAAGCCCCAAGGGACTTCTTTGCCTCCAGCCAAGGCCGGGATTTGAACTCTGTATTCAGGCTGGTTCTGTGTTAATGGCAATGATATTGTTAAAGCACAGCCAAAGCAGAAACTAATACAATAGGTTGAAAGTCTAATATAAATGTATTGTTGCAATAAAAACAAAAAACAAATACACACACAAACACACACTCACACACACACATAAAGAACACCTTGTTCGAACCAACAATATGCTCGGTTGGGGAGACTTGTCCGGAAACATTGTACTGGACATCGGCTGCGGACTCGGCACAACCTCCCAGGCCATGATCAAGCTGTTTCCCAAACTCAATAAGGTCGTTGGCATCGACATCTCAAGGGAATGTTTGGAAAGCGCGGATCTTTTCGCGGATCCCCAGGGACTGGGTACCCTTTTTAGTCGCCTCTTACGACATGCATGGCTACAGTGGGACTATTCTACCCCGGAACCACACGGGGGAAGCCCCAAGGGACTTCTTTGCCTCCAGCCAAGGCCGGGATTTGAACTCTGTATTCAGGCTGGTTCTGTGTTAATGGCAATGATATTGTTAAAGCACAGCCAAAGCAGAAACTAATACAATAGGTTGAAAGTCTAATATAAATGTATTGTTGCAATAAAAACAAAAAACAAATACACACACAAACACACACTCACACACACACATAAAGAACACCTTGTTCGAACCAACAATATGCTCGGTTGGGGAGACTTGTCCGGAAACATTGTACTGGACATCGGCTGCGGACTCGGCACAACCTCCCAGGCCATGATCAAGCTGTTTCCCAAACTCAATAAGGTCGTTGGCATCGACATCTCAAGGGAATGTTTGGAAAGCGCGGATCTTTTCGCGGATCCCCAGGGACTGGGTACCCTTTTTAGTCGCCTCTTACGACATGCATGGCTACAGTGGGACTATTCTACCCCGGAACCACACGGGTGAAGCCCCAAGGGACTTCTTTGCCTCCAGCCAAGGCCGGGATTTGAACTCTGTATTCAGGCTGGTTCTGTGTTAATGGCAATGATATTGTTAAAGCACAGCCAAAGCAGAAACTAATACAATAGGTTGAAAGTCTAATATAAATGTATTGTTGCAATAAAAACAAAAAACAAATACACACACAAACACACACTCACACACACACATAAAGAACACCTTGTTCGAACCAACAATATGCTCGGTTGGGGAGACTTGTCCGGAAACATTGTACTGGACATCGGCTGCGGACTCGGCACAACCTCCCAGGCCATGATCAAGCTGTTTCCCAAACTCAATAAGGTCGTTGGCATCGACATCTCAAGGGAATGTTTGGAAAGCGCGGATCTTTTCGCGGATCCCCAGGGACTGGGTACCCTTTTTAGTCGCCTCTTACGACATGCATGGCTACAGTGGGACTATTCTACCCCGGAACCACACGGGGGAAGCCCCAAGGGACTTCTTTGCCTCCAGCCAAGGCCGGGATTTGAACTCTGTATTCAGGCTGGTTCTGTGTTAATGGCAATGATATTGTTAAAGCACAGCCAAAGCAGAAACTAATACAATAGGTTGAAAGTCTAATATAAATGTATTGTTGCAATAAAAACAAAAAACAAATACACACACAAACACACACTCACACACACACATAAAGAACACCTTGTTCGAACCAACAATATGCTCGGTTGGGGAGACTTGTCCGGAAACATTGTACTGGACATCGGCTGCGGACTCGGCACAACCTCCCAGGCCATGATCAAGCTGTTTCCCAAACTCAATAAGGTCGTTGGCATCGACATCTCAAGGGAATGTTTGGAAAGCGCGGATCTTTTCGCGGATCCCCAGGGACTGGGTACCCTTTTTAGTCGCCTCTTACGACATGCATGGCTACAGTGGGACTATTCTACCCCGGAACCACACGGGGGAAGCCCTAAGGGACTTCTTTGCCTCCACCCAAGGCCGGGATTTGAACTCTGTATTCAGGCTGGTTCTGTGTTAATGGCAATGATATTGTTAAAGCACAGCCAAAGCAGAAACTAATACAATAGGTTGAAAGTCTAATATAAATGTATTGTTGCAATAAAAACAAAAAACAAATACACACACACATAAAGAACACCTTGTTCGAACCAACAATATGCTCGGTTGGGGAGACTTGTCCGGAAACATTGTACTGCACATCGTCTGCGGACTCGGCACAACCTCCCAGGCCATGATCAAGCTGTTTCCCAAACTCAATAAGGTCGTTGGCATCGACATCTCAAGGGAATGTTTGGAAAGCGTGGATCTTTTCGCGGATCCCCAGGGACTGGGTACCCTTTTTAGTCGCCTCTTACGACATGCATGGCTACAGTGGGACTATTCTACCCCGGAACCACACGGGGGAAGCCCCAAGGGACTTCTTTGCCTCCAGCCAAGGCCGGGATTTGAACTCTGTATTCAGGCTGGTTCTGTGTTAATGGCAATGATATTGTTAAAGCACAGCCAAAGAAGACACTAATACAATAGGTTGAAAGTCTAATATAAATGTATTGTTGCAATAAAAACAAAAAACAAATACACACACAAACACACACTCACACATACACATAAAGAACACCTTGTTCGAACCAACAATATGCTCGGTTGGGGAGACTTGTCCGGAAACATTGTACTGGACATCGGCTGCGGACTCGGCACAACCTCCCAGGCCATGATCAAGCTGTTTCCCAAACTCAATAAGGTCGTTGGCATCGACATCTCAAGGGAATGTTTGGAAAGCGCGGATCTTTTCGCGGATCCCCAGGGACTGGGTACCCTTTTTAGTCGCCTCTTACGACATGCATGGCTACAGTGGGACTATTCTACCCCGGAACCACACGGGGGAAGCCCCAAGGGACTTCTTTGCCTCCAGCCAAGGCCGGGATTTGAACTCTGTATTCAGGCTGGTTCTGTGTTAATGGCAATGATATTGTTAAAGCACAGCCAAAGCAGACACTAATACAATAGGTTGAAAGTCTAATATAAATGTATTGTTGCAATAAAAACAAAAAACAAATACACACACAAACACACACTCACACACACACATAAAGAACACCTTGTTCGAACCAACAATATGCTCGGTTGGGGAGACTTGTCCGGAAACATTGTACTGGACATCGGCTGCGGACTCGGCACAACCTCCCAGGCCATGATCAAGCTGTTTCCCAAACTCAATAAGGTCGTTGGCATCGACATCTCAAGGGAATGTTTGGAAAGCGCGGATCTTTTCGCGGATCCCCAGGGACTGGGTACCCTTTTTAGTCGCCTCTTACGACATGCATGGCTACAGTGGGACTATTCTACCCCGGAACCACACGGGGGAAGCCCCAAGGGACTTCTTTGCCTCCAGCCAAGGCCGGGATTTGAACTCTGTATTCAGGCTGGTTCTGTGTTAATGGCAATGATATTGTTAAAGCACAGCCAAAGCAGACACTAATACAATAGGTTGAAAGTCTAATATAAATGTATTGTTGCAATAAAAACAAAAAACAAATACACACACAAACACACACTCACACACACACATAAAGAACACCTTGTTCGAACCAACAATATGCTCGGTTGGGGAGACTTGTCCGGAAACATTGTACTGGACATCGGCTGCGGACTCGGCACAACCTCCCAGGCCATGATCAAGCTGTTTCCCAAACTCAATAAGGTCGTTGGCATCGACATCTCAAGGGAATGTTTGGAAAGCGCGGATCTTTTCGCGGATCCCCAGGGACTGGGTACCCTTTTTAGTCGCCTCTTACGACATGCATGGCTACAGTGGGACTATTCTACCCCGGAACCACACGGGGGAAGCCCCAAGGGACTTCTTTGCCTCCAGCCAAGGCCGGGATTTGAACTCTGTATTCAGGCTGGTTCTGTGTTAATGGCAATGGTATTGTTAAAGCACAGCCAAAGCAGACACTAATACAATAGGTTGAAAGTCTAATATAAATGTATTGTTGCAATAAAAACAAAAAACAAATACACACACAAACACACACTCACACACACACATAAAGAACACCTTGTTCGAACCAACAATATGCTCGGTTGGGGAGACTTGTCCGGAAACATTGTACTGGACATCGGCTGCGGACTCGGCACAACCTCCCAGGCCATGATCAAGCTGTTTCCCAAACTCAATAAGGTCGTTGGCATCGACATCTCAAGGGAATGTTTGGAAAGCGCGGATCTTTTCGCGGATCCCCAGGGACTGGGTACCCTTTTTAGTCGCCTCTTACGACATGCATGGCTACAGTGGGACTATTCTACCCCGGAACCACACGGGGGAAGCCCCAAGGGACTTCTTTGCCTCCAGCCAAGGCCGGGATTTGAACTCTGTATTCAGGCTGGTTCTGTGTTAATGGCAATGATATTGTTAAAGCACAGCCAAAGCAGACACTAATACAATAGGTTGAAAGTCTAATATAAATGTATTGTTGCAATAAAAACAAAAAACAAATACACACACAAACACACACTCACACACACACATAAAGAACACCTTGTTCGAACCAACAATATGCTCGGTTGGGGAGACTTGTCCGGAAACATTGTACTGGACATCGGCTGCGGACTCGGCACAACCTCCCAGGCCATGATCAAGCTGTTTCCCAAACTCAATAAGGTCGTTGGCATCGACATCTCAAGGGAATGTTTGGAAAGCGCGGATCTTTTCGCGGATCCCCAGGGACTGGGTACCCTTTTTAGTCGCCTCTTACGACATGCATGGCTACAGTGGGACTATTCTACCCCGGAACCACACGGGGGAAGCCCCAAGGGACTTCTTTGCCTCCAGCCAAGGCCGGGATTTGAACTCTGTATTCAGGCTGGTTCTGTGTTAATGGCAATGATATTGTTAAAGCACAGCCAAAGAAGACACTAATACAATAGGTTGAAAGTCTAATATAAATGTATTGTTGCAATAAAAACAAAAAACAAATACACACACAAACACACACTCACACATACACATAAAGAACACCTTGTTCGAACCAACAATATGCTCGGTTGGGGAGACTTGTCCGGAAACATTGTACTGGACATCGGCTGCGGACTCGGCACAACCTCCCAGGCCATGATCAAGCTGTTTCCCAAACTCAATAAGGTCGTTGGCATCGACATCTCAAGGGAATGTTTGGAAAGCGCGGATCTTTTCGCGGATCCCCAGGGACTGGGTACCCTTTTTAGTCGCCTCTTACGACATGCATGGCTACAGTGGGACTATTCTACCCCGGAACCACACGGGGGAAGCCCCAAGGGACTTCTTTGCCTCCAGCCAAGGCCGGGATTTGAACTCTGTATTCAGGCTGGTTCTGTGTTAATGGCAATGATATTGTTAAAGCACAGCCAAAGCAGACACTAATACAATAGGTTGAAAGTCTAATATAAATGTATTGTTGCAATAAAAACAAAAAACAAATACACACACAAACACACACTCACACACACACATAAAGAACACCTTGTTCGAACCAACAATATGCTCGGTTGGGGAGACTTGTCCGGAAACATTGTACTGGACATCGGCTGCGGACTCGGCACAACCTCCCAGGCCATGATCAAGCTGTTTCCCAAACTCAATAAGGTCGTTGGCATCGACATCTCAAGGGAATGTTTGGAAAGCGCGGATCTTTTCGCGGATCCCCAGGGACTGGGTACCCTTTTTAGTCGCCTCTTACGACATGCATGGCTACAGTGGGACTATTCTACCCCGGAACCACACGGGGGAAGCCCCAAGGGACTTCTTTGCCTCCAGCCAAGGCCGGGATTTGAACTCTGTATTCAGGCTGGTTCTGTGTTAATGGCAATGATATTGTTAAAGCACAGCCAAAGCAGAAACTAATACAATAGGTTGAAAGTCTAATATAAATGTATTGTTGCAATAAAAACAAAAAACAAATACACACACAAACACACACTCACACATACACATAAAGAACACCTTGTTCGAACCAACAATATGCTCGGTTGGGGAGACTTGTCCGGAAACATTGTACTGGACATCGGCTGCGGACTCGGCACAACCTCCCAGGCCATGATCAAGCTGTTTCCCAAACTCAATAAGGTCGTTGGCATCGACATCTCAAGGGAATGTTTGGAAAGCGCGGATCTTTTCGCGGATCCCCAGGGACTGGGTACCCTTTTTAGTCGCCTCTTACGACATGCATGGCTACAGTGGGACTATTCTACCCCGGAACCACACGGGGGAAGCCCCAAGGGACTTCTTTGCCTCCAGCCAAGGCCGGGATTTGAACTCTGTATTCAGGCTGGTTCTGTGTTAATGGCAATGATATTGTTAAAGCACAGCCAAAGCAGAAACTAATACAATAGGTTGAAAGTCTAATATAAATGTATTGTTGCAATAAAAACAAAAAACAAATACACACACAAACACACACACATAAAGAACACCTTGTTCGAACCAACAATATGCTCGGTTGGGGAGACTTGTCCGGAAACATTGTACTGCACATCGTCTGCGGACTCGGCACAACCTCCCAGGCCATGATCAAGCTGTTTCCCAAACTCAATAAGGTCGTTGGCATCGACATCTCAAGGGAATGTTTGGAAAGCGTGGATCTTTTCGCGGATCCCCAGGGACTGGGTACCCTTTTTAGTCGCCTCTTACGACATGCATGGCTACATTGGGACTATTCTACCCCGGAACCACACGGGGGAAGCCCCAAGGGACTTCTTTGCCTCCAGCCAAGGCCGGGATTTGAAGTCTGTATTCAGGCTGGTTCTGTGTTAATGGCAATGATATTGTTAAAGCACAGCCAAAGCAGAAACTAATACAATAGGTTGAAAGTCTAATATAAATGTATTGTTGCAATAAAACAAAAAACAAATACACACACAAACACACACTCACACACACACATAAAGAACACCTTGTTCGAACCAACAATATGCTCGGTTGGGGAGACTTGTCCGGAAACATTGTACTGGACATCGGCTGCGGACTCGGCACAACCTCCCAGGCCATGATCAAGCTGTTTCCCAAACTCAATAAGGTCGTTGGCATCGACATCTCAAGGGAATGTTTGGAAAGCGCGGATCTTTTCGCGGATCCCCAGGGACTGGGTACCCTTTTTAGTCGCCTCTTACGACATGCATGGCTACAGTGGGACTATTCTACCCCGGAACCACACGGGGGAAGCCCCAAGGGACTTCTTTGCCTCCAGCCAAGGCCGGGATTTGAACTCTGTATTCAGGCTGGTTCTGTGTTAATGGCAATGATATTGTTAAAGCACAGCCAAAGCAGAAACTAATACAATAGGTTGAAAGTCTAATATAAATGTATTGTTGCAATAAAAACAAAAAACAAATACACACACAAACACACACTCACACACACACATAAAGAACACCTTGTTCGAACCAACAATATGCTCGGTTGGGGAGACTTGTCCGGAAACATTGTACTGGACATCGGCTGCGGACTCGGCACAACCTCCCAGGCCATGATCAAGCTGTTTCCCAAACTCAATAAGGTCGTTGGCATCGACATCTCAAGGGAATGTTTGGAAAGCGCGGATCTTTTCGCGGATCCCCAGGGACTGGGTACCCTTTTTAGTCGCCTCTTACGACATGCATGGCTACAGTGGGACTATTCTACCCCGGAACCACACGGGGGAAGCCCCAAGGGACTTCTTTGCCTCCAGCCAAGGCCGGGATTTGAACTCTGTATTCAGGCTGGTTCTGTGTTAATGGCAATGATATTGTTAAAGCACAGCCAAAGCAGAAACTAATACAATAGGTTGAAAGTCTAATATAAATGTATTGTTGCAATAAAAACAAAAAACAAATACACACACAAACACACACTCACACACACACACATAAAGAACACCTTGTTCGAACCAACAATATGCTCGGTTGGGGAGACTTGTCCGGAAACATTGTACTGGACATCGGCTGCGGACTCGGCACAACCTCCCAGGCCATGATCAAGCTGTTTCCCAAAC
Source organism: Tetragnatha versicolor (assembly GCA_024610705.1). Classification (NCBI taxonomy): domain Eukaryota; kingdom Metazoa; phylum Arthropoda; class Arachnida; order Araneae; family Tetragnathidae; genus Tetragnatha; species Tetragnatha versicolor. The sequence continues at coordinate 7,614,484 of JANDEH010000010.1, forward strand.
TCAATAAGGTCGTTGGCATCGACATCTCAAGGGAATGTTTGGAAAGCGCGGATCTTTTCGCGGATCCCCAGGGACTGGGTACCCTTTTTAGTCGCCTCTTACGACATGCATGGCTACAGTGGGACTATTCTACCCCGGAACCACACGGGGGAAGCCCCAAGGGACTTCTTTGCCTCCAGCCAAGGCCGGGATTTGAACTCTGTATTCAGGCTGGTTCTGTGTTAATGGCAATGATATTGTTAAAGCACAGCCAAAGCAGAAACTAATACAATAGGTTGAAAGTCTAATATAAATGTATTGTTGCAATAAAAACAAAAAACAAATACACACACAAACACACACTCACACACACACATAAAGAACACCTTGTTCGAACCAACAATATGCTCGGTTGGGGAGACTTGTCCGGAAACATTGTACTGGACATCGGCTGCGGACTCGGCACAACCTCCCAGGCCATGATCAAGCTGTTTCCCAAACTCAATAAGGTCGTTGGCATCGACATCTCAAGGGAATGTTTGGAAAGCGCGGATCTTTTCGCGGATCCCCAGGGACTGGGTACCCTTTTTAGTCGCCTCTTACGACATGCATGGCTACAGTGGGACTATTCTACCCCGGAACCACACGGGTGAAGCCCCAAGGGACTTCTTTGCCTCCAGCCAAGGCCGGGATTTGAACTCTGTATTCAGGCTGGTTCTGTGTTAATGGCAATGATATTGTTAAAGCACAGCCAAAGCAGAAACTAATACAATAGGTTGAAAGTCTAATATAAATGTATTGTTGCAATAAAAACAAAAAACAAATACACACACAAACACACACTCACACACACACATAAAGAACACCTTGTTCGAACCAACAATATGCTCGGTTGGGGAGACTTGTCCGGAAACATTGTACTGGACATCGGCTGCGGACTCGGCACAACCTCCCAGGCCATGATCAAGCTGTTTCCCAAACTCAATAAGGTCGTTGGCATCGACATCTCAAGGGAATGTTTGGAAAGCGCGGATCTTTTCGCGGATCCCCAGGGACTGGGTACCCTTTTTAGTCGCCTCTTACGACATGCATGGCTACAGTGGGACTATTCTACCCCGGAACCACACGGGGGAAGCCCCAAGGGACTTCTTTGCCTCCAGCCAAGGCCGGGATTTGAACTCTGTATTCAGGCTGGTTCTGTGTTAATGGCAATGATATTGTTAAAGCACAGCCAAAGCAGAAACTAATACAATAGGTTGAAAGTCTAATATAAATGTATTGTTGCAATAAAAACAAAAAACAAATACACACACAAACACACACTCACACACACACATAAAGAACACCTTGTTCGAACCAACAATATGCTCGGTTGGGGAGACTTGTCCGGAAACATTGTACTGGACATCGGCTGCGGACTCGGCACAACCTCCCAGGCCATGATCAAGCTGTTTCCCAAACTCAATAAGGTCGTTGGCATCGACATCTCAAGGGAATGTTTGGAAAGCGCGGATCTTTTCGCGGATCCCCAGGGACTGGGTACCCTTTTTAGTCGCCTCTTACGACATGCATGGCTACAGTGGGACTATTCTACCCCGGAACCACACGGGGGAAGCCCTAAGGGACTTCTTTGCCTCCAGCCAAGGCCGGGATTTGAACTCTGTATTCAGGCTGGTTCTGTGTTAATGGCAATGATATTGTTAAAGCACAGCCAAAGCAGAAACTAATACAATAGGTTGAAAGTCTAATATAAATGTATTGTTGCAATAAAAACAAAAAACAAATACACACACAAACACACACACACATAAAGAACACCTTGTTCGAACCAACAATATGCTCGGTTGGGGAGACTTGTCCGGAAACATTGTACTGCACATCGTCTGCGGACTCGGCACAACCTCCCAGGCCATGATCAAGCTGTTTCCCAAACTCAATAAGGTCGTTGGCATCGACATCTCAAGGGAATGTTTGGAAAGCGTGGATCTTTTCGCGGATCCCCAGGGACTGGGTACCCTTTTTAGTCGCCTCTTACGACATGCATGGCTACATTGGGACTATTCTACCCCGGAACCACACGGGGGAAGCCCCAAGGGACTTCTTTGCCTCCAGCCAAGGCCGGGATTTGAACTCTGTATTCAGGCTGGTTCTGTGTTAATGGCAATGATATTGTTAAAGCACAGCCAAAGCAGAAACTAATACAATAGGTTGAAAGTCTAATATAAATGTATTGTTGCAATAAAACAAAAAACAAATACACACAAACACACACTCACACACACACATAAAGAACACCTTGTTCGAACCAACAATATGCTCGGTTGGGGAGACTTGTCCGGAAACATTGTACTGGACATCGGCTGCGGACTCGGCACAACCTCCCAGGCCATGATCAAGCTGTTTCCCAAACTCAATAAGGTCGTTGGCATCGACATCTCAAGGGAATGTTTGGAAAGCGCGGATCTTTTCGCGGATCCCCAGGGACTGGGTACCCTTTTTAGTCGCCTCTTACGACATGCATGGCTACAGTGGGACTATTCTACCCCGGAACCACACGGGGGAAGCCCCAAGGGACTTCTTTGCCTCCAGCCAAGGCCGGGATTTGAACTCTGTATTCAGGCTGGTTCTGTGTTAATGGCAATGATATTGTTAAAGCACAGCCAAAGCAGAAACTAATACAATAGGTTGAAAGTCTAATATAAATGTATTGTTGCAATAAAAACAAAAAACAAATACACACACAAACACACACTCACACACACACATAAAGAACACCTTGTTCGAACCAACAATATGCTCGGTTGGGGAGACTTGTCCGGAAACATTGTACTGGACATCGGCTGCGGACTCGGCACAACCTCCCAGGCCATGATCAAGCTGTTTCCCAAACTCAATAAGGTCGTTGGCATCGACATCTCAAGGGAATGTTTGGAAAGCGCGGATCTTTTCGCGGATCCCCAGGGACTGGGTACCCTTTTTAGTCGCCTCTTACGACATGCATGGCTACAGTGGGACTATTCTACCCCGGAACCACACGGGGGAAGCCCCAAGGGACTTCTTTGCCTCCAGCCAAGGCCGGGATTTGAACTCTGTATTCAGGCTGGTTCTGTGTTAATGGCAATGATATTGTTAAAGCACAGCCAAAGCAGAAACTAATACAATAGGTTGAAAGTCTAATATAAATGTATTGTTGCAATAAAAACAAAAAACAAATACACACACAAACACACACTCACACACACACATAAAGAACACCTTGTTCGAACCAACAATATGCTCGGTTGGGGAGACTTGTCCGGAAACATTGTACTGGACATCGGCTGCGGACTCGGCACAACCTCCCAGGCCATGATCAAGCTGTTTCCCAAACTCAATAAGGTCGTTGGCATCGACATCTCAAGGGAATGTTTGGAAAGCGCGGATCTTTTCGCGGATCCCCAGGGACTGGGTACCCTTTTTAGTCGCCTCTTACGACATGCATGGCTACAGTGGGACTATTCTACCCCGGAACCACACGGGGGAAGCCCCAACGGACTTCTTTGCCTCCAGCCAAGGCCGGGATTTGAACTCTGTATTCAGGCTGGTTCTGTGTTAATGGCAATGATATTGTTAAAGCACAGCCAAAGCAGAAACTAATACAATAGGTTGAAAGTCTAATATAAATGTATTGTTGCAATAAAAACAAAAAACAAATACACACACAAACACACACTCACACACACACATAAAGAACACCTTGTTCGAACCAACAATATGCTCGGTTGGGGAGACTTGTCCGGAAACATTGTACTGGACATCGGCTGCGGACTCGGCACAACCTCCCAGGCCATGATCAAGCTGTTTCCCAAACTCAATAAGGTCGTTGGCATCGACATCTCAAGGGAATGTTTGGAAAGCGCGGATCTTTTCGCGGATCCCCAGGGACTGGGTACCCTTTTTAGTCGCCTCTTACGACATGCATGGCTACAGTGGGACTATTCTACCCCGGAACCACACGGGGGAAGCCCCAAGGGACTTCTTTGCCTCCAGCCAAGGCCGGGATTTGAACTCTGTATTCAGGCTGGTTCTGTGTTAATGGCAATGATATTGTTAAAGCACAGCCAAAGCAGAAACTAATACAATAGGTTGAAAGTCTAATATAAATGTATTGTTGCAATAAAACAAAAAACAAATACACACACAAACACACACTCACACACACACATAAAGAACACCTTGTTCGAACCAACAATATGCTCGGTTGGGGAGACTTGTCCGGAAACATTGTACTGGACATCGGCTGCGGACTCGGCACAACCTCCCAGGCCATGATCAAGCTGTTTCCCAAACTCAATAAGGTCGTTGGCATCGACATCTCAAGGGAATGTTTGGAAAGCGCGGATCTTTTCGCGGATCCCCAGGGACTGGGTACCCTTTTTAGTCGCCTCTTACGACATGCATGGCTACAGTGGGACTATTCTACCCCGGAACCACACGGGGGAAGCCCCAAGGGACTTCTTTGCCTCCAGCCAAGGCCGGGATTTGAACTCTGTATTCAGGCTGGTTCTGTGTTAATGGCAATGATATTGTTAAAGCACAGCCAAAGCAGAAACTAATACAATAGGTTGAAAGTCTAATATAAATGTATTGTTGCAATAAAAACAAAAAACAAATACACACACAAACACACACTCACACACACACATAAAGAACACCTTGTTCGAACCAACAATATGCTCGGTTGGGGAGACTTGTCCGGAAACATTGTACTGGACATCGGCTGCGGACTCGGCACAACCTCCCAGGCCATGATCAAGCTGTTTCCCAAACTCAATAAGGTCGTTGGCATCGACATCTCAAGGGAATGTTTGGAAAGCGCGGATCTTTTCGCGGATCCCCAGGGACTGGGTACCCTTTTTAGTCGCCTCTTACGACATGCATGGCTACAGTGGGACTATTCTACCCCGGAACCACACGGGGGAAGCCCCAAGGGACTTCTTTGCCTCCAGCCAAGGCCGGGATTTGAACTCTGTATTCAGGCTGGTTCTGTGTTAATGGCAATGATATTGTTAAAGCACAGCCAAAGCAGAAACTAATACAATAGGTTGAAAGTCTAATATAAATGTATTGTTGCAATAAAACAAAAAACAAATACACACACAAACACACACTCACACACACACATAAAGAACACCTTGTTCGAACCAACAATATGCTCGGTTGGGGAGACTTGTCCGGAAACATTGTACTGGACATCGGCTGCGGACTCGGCACAACCTCCCAGGCCATGATCAAGCTGTTTCCCAAACTCAATAAGGTCGTTGGCATCGACATCTCAAGGGAATGTTTGGAAAGCGCGGATCTTTTCGCGGATCCCCAGGGACTGGGTACCCTTTTTAGTCGCCTCTTACGACATGCATGGC